>OX402578.1:23483625-24683625 GCA_948098905.1 Tiliacea aurago
TATTTAGAAGTAGTGAATGTCACGTTGTATTGAACAAAGAGATACTAGAATTCATCCAAAAGACTGTTTCCCTGGGAATCACGCTTGACTCTAAGCTGCTGTGGAGTCATCACTTAACATCACTTGCAGGGCGGCTAAGGTCAGCCGCCTACGCTGTTTGGAAAATCCGCCAATTAACAGACGTGGATACAGCGAGACTGGTCTATTTTAGTTACTTTCATAGGATTATTCTTACGGCATTTTGCTGTGGGTACGGGCTGCAGACATTGTTTCTATCTTTGTTCTGCAAAAGAGGGCTATCAGAGCCATCTACAACCTCCGAAGACGCGACTCTATAAGGGAACTGTTTAAAAAAATTAACATCATGACGGTACCTTGCCAAAATATATATGAAAATATTATGTAGGTATGTTAGAAAAAACCTACATCTTGTCAGTAAGATAAGTGACAGGCATAATTTTAACACTAGAAATAGGAACAAATTAGATCAACCACGTTTCAGATTGTGTAAACTACACACTTCTTTTATGGGGTATTGTGTAAAATGTTAGAATAAAATATCGCTCAATATTCTTCAACTAAATGCGAAGAAATTTAAAACATGCATTAAACGCACACTATGTAGACAAGCATAAATTATAAGTTGGATGATTATATCGTAGATAAAAATGCTTGGCTTAATGCTGGTTCTGCTCCACAACCACTTGGGCTCACTTGTTAAAATTTTAATATTTGGAAGAGATGCTTCCCTTTTTTTTTGTTTTTGTTCTGACGTTCAATAGGTAATAATAATTTTCCTTTTGCTAGTAAAATTTTATTATTCTTTGAAATACATTGCAAGCTATAGTTTTGTATACTTAATTTAAAACCATTTTTACAATTTCGTAAATGTGAGTACCATGGAGCCATTTATTATATTATGATGTATGTTGACTTAAAAAAGCTTGGCTGTTAAGAGTATGTCATGCTCACTTATATGTCTCGCTGATGGTGGCGCGTGTGTTGGATCATTCGGTCCCCTACAAAATGGTTGAGCTGGATGGTGCTGATCCACTCGTCATGTTCGTGAACGGGCGCCGTCAGTTGAAACTGGTCATCTCTTAACTGCCAGGGCTTATTTTTTTATCTATTAATCTTATATTTTGCATTGTTTTTGAATATTTTATTTTTTTACATTGTTCTCACATATAGAAGCGACAAGAATAATTAAATGTACCCAGGATTTTGTAATATCTTGATTAAAAAGAGTGTCCTTGGACTTTCTTGCCTGTTCTTCTCCATAGAGATCTAAATTTGGGATGGGCAAATAGCTTCAACTTTCTGACTAACTGACCGACTGACAATTCAAAAGTGCCTGTAATTGGTTTAATTGAAATAAATGGTTTGAGTTGAGTTTTGAGTTCGGGCTTCTGACGACTCGTAACAACTGTCAAAGGTCTACAAATGAGATTAACGGCTTAACGTGCTTTCCGAGTCACGGCGGGGTCTTGGTATGTAAAGATGGTCACCCATCTACGGAACAACCGCGGTAGCGTAGCTGAACCTTCCCCGGACGAGAAGTATGGAAGAACATTACATGTTGCGCTGACCCCAGGTAAATTGGGATAAGGGCAAAGCGAGAGATGCCTTTTCCGAACTCGCCTCCTAACTCCTTGTCTAACTCCGCTACGTGTATTTCAAGGTATATTGTTTGAATATCGGCTCAAGGCTACATATCCTTGAGAAGCCGATATTTCAATAACCTGACCGCTGACAGCGCAGTGACTGATTGATAAGTAACATGACTCATATTTATGTGAGGGTAGCGTGAAAATATATGTACTTTTTTTTTTGTTTTACATTTTTTTTTTTTATATGTTGTAGAGAGTATCAGGTGAGTGTAGAGAGTATGAAGTTATATCATTATAAAATAAAATAGCCTTTTATTTCTTGCTGTTTGAATATTACAAAAAATTATATTATTACTACATGCAATCTTAAAAACATTTCAAATTCATAATTAATTACAATTAAATTTTTCTAAGCAATCTCAATTCAAAATCATTGATATTTTAAAGAAAAAAAATACACAATACCAATTTTCTTTTTTATATTATTAGATTACCTACTATACTTATGATTTATAATTGATACATTTTATTATTATAATTATTTTAACAATTTCAGTTGTATCACTACATAGTATAAAACAAAGTCGCTTCCCGCTGTCTGTCTGTCCCTATGTATGCTTAGATCTTTAAAAGTTCGCAACGGATTTTGATGCGGTTTTTTTTAATAGATAGAGTGATTCAAGAGGAAGGTTTATATATAATTCGACATAATTTCCAACGTCATAGTCACTCGCTACGCGGGCGAAGTCGCGGGTAGAAGCTAGTTCTTAATAAAGTAGATGTTGATTGGAATAGTAACAGAAGTAGATTTTTAATAGAATTAAGCAGCGTAGTATTGTATAAAAAAAAAATGTTTGTTAATTGCATGTAATTTCGATTTTCAATTCTTGTATTGTTTAAATAGTGTAGTTTTTTGAGTTACAATAACCTAACATTAATCTAACTGTATTACCAAAAATCACACAATAAATACTTTGACTTTCACTTTGGCAGCTTCATGATGAATTAATTAATTTAAGCAAATATTTCTTTTTTCATTGTTTTTTTATTCAATATTATATTTTATAACATATCTTATGCTTCTTATTCAAGCAAATAATCTGTATTGAACGTAAAAACTGTTGTAACCACGTAGCTCACGACTGGTAACTATGATTTGGTTCAAATAAACAGTTGTAGCCTGTTTGCCAAACGGTTGGTTAACTGCTACATCGGTAACCCTTCCCCTTCTGCGACTGTTACGACCATGACGATTGAAAATCAGCTGATATTAATCCTAATTCCTTTCTTGCAGTGTTATATTAGAAATTCGGTTTTAATTAATCGTTACTGATACAACTTTCAGCTAGCCTCTACTAGAACGAATAATCACAGTTCAAAATTCTGACCACACAAAAGATAACTTTAATAGACTAGTTTTTATTAGTTTAGTATTATATTTTTTGCCTTTAGTCTGTGCTAAATAAATGTATTTTCTTTCTTTCTTTCTTATAAATAAAATCCTTTATCTACAAAACAAAAAATATATACAGAACAGAAATAAGAAACCAATTCTACGCAATTTAAAAACAGTCTGCGGAAACAAAGAACTCATGGTGCGCTCACCGAACAAGGTCGAGGCTTTCAGGACAATTATACCAAAATGACAGCGCTCGTACAAACCCCCAGCCGTGGGATAACCGCGCATTGTGACACCCATTTGATCCCATATAACATTCAACGACAAAGTCCTTGGCTTGACCGTGAAAAAATAAATATATCCAACAACGATACACGCAGTGAAAGCTCCCATTTTTCTTGCAATAATACCACTTCCGCGAAATTAAACTCCGTAGCAAATTCGCAGGATCTCAGACCTAAACGCGTTGTTTTCTACGCCAGTGCTACGCGCTACGGGAACGTGTAGCCGCGTAGCGACTAATTAAACATTTTCGACAGTTACCGCGGTTCAGCTCGAATAGGATGTCGATACGATCTCGTCGGTAATTAGTTAATATTATATAACTTTCATCTCAATATCACTAGAGGTCGGTAGAAAATCCGGGAAAAATCCGGAACGGATCCTTTTTGAAAAAAAAACCTTACCTGATATAGATGTCTCGTTCTCACGGATTGAAGGTCGGAGTGTCAGTGTTTGTAGTGTAAGGGTATGATGCACTCGCGGGCGCGTGCGGCTGCTGCGAGCGCTGGCAACTCACTGACTGGGCCCGGCCGGGAGCCCCGTCGCCCGCGCCCCGCCCCTCACCCCCGCGCCCTAGCGGATAAACAACGTGCATTGTGGGCCCGATCTGTGGGCCTACCCTGCTTCACACACACATGCACAACTCTCGCGAGATACACCCCTAGTGACCTCTCCATTGCGCGCTCTCCGAACAATAAACTCACATTTCACAAATACAAAGAAGCAATGTATAAGACATAAGGAACTAAGCGATGCTATCAAACCGAAGCATAATGGTTATCAAATAAATTTTCCGCCCAGATAGTAAGTCTAGCGTTATAGATTTTGGATTAAAGTTCCATGATTGCACAGATCGGGGACAATGATAGGTAGATCTACGTTATTGGGGCTTAGGTGAACAGTATTGGGGACACTTCAGGGTTTTGTGTCTTCAGAATGTACAATAGATACCGACGTAGCTACCGTATTGGTAATCAATTAAAATGCATGATGGTGCAGAATATGCTGTTCGTACTATAGGTTTGTATAAAGAGGGTGTGTCTCAGTATGGAGATACGCATTTGTGTACGATAAGGCTGGAACACTACTACAAGCGAAAGCGGATAAAACATCAATATTATCGCTTGTAACTATTTGATGCCGCATACACGTAAGACTTTATCATCCCAGTACTCACTCGTCACTGGCTCATTACCAGTACCATAACAGGGACTTCATTACCAGTACCATAACAGGGACATCATTACCAGTACTATAACAGGGACATCATTACCAGTACCATAACAGGGACATCACTAGCTCATTACCAGTACCATAACAGGGACATCATTACCAGTACCATAACAGGGACATCATTACCAGTACCATAACAGGGACATTTTTTTTAAATAAGCAATTTTTTTTTTACTTTGTTCTCACATAGAGAAGCAACAAGAATAATGTACCCAGGATTTTGTAATATCTTGATTTAAAAGAGTGTCCTTGGAGTTTCTTGCTTGTTCTTCTCCATAGAGATCTACGTTTTGGAATGGGAAAATAGCTTCAACTTTCTGACTAACTGACCGACTCTTTGACAATTCAAAAGTTACAGGCACTTTTGAATTGTCAAAGAGTCGGTCAGTTAGTCAGAAAGTTCAGTTCAATCAGTAATAGGTTTAATTGAAATAAATGTTTTGAGTTTGAGTTTGAGACATCATTACCAGTACAATAACAGGGACATCATTACCAGTACCATAACAGGGACATTATTATCAGTACCATAACAGAGACATCATTACCAGTACCATAACAGGGACATCATTACCAGTACCATAACAGGGTCATCAACTCCAGTACCATAACAGGGACATCATCTGCGTACCCTTTTCCCAACTATGCCGGGGTCGGCTTCAAGTCTAACGGGGTCGGCTTCAAGTCTAACGGGATGAAGCTGAATACCAGTATTTTACATGGAGCGACTGCCTATCTGACCTCCACAATTCAGTTACATAACAAAGTATTGTTTCATTTAAACAACAGGGCCCTAGACCACAAAACTTTACAATAACAATTTAGAAGTCACAATTTACAAATTTGTAATTCATACTGCATCTCTGTATCTCTTCGTATCTTATCTTATCCTATCATCTATAGAGTATTCTATTCTCAAACTCAAACTCAAAGTATTTATTTTAATCAAACCAATTACAAGCACTTTTGAATTGTCAAAGAGTCGGTCAGTTAGTCCTTAGAATAATCACTAAAGTTAGTCAGAAAGTTGAAGCTATTTGCCCATTCCAAAACGTAGATCACTATGGACTTCTCCATAGAGATCTACGTTTTGGAATGTGTTCGTGGTTTCGTTCGACCTGCACGCGGACAAAGCCGCGCGCAAAAGAGAGTATTAAATATTTTATTTTTAACTTCCTTATGTATTTAAGTATGTTTTATTATCAATAACAATGTAGGTAATATAGGTTTTATGGATAGCAGTTAAGTCTAAGCGCGCGGCTGCAGCGCTGCCGCCGCGCTGCTTTGTTAATCCATATACATAAAAAACGCGCGACAGCAGCGCTACACTCGCGCTGCGGCCGCGCATCAGTTCATCGATCGACTAGTGACGATGCGCAAGTAGTTTTTGTTCAAGTCTAAACATGAACGAAAATCAGGTAGAAGAATTTGGCGATGAGATTGAGAGTCGTTCAACGATACGGGATTCAAAGTCAGATAAGTACAGTAATAAAATCGAAAAGAAAAAGGCTTGGGAAGAAATATGCAATATATTTATTGAGAAATTCACAAACAAGACTCTGTCTTCAGCACAAATTGTATTTTTGAAGGATGTATTTTGTTTTCCAATATAAAATTATAGTTCCAAACGGGGAAGTCATTCGTAGAATTGTTTTCTTGATAATCGTAAGTAATTCTGAAATTTTTGGTCACAGTAGCCTTTTACTTTATGAAATTCAGTTCGTTGACTTATATAAAATAACGGCAACGTTTTATTAGGTTTTTTTTTTCCAAAATCTTTTTTTCGTTTTAATAGTAACACTAACAGCAGTGTTTTGTCGTCAGAGTCCATCGTGAAACAGTGAAACTAAATGTACAACACTGTGATGCTCAATCCTAGCGCTTGCAGCGCGGCGTTAGCGCTGCAGCCGCGCTTCCACCGCGCGGCACTTTGCGGCTAATTTGAAGACGCTCATACTATCTTATATTAAGTGACAATATACAGTTTCCCCACGTTGTTTTCCTTTACAGTTAATATTGCAGATTCTTAATAGAAACTACACAAAGATATATATGAAAAATCATGTTAGTATTTGCAAGATAAAAAATGCAAGAAAAAATAAACGATCACAGGAAAGTAGATTGAAATATTTATTTGGATGAAAACCAAGATGATGCAACACAACAATGCAATATCTAGTTCCAGACTATCTATTTGACCGACATTTCTCAAGCATATCTCGTGCCATATCAAGATAAGAAGCAAAATTGCAGATACTCAATAAATTATCGAAACATCATACAAATCCATGAATTGACCTATATCCAGTCAGGCTTTTAAAGAACCTGTCCCATACAGCCAAGGACATCTTATTTAAAAACATGGCCTCGCATAAATTAGGTAAATATATAAAGGTAGCCTTATCTGTGTCGATATTTATTCGGGCATTAAGGTAGAGGTAAAAAAAGACACGCGAAGGGAGATTCCCAGATCACGGTAGACCCCTGGCTGCCGTGGTTTGTACACGAATTTTGGGAGACTCTTTTACACAATGGGGTATTGTTTTTGTATACAATGGGGGATGATAGTCATTTATTGGTACAGTGGTACCCAATTGATAAGGCGCGTCGTGAATCTTCGTTCGCACAGAAAAGAAAGTATGGCCCCGAAGATTAACAAAAGAATGCTTAAAATTTACAATCAACCTTAGGTCACTATTATAAGGTTCATAATACACTGGAGCTGCTAGCGTGCACTCGTGCACGTGACAAACATGCCACGCGGCGCGCGCTAACATGGCGGCAGCTGCCGACCAATAGCGGTACAAGAAAAAGAACCGCGGTGCGTGGAGCGTGCCGATTGGTCAATCGCATTTCCCGCACTTTTAAAATTCACCTTCTGCGCAGGTACATCGGTAAGCCATATCAATTGGGTACTACTGTACAGGTTGATGATATCTTGATTATTTTGGCAGTGTGCTTTTATATTTTTGTTTTTCATGTCCACTGTTAAGCATGTGGTGTTGGATTAATTAGCATTCACATTAAGATTAACGTTTATGGGGGATGATATTCTCACAGCATCAGTGGCGAAAGCACCATATAACACGATTTCTACCGGCTTCCCTTAGGAGGTTCGCATCAGCAACTCTACCACGATTGAAAAATGGCACAGTCAATAGTGTCAGAGCGTCAGAAAAAATGCGTCAACGATAGTGAGATGGAGGATATTGCACATTTTATTTAGTTTTCACCAGTTCAAGTGTATTGTATTCGATTCTTTACATTCCTATAATAATTTTAGTATGATAGTAGATACCTAATAATAGTTTATTTCTGTAAAACATTGACCCCCTTATTACAAAACAAGGTTTATCTTCAGACCCAGGTTTAAAACCTGGAGCCATTATTGAATTTCGAACTTTATTCCGACTGTGGTAAAGTTCCTAAACACAAAACTGACAACTTTGTACCGAACTTAGTTTTCAGTTTTGTAAAAAGAACGGTATTTCAATCACTGTTACGTTCTTATTACAAAAACTGGCTTCATGGCTTAAGCCATGTCAAAATATAAATCTTGTTTTGTAATAAGGCGGTGAAAGTTTTGTTTGTGCAGTGATAGCGCCTTTTTGGTTCTGCTACTGGACGATAGATGGTGTTAAATTCAGTAAATGTTTACTTTATTGTTAAGTAAGTAAGTAAATTAAAGCCGGTTTCACTTCGGCTTCCCTCTTACACAAATGGACACCTCGCCGCTGCACAGTATGTATGTCTATTTTTAATATTTCTGTTTAGTTTATTCTATCACTTTATTTAAATTATATTATTTTTCTTTATGTATGATGTACCGGTACAGCGTCCTATTATTTTTTTGCTAAACCGAACGACGTCATTACGTCAGCGCCGGCTGTCGCTGAAAATCAGCGCTGGGGCTCTGTCTTGCATAGTGTCGCAGCATAATGCTGAGCGATAGCCGTTTTGCGTGGATGTGACGCATGTTTCCCGCAACCTTTTCTTATTTTTGTGTTTATGTTCTTTTTTGCGTCATATTTACCGCAAATAAACGTATTTTCTTTCTTTCTTCTTTCATTGTTAGCATGCAAATGGTCTCGAATGCAGATTTGTTCCGTGTGGTGCCGGACGTAAAGAATAGCACCATCCTATTTCTTCCCGTGGGTGTCGTAAAAGGCGACTAAGGGACTTACTAGAGAATGGGCAGCAACGTTCTGTATGTATTTTAACACCATACTGCGATCGCCAACCCGCCTGCCAAGCGTGGCGATTATGGCGACCCCCCCCTCCTTTTGTGGTCTTTCGGCTGACATGATGATGATGATAAAATTAAATTTAGTTGCAAAATTCTTTGAGGTGGGAATTCATCGCTTCGTACTTCATCACATAAAATATGCAAGTGTACTAGCTCAAAATGCTGAAATAAAACGTTATTGGTGAGTAAACGCACGCTAGGAGACATCCTTAGGACAACTTTCTTCGTTCTTTGAAATTATGATGTTGTCTTTTATTCAATGTTGTTATTCCACTGTGTTATACGATCACTCCATATTATATAATGTATTGTTTTTTATTGGACATTGAATTGTAATAATAACGTGTAATAAGTAATTATGATTTAATAAGTAATTTTATAATGTAATTTTGATAAATATAGTCGCGGTTTGTGCACCATCTCTCTCTTTCCAATTTGTACGCCACGATACGCGGCTGAACATGATCGAACATTTCTTTCTGTATTTAATATCTTGCATGCAATGTATGTACACCATGTTTATACAAATAAATAAACTTACTTACTTAGGTGAACGCGATATTAAACGGTAATTCGCATATTAACAAAATTCACATACTTAATTATTATCAATTATCTTCATATTAGCATTAGCATGCTAAGACTCAAGATTTCGCATATTCATGTATATGAAATAGCATTAATTACCATTACTAACATGTAGGCAACAAAAATCGCGAGGAAAGCTATGTCACCAAGCATTGTACTGTACAAATAGTACCGACTCTTCAGATTCACATTCCTCTTTATCTTGCAGTTTTTCTTCTCTATTCCATTACCAATAGAGAAATAGATAAATATTAAGATTAATAAAAAGAGAAAATATTCCTAAAGTTAACCACTTATGTAATCATAAGTGGTTAACTTTAGGAATATTTTCTCTCACTTGCTCACAATAGGCCAATGCAATAGGCCGCCCATTGCATATTTTGTAGTGATTGATTTATTTTTTGTTATGTATTTTTGTGGTGTACTATATAGTATATATAAATAAATACATATAATACATACATAAACTCACGCCTTCTTCCCATGGGGGTAGGCAGAAACTATAGAACGCCACCTGCTACGCTTCTTACATACTCTTTAAAAAAAAAAATACTATGTAGGTATAATATACATATATTAAATAATACTTACCACCCCACTTCTTCCCGTGGGTGTCGTAAAAGGCGACTAAGGGACTTACTAGAGAATGGGCAGCAGCGTTCTTTATGCATTTTAACACCATACTGCGATCGCCAACCCGCCTGCCAAGCGTAGCGATTATGGCAAACCCTCCCTTTGGGGGAGGCATATGTCCAGCAATGGATGTGTTTCGGCTGTAATGATGATGATGATGATTTAATAATTTATAATGAATAAATAAATCAATCTTTTTTTTTACCAAACTCTTGTACACATTTTATAAAACTGCCAAACTGCGTGACAGTTTGTCGGCATTTGGTATAAACGATTTAATTAAACATCTAAGTAGGTAGATACATACCCCCTTATTACAAAACAAGGTTTATTTTCAGACCCAGGTTTAAAACATGGAGCCATTATTGAATTTCGAACTTTATTCCGACTATGGTAAAGTTCCTAAACACAAAACTGACAACTTAGTACCAAACTAAGTTTTCAGTTTTGTATAAAGAACGGTATTTCAATCACAGTTACGTTCTTATTACAAAAACTGGCTTCATGGTTTAAGCCATGTCAAATATAAATCTTGTTTTGTAATAAGGCGGTTATAGTTTAAATCGATGTTAAGAATATTTCTGTTCAATAGTTCAGTTCAGTGTCCCTCAACCGATTAATTATTGTCATTCATTCAGTAGTTTAGCCTTTAATTTACTCCACAGTGTTCATATCAGCCTCACACTGTTAGAAATAAGAAACAAAGTGATAATATATTTCTTTGTGCTCACAGCACAATACCATCATCAACCAAAAGACGTCTCCTGTTGGAAAAAAGTCCTCCCAAAGCTTCAAAGCACAGTATAAATAAATCATACTCACATTCACACCACTGAACTTCATAATGACTTGCTCACACAGACGCAACACCTGAATTAGAGACAAGGCGTAATATGAAGCTCAATTACGTTTCAATTGGGCGGTCAGGTAATGTGGCACATGCATAATTTGCTGGCGCTGGGGGCTAGCCGAATCACAATGAGATGAGACCATATGATATGCGCTCGGGTAACGATATTGTAGACTATGATGAAGTAAGATTAGTAGCAAAAACGTTGCAAATAGATTTAATGTTTTGCGAAGAAAAATAAAAATAGCATTATATTACTTGAAAACTTTTTTATTAATAAGTTTTACAATTAAAAAAGTCTTACAAATTAACTATTCTACTTTTTATTGTGCTTGTATATTAACTATTCTCCATTTAAAATAAGATTAGAAATTTCAATAAACCTTTTTTACAGTCCGCTCAACCGATTTTGACTTCTATTGCGTTGGTGGCATATCAAATGGCAGCTGTAATAAACAGAATAGAATAGAATAGAATACTCTTTATTATGTACACCATTAAAGTTACAGATATAAATGTTTAAATTTTACATAGAATTAAAAAAAAAAATAACTATATGAGTGAAATTTTTTTATTGATCAAATTCAAAGTTAAATCGTGCATTTCAAGTAGGTCGTTAAAAGACACCTTTGATTCTAATTAACTAATCAATCATCATCCAATCAATCAATGTTCGGTTTGGTGCCGGACGTAAAGAATAGCACCATCCCATTTCTTCCCGTGGGTGTCGTAAAAGGCGACTAAGGGACTTACTAGAGAATGGGCAGCAAGCGTTCTCTATGCATTTTTAAAACCATACTGCGATCGCCAACCCGCCTGCCAAGCGTGGCAATTATGGCAAATCCCCTTCCCCCTTTTTGGGGGAGGCCTATGTCCAGCAGTGGACGTCTTTCGGCTGAAATGATGATGATGAATCAATCATCATATTTTATTAAACACACCTTCCTTACCATCCATCCATCTTTACTTGACTAAAACGTGATTATTATTAAATCTTACAAACGCACAAGTAAGCCATCATAACTCACTATACCCCATTTGAAATAAGATTAGAAATTTAAGTAATTTTTTTACAGTACGATCAAACGGTTTTGAGTTCTATTCCGTAGGCATAAGGATGGCATTAAAAGAAAAAACGTGGTTACAATACCAACTGTTTATTACAGCTGTCATTTGTCATTCCAACAATGTATTAGAAGTCAATATCGGTTGAACGGACTGTAAAAAAGTTTTATTTAAATGTCTAATCTTATTTCAAATGGAGTTTACAATAGGTATACCTACATCCATTTAAAAGAATACAAACCCATACTTTTACAACCATAAGATACAGCCGAGACAACTGCTCGACCCGGCAGTACATCGAGCACTTACTAACAGAAATGTGAGCTCAATTTGCGAGCTGATAAATATGTAATTCTTAGAACTAGTGGGAGCGACACGGTGTTGCGTGTTCAAGTTTTGAGGAACTTTTGTTTCTTTGTTAGTATTGGAGAAATATAATTTAAATGGATAATTTATTTAGGTAAAGAAATCGTGTCTTCGTGTGGATTGGGAAATATAAGAAGCAGGCAAAGTTAGTGTTCCTGTTCAGGATAAAGTGGGAGGAAACGCCCGGGTGTCACCACTGTGTGGATCGCCCGGAGGACACGGTGGAGCATACGGTGGAGGTCTGCCCAGCTTGGGCGGAGCACCGCCGTGTCCTCACGGAGGCGATCGGCGGCGGCGATCTCTGACGTCCGGCCCTGGTTCAGGCCATGGTTTGGAGCGTTAGTGCATGGGAGGCCGTCACCTCCTTCTACGAATTAGTAATGCTTGCGAAGGAGGAGGCGGAACGCGTGAGGGAGAGGCAAGGTTCGCGCCCTCGCAAACCTAGTCGCCGCAGGAGACGCCCCGGGCGTCGGGAGTCGCAAGCCGATTGCCGGCCACCGTAGGTGTGGGCCTGCGGACGGTGAGCGATGGGTAGCTCACCATCCGATAAGGACCAGACCCGGGTCGACGGCGCGTCGCATTCCACGCGCGCCTCAAAGAGTTGTCAGCACCAACTGACGGGGTCCGATAGGGCCAATGCCTGCCAGTGTTGCGAGTTTGTCCTAAAGGGATTTCGTGGCCCTGGCACAAAGGCAAATGAAGGAATACGGGTGGGTTTTAGTCAGTAAAAGTCGACACGCCCTCCCGCTCCACCCAGAGTGGGATAAGTTATTTGATAATTTTCCAAAAGGCAAAAGCTTTTTCAAAAAAAGGCAAAGTTAGTGTAAATTTTTTTTGGTAAAATACTTCTTATCTCGGGCATACTTATAATCTAGACATTTCATATTTGCTTTAAAGTGAAAATCAGCCATCGTCAATCATTGAACATAGCCTCCCTCACATGATTTAAATTCAGCTAGATCTAACTTAAAAATGTTACCAATAAACAGGATCATTCAAATAATTATCAAAGCGACGCAAAACTGAACACATTTCCACGTGTGTTGAACGTAACAGAGATAGTTTTTGTTAAAATTCCTCATAATATTCTTGCTTATAAAATTTAGCAAAGGAGGAAGGTGTACGACCAAATTCAAAAACATAAAGAATTAAATAACTTTTAAAATAACTTAAGTATGACGGATGTTCGAGCGGTTGAGACACAACGCGTCGCTGTTGAATCGTCATCTGTTGATCCTCTATCATGGGCGTGTACGTGCAGGTGTTTGAAAAATAATACTCACAAAATAACAGACTTAGTTTACTCACAAATGTTGCAACAAAACTTAATCATAAAAAATAAGGATTACAATGATTTTCACTGATTAAGTCAATTCACAATGTTTTTTAAGCTTGCATTTAGAGCCAATGGATTTATGCGTGTGCACCGCGTAACGATCGCATCAAAAGTGATCCTTCCGCTGCCATGACACTCACAACCCCATTCGGTGTTACCAGCTTTAAATAAAAATACCACCAAAGAAATAAATTCTAAACCACAGACTAAAAATAATCGATTACCACTTTGAAAAAGTGTTACAATAAATCGAGTAAAACATCACGCGCCGTCAAGTATAATATTTTTTTTTTCATTATTCACGATTTAAAACATACTCCATTTAATTTAAAGCCTCGAATCACTACCAAAAAGGCATAATACTAAAACAAAGTTGCCATGTGTCAAGTTTTCATGGAATGTATTTTTCAGTGGAGCAGTAGTGGCTTCAAGTTTACCTTCCCTGAAGCGGTAAGAGAAGGATTATTGTAGGTTATTAGTAGTTCGAAGAAACATCGTTTAAATTGATCGATAGAAATAATTGCTGCAGTGTAGTTTGCATATTGTGTGTGTTGGATAAAACATAATATTGTTAATAATGTACCATCAGAATAGATTAAAGCTAATAGCACACCTACGTACATTTGTCATTTTGAAGAATCTCATATAATATGACCTAAAGGCTAGCTTAGAGCAGAGAAGTTAATGATGTAATTATTTTTGTTTATTTTTCGTTAAATTGATGACATTTATTTAATTGAATTTAAAAGTTTTTATCACAATGTGTTTTTACTGGCATGCCCAAAAGTGCTATCTATATGTATAAGGTGTATCTATTCATACACGAAATCTCTTAAGGGGTCATTGTACTCATCATTATGAACAACTTTTACTATGGGACCAAACATGAAATTGCGAAAAAAAATCAGCTGTTCATTTTGACCAGATGAGAACATAAATAATAATTGTTCATAATGATGAGTACATACAATGACCCCTTAAGAGATTTCGTGTATGAATAGATACACATTATACAGTAGCATAATAAGAATTCACGCATATATCATCATAAATTCCGGGGGAAAAAAGCAGTTTTTCTCAATTACTTAAACATCTTTCCTCCCACGGTCTATTGCCGGAAATTAATAATAATAATAATAAAATTTATTTATTTTAACAGATTATAGACTTAAATCACTTGGTTAACAAAAGGGTATTATTAACAGCTAGTGGTAAGAAGTAAGTACAGAGCAAATAATAATCTATGCTGCAGAAATCTGTAGACAATATAATTGGTGAGCCCTGCCTTTTAAACTAGGGTTACCTGTATCTAAAGAGACAGTGTTCAGCTAAGAGATTAATGCGATAAGATTTATACAACTAGTGAGTTGTGTCGATCTACCTAGTGATTAAAAATGTACGTTAGTTTATTTAGTTTATAATTAAAATAAAAATAAAAAAAGGAAAAATAGTTTAAGGAGCATGGGGGTGTGCGTGTTAGTGTGGGTGTTTGTATGTGTGTGTGTGTATGTGTTTGTGAAGGTTTGTTAGTTTAATTGATCATAACGTTTGTTCACTATTTTATTAAGGATTTCAAACCAATAAATCCTCTCACCATATTTTCCGATACAATGCAGCATTAGCATCTCAGATTAGCTTCTAAATCTGTCACGCTGGAATGCCAAGTTTCAAATCCACAACTCAGTACCTCACGACCACCGCCTTGCCTTTTCTTAACGATTTTGGGGTCAGCTTCCAATCTAACCGAAAGCAGCCGAACACCAGTATTTACATGGAGCGACTGCCTATCTGACCTACCAGTTTTTGGATAAAACGTCGTTACGTTAATATGTTTTATCCACAAGTAAGTATTTACCTACTTAAAAACCGGCCAAGTGCGTGTCGGACCACGCACAATGAAAGGTTCCGTAGTCGGGATGAATTTATATTTATAAGAACAAACTTAATATTGTAGTTGAAAAACATTTTCCCCCCAAACATTCCAACTGCAAATGTAAGTTTGTACGCACAATATTGAGTGATTTAGCATGTTATTTTAAGATCATAGACTTCATAGAGGTTTGCCTATGCTCTGTATTTATTTTCAATATTTTTGGCTCAGCAGTTTCAATGGTAAATTTTTATCTATTTTCTTTAATAAGTTTAAAACGATTTTTTTTAACTATTGTCCTTACATTTGATATATCACACGGTACAATTTGCAAAACTTTAAATTTTTATTTTTTACTTTTTCCTCCAGAAATGAACCCCATATTCAACAAACATTTGAAAAAAGAAATGGGTACACATACCAAACCAAACCACTACTATACTCTTTGGAAATAGGTTATGACGCAAACAACTACTTCAGATTCACACACACATTGGAGCCAATTTTTTCTACGTCATAGCCAAAAAGCACACAGTTACCATAGACTACGTTCAATAGCGTAACGTGAACGTCACGTGAACACAACGTGAACGTCACGTGGGCCTAACGTGGTACGTGAAAGTTTAACGGACTGCAGTGCGCCGCAACACGGCGAATTAACAAGGATAGTTTCAGACTTTGTGTGTATGGGGGTGAGTAGAGCAATTGGCAAGATACATGTACATGTTTATTGATGTATTTGGATAAGAATATACAGGGGGTCTACTCCGAACATAAATCCGAAGTATCGGCTGAATGTTCGGCCGTTTCTTGACTTCGGCTAATTATGGCTGACTACGGCGGAAAAAAAAACTAGATCTCGTTCAAACCTAACCTAACCTAACCTAACGGCTTGTTTTTATTATCTAATGTGGTAATCTGTGGAAAATGTTGTGGGTAGTATATTAGTTAAGTTTAATTTTAAGACAACACTGTTTATGCTCAATATACTACTGTTTGTTTTCCCAAATGTAATAAATAAATAAATAAACCAATTCTCGGTGGAAGTTTACATGGTATAATGCACATCATATATTTTTATCATTCTCTTATTTTAGAAGTTACAGTGGGGGGGGGCGGGGGGGACATTTTACCACTTTGGAAGTGTCTCTCGCGCAAACTATTCAGTTTGGAAAAAAATGATATTAGAAACCTCTATATCATTTTTGAAGACCTGTCCACAAATACCCCACACGTATGGGTTTGATGAAATTGAGTTTCAGTTGTAAGTATGGGAACCCCCATTTTGTTGTTGTTCTTTTTTTCTATTTTTGTGTGAAAATCTTAATGCGGTTCACAGAATACATCTACTTACCAAGTTTCAACAGTATAGTTCTTATAGTTTCGGAAATAAGTGACTGTGACATACGGACGGACAGACAAACATGACGAATCCATAAGGGTTCCATTTTTTGCCATTTGGCTGCGGAACCCTAAAAACGACAGTGAAAGAGGTAAGCCAAAGTCAAAAATGTGACTTGAAGTCGGTTAAGGACTCAAAGTCAAAAAAAAACTTTGGAAGTTATAAAACGGCCGGATTATCGCTTTGGAGTAGTCCCCCAGAGTAGGGACGTCAATACGACAATGAATTAAACTTCCTATAAATAACTTAAGTGTGTTGCCGGACGTAAAGAATAGCACTATCCTATTTCCTCCCGTGGGTGTCCTAAAAGGTCAATAAGAGACTTACTAGAGAATGGGCAGCAGCGTTCTCTATGCATTTTAACACCATACTGCGATCGCCAATCCGCCTGCCAAGCGTGGTGTATTTATGGCAACCCCCCGTGAAATGATGAATGATGATTATGATAATAACCTTATGTTCCCAGTCAGAAACTCAATCAATTACATAATATGGTAGGTATATTTAACATTTTAGTTTAAGACTTCGTATATTCATATTTTTCTCTTCTTGTTCTCACTCATTATTATCTATATTTCTTTTTCATTTCTCATTTCGCAGGTCTGCTGGAGGAAATTTGTTAAGAAATAAGCAAAAATTAAAAAAACAAATCTTTTTACTGAAATTATAATTATGTCGTATCTCCATGTATTTTACTGTGTGTACAATAAATAAAATAAATATGTGTCAGATAAAAATAATATAGTGTGATTTTTGTAAAAATTGCAAAAAACAAAACAAAAAAATACTGATAAATAAATGAGAAGGGCACATGATAGGCCTTCGTTTATGTAAATAAATAAATCCTTCGAAACAAGACGAACAAAAACCTGTTTTAAAAAACGATGCCAAACTTCCACGTTCCAACACATTGTCCAATTATTAATCCGTGCACTTGCGATGCGATGTGACGCAACGTGGTGGATTACCCCTTATCCAGCAAAGCACAACAGCCACATTTTTATAAAACTCCCCCGGCGCCCTGAGGGAGTTTTATAAAAATGCGGCGGTTATTTTAGTATATTGTGTATCTTACGACTTCTACGCGAACGAAGCTGCTGGCAGAAGCTAGTTATTCATAAGCATCATCAATTTATTATAGAAAAACTATTTTCCGAGACTGTTCCCGTACAAACTTCAATCCCCTTTCGACTCGTTCAGCGGAAGAACTGATGTATGAGCTAAGGGGTGTTTTGTCATACATAAACTTTTAGAGGTATGAAGAACAGGATGTAAAGTTCACTCATCCTCTATAGAAAAGGGAGGATCCTCCGATTAGACGGGAGTTGTGTCTGGTGGGCAACTGCCCGACGGTTGATGTCGGGATGTTGTTTAAATGCTAGGACTCGCGCGGTAAACTCTGCTTGCGCGATGCAGGATTTTGCGTGACGTCAGTGTGACGCGTAGTTCGCATGTGGCGATGTTGATGCCGCTACAAACTCACGACTTCTTCCCATAGGGTTGGGCAGAAACTCCAGCAACGCCAGTTGCGAGTACTACGTACCTGACCTTTCTGAAAAATATCACCTATAAGTTCACTTACGTCCTTCTAGGGCGGTCCATACCGGCGTTTCCACTTACACATCTGATACAAAATATTTTTCTTCAGTATGATGAAACCAGAAGCATGCAGCTAGCATAATTAATCACCCAAATATTCCTAATATTTATTATATTGAAATCCTTCAGTATTGTAGTTTTGTGGCTTTTATAGCAGAGCTCTTTATCCATATTAACTAGTGGACATAAAGGGGAAACCACGGTGATATTTCACAAACAAATTACTAACGAAACTACGAGAAATTCACTTTAATATGTTCAAAATAGCGGCATTTAATAACATTTCACATAAAAATCTGGGTAATAAAGTTTATGGCTGCACTATGCTACGTCGTAGCTCGTAGCGCCCGCTACGCCGTAGCATATACGTAGCACTTTGCTACGACAGACGGTTCAACTGTTTTATGAGAGTGTTACGTTTTGTCTACAAATTGTGTTTTGTGTAAATATATTATATGGAAATAATGGTTTTGTGTTGTGAAGAGGCCTATATTCTTTTGTATTGTTGCTTCGTATAAGGTAAAAAAAAATGTAATGTTAAACATATACTTTAAAAATTACTGAAATAAACTATTTATTGTTTATTTTAGTCTAGGTTAGTATTTAAAATTTCAAAGCAGCAAAATATTGTAATCAATGCTTTGCACGCCGTAATTGTTATGTACATTAGTCCTTTCGTTATTAAGATTATTTCTAGCATAAGTTTAATATATTTTATGTCGCTGTTCTTTTTTTTAACGACTTATGTTTGTTCACCGATTTCTCCGTTAATTATGGACCAATTTTGAAAATGAAATTTTGGTTTGAAAGGGTGATCTTTCGAGGTGATCCCATTCCCACCAAATCAGAATCTGATGAGGGGGTCCCATGGAAATCGAGGGAAACCCTCAAATTTTAAAGGCAAACCTATGGCGATTTAGGTATTTTTATAGTAACTCGTGCATTTGCTCTTGGAAAGCACCATTTGGTGAAGTGGAACTGATGATGGAGACCACAGATGGCCACCGGAACAATATAATAATAAGTATTTAACGGGTTGCGATTCGATTAGGTACTTTAATGTGGTTGCTAAGCAATTTATGCTCGTCACTATGCATATGGTGAGTGGCAGCCTTACCAGGAGAACTCCTCAAAAATCAACGTCCCAGCATCGGGAAAAGCAATATTTTGTATAAGGTATATGAGAAGTTAACATTAGGCTATTGTAACTTAGATAAATTAAAAACTGACCCACTAAAAAGCGAAAAATAAAAAACTTAAAAAAAAAACGACATCCAAAAAAAACATTACAAAGTAAAAATTACTTTCTAGTTAAAAGTTTTTTTAAATAAACTGTTATTTTGATTAATGAATTACCTCTATAAAATATTGTAGGTTACAAACTCACATAGCTTAAATCCTCTAAATCAAATAGGATTTCGCCAGAACAATGACAATAATATATTCGTCTGCATTCCACCTGAACTATCCCTTTGTTCCAGAAACTCTCACAGGGCAATGAAATTAATTAATAAACATGATATTTCCAAGCTGCACAAATGCGCATAATAATAGGAATTCAATGAAAACCAGCACAAAAGGCACAAAGCGACGGTGAACACAAATAGCAATCCAATCTGCTTTTTACCAGATTCAAAAGGTTCTAGTGATGGGGTCGTCACGGTAATTGGTATCGGTATCGGCCAGAAAAATGTTGGGTTTGGTATCGCTGTAGGCTGTAAGAATGGGTCCAGGGACGGCGGACTTGGGGACGTCCGCCGCCCCCTATCACATTGGACCCGAGGTGGCGGCACGTAGTGTTCCACGCGCGCTCCTTTCAGACGTCGTGGGGGGGTCAGACACCTCACCCCCCCTCAGACTTGAGGTGGCCCGCAGAGGCGGGCCGGCACTAACCGGGGATTGCGGAAGTAATAATAGATCCCAAAATTCCCGGTGCAAGTGTGGGAGGGGAACACTGGGGTGGTTTTTAGTCAGTAAGAGTCTGACAGACCCCTCCGCCAAGGACATCCATGAGGATTTACCAACCCGTGAACAAAAAAAAAAAAATGGATCGCTGTAGGTTCTCTATTTAAGAATTCCATGTTATTGTAACACTAACATCATTTGCTTAGCCTGTCCCAAGGTTGACTTTAAGTCAAACTGGCTGCAGCAGAATACCAGTATTTTACTCCATTCCATGCTCAAGCTTCCTGTTATATACAACGTGTTTTTTTTGATATCCCATAACTCTAGGGTATAATTGAGGCCATATCAAAGAATCAACTGGCATATGAGTTATGTTCCAATCCTTCGTTATTTTTTTTTTCATTTTTCATACAAAATAATTCGGCAAAGTCACGATTATTAATGTAAAACACCCTTACGTGAAATATGACAACGTCGACAAGGTAGCTTTCCCTTCACTAGCTGCCGCCGGGAAGCCCCGATACCAACATACCTACATATTTTATTTTACTACACTACTGCGAAGTTTGGCAACCTCGCAAAAGTGAAGATTCGTCATACTGGTGACAATTTTTGACCTAATTTAATTATGATTGATGATATCTCCGAAACGATGCATTTTTGGACCACCTATTCTAGGAGTTTTAGTATTATATTTACCTACAGAATATAACCCTAGAGTTATGGGATATAAAAAAAAACAGGTTGTATAGGGGGGGTTGCCATAAAAAACCCACAGTAGACTACACTTCTTGTCACATTCGCCTTCTTAGTATATATACACTTATGGACATTTATGGTCTGTTCCAAGAGTATCTGACGAAAATGTGAACAAATGGATCAGAAAACGTACTTGTGGATGCCAATTTGTAGTGCCACAAATTGAGTGCTTTGAGTCGTCTCTTTTCACGAAATCCTAACGTAGAAGAAGTAACGTCGTAAGTTTTATCCAGAAATTGGGAGGTCAGAGAGGCAGTCGCTCCATATAAAATACTGGTATGTTGCATCCGGTTACACTGGAAGGCGACCCCAACATAGTTGGGAAAAGGGTAGGCAGATGACAGATGATATAATGAATAACATAAAGAAAAAAAAACCGGTCAAGAACGAGTCGGACTCGCGCACCGAGGGTTCCGTACGTATGCTATTGAGATATAAAAACTATGCTATTTAGAGACATAATTTTATTTTTCCTGTAAACTTTACATACACTTCTATCACATAGAAAGTTTCAGATTTTTATCTATGCAAACTTCGGAGATAAGGGGGAGGAACGGTATTTTTTTTACATTTTCATCAAAAGTCGGAAACGGAAAACAAAATGTCTGAGAATGTGCAAACAGCGTTCTTTCATATGACACCCCACATAGTAGCCCTACTTCAAATTTTTAAGACCCCCTTTCAGACCCTTTTGCAAAAAAGGTTAATTTTTTTTTTTTAATTTCTTGTTTGCAAAGTAGTTGGGCAAACTTCATATAAAACTATTCTAAATTTCAAGTTGATAGCATTAGTAGTTCTTGAGATATCCAGGTGTGACAGACAGACAGACAGACTTAGTCTCACCATAAGGGTTCCTTTTTACCATTTTGGTACAGAACCATAAAAACACAACTATAAGCTAAATATGCGAGAAGCTTAATCTAAATTACCGTTAAATAGATTCTTAAAAACCACAAAGTAACAAAAGTTCAAAGTAACTAGAACTAGGTTAGCAAAATTTAATTAGACTGCGATCTTTAGGGTATAGAGTTCAAACATCTGCAACCAAGCCGTTACGTCCGCAATGCCAAAATAAACATGCGGCTAACTTTAAACCTTTATAAATGTTATTATATAATCATAATATATTATAAAGTTATTCTATACGTACAGAGAACATTAAACAAATTTTTCTTTTTCTTTTCTTACTTTAAAGCTATTATCATCTATTACATATTTATTTATTTAATTACGGCACTCCAACTACTTATTCATCATTCATCATCATTTCAGCCAAAAGACGCCCACTGCTGGACATAGGCCCCCCCTTTCGGGTTGGCGATTAAAATGCATAGAGAACGCTGCTGCCCATTCTCTAGTAAGTCCATTAGTCGCCTTTTACGACACACATGGGAAGAAATAGGGCGGTGCTATTCTTTACGTCCGGCACCATACAGACGACTTATTCACTAATACATTTTTGGACACTGTAACAATTAAACATGAAATCTAGAATGAATTAGTCACTTACAGGTATGCACAGCACTAACATAATTCAAGTTTTATAATATTACATACGAGTAGAGTACATACAGGCTAAAAAAACAAAACTACATGAAAACAAAATTAAAATTAAAAAAATAGAAAAGAAATAACTAAATCTATTTTGTTGCTCTAATGAATAATACAAATCATAAATAAGTTATTTGCACGACTACGAACTGCGCAACTTTGGTTGATTATAAATCGGTCCAAGTACCAGGAGAAAATAAATGCGAGAAGGTCCTGCGCGAGCTGACGTGCACCAAGATAAGGCACGCACACAGCGATGATCCACACCACACGGCAGGTTGTCCTTGACGGTCCAATGACGCGTGAGTAGGAGGGGCTTTGCACTTCTCAGGAGCGTCGCGTGCGCGTGGGCAGGTAAATTAACAAATCGTACCTTAAGAGTGGCCGACTTACTTCGATGTACCAGGGTATTAGGAGCAACGAAGAGGTCGATGAATGTTGCAACTCGTAGGTCGGACTATGTCTCCTCCGGTTTATGCACTCCTAGTTTTATGCGCGATTTAACTGAGTTGAAATTTTGAATTTATTAATTATTAAATAAAGAAATACGATGATTGAAATATATTATTAAAGAAACTTTAATAGTGCGTTAAGAGTTTTTTGCCGCCAAACGCCAAACAACAAGCAGTGTACAACCCGAATTGATTGTCAAATTCTAAACGAACGCGAGCGAAGGCGCGAGAAAAAGCTAGTTAATTAATATTATAAATGTGAAAGTAAGTTTGTTTGTTTGTTTGTTTGTTACCTTTTCACGCCTAAACCACTAAACCAATCATCCCGAAATTTTGCATATACGTTGTCAGGTGTACTGAAACGAACATGGGTACCTTCCATCCCGAAAAAAAAATACTGTTCCCGAGGAAAACAACAATAACGTTCTTATGATAATAGATGGCGCCACGTGTCTTTCTAATCATGATTCAAAATCAAATCAAAAATATTTTTATTTCACATAAGCCTACATGGGCACTTATGAAACGTCAGAAGCTAGGTGCACGGTTCCTATTGGTCGGTCGTTTCATATGGAAAAGAGCCGGCAAGAAACTCCACGGTCACTCTTTAAAAAAAAAAAAAATTGCTATTACAATGTTTTGAAATTACAGTGTTAATAGGTATGAGAGGACAGCGTAGGCCCGTCAAAAGTACCAGGTACAGTACGATTCACGAAAGATGACCACAAATGGCGGCCGTCTGCGCTCGCTACACTCATGAAGAAAAGACTTAAGACAAAATAATATTTTAAGGTTGGTTGCGCACCAATGGCGT
Source organism: Tiliacea aurago (assembly GCA_948098905.1). Lineage (NCBI taxonomy): Eukaryota > Metazoa > Arthropoda > Insecta > Lepidoptera > Noctuidae > Tiliacea > Tiliacea aurago. The sequence goes on from OX402578.1 coordinate 23,507,583, forward strand.
CGCTCCGGTCTTGACGCATTCCGCCCGCGCCTCACCTCGCACCTCCAAAGGGACCTAAATATGCCTTCTGCGCCGTGGTCATCTTTCGTGAATCGTACTGTACTTCACAAAATAGAAAATGGTCTACAGATCTACAGTCTATTAAGCCTACAACGTCCTCACATTGACAAAAAAAAAACAATATAAAATATGATTAAAATAATAAAAGTTAGAACCTTGTTGAAATTTAAATTGTAGGTATAATAATGTCAAATAAGAAAAACATTATGTCAGTGAAGTTTGTAAAAAAAGATAAAATTAAATTAAAAAATAACTTCATAATTTGGGAGCAGTTAATAGACATTTACACAGTTTTGCCGTTAATGAGGTACCAGGGAAGCCACATGTACAGAAGGAATTAATGCCAAACTTCCTTGTCTTCAACGTAGTCCTTAATCTTATAATATGTTTTTTTGATAAGGGCACGTTTAATGTGCGTTTTGAATTTTCCATCACTAAGTTCAGTAACCGATTGTGGCAACTTGTTATAAAGCGGTTACTGTTTACAAGAAATGACCAGCAAGTCATGTTTTAGTTAATCTAAATTTGGGTGTCACAATTTCATGTTTACTACGTGTATTTATTGATTGAATTATATAATTTTTATTCCGGTAGTTCCCGTGTGATAATTTCCGACCTCCACGCGGGCGAAGACGCGGGCAAAAGCAAGTAAAATAAAAATAAAAACCTATTTAAACCAAATTACATGATTGCCATCACAACTGTAACAAATCTGAATTAATATCCTGTACACAAAAGATACTAATAAGAATAAAGAAGAAGGTCTTCGTATAGTCATTTTATTTATGTATTATTAGGCTGTTCAACAATGAGTACACTATTACTTTACAATTTGTACATTGCAAACTTAATTTTAAGAGCCTCATTCCTTACAGAAAAGAACAGCATGCACTACATTATGCGCAGATAATAAGACAATTAATTAATTAAAACAAGTACATTATACATGGTATATAGATAAAAAAAAAAATGTGAAATTGATTACAATAAATGTACTTAATTAAAATATATTTCATTTTACTTAAGAGCCCTCTTACATTTCGGCGCTGCACTAACTTAGGTTTTTTTTATATATTTACACTATATTTATGTTATATTTACACAACAATAGTATCGACACGACAAAGAGCGCGAAATTGAGCTGTTGTTTTATATTGTTTTTTAAATAATTTATATTTTTACATTGTTCTCACATATAGAAGCGACAAGAATAATGTACCCAGGATTTTGTAATATCTTGATTTAAAAGAGTGTCCTTGGAGTTTCTTGCCTATTCTTCTCCATAGAGATCTACGTTTTGGAATGGGCAAATAGCTTCAACTTTCTGACTAACTGACCGACTCTTTGACAATTCAAAAGTGCCTGTACTTGGTTTAATTGAAATAAATGCTTTGAGTTTGAGTTTGAGTTTGAGCGCACATTGCCGGCACGTAGTACTTCTATTTTAAGAAGCAATGAAAAAAAATTTTTTTCATTGTTTATAGTTGTCAAAATACATAGGTTGATAAACACATAACCCTCCTTTGCGTCACGCAGTCGGGTAAAAAGAATAGGCCCGTTTTGACATTTACTTGAATCGATTTATCGTGAGTATCGAGTACCGATTCGTATGGTTATTTCACTGCGATGGTCAATCGCGACGTAACTAGTGAAGTAACCATACGACTGGGTTCTCTTTTCTGACAACTATAAGAAAATGTTGGAGATTATTTTGGTATAAAAACTACTTCAAAATGATGTAGAACTTCGGAGATATTCAGACTTTTTTCCAACCCTTTTCAGTAGAAAATTGAATTAGGTTCATTCATTTTTTCTTTATATTTAAGGCATAAAACAAAAAAGTATTCTATTATTATAAAAGTATAGGATATATTTTTACTACGGAAAAATATTTTGATGGATTATATTCAACAGAATCTGCAAATTAGAGCTCTCAAATTAGCTTCCATAAGTTTTAGCCTAAACATGCATCAGGAGAACAATTATTGTTAAATAACTAAATTAATAATTAAAAAATCACTTTATTATATTAGAGCAAACGAACTATTTTTAACAAGTAATTATTATTTATACGAACCAACGAATAGTTTTTAATTTCAACGAGGAAATCATTCATCTACGCGCATTTTTGTAAGCGGGATCTTAAACCAACTACTACTTCTTACTTTTTTTATACAAAGAGCTCTATTACTACAACTGCCGATGTCCATATAACTGCATAATCCGGTACACTGTACGATAAAATCCCATACAAAAGCGCAGGTACGCACCCGCACTGGGCCCGCGTGGTGGATTAAGGCCATCACCGAGAGGAGGCCTGTGTCCCAGCAGTAGGAACATTATAGGCTGATTAATTTATTTCTTGTAAGAAATAATATACATATACTTATACAAAACGTTCCGTCGTACATTTTAAAATTTTAAAATGTACGACGGAACGTTTCACACGGGACACAGGCCTCCTCTCGGTGATGGCCTTAATCCACCACGCGGGCCCAGTGCGGGTTAGTAGATGTCACATGTCTTCGATTTTTTGGTTCAAGGACATGCCGATTTCCTCACGATGTTTTCTGTTTTAAGAGCAGTGGTGATAAAATAATTTACACAAAATAAAACTCCTGTTTGGATTCGAACTACAGCTCGTAAGACGCGGCTGTTACCATTGGGCGACCACTGCTACTTCAAACGTTCAGATTACCAGCCGAATTTGTATAAAGGATATTCGAATTTAAGGTGACGATAACCGACTTCTAATGATTTTATACTGAAGATCACGTCTAAATCAGTAGTGTTAATGATTTGAAAAAAATATATGTTAAATTAGAGCATTTTTCCAATAACTTAATATGTGAATATTTTAGATTATGTTTATATTACATAGTGAAATTCATTTGTAAAGTTATGTCTAATGCGGATAAAAAACTGAGAATGGCGCAAAATCTACCAAGCGTATTTTTCTGAAACCTTCACCAATTTAAAGATAATTTAATTATTAATCTTTTAGTATACGCGTTTTATTAAAAATACCTTTGTTTTGTCTATAATAAATTAATAATGCTTCAAATTAGGGACAGCGTTCCTTGATGAGCGAGTCCTATTACTGGCTGAACATTCGACGCGTTGCGCGAGCTCAGTACAGAACACGCAAGCTAACCAAGGTCACTGGCATATATCTGAGTCTTAAATCGATATATGTATAATCATTGACATCACTACAATTAATTAACGTGGTATCCATCGACAACATAACCACATCACTAGTACGTTTAATTAAAAAATACTCCATGCAAAACTATACGGTGGAGCGAAATGAAAATATTTAATATTCTTTACTCCTGCCGAGTTCCCCGAGCAATTCATTATCTCTTTCATTTCAATTACACTACACCTGCGCTTTTGTATGGGATTTTATCGTACAGTGTACCGGATTATGCAGTTATATGGACATCGGCAGTTGTAGTAATAGAGCTCTTTGTATAAAAAAAGTAAGAAGTAGTAGTTTGTTTAAGATCCCGCTTACAAAAATGCGCGTAGATGAATGATTTCCTCGTTGAAATTAAAAACTATTCGTTGGTTTGTATAAATAATAATTACTTGGTAAAAATAGTTCGTTTGCTCTAATATAATAAAGTGATTTTTTAATTATTAATTTAGTTATTTAACAATAATTGTTCTCCTGATGCATGTTTAGGCTAAAACTTATGGAAGCTAATTTGAGAGCTCTAATTTGCAGATTCTGTTGAATATAATCCATCAAAATATTTTTCTGTAGTAAAAATATATCCTATACTTTTATAATAATAGAATACTTTTTTGTTTTATGCCTTAAATATAAAGAAAAAATGAATGAACCTAATTCAATTTTCTACTGAAAAGGGTTGGAAAAAAGTCTGAATATCTCCGAAGTTCTACATCATTTTGAAGTAGTTTTTATACCAAAATAATCTCCAACATTTTCTTATAGTTGTCAGAAAAGAGAACCCAGTCGTATGGTTACTTCACTAGTTACGTCGCGATTGACCATCGCAGTGAAATAACCATACGAATCGGTATTTACGACTCGGTACTCGATACTCACGATAAATCGATTCAAGTAAATGTCAAAACGGGCCTATTCTTTTTACCCGACTGCGTGACGCAAAGGAGGGTTATGTGTTTATCAACCTATGTATTTTGACAACTATAAACAATGAAAAAATTTTTTTTTCATTGCTTCTTAAAATAGAAGTACTACGTGCCGGCAATGTGCGCTCAAACTCAAACTCAAACTCAAAGCATTTATTTCAATTAAACCAAGTACAGGCACTTTTGAATTGTCAAAGAGTCGGTCAGTTAGTCAGAAAGTTGAAGCTATTTGCCCATTCCAAAACGTAGATCTCTATGGAGAAGAATAGGCAAGAAACTCCAAGGACACTCTTTTAAATCAAGATATTACAAAATCCTGGGTACATTATTCTTGTCGCTTCTATATGTGAGAACAATGTAAAAATATAAATTATTTAAAAAACAATATAAAACAACAGCTCAATTTCGCGCTCTTTGTCGTGTCGATACTATTGTTGTGTAAATATAACATAAATATAGTGTAAATATATAAAAAAACCTAAGTTAGTGCAGCGCCGAAATATAAGAGGGCTCTTAAGTAAAATGAAATATATTTTAATTAAGTACATTTATTGTAATCAATTTCGCTATATCTTTACCATGTATATATTTTTTTTATCTATACCATGTATAATGTACTTGTTTTAATTAATTAATTGTCTTATTATCTGCGCATAATGTAGTGCATGCTGTTCTTTTCTGTAAGTAATGAGGCTCTTAAACTTAAGTTTGCAATGTACAAATTGTAAAGTAATCAAACTCAAACTCAAACTCAAAGCATTTATTTCAATTAAACCATTGACAGGCACTTTTGAATTGTCAAGAAGTCGGTCAGTTACAAATATGAAGCTAGTTGCCCATTCCAAATAGTAGGTTCCTATAGAGAAGAACGGGCAAGAAACTCCACGGACACTCTTTTAAATTAAAATATTGGTACAAAATATTGGTTACATCATTCATATTGAAGTTAAAGATGTGAGAACGATGCAATACGTCAAAAGCGTCCGTGATAAAAAGATAACAATTCAAAACTAAAATAATTAAAAATAAGCCGTGGCAGCTAAGAGATGACCAGTCCCAACTGACAGCCCCCGTTCACGAACATGACGCATGGATCAGCACCATTCAGCTCAACCATTTTGAAGGGAGCTAAATGATCCAACACACACGCCACCATCAGCGAGACATCTGAGTGAGCATGACATACTCTCAGCCGCCAGGGTACATTTAAGTCAATGAAAGACATAATTACCCGGTAAATGGTAGCTCTATTGCACATAGTACTCACACCTGTGATATGCAATTATATAATACAAAGGATATTCGAGTTTATACAATGAAAAGATAGTCTTCCAATCTTCATCAGCTCCAACAGTATTTTCAAATGTTAATAAATTAGTTGTGGTTGTGGAGCTGGACCAGCAATAGTGTACTCATTGTTGAACAGCCTAATAATAAATAAATAAAATGACTATACGAAGACCTTCTTCTTTATTCTTATTAGTATCTTTTGTGTACAGGATATTAATTCAGATTTGTTACAGTTGTGATGGCAATCATGTAATTTGGTTTAAATAGGTTTTTATTTTTATTTTACTTACTTTTTCCCGCGTCTTCGCCCGCGTGGAGGTCGGAAATTATCACACGGGAACTACCGGAATAAAAATTATATAATTCAATCAATAAATACACGTAGTAAACATGAAATTGTGACACCCAAATTTAGATTACCTAAAACATGACTTGCTGGTCATTTCTTGTAAACAGTAACCGCTTTTATAACAAGTTGCCACAATCGGTTACTGAACTTAGTGATGGAAAATTCAAAACGCACATTAAACGTGCCCTTATCAAAAAAACATATTATAAGATTAAGGACTACGTTGAAGACAAGGAAGTTTGGCATTAATTCCTTCTGTACATGTCGGCAAAACTGTGTAAATGTCTATTAACTGCTCCCAAATTATGAAGTTATTTTTTAATTTAATTTTATCTTTTTTTACAAACTTCACTGACATAATGTTTTTCTTATTTGACATTATTATACCTACAATTTCAACAAGGTTCTAACTTTTATTATTTTAATCATATTTTATATTGTTTTTTTTTTGTCAATGTGAGGACGTTGTAGGCTTAATAGACTGTAGATCTGTAGACCATTTTCTATTTTGTGAAGTACAGTACGATTCACGAAAGATGACCACGGCGCAGAAGGCATATTTAGGTCCCTTTGGAGGTGCGAGGTGAGGCGCGGGCGGAATGCGTCAAGACCGGAGCGACGCCATTGGTGCGCAACCAACCTTAAAATATTATTTTGTCTTAAGTCTTTTCTTCATGAGTGTAGCGAGCGCAGACGGCCGCCATTTGTGGTCATCTTTCGTGAATCGTACTGTACCTGGTACTTTTGACGGGCCTACGCTGTCCTCTCATACCTATTAACACTGTAATTTCAAAACATTGTAATAGCAATTTTTTTTTTTTTTAAAGAGTGACCGTGGAGTTTCTTGCCGGCTCTTTTCCATATGAAACGACTGACCAATAGGAACCGTGCACCTAGCTTCTGACGTTTCATAAGTGCCCATGTAGGCTTATGTGAAATAAAAATATTTTTGATTTGATTTTGAATCATGATTAGAAAGACACGTGGCGCCATCTATTATCATAAGAACGTTATTGTTGTTTTCCTCGGGAACAGTATTTTTTTTTCGGGATGGAAGGTACCCATGTCCGTTTCAGTACACCTGACAACGTATATGCAAAATTTCGGGATGATTGGTTTAGTGGTTTAGGCGTGAAAAGGTAACAAACAAACAAACAAACAAACTTACTTTCACATTTATAATATTAATTAACTAGCTTTTTCTCGCGCCTTCGCTCGCGTTCGTTTAGAATTTGACAATCAATTCGGGTTGTACACTGCTTGTTGTTTGGCGTTTGGCGGCAAAAAACTCTTAACGCACTATTAAAGTTTCTTTAATAATATATTTCAATCATGATTCGAAAGACACGTGGCCCCCTCTATTATCATATGAACGTTATTGTTGTTTTCCTCGGGAACAGTATTTTTTTTTCGGGATGAAAGGTACCCTATGTCCGTTTCTGTACACCTGACAACATATATTCAAAATTTCAGGATGATTGGTTCAGTAGTTTAGGCGTGAAAAGGTAACAAACAAACTTACTTTCGCATTTATAATATTAGTTAGGAAGGATATAGTTAGGGTAGTTAGGATTAGGAAGTTAGGATTAATATTTTATATAGATTATTTTATATTTTGTGAATCTGAGAACGTTGTAGGCTTAATTAAATAGACTGTAGATCATTTTTGTAAGGCATTTTCTATTTTGTTAAGTGCCTGGTATATGTTGATGGGCCTACACTGTCCTCCCATACCAGCGTTGCCAGAATGTTACTTTTGTAACATTTTACGTTACTTTTGACCCTCTCATGTTACCTCCATGTTACACGACTCAACATGTTACTTTTACGTTACTTTTAGAACTTTCCAGCTAACAAAGAATAATTTTGAAACGGAACGTGGTGGCGCACTTGATTTTGTGACCTGATACAAATTGACTGACGCGACGGTCGCGCGAAAATCTGTCACTTCGACGTATCGCTTATTCACTCACTCGCGTGTATTTCTAAATTTTCCATCTCGCTTACTCAGGCGAGCGAGCGAGTGCCTAGTGGAGTGGCGTCCGTGTCAGTTCAGTTTGTCTTTGTTTTGTATTGAAAATTCGTGTTTTGCTTGTACTATGTATACACTAATACTATAAAGTATTTTCCACAAAAAATAAGGTAATGTTACTTTTCTCGTGAAAATGTTACTTTTTGAGCTGTCTCGTGTTATATTTGACTATCTGCCACTGGCAACACTGTCCCATACCGATTAACACTGTAATTTGAAAACAATGTAAAAGTCAATTATTTTACTTCTCATAACTGAAACTCAAACTCAGCATTTATTTCAAATAAACCAATTACAGGCCCTTTTGAATTGTCAAGAGGTCGGTCAGTCAGAAAGATGAAGCTAGTTGCCCATTCCAAAGCGTAGTAGGTCCCTATGGAGAAGAACGGGCAACTTCCAAGGTAGTTTGTTAATCTCACATGTTTTAAGAAACAGGCATAACTATGTTTAACCATCGACCACACATAGCCATAAGTACTGTATTTAACATAACGCAAACTGGATTTAAACCGCCCCTCTTACCATCCAACAACAACAGATGACTCTGTTGTTGTTGGATCGTAAGAGGGGCGGTTTCAGACCGGACAGAGTCATCATATAAATATTCCAGATTCCATATAATTACAGATATGCATTTATCGACTAACGAGAATGAAACAATTCTATTTCAAAATCAAATTGAATCGCTACCGTTTTCCACGTGAATGGGTCGTCCAATTTATTGTGAGCTCAGCTATTTCATTAAGTACGCTGTCGAGCTTTCAATTTGCGCTTTGTACGGGGGATGGGGGGTTCCACTTATGTTGGACGCTCACTGAATCAGCCCCTGGCTATTGGTGAGGTTTCTTCCACTTTTTATTCAACGCAGTCAGCGTTTTAGTTAAAATAATGATGATTTATATTATGATGCAGGGGAATTGTAGGGGATGGAGATTGTATTTCCTTTAAGTCATGTCGTCGGTCGCCGTGTCGTGCAGCATTTTATCTGTATTTACTGATTAATGTAGGCGTGCAAGCAAAAAAGGTCCAGTAGTGGGATATTGAGTTAAGAGCGTTTACACCTTACAGCATTTCATACAAACTTTCAAGCCCTTGTTTTTTGAAATGACTGAACCGATTTTATTGAAACTTCATACGCACAAGCAGGATACAGAGGTCTAAAACGTTAGTAAAGAATATTTTCTAAAAATTGTAATAATCAGCCTATAATGTTCCCACGGCTGTAATCCACCACGCGGGCCCAGTGCGGGTTGGTAGATGTCACATATCTTCGAATTTTTGGTTCTAAGACACGCCGGTTTCCTCACGATGTTTTCCTTCACCGTTTTGAGAGCAGTGGTGATGAAATATAAAAAAAAGTGTTACAGCCAAATTAGACCGATTTTAAATTTTCCATAGAAACAGAGATTTCCAGTTATCTGTTTTTAAATGTCTTATTTAAAAACAGATACCTGGAAATCTCTGTTCGCACTTAATACTTATTCGGTATCTAGAATAGTCGATTGTTAATAAGGATGAAAACAATATTCGAAATATGGCACACTTTTTTTTTATCGGACATTTATAGTTGAAACTCTGTAAAGCTTTGATTTGAGAAAAAGTATTTTCAAATTAGACATTGATCCACTGGTAACTTTTTAATAAATTTTTATCTTAAAAATTCTGTTACTTGGAAACATCATATAGTCACTAAATGACTTTATAATAGGGAAAGTTTTTTGCAATTTCTGACGTTTCTAGTAAACAAACCTCAGTTGGTCCAATAAAGGGTTTTGATCCTTATAAGAAACAGGATCGATAATAATTATGATGTTCCTAATATCAGAAATATATATGAACTTGTAGATTATTGAGCATGAATTAATAATCGTTTGAAATCGCGAAATGCAATTTTACTATTTATTTATTAAAACTTTATACACAAGTAAAAAAAATACTGTACAAAGGCGGACTTAATGCCTGAGGCATTTTCTACCAGTCAACCTTAGTGTGATGCAGAGACAAAACATGGTAGGTACAACATAGGAGATAGATAACTCGAAAATCAAAAATATATATTAAACATACAATACAATTTTCTCACCCAACTTTACAAAACTGCGTTTGTCTCGGATACTAAATGCCGAGAACTCGCCCTTTTTTGCTTGGACGCCCACATTTATCTTTATAATAAGACTGGCATTCTTCAAATGCGAATGTGAAAGCAACAAACCAATGATTGCATTCTTGCTTATTTGATTCTAAGTATTTTTATCCAATAATAACAGAATCCTTCAAGCTTTTAAAGCCTGGGTTAGTTTTTGATTGTGTTTAAAAACTTGTCCATGTGGTGCCAGACGTAAAGAATAGCACCATCCTATTTCTTCCCGTGGGTGTCGTAAAATGCGACTTAGGGACTTATTAGAGAATGCGCAGCAGCGTTCTCTATACATTTTAACACCATACGGCGATTGCCAACCCGCCTGCCAAATTTGGCAATACCCCCCTTTGAGGAAGGCCTATGTCCAGCAGTGGACGTCTTTCGGCTGAAATTATGAAATGATGTGTTTAAAAAAAGGCAGGTATCATTTATATCTCTGTGGAGAGTACAATGCTTGGAGGCTTGTTTACCATTATTCACTTTTCCATTGGACCTAATGAATGTTAATAGAGAATTAAATGACACCCCTGAACACACAGCTTCAGCCCAAACCGACTAGCAGCGAGCGTTGACCGCACGGCGGTCAACTCGTGCTTTTACCACAACCGTAATTGATTGATTTGTGACCGCATCAAACGCGGTCGTAACTGCCAATCAATCAGGCTAGCCAACTGTCCACTGCCTGGCGTATCCTAACTATATATAATAATAATAATCCTTACTAATATTATAAATGCGAAAGTGAGTTTTTTTGTTTATTTGTTTGTTACGCTTTCACACTAAAATGGCTGAACAGATTTCGATGAAATTGGACACATGGGTAGAACCTAACCTGGATTAGGACATAGGATACGTTTTATCCTGATATTCCCGCGGGATCAAGACTTATACAGGTGAAACCGCGGGGCGCAGCTAGTATTATATAAAACTGTCCATCAGTTACGACATGGACATATAGTCTGGTCCAAAACTATAAGATGAAAGTGTAAACAAACCCTCGTTTCAGCCAAAAGACGTCCACTGCTGGACATAGGCCTCCCCCAAAAAGTGGGAGGGGTTGCCATAATCACAGAACAGAACGCTGCTGCCCATTCTCTAGTAAGATGACGATTATGTTGCCCATATTCAGCGGGCCGAGCAAGGGCGTGTTAAGAAGTTTGTAACGGGACATGATAAATTATGTCATGTCAATTTGTACTAGCATTGTATGACAAAACAGTTTTATCGCTCAAACTGTGATAAAATGTGTGACTCAAGTCATGTGACTATAGGCCGTGCTCGCCCTGCTGGAAACTGTTCTTCCAATTTTTAATTCTACGACCCTTTTATTTAACACGGACGCCGCAATGTGAAGTGTTGTGCACGGCACAGATCAAGTACTACGAACAGTAACACGATCGCCGTAAAAGGCGGCTAAAACTTAATTTAAACAAAAAAATGTTTATTTCAATACTAAGTTTAAGTTGCAGTAGTTGTTGTTGAGTTGTTGTTTTATTTTTTTATAACATTTATTAAGAGATCGGCAGTAGCATCATAATGTACCCACTGTTGGGACACAGGCCTGCTCTCTTAGAGAGGGAGTGGGCTGTTTGTGTACCACACGGACCAAGTGCGAGTTGGTAGATGTCACACAAGTCCTCGAATTTTTGGTTCTAGGACCTGCTGGTTTCCTCACGAGCGATGTTTTCTTTCACCGTTTTGATAGCAGAGCTGATGAAATTATTTAATTATATACTAAGCGCCTGCCCGGGTTCGCAGTACCGGGTGCGCCAAAGTTCACCTAAATTTTCAACTCCGATAAATGGAAATCCGAAAATGTTCTTCCTAACATTTTTTATCCTAACAATCACAATTCCTAACTACTCTGTCTCTAATGTTCATAATTCCGAAGCATTTAACTTCATAATGTCAGTAGCAATAAACATCTAATAGACTTTTATTTGTTTTCCTATATTTTCTCAACATAACCATCTTTTACAATATTATTCAAAGTCATATTTTAATTTTATTTATAGCGGTGTGTACCTGCAAAGATATCCATAGGTTAGGTTAGGTTAGAACTGTGACCAACTACGCGCGAGCCGAGCGAGCGAAGCGAGCGGTGCCGCGGCAGCGGCCGGCGAGCGCTACCTCGAAATTGGTCGCGAAATTTTTATAAGTATTTTTTTATAGTGCCCCCAAGACGACATTCTGACCTGAATTTCATTCATTTAAGACAAAAATCTGTGAAACGACCTTAAATCATTCTAAACAGTTGGTTTTTTAGACATAATTATCTCATGTATAGTTATAGTTTTAGGGATAAAAGCGTTATGATAAAAAACAGTAGGAGTTTAAATATATTTACATTAATGATATTATTAATTACAATTTTCGGAAACATGAGTGTTATGAACATCGCCGGTAGCACTACAAATAGTATGAATGAAAACTTTAGGATGAAAAATTTTAGGAAGAGTGATCATTCGGATTACAAATGGTTAGGAAGAACAATTTCGGGTAAAGAACATTAGTTGAGCCAATATGGACCCCGCAGTACCATATTTATAACTAATACTAACTTTGTGCGATCATGTGCGATCACTGCAATATGCAAATAATACTCTGACCTTTCACCGTAATAAGAATGCCAACCTTAAAAAAACGATAAAGTTGAAAGATATTACAAACGCTGTCATTGCTGGCAGCACCGGCGTGGCTTACAGATTAAATATTAATTACAGACATATCCTGACATTTAAGACCCTCCTACTTAAGCCTCAAGATCTACTTGGCCTTTAAAAGAGAGCGGCGATTAAACTTTTTCCGACTACTGTCAAAGTCTTAAACGGTAATCCGATTTATTCTGCTTGACATTTCAAATAATAGAGCGAGCGAAATGAAATTGATTCCGATCAGTTCGGGATATTTCTTAATCTTATTTAACGTTAATCGCATTGCGGTTATTAATCGATTTTGTTTCAGGAGATCTGAAAACTTATATTAGGTAAGTAGTTATAGTTATAAGTACACAATGTTTTGACATTTTATCATCTAATGGAAATAATACTGATAGATTATAACTAACGAAGTTCATAATTATACGTGACATATAATTATATTCCTAACCCAATATGCGACAGTTGATAAACGATAAACAGAGCGCATCAGTTCATTATCATAATAATTATTATCTTGCCAATCGTTCATCTATTGTTTTCACTATGTAGAGAAGGTATTTTTTAGTTGAAACTAAAGGCACACAGCGGGCGCGGCGCGGCGGGACGGGACGGCAACGCGACGCTGAGCATTTCTAATGTACTTACTAGATATTACGGAGAGCCGTCGCTCGACGCGACGGGAACCGTCACGCCACGCCACCGCGCCGAGCGGGAATACATAATACAAGTCAGAAGCGGCGGGGTAGGGCGTGGCGGGACGTGAACGCAGCGCCGGCGCCGGCAGGGCACCGACGATTTGTGTTGTATGGTTTACGTATGTTGTGAATTTAAAGGTTCTATTTTTACTAAAATACTTTATTTTATTATTATATTGACTGATAACAACTTGTAAAAACGGCTGTACTGTTTAATGTGATAACTTAATCGCCACTCTGTATATTTATGGCTAATAGTACAAAGTAAAAATGACAAGCAGAAATATTAGCAAAGAAAAGTTTCAATCTACAACTAATCGCGCGTCAATATAAAATGTGGAGCGTCGATTCTCATCGTCAATGAACCGATAGAGTACGGGCCCATGGGATTAGAAGTACCTCCTCTCATTTCTCCATAAAATTGATCTAGCCGAAGCGAATTTATTGCTTCATATATTTGGCCCTTAGATCCTTTTTGTTTTTAAGAACGAAGTGATGTGTACCTTCGATCTCATCACACATTTATTTAGTGCGCTAGAATAAACATTACTACCTAATGTAAATTGATAATATTATTGAGTATCTACACTTTCAGCGTTCATTATAAATACTATATTGTAAACACGTTGTTACAATTAATAAATCATTTATCAAGAAGCTAACAAGGTTAGTTTTCGACCATCTCAACTTAACGCATGTATTAAGTAGCAAGCAACTGCTCGTACATAATGATATAAAAGGTTAGCATTAATTAAGAAATTAAACTGTAGTGTTTAATGTCTCAGATAAAACTAAGAAATAAAATAATGTACTATAGTTTGAAACCACCTAATGGTAATTCAAAACCTAAATAAATGTGACTGATGCAAAGCTTTGTTGATCTGTATTTTTGTGTTAATCAAAAACTAAAATAAAATTAAAACTCCTTTTTTCAATGCGAGTACCTTATTCAGCCGTCCTGAAAATATTCCCAAGAACCCGAAGTCAATAGTACCATAACCATTCGGTTTATTTGTTAACTCGAGATTTGCAGGACAAGACCGTTTGCCTTATATAAAAAAAACGGTTTATTACCTGTCTGGTTTTAAAAAAAACGGAAATATACTTTAATTGGAAACCGGTCTTCAACAAATTTGAATTAAGGAGCCCGGGTCCTACACCTACGTTCATCAGGAAGTTTATTGGACCTCTTCGTCGGCTCCGGGATCCGGGACCCCAAAGTCCCTGGCGCACATTTTTTAAATAATAACACTCATATTAACTGGAAGGTTATACCTTATAATTCAAATTTATTCTTAATATTTAATTTAAACCTATACACGGAACAGTACTCGGTTTATCACCAACCTCCCACGACCCTAGTTCTTATCAACTGGAATCTAAGCTGGCTGGCATACCTTAGGTTACCGTTATTGTCACCTACCTAATTTAGGTTATGCTATATTTTTATAAATAAATATATTGTTTGAGACAGTTCGTAGTTTCCTTGTATTCTGATACCAACCCTCCTTACATCAGAGCTTTTGTTCCTTTACCACTAGAGGGACAAAATCTTTATTGTAACAGTGGCTGAATATGTTACTTGAGCAGCCTTTAATGAAACTTCTTCAATTGTGAATTCGGGAGTAGCTTCTGGTAAGAAGTATAATTCTAGTTTAGAATCTATTTATTTACGAGGCCACATTATCTATATAAAAATCGCTTCATACGTGTAATAAATATACCAGGTTAGCAGCCAACGACGGTAGTACAGCCTGCTGTGATCTGCATAATGTTCAGGGGTGCCGCAATGCGAACCGAACTGCATTCACCACCGCGAGAATTATAACTGATTTCGATATGCTAATGGGTCCATGTTATATATGATACTATGCGGGTTTTCTTTTGTAGGTATTTCAGTTTTCAAGAATAGTGAAGTGAAACACACATATAGGGCCTGACATTGTTAACCGACTTCTTTTGTGTTCTACGTAAATAGAGGAACGTAATACTGGCGTATGGGTGATGGAAAATAGTGGGAGAAACTTATTAGTCTAGAAGTTTTGAAAACGCCATCTTGGAGAGGAGCAGCGTGATCCATACTCATTTATTTATTTAAGGAGAAGAGGCTATTATTTACCCGGCAGAGTTACAGATTGATAATGGTTTTAAAATCTGACCTCAGCAAAACGCCACAATTAATACATATCCCTCTCATTGTTTGTAAAGTCGGCTGTCGGAAGTCCCGGGTGTCACCACTGTGTGGATCACCCGGAGAACACGGTGGAGGTCTGCCCGGCTTGGGCGGAGCACCGCCGCCGTGTCCTCACGGAGGCGATCGGTGGCGGCGATCTCTGGCGTCGTCCGGCCCTGGTTCAGGCCATGGTTCGGAGAAAGAGCGCATGGGAGGGCGTCACCTCCTTCTGCGAAGCAGTAATGCTCGCGAAGGAGGAGGTGGAATGCGTAAGAGAGAGGCAAGGTTCGCGCCCTCGTACCACTAGTCGCCGCAGGAGACGCTCCGGGCGTCGGGAGTCGCAAGCCGATTTCCGGCCACCGTAGGCACGAGCCTGTGGACAGTGAGTAGTGGTAGTTAGCCGTCCGACAAGGACCAGGCCCGGGTCGACAGCGCGTTGTTGTAGTTCTACGCGCGTCTCAAATAGATGTCAGCACCAACTGACGGGTCCGTTAGGGCCAATGCCTGCCTGGGTTGCGAGTTTTTCCAAAGAGGATATCGTGGCCGTGGCACATAGGCAACGGAAGGAACACGGGTGGGCTTTAGTCAGTAAAAGTCTGTCACGCCCTCCCACTCCGCCCAGAGCGGGAGAAGTTATTTGATAATTTCCAACCCAAAAAAGACAAAAAATAAGCTGTCGGATGATTTATGTTGGGAAGTTTTGATTAAAAAAAAATATTTATGATAGTCCACTTAATAGGTAGAGGTGACCTACCTATAAAGTGTTCTTCAGAACATACGACCAAACGAGAAGGAGCATATTTAGTGACCTACTCTTTATATTCCATTCATAATCAAAGTAAAAGTCAAATTATTTATTTCAAATAGGCACTTAAAAGGCACATTTACACGTCAAAATTTACAAAAAATAGAATTGATTCTAGTAAACTTAATTAATTAACGGACACACACTTCTCTATGTGTTTATTATTCTAGCGTATGGCACTCGTGGGTTGCAGCTGAAAATCAGCGTCAGGTGGTACACCTTGTGTTGTCATTTGACATTATGCTGAGCTGAGGCCCTTTTGACATTATAATAATTGTTTTCTGTTATTTATAGTATTTCAGGTGTATGATTGCTGTAATGCCAATAAACGCATTTTTCTTTCTTTCTTAGTACCTAGCTCCTTCCAAAATGTAGTTTCGTATGGAGAAGAGTGGGTAAGAAAGAGAACTCCACCGTTACTCTTTTAAAAATATTTTACAATATTTTGTTTAAGTACATTAATTATAATTATATGTGAAGACTATGCACCTAGAATAAAATTACTATACCACAAAAGGTAGGGATAATTTAAATAAGTGATAGATAACTTACATGGTGCTCACATATTTACCAACATCGTAAAAGTATGCGTTTTCCTAAAAAAAATAAAAAATAAGTCAGTGTGTGAGTTAAGGTAATCACAGAATGTAAAACCAATGCCTAACAATTATAAATTATAATACCAGTTTGATTTTGTCTAGAAAACGTTCAACGTTTCTTTCGCAAGAAAAGCAATACAAATAAAAATAAAAAACAATCCAAATGCAACCATAAACAGAAAGGAACATAAATTAGCCACCTGATCCATTAAGAGGCGACGCCATAGCCATTAAAAATGGATTTGTTCTTGTATCTGTCGTTTCGGCGCGAAATCGGAACGTTTTCAATTACCGATAAATCGGACAGTTCTGTCTCTCCATTGGGCCATATTCTGCGGTCATCCGACAATTATTTCAATTAAGTGAACTCGTATTGTGGTTGTGAATTTAAAGAGGTTATTTATTTATTAATTGCTGTTATTGTTCTCTGTTTGAGGTCTAATAAAGCCTGCTGACCTGACCTGGTTAATTTAACGGCAACTCCTCATCTTGTTCATTATAAAACTATGCTTTATGCGGAGTAATACATACCTACATAATACCGATCAGTCTGACGTAAATCTAGGTTTAAAGTTAAATTATTTTATTGCCTTTTAAAGGAAAAATAACGATCTCATGCATTTATGCTACTTGAGATTTACGAGGTCAAATGGGTCTAATGCAGAGGTGAATGTGTTAGCATCACTTTTATTCCTCATTCAATCCGCTCGTGATACAGTTTTATACTAGTACGAGGGGATAGGGCGAATCAGTCCAAAGACAACCAATCCATTATTTTATTCCACCATTTGACATTCTCCAACTGTACAGCTGCCTAAGTTGTATTGTTAAAATAACTTTAAACGATTTTTGGCTATTTTGTGTTATTATTAAGTTACTTTGTAAGGTTTTCTCATATTCATGAATAAAGAAAGATTTATTATTATTATATATGACGATAGACTGTGTTTTTGAAGACTATGGGTACCTCCGAGTCTTTTTTAAATTTTTATTTATGGTATTTTGCCTGAAATTAAACACCATATATTTTTTTTAACAATCTGTTGCCCGCGATTTATTTATTTAAGGATTACCAACGAGATACATTACAATTATCTTTTTCAATAATAAAAACTTGTCTAATATACATTATCCTGTAATGCACACTCCATTACAGGTAACCACAGCTCACACATTATCGAGTACACTCTCTGAATACATAATTAAAATTAAGAATACAAAAAAAAAACAATATACATGCTATTATAAAAGATTTACATGCAATAAAAAAAAGTTTGAATTTACAAAAATACAATACAGTAACCAAGCATTAACTTGATTTTCATTATTTGTCTGAATTAATTAATAAAAAATAAAACAAATAATTACGAATAACAGAGAATAGTTTAGAATAGAATTATAAAGTGAATTGAGTTAAATATAATAAAAATAAAAAAGTGTTAAATTATTTTATTTTATTATTGGAATGATAAGTCAAATGTCCTCTAACCGAAAGTGCTTAAATAATTTATTTTTAAAAGTATTATGACTGTCATGATTGATATCAATCTTAGCTATGCGGCTTATAGAGCATTGTACAATTTGGGAGCCCTCGTTAAGGGAGAATTGTCACCTAAGTTGGTTTTGTGCAAATTTGGTCTGTGACCCAGGATGAAAAGTAGCCTATAACCTTCTCGAGATCATGGTCTACCCATGTGCCAATTTTATCCAAATCTGTTTAGCCCTTTTAGCGTGAAAGCGTAAACAACAAACTCACTTTCGCATGTATAATATTATAGTTAGGATTAGGATAGGCAGTAGGTAATTAGCATAGGTACGGGGGTAAACAATAAGGATGCCCGCACACGGACGTTTATCGCTGAGCGATTTTTGACACTGGCGATTTCTCAGCGATTATCGCCAGCGACTTTTTTAGCGAGTCGACGCACACGTGCGATATTTTGTCGCTGGCTGTCGAGGGATGTGCTCGTCATGGATTAACATAGATCGATGTTTAACCAAAAAATGTACTTATTTTGTTGCTGGCTATCAAGGGATGTGCTCGTCATGGATTAACAGAGATCGATGTTTAACCAAAAAATGAATTTCTTTCTTCGAAGAATAGTGTTTAACCGAAATAAATAATTTAAAAAAATACTAACGCTTGAATTATTATAACAATTAGAATGACCTACAATTTTAGTATAAACACATAAGTTTTAGTATAATAACATTAAACTGTTTTATAAACTCATCTTAGTATCTACCTAGGTAGGTATGTATTTACCTCTCTATCACTTTCACATCTAAACCACATAGGTACTTACAAACAATTATTACGTAAGTAGGTGCTTATCTAAGTAAAAAAAACTTATATATCGCAAAATATCGATATCCATCGATAAGCATTGACGCAACGTCAATCCTTAGCAAAGAGTACGCGGGCGATTGTCGCTGAGCCGTGTGCGTTAGCTAGTACATTTCCATACGTTTCATTCTGTAGCGAGAATCGCTACGCCCGGAATCCAGCGATTTTGTTGGTGAGCGACTTTTAGTAGCTCGTGGGCGTTACAGCATTGAATCCCATGTGTTCCATTTTCGGCGACTCAAAAATCGCTCAGCGATAAACGTCCGTGTGCGGGCACCCTAATGGAAGATTTCCGTTGCCTTATTCCTCCAATTAGTCGACAATTTCAAATCCCTTACCAACCAGCACCCTAATTGCGTAATACAGTTTGAATCGGAATCGGAATGATTTTGAAGTATATTGCTAATCTATTGCTTCATATGTTAGAAAAATTTGTCTATTCAACAACGTAAATAAAGCAATGAATTTTGTTGAACTGTCAAATTGAAACCTATTTCTATTGATTGTGTTTTACGCAATTTACGCAATTAGCTCTCTGTATACAGTACAGTTTTATTAATAATACCCCTCTGCCTATCACAGTCTTTTATCACGAACATCTTTATGGGGGAAATTTTCGTGAGAATTCTAATTAAATTTCTTGAATGCATGTGCCCGAGAATGGGACCCAAGGTACACAAGCTGCGGTACCAACGTCTTAAGGAAAAAGCGGGAGAGGTATTACAAGGTTCAAATGCATGTTTATTAGGAAATGAAAGGAAATTAAAAATAAATTCACGTTTTAATTGGCCTTTTCCGTACCTAGGAAAAGTTAAATGCCATAGTTAGTAATGAATGAATGTATTAGATGCTTGCCTTCATGCAGAATGGGCACATAACGTCATTTCTCGAATTCGCTGTTTTACAATTTAAAGTTATAAAAATCCACGACTTTTTTTTTAATGTAAATTAAAATATTTTTAACTGACTTCTAAAAAGGAGGAGGTTATGTTCGTCTGTATGTTTTTTGTTTTCACCGATTTCCCCGTCAATTATAGATCGATTTTGAAAATTCTTTTATTGTTTTAAAGCATACCGCTCTCGAGGAGGTCTCATTGTCACCAAGTTAGACCATGATCGCATAGAAATCGAAGAAGTCCTCAAATTTTATAGGCACACCTATAGCGATTTGGGTATTTTTTATAGTACCTAACTCGCAGATTTGCTTTCGGAAAGCACCATTTGGTGAAGTGAAACTGATGATGAAGACCACAGATGGCCACCGGAATTACTTAATAATGAATATTATGGTTGCTAAGGAATTTATGTTTGTCACAATGTATATGGTGAAGTGTAGCTGATGGTGAATTCACCGTCAGGTACACTTCTCCTTGTTCTCACCCGGAGAACTCCTCCACAATTAACGTCCCTGTATCGGGAAAACCAATATTTTGTAGAAGGTGATGAGCAGTTGACTTTAGGCTATTGTAACTTAGATAAATTACAAACTGACCCACTAAAAAAGTAAAAATTAAAAACATATCGAATTCCAAAAAAAACACTACAATCTGAAAAATAACTTTAATCTTGGAAGTCGGTGGCAAAACACAAAAATACAGATCCAAAGACACCGACTTCCGAAACTAAATTAATTTTCGGTCGAAAATTAAAAATCGGTTGATTTTATTTTAGGATATCTCTGGATCTCATGCTGTATACCGTCTACGCCGATCCTATTGCCTTAAGAACAATACTAAGTTGTGAAGCTACTTACTGTCTACATCTCCGCCATGTTTAGTTCAGTGGGGCGAGCACGGCCTACTGTGACATGACTTGGAGTTACACATTTTATCACAGTTTGAGCGATAAAACTGTTTTGTCATACAATGCTAGTACAAATTGACATGACATAATTTATCCTGTCTTGTCACAAACGTCTTGACACGCCCGTGCTCTGCAGCAAACGTTTAAAATAAAAAAGATTTACCTACTTCGCATTTATATCTACTATTTGTGTCAATACCTATAACAGTTAGCAATCAACGTTTTTGGCCTAACATATACCTATATATTTAGGCAACCAACAGCGCGGCAGCGATGCATATAACATGTTAGTATATAATAGAGTACATAATATGTGTATTACAGTATTATGCGGCTAATATTAATAGGTTACCCTGTATAACTAGGATAAGTATAAAACATGCGCATATAAGAAATATTTCCGAAGAAAAAAATGTTTGATTGTTAAGAAAAAAATAGTTTTTAAATATGTGATTTTCTTTCTCTAATCAATCAACTCAGCCTATAGCAGTCCACTGCTGGACATAGGCCTCTCCCAGGCTGCGCCTCAACACCCTGTCCTCCGCCTTCCGCATCCAGTTTGTCCCAGCCACCTTTTTAAGGTCATCGGTCCATCTAGCTGGGGGGCGTCCCACACTACGCTTGCCGATACGCGGTCTCCACTCCAGGACTCGTCTGCTCCACCGGCCATCGGTCCTTCGACAAACATGGCCAGCCCACTGCCACTTTAGCTTGCTTACTATGCAGGCTATGTCGGTAACTCCGGTTCTCTTCCGAATAACTTCATTTCTGATCTTATCCTTCAGACAAACTCCGAGCATAGCCCGCTCCATAGCTTTCTCTAATGGTTCTTAATAAGTGTTATTTTTTTTTAATGTAGATTTATTACAGTTAAATATATCCACTTCAGAGAAATCTGTGTTATAATTTAGAGCAATACGAGTCAATAGACAATTTTTGGCGTAATTAGTCGAGTGCCGAGGCTCGTGTAGCATCGTACTGTGACAACATAATGCTGTATTTCCGCTACCAGTTTCCATAGTAAGATAAAGCAATAAACTAAAAACAATTACCCTACCGTTTATAACTTGGGGTGCCAGCATAGTGTCCAATTTGTTGAGCGTACGATTTACGGTAGTCCACCTGCGAGGCCGTGGTCCACTTAAATGTCGGACAATAATATTCATTTCTAAGAAGTCAGTCGTATGTAGGACGGGTAGGACGACGTTCGCGAACAAATCTGGTAGCAATGCAGTGCATGATATGCTTTTATTTTTATTAGTATTGCGGCATAATCGTGTTTCTTTAATGGGTGAATAATTTCAGTGTGTTCTTCATAGTTTTTCTTTATGACTGAATCCCCGTTGGTCTCGTGGTAGCGACTGCTGAGCGTGGAGTCCTGGGTTCGATTCCCGGGTCGGGCAAACTGTTATTGGGATTTTCCATTAGGATTTCTTAGTAACAGCCCGGAATTTGGAAGTTGTCTGTGTGATACCCCGTGCCTCGGAAAGTACGTTAAAGCGACGATTACCGACTTCTAATGATTTTATACTGAAGATCATGTCTAAACGAGTTGTGTTAATGATTTGAAAAAATTATATCTTAAATTAGAGCATTTTATCAATAACTTATTAAGTGAATATTTTAGATTATGTTTCTATTACAAAGCGAAATTAATTTGTAAAGTTATGACTAACGCGGATAAAAAACGTACGCGTATTTTTCTGAAACCTTCACCAATTTAAAGATATTTGATTTATTGATCTTTTAGTAGGTATACGCGTTTTATTAAAATATCTTTTGGTTTGTGTATAATAAATTAATAATGCGTCAAATTAGGGACAGCGCTCCTTGATAGGCGAGTTACTGGCTGAACGTACGACGCGTTGCGTAAGCTCAGTACAGAACACGCAAGCGAACCACTCAAGGTCACTGGCATATATCTCCGTCTTAAGCCGTTGGGCCTGCGCCTGATCTCTCTCCGGTCGTGTCGGATTGCCACCCCATCGGACTATGAGATTAAGGGAAGAGAGAGTGCACCTGTGTCTGCGCACACACCTGTGTTGTACACTATATTACCTATCTCCCGCGCCGAAGGCTGGTCTCCGCTAAGATTGGTTGCCATAGAAAAAAATCGGTCTGAAGGACAATTTTTCTTTAAATGTGGGTTATAGGTTGGCAAACAATTAAAGAATATTAAGAACCCTAACATAAACCGGTATAAGTTTGTTGGAACTTCAATGATAACACTACCTGGCAGCTTTGTTACTTCTACTCGTAAGTTTAAATATTGTTTAGTTTGTGACACACCCTGGGACATACTTACTTCTGTCTAAATGTGTCTACCTGTATGTTTGGGTCTAAATAAAATATAATCTAATCTATTATCTCAAGGCCTTTTAATCTTCTCCAAGTGCCAGGTAGCCATACTCTCTAACAAAGTTGATAACCCGGTGAATGAAATGAGTTTTCAGCAGTAATTTAAATAGCACTAAGGGGTTTGGCAATGCGCTGTTCAAAGATTAAGATTTAAGATACTTACTATAGAGAGGCTATGCGAAGAAATGGTATGGAAAAACTGTGATGCCATTTCTCATTGACGCCATCTAAATAAACCGATGTTAGGTCCAGTCGTTTACAAGATTAGCAATATCGTAATGCGCAACTCACAAAACATATTTTCTCAGAAAATATTTTTCTTTTGTGGACACGAATGCGACTTGATATGCAGGCGTACCACATAACCACACTAGACTGAGCGACTTTTGCCCACTAGGACAAATGTATAGGATTACGATTTTATTCGCGTCGATGTCCCGCCTATTAATAAATAATAAATTATTAAATAATTGAATGTCTTTGGTTATAACTTATTTCTTTATTCCCTTAAAGAAATAGAAATAATATTTATTTGCATAAAACATGGTGTATAAGTTGTTTTAAAAATACATATGATCGTTATAGTGGTAGAACAAACTACATATCAGGAATTATAAAAAAAAACTGCCTCGTTGATTTAGTGGTCGCAAGCGCTACAGCTGCGGTGTGGTGCCGGACGTAAAGAATAGCACCACCCTATTTCTTCCCATGGGTGTCGTAAAAGGCGACTAAGGGACTTACTAGAGAATGGGCAGCAGCGTTTTCTATGCATTTTTACACCAAGTGTTATTAGGTTTTTCCATTAGGAATTTCTCAGTAGCAGCTCGGAGTCTGGATTTGTGCCCGGTTGATGGTAATAGGCTCGCCCCCTATTGCATGGGACTTAAACATAACTCGCCAAAAGTGGGTGTACTATAGGGACGCTTCTGCCTAACCATTCGGACATTACAGGCGTGATATTATGCTACTAGTATGAGCGCTAACACACTGGGACGTCATGATGACGTCGCCAGGTCGCACTGCCAACTAAATGTATAAGGCATTATGGTTGGTGACTCACCTGTAGACATGAGTGAAATAGCTCACTGAAAAGAAAAAGAGCGATTAGCTCATTCACTCTAATGAGCTATATCACTCTTCTAGCTCACTAGTTCTTCTATAGCTCAGTGACTCATTAGCTCATTTGACTCACGCCGCACGCGCCACGAAGGAGACGGCTCGGCTCGCTCAATAGTCAATAGCTCTTTGGAAGTTTAGACTCATTATTACTCACCCAGATCTTCTATAGCTCAGTGAATCAGACGCCGACTGTTAGCTCATTTGACTCACGCCGCACGAGCGTCGAAGTAAACGGCTCGGCTCGCTCAATAGTCAATAGCTCTTTGGAAGTTTGGACTCATTGTTACTCACCAGCTCTTCTATAGCTCAGTGAATCAGACGCCGACTGTTAGCTCATTTGACTCACGCCGCACAAGCGTCGAAGGCAACGGGTTCGGGTCGCTCTATATTGTCAAATTCTGAGTGAGCTAACTGAGCTAGTGAGCTACTTACCGAGCGAGTGGGTGAGCGAGAGCGATGTCATTTGAAAAGAGCTAGTTCTTTTCTATCACTCGCTCACGAGCTACCCATGTCTACTCACCTGCGGGCCGAGCACGGGCGTGTCATGACGTTTGTGACAAGACATGATAAATTATGTCATGTCAATTTGTACTAGCATTTTATGACATAACAGTTTTATCGCTCAAACTGTGATGAAATGTGTGACTCAAGTCATGTCACAGTAGGCCGTGGTCGCCCCGCTGGTGTCTGCTTGGTTATGCAGCCAAACATACATTTAGTCGGCGACGCGACCTGGCTGCGCAACCATGGTGTGTTAGCACTCTTAGTCAGAAAAAAAACTTTTTGAAAATTTTCATTATAACTTACACTTCGTGGACGTGGAGATTTGGATTACCTTCTTCTTCTGAGCTGGTGTTCACAACTATGACTCCAGTCTAAGTACGGTACATTCTTCTAGCGGCTGCAATGGTGGCTAGCCATGACCGACTCTTAATAGCTGACCTAAATACTGGATAAAAAGCTGAGAGAGACATAGGTACACATTCTATCCTCATTCATTTGGCTCAATTAAACACAGAGGTAATATCTAATGATTTCTAAATTCACCTCTGGCAACCCTAAGAACCGCTAATGCACCGGCAGGCAGTTACTATAAAAGCAGTAATTACCGCTCGACCTTTCCCGCGCTGCCGATGACAGTAAACTTTTACTGCCACAGTTATGGCCGGCCAAGTGAATCGATAGCTGTATGCTGCAAGACTGATCTTTTTCTGCAAATCTTTAACTGCTTTCGGCAAATAATTTCACCCCATTATGGTCACATAGGTCATAGGTGCATGGTAGCTAAGGGTCGATTGTTTTATCGCCAGTTAACTTTTTATCTGAAGAATAAGTATGGCGTTTTGACAGCTTTTGTATCAGGGGCGTAGCTACCGCTGTATCAGCCGTATCAATGATACGGGGCCTCCGGGCTACACGGGCCAAACTTAAATTCATAAAATATTATTCACAACTTCAAATTCTTATAATTACCTTATGAACTTACTACTAATCAAGCCACCAACCGACCAATAGCACTAGTATCCGACTCCCGAAGCTCTAATTTTCTTGCTCACTTCGCTCGGTCTTGTAATCTCTTAGTAAAATCACAAAGAAAACTTAACCTATCCCGGTCCAGAATGCTTCATATATAGAGCTCACTTCGCTCGCTGTTATAAGGACGCTTCAAATTTCCAACTCGCTTCGCTCCCTCTTGCATTCTCTTAGTAAGACCACAATTACAGCTTTACTTTTCAAGTCAGCATGCTATTTTATTTATTTTGTAAAAACAATACCCTCCTGTGCAGCTTCGCCGCAGTCAGGTAAAAAGGGCCCCAACAAATGTTGATACAGAGCCGCTTTAGGACCAGGTACACCACTTTATTATATAAAAAAAACCTTAAACCACCATGTTATTTTTCAGATAAAAGTTATCTGATGATTGAAAAATCGGCCTTGAATCAATCAAACAATTTTTTTTTCTAGACAGAGATTATGAATTTTGTTGAAAGTAAAAAGTTTGTTTGGTTAAATGGTACGGGATGTCTACGCAGTCACTAGCACAAGTCAAGACGACATCTTGCCAGAATCGAACCCTGGCCCGAAACGCAGTATCTGTGCCAATAGCTTTGTTTATCGACCCTGTCCCATCATTGGAAAAAAATAGGTACAAAAAGATTGTATTAGAAAAGCAAATAGCTTTCTCCGGAGAAGTCCATCCGTAGTGATTGCATTGGCTCAGATAAATAAGTTTCTCCGCTGAAACTTGATTTAGTGTGGCGGAGCAAGCAGACTCCGACAGTCGCTCCGCAGTTAACTCGATTCCGTTTTATTGCACATTTACTGCTGCCTCGGTTACTTGTAGCTTTCATAATGTTAGAGCAATAATCTTGGAGGTTCTTCAAGTTATATTTGAGATAGTTTAGGTACTGTCATGTGTTTAAATAAAGAGTAAGATATTGAGTGAAAGACCCATAATATTGTACGATAATAATGTACAATGCACACCTTTGCTTTTTTGCCAATGACATCGTCATAATGGCAGAGACGCTGGAACAGTTAGACCAGATGCTGCGCAGCCTAAATTGAGCCAATGAATTTGGACAAGACGAAAGTCTTTTACAATTTACACGTCTTGCCGAGCCCAATCCACGTCGAAGGGTCGCTTCTCAAATTAGTGAAGGAGTATGTCTACCTAGGGCAAGTCATCCAGCTCGGTAGATCCATATTGAGAAAGAAGTCGACAAAATGATCCAGTTGGGTTGGGCAGCGTTTGGAATAAAAGTCTTCTCGTTGCCTATTACGCAATGATTGAAGGTCTTCAACCCAGTGCGTCCTACGCGTTATGGCATACGGTGCCGAAACGTGAACACTGACAGTCGGGTTGGTCCACAAATTCAAGGTTCTTTGAAGGGTAAAATCAGAAACGAAGTTATCCGGAAAAGAACTGGAATTACCGACATAACTTGCAGTGTAAGCAAGCTGAAGTGGCAGTGGGCTGGCCATGTTTGTCGAAAGACCGATGGCCGGTGGAGCAGACAAATACTGGAGTGGAGACCGCGAATCGGCAAACGTAGTGTGGGACGCCCCCCGAAAATTGAATCTATGTCAGTTGCCGATCCCCACAGCTGAACGCCATTAGACATAATACTATGAAAATAAGCAAAGTATACTAACCTAGCCGTGGCTATATCAGTCAACTGCCTTAGTTTTCATACTGCTTATGCAGCTGAACTTAATCTCGAAGAGCTCTAATGTGGGCGGTCCTTTGTAATTTCGAATTTAGAGTAATTTCTAGAAATACAATTTCCGAAATAACATCTAGTTCCTTGCCATCAAGTTTCTAGACCTACTCATGGTAGGTACATTTGGTAATGAGTACTCAAGACATTTTGTTTTTAAGTACAAGATATCGTTTATTCTGTACATTTTTCCTTTATTTAGTTAGAATTAAAATATTATGTACATAAATAACAACTTATAACTAATTAATTTATAAAAATAACAAAATTATATACTAACTAAACTAAAACTATAAAACATTAAAATATAGCGTCGAAAAATTCCTCCGCATCGCTGTCAACTGGTAATGTACCCAAGAGACTGGCGGCATTGCCACGTTGTATGGCAATGCTTAACCTCTGGCCAAGGTAAAAGCCAGCCCTTGGGTCACGGGAAGTGTCAACCATCCGTTTGGAGATATCTTTGAACAAATCATGAGCACTCGGACCCCACGGCACGAGGGTTTCAACCCCAACGGCTCGAAAATATAATTACCGATAAGGTTATTATAGTTTCGCCGCTTGAGATTTTCCGCAGACGCAGCAGCAGCGCCAGCACAGCACGCGGAGTCAGGAAGATGGGATGGCGCAAGAGTATCGACACACGTTGCGTCCCACACTAAAGGCCTACCCACCTTCCATGGAAATAAAGACATGCCGTCCGGTCTCTTGCCATCGTCACGTGCCAAGCCATTAGGTTCTAATACAGCTGGAACGCCGACGGTGACAAGAGCTCGTCGGTATGTCATTAATATTCGCGTGCCGCGCTAAGCGACCTGCACTACGGCTGCAAGACAGGCCGTGGTGTCCGGCTATTGACAACTTCGCCACAGTGACAGCGATGAGGAGTAAAAGATTATTCGTATATCCGTATCTTTTCTATCTATTTTAATTAAAAAATAAGAGAAGTGTCACCAGCGATTAGAATTATATCCGATATGTTAGCCATCTTGTAAGGAATATCATATATAAACTAGAAATAGGCAAGAGCCAAGAACTGAACCTAGACGCACGCTCATCTTTACTAGAGACCCCGAGGACGTCGCCCTGTTAACTTTAACTGTTTGCTGCCTGATTGATAGATAGGAAAGAACAAGATCAGCAGCTTGTCCACGAATTCCGTAGTAGTGTAATTTACAGGTTTTAGGCTTAAGAGAGTTCACATAAAATGCCAATTGCATCCTGGGACTTCTCCCAGGATTCCAAATCCCAATGTGACTGATGAGTTTTACTCCGTGGTCGACCTACCTATCGTGAAACCAAACTGGCGACTATGAAAAATCTCATTTGAATAATAAAATGTGACAACATCGGTCTAGCATGACTTTTTTAACCGACTTCACAAAAAGGAGGAGTTTCTCAAGTCGGCTGTATTTTTTTTTTATCGTTGTTACCTCAGAACTCCGTCGTTTATAAACCGATTTGGATTTCTTTTTCATGCTGGTAGCACAGATAGGTATACTTAAAGTCCTCGCGCACGTCTGGGAGTGGCGCGAGGAGGCGAAGCGCCGGGGTGAAACTCCGCTGCCGCGAGAAATCACGATACAGTGCGGACAGAGCTCTGGCGGGATCTTATGGCGGCATGGAGAGTGCGATTGTCACAACTCAGCGGCA
Source organism: Tiliacea aurago (assembly GCA_948098905.1). Lineage (NCBI taxonomy): Eukaryota > Metazoa > Arthropoda > Insecta > Lepidoptera > Noctuidae > Tiliacea > Tiliacea aurago. The sequence goes on from OX402578.1 coordinate 23,537,012, forward strand.
CGCCACAATTGTGGCGATAAGTCCCCTCTTTGAGGAGTGGCTAGAGAGGCGCCACGGCGTCCTCACCTTCCGCCTGACGCAGGTCCTCAACGAACATGATTGTTTCGGGAGGTTCCTTTTCAGGATAAAGCGGGAGGAAACGCCCGGCTGTCACCACTGTGTGGATCGCCCGGAGGACACGGTGGAGCATACGGTGGAGGTCTGCCCAGCTTGGGCGGAGCACCGCCGTGTGCTCACGGAGGCGATCGGTGGCGGCGATCTCTCACGTCCGGCCCTGGTTCAGGCCATGGTTCGGAGCGAGAGTGCATGGGAGGCCGTCACCTCCTTCTGCGAATTAGTAATGCTTGCGAAGGAGGAGGCGAAACGCGTGAGGGAGAGGCAAGGTTGGCGCCCTCGCGCCCCTATTCACCGCAGGAGACGCCCCGGGCGTTGGAACTCTCAAGCCGATTTCCGGCCACCGTAGGCGCGGGCCTGCGGACGGTGAGCGATGGATAGCTCACCGTCCGATAAGGACCAGGCCGGGGTCGACGGCGCGTCGTATTCCACGCGTGCCTCAAAGAGTTGTCAGCACCAACGATAGGGCCAATGCCTGCCAGGGTTGCGAGTTTGTCCGAAAGGGATATCGTGGCCCTGGCACACAGGCAAATGAAGGAATACGGGTGGGTTTTAGTCAGTAAAAGACCGACACGCCCTCCCGCTCCGCCCAGAGCGGGAGAAGTTATTTGATAATTTCCCACTCGAAAAAAAAAAAAAAAAGATAGGTATACTTAGGTCTATAATTAGAGGGATGCCTCTTAATATAGACCGATTTGAAAATTGGTACTACTTTTTATTTTAATAAGTATGTTATATTAAATCAGGAAACGAACCGCTGTCAAAACATTGATTAAATATGCCTGTTAGGACAGGGACAATTTTATTGTGTCTACATCTCCAACTCCAAGAACCTTAAAGGAAATCCCCCATATATAATATGTCTTGAGTGTTTTTTATGATAAGACCTTTGAATGCTTTTTTAATTGTGACAATAGAAATGGGCTTGAAGTAAAAACTTGGAATGTCCCTAATGAAGTTTTTTTTTTGAGTGGAGATTCAGCTAATATCTTAGATGATATAAGGATAGGAGGAGATCTAATATAGATGATGAAGGGAGAGATTTCGTAACCGCTATTGGCCCGGGATGTTGATAAAAAAAAATATAGTGTCTCAGCACCTTTTAACTTGAATACTTATCTGAAATGTTTAATTATGAATTTTTGAAGACAATTCTGAAATTATCTGCAAACACAGTTTTATTTTGAATTTATTTATTTATATAATCACAACTATTTTTACAGGTAAAACCCAATGCAATAGTGAAGCCAACTTGATAATAACAACTTATTTTCTAAAACTTATTACATAAAATGTTATCCTTGTGAATTCACTCCGGGTACAAGCAAAAATATCTCCTCTGCTACAAGGTTAAGAGTGCGAAGCGCCCGCGTCAGGGGCGCCTCATTTACCAGATTAGAGCGGCCACGAGGTACAGCCAGCAGCTGAGGCCGCCGCCGCCGCCGCCGCCTCGCCGCCGCCGCCACACATATCTGTCGGGCACACTCAAACACACCAGCTGTAATATGTTGGCGTTAAGTATGTATCTTGCCTCTAATTAATTTAAATAAATATGAGACAAGTGCAAACTCACGCCTAACTCTCAGCTCATTGTAACCAACCATGCATAATATAAACAAGGTTGGATACATAAGCGGGTAAAAAGGATCCATATAGTCTCAAATATAAAAATCTTACAAAATTATTTTGTATTCGCTCCAACATGAGACTATAATATTTAGTCTCATGTGGGGCCCAGATGACTGCGTTGCATTCTAATTGGCTTGTCACCAAAGTGCGTTAAAGCGATAGAGAGGCCTTAATATTTGCGAAACTACGAACAGTACGCAACATAAACCCCAAATTTCTGTAGGCCTTCTTACAGCACTTGTCTATATGATCACGCAACGCCAGCCCTGCGTTAAGACAAACTCCCAAGTCCCTAACCTCTGTAACCCTCATCATCGGCATCCCATCAATGTTGTATTCATGTACAATAGGACTACGTGCACGCGAGAAAGTGATGGTGACACATTTTTGGGTGTTGAATTCCAGAAGGTTTTCCTTGCTCCAAGTAACGACGCTATCTATGGCCTTCTGTAAGCGTTCACAGTCCTCATCAGCCCTCACTGCCATGGATAACTTTAGATCGTCTGCAAATAATAAACAATTCGGCTTTGGGCAAATTGTTTACCGTAATGATAAATTGCAGAGGTCCGAGGTTACTCCCTTGGCTTACACCAGACCACGTAAAGTACGGCTCTAGCTTGTGTCCCTCGTACTCTACGTATTGCTGTCTATCCCTCATGTAACTGGCGAAGAAATGAAGTAGGTGCGGAGTGAAATCAACGGCCGCTAACTTCTTGAGCAACACGTCACTATCGACCAGGTCAAATGCTTTTTTGAAATCGAAGTAAGCAGCGAATTACATAATAGAAATACTAATTTTGTTACTTTTAGATTTAGCTTGAGTGCAGACTCTTTTAAATACCTTAGAATAGTTTCGAACATAATTATGAAGGGCTTGATCAGAAGTTAATGATTTCTCGCGGTGGTCAAATTATATAAAATATCTTGGTTATAGTATCTATGTTGGTTTACCTTTGTTCAATTTTGATTGTAATTTTTTACGTTAGCATAAGGCGGAATACAGGATGTTGTGGCACAGCCTGGAGGAGGCCTATGTCCAGCAGTGATTGAGTTGATTGATTGATTATAGGTACTTTGAAAAATAAAGGTTTGATGCTGTCAGGGCCACGATTTGCGGCGATATGTACTTTAGATTTCACGATAGTCATTATTTTACGGAACAAGTTGCACTGACATTGAAACTAGTTTCATGAAATTAATTTTGCAAGCGTATCATGCATTTATATACTTAGTGTTGATTTATTTATTTATTCAATAACACATACATTTGTTTTAACAGGCAATACCTACCCAAGCTAACAAAAGTAGTAATCATGAATTTCTAATTGTTCGGTCCCAAATTATGGATCCGGGTAAAGCACAAGTTACACTGGACTATATTAAAAGAGACTGTGACCTCTGAGTTTGTTTCGACCTTTCTTCTCAGAGTAGTCAGTTACGAAACGCCGACCTCATCTAGTTTTTTTTTTAAATATGATTGACGTGTAAAAGTGTTTTGTACAAACCTACTTACAGAAAATAAATCATTTATCATTTACACAGTGGACAACACACTAAGTGTCACCCTCTGAAAGTGAGATGAGCGAGATGTTGTACCTAATGTATGTTTGGTTTGGTGGATCAGCAGTGGTAACCCACAAAATTCAAATCTTCTTACGTTTTTTGAAATTTGCAAGTTAATTTCAGGTCGTATATTGATCAAAATATGATTTTGATTAAGATACAACCTGACACTGACTTGAATTTCCCGGGCTACCATGAAAATGAATACTCTCTCCGTGCGTATAGTCAAAGGCGACTAGGTACCTACTGGCCGTCGAAATAATGGCCAGTTTTTTCTCTGTACTACCTAGCGTGATTCATAATTATCTATCTTTTATCACAGTTTTACAAATCAATGTCACGCAAATAAAATATCAGAAATTATACTGCCTCAACTAAGATGATATTGTTAACTGATGGTTGGGTAATAAAAAGATGAATGAAAATGGTGTTGCCGTAAATTGTGAATGTAAGTTACTCACTTTTCCATCAATGTTTGCTCCGAGTATTGAGATCAGGGCTGACAAAATTCCATCGAACATCCTAGACTTCATAACGCATGGGGGAAAAAATGCATAATTGAAAAGCCTAATATTCAGACTACAAAAACAAAATATCAATCACCTGACATGACAGCTAGTAACGTCAAAAACGTCATTGCGACACTACACGTAAAAGGGAAAACCGTATTTGCGCAAAATAGTTGTGTTTATTTCATAGAAACAAAATAGTGCGATAAAAACCATCAAAAATGGCTTCAATACCGCTAATGTACGCTCAGGAAGATTGTGAGTTAGGTGGAAAGGAATCTATCGAGGTAAACTGACAATATTTGTACTTTATGGCGAACAGTGAATGTCGTCCTCAATGTTTGTCCTTCAACATTATTGTGCTTAGAACATTAAACTCGCTTCTACAAACATGTCTGTTTCGTGAATGTATTCATGTGCTAATTTCCTATTCATTTGGATGCATAAACAAGTTTTATTTTTCTATGCTGGCGTAAATAATCTCTGATTGTTTAATTTTCACATGACATGATTATTATGTACAATGTTAAGGCCGTTGATAAGATAAAGCCTTACTTTACAAAATGTACGTGTTTTCCTGTTAATTCTCATTTATTTATTGTTTGATATCTGTTCATTATTATACTGAAATTGCTACTTGTTATAGAAACACATGACCACATTCATGGACAAATCATTAACTGTCTTCCATGCAAATTACCTACTGTTAAAATGAACCTCCATTTTGGATATTCAGCAGCTGTTTACATTATAGAAATTATGAATATTTACTCTGGCCTTATCATTTTATAATAAGCCTTTTGTAAGTATTTTCATTTCTTTAAACTCAATTGATTGTGTAAACATTTACACCATGAATAAAATTAAATGTAGGTATTTTCCAAGTGATTTTATCATCTAAAATCCAAACAAATTAAGTAATGGGGAAGTCCCCATTACTTAATCAACCATAGTGCAATCATATTACAGAGGCACACAAATAATGTTTCTCATGTTTTTAACTACCTTATCTAAGGAATTCTAACAAACAACTTTATTGAATATTCATCCAGTACATAGTCTATTCTGTATGCCTTATTTCATCCAAATCAATTATCCCAATAATTCATGCATGATTAAGTAACAAACATGTTTGCAAACTTTCACATTTCAAATGAGTATAAAATAACTCAATAATAATTTGAATGCAGTATGCAATCACTGAATCAATCAATGTCATCTTTTAGCTGAAATGAAGATGATAACGCAATCAGTAATATGTAAAACACAGTAGTCAGATACATTTCCATCCAATTTTATAAAATTAATTTACAGGATGATTTCTCTTACCGCAACAATGTGGCCAATGCTGATAAAGAGATCCGTCTGGGTTTTGTGCGCAAAGTATATGGTCTTCTCTCGGTGCAACTCCTGGCTACTGTTGCAATCGCTGCTACATTCCATCTTGTTGAGCCTGTCAAGCTCTTCATACATCAGAAGTAAGTAGATTGATATTTTTTACTAGCCTTTGCTTGCGGCTTCGCCCGCGTGGAAGCCACAAATTAACCAACAGGAAAATACAATAAAAAATAAATAAACTTACTAGTTTTTGCCCATGACTTCGTCTGCGATCCAGGATAAAACCTGACCAAGTGCGTGCTGGGACCACGCACAATGAAGGGTTTCTTAGTTGGGATGAATTTATCCCAAAAAAAAATTTAACATTGTAGTTGAAAAACGTGTTTTCCCATACATTGATTTACATCACAGTCAATGCTCCAACTGCAAATGTAAGTTGGTCGACTATTACTCGTTAACTTGTAAAAGGTCAGGTTAGCTGTGATAGTTTTCCTTTTAATTTCGTTATATATAATTCCCATGAATTTTTTTACATAATAATATCCGAAACAACAATTCAAACAATATTGAATTACTTAAATATTGTTTCTGTTTTCCTCATTTCTATTGACATGGGTGTTTGAATTTTTCCTGGTCTTATTTTCCTTACCTACCTGTCTCTAGACAATCTTGCTTTGGCTGGTGTAAAATCTAACCTAACTAAATGCTACAAGGACAGTAAATTACGTCTAGTGGCTATTACATAGAGGGATATGGACATTATTTCAAGAACATGAATGCAGCTATGGCATCCTTTCGACTAATCACCAAGTTGTCTGCCAAATGCGGTTACTATGGCCTAGAGTCCTAGACCTAAATTATAATGTTACAAAAATATTGTTACATCTTTAATGCTGAATTTATAACTAAAAGTGAATATATAACTAAATATTCTGTTGCCGTTATCAATATAGAGCAAAAAACTCACGTTTGTTGTATGGGAGCCCCCTTGAATATTTATTTTATTCTGTTTTTTACTATTTTTTGTTATAGCGGCAACAGAAATACATCATCTGTGAAAATTTCAACTGTCTAACTATCACGGTTCATGAGATACAGCCTGATGACAGACGGACAGACAGACAGCGGAGCCTTAGTAATAGGGTTCCCGTTTTACCCTTTGGGTACGGAACCCTATAAAACGCATATTCAAGTCAATGAAATACATGTCACCCGGTAAATGTTAGCTCTATTGTACATAGTACTCACACCCTTTTTTTTTTGGGTGGGAAATTATCAAATAACTTCTCCCGCTCTGGGTGGAGCGGGAGGGCGTGTCAGACTTTTACTGACTAAAACCCACCCGTATTCCTTCATTTGCCTATGTGCCAGGGTCACGATATCCCTTTCGGACAAACTCGCAACCCTGGCAGATAGATAGTACTCACACCTGTGCTATGCAATTAATAATACAAAGGAGATCGAGTTACATAAAGATACATACAAAAGATGCATTCATTCCATTGATGTAATAAATAGGAAGATAGGCCACTCTCTAACATCATGTAAATATTAAATGGACCCGATGTCGTGCGTCATGTGCTCGACAACCGAAATAGATAGACATATTACGCGGGCTATAGCGAGAACGAGATAGCAATAATTGTCACTGTTACGTAGGTACCCATAACAACTCGGAAACAAACTACGATTGGGGTATTTCCCGCAAACCGAAAGTAATGTAGGTCGATTGTGTTCTTTCCCCTAATTTATGCGGTTCCCGTAAAGGAGCGCGTACCATAATTCTTCCTATTTAATACATCAATGATTCATTCATGACATTTCTTTGCTTTGCAGTTTGGCAGAGGTAATATCTTGTAGAAAGTGTATTTTTGTGAATAAAAACTTTTTTCATTTATTTATTCCAGTGATTGGATGGTGATAATAGCGTTTATACTCAGCATGATAGTGCTGTTCGCACTCATCGCCAAGAGAAAGGACTCTCCCGCCAACCTGTACCTGCTGGCTGCTTTTGTAAGTACAAGACGTATTATTTAGACAAGAGCTTCAACGATGTTATTGTAGCAACAAATTACAGGGGGGGGGGACATTTTACCACTTCGGAAGTGTCTCCCGCGCAAACTATTGAGTTTAGAAAAAAAATATATTAGAAACCTCATGCCACCCCACACGTATGGATTTGATGAAAAAAAAATGTTGACTTTCAGTTCTAAGTATTGAGAACCCCCAAAATGTATTGTTTTTTTTTCTATTTTCGTGTGAAAATCTTAATGCGGTTCACAGAATACATCTACTTACCAAGTTTCAACAGTATAGTTCTTATAGTTTCGGAAAAAAGTGGCTGTTACATACGGACGGGCAGACATGACAAATCCATAAGGGTTCCGTTTTTTGCCATTTGGCTACGGAACCCTAAAAAGTAAATGGCGCCTGAGCTAAACGGCTTGTAACAAAGAAACACAATCTCTATTAGGTATAGCTTTCTGTATTAAAATTGAATAATATTATGTGAATTACTTAATTCTATGAACTTTTGAACACTAATGAGAATTTTCAACTTGCATTATAAATGTGAAAATGTGTTACTACTCTATGGTGATCGATGAAGGCTCTGGCCACACTGCCACACTGAAGTGAATCCCGCGCGATTTTCAACGCACTGCTTAGCACCGAGAGTTGAAAATCGTAACAGTGAGTGCTTTTGACGCGCTGAGATTTCAGAGCCGAGCATTGTAAATGCCGAAAGTTGAAAATCCAGTGCGCCATAAAAATCGTCGCGTAAAAAGACGCCCGTGCTAGCCTGGGGTCTACTCCGAAGATAAATCCTAAGTGTCGGCCGAATGTTCGGCCGTTTCCTGACTACGGCTGACTATGGCTGACATCGGCGAAAGAAAAACCAAAATACAGTCAAAGAGATAAATCAAAAATGTGAGTTGAAGTCGGGTAAGGACTCAAAGTCAAAAAACTTAACTTTGGAAGTCAAGAAACGGCCTAAAAAACGGTCTTCGGAGTAGACCCTCGCTCCCCGGCTGGAATTATTAGGAAGTCACGCGACTATTCGCGCCAGTTTGACCACCTACATACAAGTTAATTTACTAATCGATGCGAGCTAATTTCGTCCCGCATCTCGCGCGAGATTCGCTTCAGTTAGACCAGGGGGTCTACTCCGAAGAGTTGACCGAACGGTCGGCCGTTTCTTGACTCCCAGTTACCTTATTTGACTTTGGAGTCCCTGCCCGACTTCAAGTCACATTTTTTTTACTTTGACTGTCGTTTTTTTTATTTCTTTCGTCGTAGTCAAGAAACTGCCTAACATTCGGCCGATATTTCGGATTTATCTTCGGAGTAGACCCCTGTGCTTTATCAACCCACCCTTTTTTTTTTTGGGTGGGTAATTATCAAATAACTTCTCCCGCTCTGGGCGGAGCGGGAGGGCGTGTCAGACTTTTACTAACTAAAACCCACCCGTATTCCTTCATTTGCCTGTGTGCCAGGGCCACGATATCCCTTTTAGACCAACTCGCAACCCTGGCAGGCATTGGCCCTAACGGACCCCGTCAGTTGGTGCTGACAACTCTTTAAGGCGCGCGTGGAATACAACGCGCCGTAGACTCGGCCGCAGGCCCGCGCCTACGGTGGCCGGAAATGGGCTTGCGACTCCCGACGCCCGGGGCGTCTCCTGTGGCGACTAGGGGCGCAAGGGCGCGAACCTTGCCTCTCCCTCACGCGTTCCGCCTCCTCCTTTACTGCTTCGCAGAATGAGGTGAATCTCCCCACCCTAGACCCGACACCATCGAAGTTGATCAAGGCATAGATCGCGTGACTATAATAACACCCTCACCAATAGGCATTGAATTTGAACATCTGCTCTTTGATTAAATTATTTATATGTCTAGATAGTGTCGCGCTGCACACGATCTAAAACATATATACGTCTTACACTCGCGCCACGTCATTGTGTTATTCTAGTGTGCGTGCATTTTTCGGCCAACAGTTGGACGCAATTTTATTCGACGAGTTCACTACCTTGTCTATCTATCTAGATATATTTATATCTTTGCATCTGCTATTCCAGACGGTGGTACAAGCGTACTCAGTAGGCGTGGTGGTGTCGTATTACAACACTGCCGTTGTCCTGCAAGCGCTGACGCTAACCTTCGCTGTGGTCTTCTCTCTCACGGTCTTCACGCTTAACACCAAGACTGACTTCTCTTTTGTTGGATATGGGTGAGTTTCTGTTTTTTTTTTTTTGCATATAGATTTAAAAGTTGTTGAGCTCCTTAATTTTTTAGTTTGTATACACGCTTTCTGACACATGCGTGCACTGACTGGATAGATCCGTTGGATAGGAAACATCGACCTCTGATAGATAGGACTGGTCACTGGCTGGTCCTAGCCAGAATTGCATTAACTTCATCTGGTTGAATGGTACAGTCCCCAGCACGTAAGTTGGCAACAGTAGTTAGATGCGCAGAAGTTATTTTTTAGGGTGGTCAAGCGGGACGCGGGGAAGGAGGGAGCACCGTTCCGAGCACGCGATTGGTGCGTCAAGTCGACACTCGCCTCCCGCAACTCGACCCGCGTTCGCGTTCGCTCTAGATTACACTTGCGTGCACTAAAATTATACCCTTTGTTTTTGTTGAATTGTTGTTACTATTGTAAATAAAGTTTATTTTATGAGTGTATTTTTTACGGCAGCTGCTAATGAAGCTTGTTGACCTTTAGTTCTCGTTAACATTCTTTAAACAGACATATTTAAAATAAATCATATTTAAATGTAATAATAATGATGGCAATAACCATAGAATAATGACAAACAATAAAAGTGACCATTTTTTTGTTGCATAAGTGTACTATGCGCGAACTTACCCCCACTACCCCAAAACTGCCAAGTTACGTGCATCACATGATTGTATCACGACAACGACCCCAAGACAATTGGGATTGAATTGTCTGATTTGATCTGAATTTACCATCAGACTCCATTGATACCATGAACAGACTCCATTGATACTCAAAATAAAAAAATGGTAAAAACTCAATACTATCCTATTATTATTATCAACGAAGATTACTCAGTGAAAATTATTCAACTTTCTTCCAAACTAAGGGCCTGTACACATCACGTTTTTTAAACGCGCCGTCGACGCGCTTTTGTCCTACAGAAGGTCTACAGGCTGCGTCTGACTCGCGTGCGTATCACGTCTGTATCGCTACAAACGCGCGTCAACGGCGCGTTTAAAAAACGTGGTGTACACAGGCCCTAAGAAACCATCTGATAAGATTTTCGGTCAAACAAAACAAAACGCCAAGCAACTGAGACAAAAAAATAACGACTTTAAAAATCTGTTTCAGTATGTTCGCTGGCCTCAGCGTGCTCATCATAGGAGGTCTACTCCAAATCTTCATCCAGAGCTCGGCGTTCGAAGTCGCCCTGTCCTTCGTCGGCGCCATTTTGTTCAGTCTGTTCCTAATATTTGACACACAAATGATGATGACCACCTTATCCCCTGAGGAGTATATCCTGGCCACCATCAACCTGTACCTTGATATCATAAACCTGTTCTTATACATACTCAGAATCCTCAATGAGTTGAACAGGAATTAATCTCCAGCATTTATTTGCTTTTTTTTTTGTACCTATTTAGAGCATTGCACGTTATATTCAGGATATGGACGGCTGTGAATATGAAATTTATATATTTTTAATTGCTACTTAATTTGCAGTATTGTTGAATTAAGTTTTTTGAGGTTGATTTTACGGCCAGGGACAGTCTTAACACGCTATGTAAATTACACGTCGTCTTCGGAAATATTTGATTCGGCGTGGTCACGTATTAATGACTGCCACCAAGCATGTTCCTGGCTTATACCCTTCGCTCTTGCATCTAAGGTTGGGACAAGATGGGTTAAATGAGTGACAAAGACATCTTTACAGAAATATGTTGTATTAATTACGTTTCTTTACTGTTGGGTGCAATATATTGTATGTAACCTAAAGCGTAATTAAACAAATTTCATGAAATTATTGGACAAGACTATTGGTATACAGCTGATTTTAATTTCTTTTGACAGGTCAATTTAAAATAATTGGGTTTATTTCTCAATAATGAAAAAAGTATTATGAGTGTTTTATGTTGTGTCTATTAGTGTTTGTAAAATAATTGTGATAATACCTTACTTTGTGGACACACAGCACTATATTTTGACATTATCTGCATAATTGTGGTACACAACTGTTAAAACATAAATTATATCATTATAAATTGTTTAAATATTTATCTTGTATGTTTAATTTCCACAACATCCTCGGGAATCGCCAGTGATATTATACTAAACAGATATGTTGTGAGCGCGCAATCGTGAAGACTCGTAAACGTCCTAATTGGGACGTACTGACTTTAGTCTGCGACACGCATGGTGACGAGTAATACGCTTAGTTGAAGCAGCTAAAAAATTCAATAAATTCCATCGTGTGTAGGTATTTAGAAAGTGTACCAATTATGATACCAAAGTTAATAAAACACAAGGGATCTCATACCACATTACAAGTACGCAATAAACGTCGACTCATTAATATATTTCAATTATTATCCTAATTTTCTCATATTTGGAGGTTAGAAAAAAGAATGAAATGGGAATACATTTTTTTGTCGTGAGGACGACAAAGACGCATTCACTCCATTCACAATTTGTTAGTCTGTGATGCCAACATTCGGTGATTGGTGGCCAGAATAATGTTTGTTTACATTCACGCGCAATTGACAACACTAGCTGTCTCCTTTTTTCTTGGTGGTCTCTTTTCTATCATTTTTACTTGTGAAATGTAAAATAAATGAAAAGTGGGTATGTGTGCTGCCGCTGCTGCGCGGATCACTATTTTCGGTTGTTTTGTGAGTGTATATCATATCTGTTTATTATATTATCATTGGGAATCACCTAGTCTAAAAAAGGCGTGTTTATTTTAGTCATGCGGTTTAAATAATTATGGGGTTTATAAAATTAAAGTACGTTTGCGAAATGCAACAGTATATTTTACAGGGAACCATTATTTCATACATCACAAAAATCATAACCTAAAAGTTTCACAAAATATTTACACATCATTATGATAATATACAAATGAGATAATTGACAATGATAAAAATTAAATTGATAGGTAAAACAGGAAATGTAAAAAGTACCAGTAATTTTAGAACAAATTAATACATTATTTCCAGCCTGAAAGTAAAAACTGAATCAATAGGACGTTTAAAAATTATGTTAGCTGTATGGTACAGCAGCGGGCCGAATTCCCATACATAAGTGTATAATCTATGGGGCCGAGCATGGGCGTGCAAAGAAATTTGTGACAAGACATGATAAATTAAGTCTTGTCAACTTGTACTAGCATTTTAAGACAAAACGGTTTTATCGCTCAAACTGTAATAAAATGTGTGACTCATGTCATGTCACAGTAGGCCGTGCTCGCCCCGCAGGTTTCCGAGTATACTTTCAGGCTATTGTCCCACTCATGTGGCGGTTATATCCAGTTGCATCCGGTTAGACTGGAAGCCGACCCCAACATAGTTGGGAACAGGCTGGGCAGATGATGTGGCGGTTTACACGCTGAAATTGTAATGGTGGTTTTCCCGCAGCGAAATGATTTTATTTTGGTAGTACAATCGATTTATAAAAAAATAAATATTAATAAATGGCAGATTTACAATTGTGAAAAACAAAACTCCAAAGCGACCTAGAACCAATAGTGATACAGCGCGAACGGCCGACAGTGCGCGGGGCGGCGAGCGGGCCCACCTGCGACGCGCGGTCGTTCACGCTTTCGAGTTGATGCATATTTTTTAATTATTTGAAAACAATTGATTTTTTTATTTTGTAAGTTTCAACTCTATGAATCGATAGTACTACTGAGGGCAAATTGATCTGCCGCGGGAAAACAACCATTAAAATTTCAGCCTGTATTTTCTCCCCACTTATCAACGAGCCGAGAAGCGTTCTCGCATGTAAATGAGGCATTAGGCCGTGTTTGAACTGTCAAAAAAACAGTTTTGTTGGCAAGCAAATATTACAAACTACTTGCTCATAGTAGGGAAAAATAAGTATTTTATAAAAACACTTTTTACAATCAATCACACTGCTTATGTTTTCAAACAAACATGTATAGAATTGTAATTATAAAGATGCAGCAAAAACAAAATTTTGTTCGTACAGAATAACCATAACTAAGGCTCGGATATTCGGATGCATATTTACCTAAATACGTTTTTTCCCGGTAAGGCACACCACGTTTTTTAAACGGGCCGTCGACGCGCGTTTGTAGCGATACAGACGCGATGCGCACGCAAGTCAGTCTATTCTGTAGGATATAAGCGCGCCCTCGACGCACGTTTCTAAAACGCGCGTCAACGGCGCGTTTAAAAAACGTGGCGTGCACAGGCCCTAAAAGGTACAAAGTATAGAAGCAGCTTCTTAAAAAAATATTTTCCCGGGATTTCATAAAATAAGTGTGTATAAAATGTAGTATTCCTAAGAATAACAAATATTTCTATCTATTTAGAACTAGGCAAGCATTTTATGGAACACGTAAAAAAATACTATTCAAAGGATGACAAGTAGAACTTTCATAATTTTTTATAATAAATTTCTTCAACCCTTTTAAATCTGAAATGAAATATATTTATTCGCCCGCATACAAGGTACAAAATAGTAGTTCTTAAAAATTCGTCGGTACTGGAACATGGCACTTTTCCCGTACCAAAGCGAACTAGTCAACTCTCTAACTTTCGGTAAATATGCATACGAAATGCGATCTCTAACCATAACATAACCCAATCTAGAATATATAACCATACTCGATGGTACGACGCGATATAATTATGCGACCTAAATACACTTTAATTAAAGTTTGTAATCACATCAATCATATTGAAGTAAAAGGGTGGTCGCACATCTGACGGAAGATGCATCGGGCGTAACTTCGATCGCATCTTTTTATTCGTTAACGCTCTACCGCCGCATCGGTTGAGAGTGTAAAGTTGAAAGTTTTATTATACAGGGTTATTTTTAAAACGCCAATAACCTCTTAAGGGGTCATTGTACTCATCATTATGAACAACTTTTACTATAGGACCAAACCTGAAATCGTGAAAAAAAATCAGCTGTTCCCTATATTTTAACGAATTATTCGAACATAAATGTAGGGAACAGCTGGTTTTTTTTTTCGCGATTTCTGTTTTGGTCCCATAGTAAAAGTTGTTCATAATGAGGAGTATAATGACCCCTTAAGAGGTTTTAAAAATAGCTCTGTATATTTGTCCGTTCTGGCGTTACCAAAATGCACATTATTTTAGTACTGAATTATTAAACCTATACCGCCTTTTTGATATATCGTGTAGTTTTTTTTCGAATGCCGTGTAGGCACGTTTGATCGAGATGTAACTCATGTCTAGGTGAGATTAGCCATCAAGATTGTTACTGAAGCTGGTTGCTCCAGACCAGTTTCATGAAGCATGGGAGCTCTTGTGTGCCCCTTAAAAGTTAGGACAGATGTTGCGATTTTTTACGCATATTCTCGACAAAGACATCAGAATCCGCTATGTTTTGCTTTATTTATTTTTCAAGACTCTTAATCTTAGAGAACCTTTTGGCAGCGTGTGAGTATATTTTTTATCTAAGTACAATCCTCATTATCAAGTGATTCAACTGGCATAACAGCATCACTTAATGTGGATTCAGTCTTGTTTTGTGTTGAATGTATTTCTAGATTAAGTTCCATATTGCTGTTGGGATCTTCTTCAGTTTCTATATTTTCACTGTCTGTTTTCTTCTCCTCAGTTACTAATTTTTCTTTTTCGCTTTCGGCTTCAACTGCACTTACTAACCTCTTATCATTGTCAACTTCTTCGATTACACTTCGTAACTGTTTACAATCGTCAACTTCTTTAATTACACTTTCTGACTCCATAAATGTTATGGTGTCAGAAAAGGTAATAGATGAAGTTCTATATTCATCTACTTCTTGTTTTACACTTTCTGACTCCATAACATTTTCTATTTCTTGTTCTTGTAATAAACTTTCTAACTGCTTATCATGTTCTACTGCTTCATTTACACTTTCTAGTTTGTTATTATTTACTACACTGTCATCTACTTGATTCTCTTCGCTGTTTTCTTCTTTGCAATCTTTCATTTCTACATCATCTTTTATAGTTTCTGATTCTTTCATTTCAATGTCTTCCTCGATTTTAGTTTTTGTTTCCAATTTTAAGTATTCTACTTTTTCTTCTGGTAGTGGCCTGAAAATAACAAAATATACTATTATTTTATTAAAAATAAAACCTAGCTGACTGACGTTGTCCTATCCAGATTTCAATAGTATGTATTTGTATGTATTATTTTAATTGTATAATATTTTAATTGTAATGGTGTCTTATTTTATTTTGAATTTTTGAAATTATTATGAATTTTATTACTATTATTTTATTCCCTTGTATTATATTATTAGTGTGTTATGTTTTTGTAAATTAACTTCTATGGGCCCAGTTACCCGAAATAAATGAATTTTATTTTTTATTTATTTTATAGTTCTTACAAAAATCCCATAAAAAAAGGTATGTTCAGGTTTTTCCAAACTTGAACATTTTCCAGGTAACATTTCCATTTCTTTTTTCATATAAACCTAAATCGGACTATTACAAACATTTTAAAACAAAAATTATCTAAATCGGCCCAGCTGTTGTCAAGTGATGTGCTTACCAACGAACAGCATTTCATTTTTTTTATACCTATAGATAAATCTTACACCGAGTGTCGGTTCTCCTGTTATTTAATAGTCAACACTGAACAACAAAATCCACTTGTACTTTTAAACCATATAGCGATCACCATAATAAGATTGATTGAAATGTTGACTTTCGCAACTTTTCGATCACAGTAGGTAACTTTTGTGAATGTTTACTGATATCAACTACAGCATAAGACTTGCTTCTTTATTCGTACTTATTGTGAGGTAGGTCAGAACTGCTGAAGGACATTGGTGTCGATCAATACTCAACAACCAATGGGATAAGCACATGAGGGTATTGATAACACAGATATCTCACCTCTTAACATCCTCCAAAGTCTTGAGCTTCTGGACCGCGTTCGCCATGCTTGATTTACACCGCTTTCTATGGAGAGTCAGCAGCTCGAACGAGTCAAACTTCTCCGTACAGCCGTAGCATGCGTGTTTGTTGTGACACGTCTCGTGCACCATTAGGTCTGTCGATGTTTGGAAACCTGAAGAGTAAATAAATTGGGTGTTTTAGATAAAAGCTTATAATAGCCTAGGTAACAGGCTTTCGGCCCACACTGGGTATACAGAAAATTCAATTTTGACGGAATTAATCATTAACGTTATACTATCCGCGGCTCTCTTTCATATTGACTATGCCAAAATTGAAGAAAACCGGCCAAGTGCGAGTCGGACTCGCGCACGAAGGGTTCCGTACCATTATCTATAAATACGGCAAAAAAATCACGTTTGTTGTATGGGAGCCCCCCTTAAATATTTGTTTTATTTGAATTTAATTACTTATTTTTAAATTGAATATATAACTAAATATTCTGTGATTATTTCAAGCGTTTACCTGTTGCCGTTATCAATATCGAGCAAAAACGAGCAAAAAAAAAAACACGTTTGTTGTATGGGAGGGATTAAATATTTATTTCATTCTATTCTTTAGTATTTGTTGTTATAGCGGCAACAGAAATACATCATCTGTAAAAATTTCAACTGTCTAACTATCACGGTTCATGAGATACAGCCTGGTGACAGACGGACAGACAGACGGACGGACAGTGGAGTCTTAGTAATAGGGTCCGTTTTACCCTTTGGGTACGGAACCCTAAAAATGTAGTCCCTACTTATTTTATTTTATTTTTTATTTAGGAACAACAAACAGCTACATTATGCAATATTATAAAACCGAAAAACATAAATAACTTAAGTAATAAGGTAGCCCACAGCGCTGTTCACAGATTAACATAAATAAATAAAACCTTAAAATCACTAGGTGTTGAACTGTACATACATGACAATTACACTAATAATATAAAAACAACAAAAAAACAAACTTGAAATTAAATTTGAAATAAAACAATAACAACTAGTCCATGAATTTAAAGTGTCTGATACAAAAGGCTGCGAAACCTTTTCAAAGAGCATGTAAATATTATATGTTGATTGATTTGTTCTTATATTAAACTAGCTTCGCTCCGCGGTGGCAACGGCGTAAGTCTCGATCCCAAGGGAATATCTGGATTAAAAGTCTACGCCCTAATCCAGGACATTGTCTACCCATGTGCCAAATTTCAACCAAATCCGTTCAGCCGTTTTAGCTTGAAAGCGTAACAAACGAACATACAAAAAATATTTTATTCAGGGACAATAAACAGCTACAATATGTGTTGGAACATAGAAAAGATAATAGAAAATATTAATAATATTGCAGCCACATTATCCGCATGTTAACAGAATATTTTGATAATGATGATTATGATTTATAATACTGGTTTTTTAGATTTATATTGCGAAAGTGAGTTTGTTCATCAGACGTTTTTGCCAGTCATGGCACTGCATGTAAGTCAAGTGTATGAATAGATATGCAGGGTGTTAAAGTAACTGCGTGCCATAGCTTAAGGGTAGGTTCAGTATCGTTAAAGGAGGCCAGGAAAAAAAAAATTGCAAGATCAACCTAATTTAGTACCTACTAACTTTAAAATAGCAATCATTTAGAATTATAATTATTTTATTTGACGGTCCTAAACCCGTTAAAATACGAAGAGACTTATTTTTATTTATTTTTTATGTTTAATTAAACTTTTTGATTGTTTTTTTGTTTTTTCCTGTTTTCCTCCTACAAGAAAAATAAAAAGTCACTCACTTCGTTTACAAATCGCGCACTGATATTGGTCGCAGCGTTTCTTCTGTGGCGATACACTGCCGTTGGCCTTTCGTTTGACAGACTTATAGGAATGTTGGGCTATCACGTGCGCCTGAATAAAAACAATGTTCGAAATTATTAATTATCAGAGAAGTTTTAAAAAGACACATTATGGGATTAACAACTGCATTAAACTAAATCCGAAAGATGAGGTATGAAACAAAGTCTTTGAATCTGATGGAATAGAATCTGCAGAAAACGAGTAGTTTCAGTTGTTGTTAGTGTCAGGCTTGGAGCTGCGTAGGTCGGAGGGTAGGCCTCATCATACGGATTCTTTCAGCTCGAAATTGACATTTGGAGTGCCTCGGACAAGCCTGTGATCGCTGTATCGCGGTACCAATCAACGCCAACAGCCTATAACTGTGCACTACTGGACATAGGGCTCTTCCAAAAATGGATGCTCCTTCAACAGACTACTGTCGCTTTACTGTTGGTATACCCAATGTTGCGGCAATGACCTTTAGATGTGTTACCTGCGCTCAATAATGGCAAAGTAAATGCCAGGCACTCGCCTGACATTTACAATAGTAATAATTATTATTACGTACGCGCCAATGAACATGCAACAGCTAGTGATGTAACGAAATATGTATGTTCATCTCTTCCTAACAACAGATATCGGTATAGGTCTTTCCTTTTCTTCACGCGCTGTATGATTGTACGCAAGTATGTAGCTACATTCATGGCTTACGCTGTTTTTGAGTGCACTAATGTTGGTGTATGACGCGTCTATTTATAATACGTCATTGGGTATACCAACAAACATCAACAAATCAATGTACAAATACCTTGAGCCCTGTCACACTGTTGAAGGACTTGGTGCACAATAAACACTCAAGTGACAGATCAGGAGTTTGCTCAATATCTTGCTCTCCCTCACTTGTGGGTTCCTGTTTCACGTCCATTTCTGTGTACTGGAAACAAATATCACTTTGATTAGTTTATATTATAATTTTGTAAATTCATTTATTGCAGACTAATCATTGTCCATATTAAAATTGTTGGTTACAAAGGTCTTATTAAAACTATGTTAGATTCGCATTATTAATAAAATTCAAGTTTACTCATAAGTATTCAACTCATATTTATACTTAGTTAAGCGATTGACTGCTGCGCTGCGTGTCGCGGGTTCGATTCCCGCACGGTACAAATATTTGTATGACCTACAAGTAGTTATTCCGGGTCTGGCTGTTTGTGTATGTGAATTTAAATGTTTGTAAACGCACCCACAATACAGGAGAAATTCCTAGTGGGGCACAGGGACGGTTAACGTTTAAAGTGAAGGCTCGGGGATATATTCGTAAGAAGTTGGCAGAATCATCCCAGCGTTGATTCTTTTTCTCCTCCACCAATCATTATTTCTCGTAACAATTTTTATTTTGTTTAGAAGTATGTATCTATGTATTAGTATATATTTTTGATTTTTGATTCATCTATCCCCTATGTTGCACCTACCATGTTTTGTCTCTGCATCACCCTAAGGTTGACTGGTAGATGCCTCAGGCATTAAGTCCGCCTTTGTACAGTATTTTTTTACTTGTGCATAAAGTTTTAATAAATAAATAAGTATGGATTTATGAAGAAACTTTTGTAGCTAATAAATTGTGGGAGCAGTATAGCTGTGCAGTGTGCACTCCTTAGATAATTCTATTAATTATGAATTGGCAATAAAAAAAGGTTTTTTTTAATTCATACAGAGACAGATTACTTCTTTAAAAAAGTACTCACTTGTGTTTCCTGCTGTACTTCAATTCGATTTTCCATATCTTTGTTCTCAGAGTTTAATGGATCCAGTGATATTGTACCTGCAGAAGAAAACCATTTAAGTTTTGGAAGTCAGACGCCAGCAGGTCAAGCTACCCGAAACTGACAATTTTTCCCAATCAACCTTGAACCTTATGCTGAAGGGATAAAGTCGAAAATCTATTAAAGAAATTTGACAGATTGTAGTAGCTTGATGTGCTGGCGTCTGTACCTAATCAGCACATATATTATTAGTGGAAGTGGTAAAGGGTGGGCGTTTTTGGGGGACTGTCTCATGTAATTTTCGACGTTCGCTGATTCTCAGCCTAGTTTGAATAAATGACTTTTAATTTTGATTTTGAGTGACCAATCAAACTAATATTATAAAGGCGAAAGTTTGTGAGTGTGTGTTTGTTACTTCTTCACGCTCAAATGGTTGGACCAATTTTGATAAAATTTTGTATGGAGGTAGCTGACATCCTGGGCTAACATAAAGGCTACTTTTTATCCCGATATTTCTACGGGATCGAGACTTACGCGAATGAAACCGCGGGGCGCAGCTAGTAATTAATATAAGTCTATAATTGCCAATCCACCAAGAGCTAGTGTGGTGGTCAATGCTCATCCCTTCTCTGTATGAAAGGCCACCCTGCAGTGGGACAGTAACCGTCTATTATAAAAAAAAACCGTCCCCCCCCCTATCTCCAAAGTTTGCATAGATAAAAATCTGAAATTATTCTATGTGATAGAAGTGTATGTAACGATTACAGGAAAATTAAAACAATGTCCCTAAATAGCACAGTTTTTCAGAAATAATCAACATCATATATACGTACGGAACCCTCGGTGCGCGAGTCCGACTCGCTCTTGACCGTTTTTTTTTGCTTTTTAGTTACGGAACCGTAAAAAGAACAAGTATGGGGAAAATATGCATCACATCCAACATAATGCTGCAACCCTATGTGAGACAGCCACAGAGTTAGTTTTCAGCGACAGCCGTCGTATTAGTCAACAAATTTCGTTTCTACCCTATAAAAGCTTTTTACTGCAGGATACATAGTAAACTGAAGATTTACTTAAATATTGGATATTTACACATCATGTCCCAGAATTAACGCACAACCTCTTAAGGGGCCATTGTACCGTATTTTCCCAATACTTGTTCTTTTTAGGGTTCCGTAACTCAAAAGGAAAAAACTACAAATTAAAAAATTTCGGACTTATTCCTTTACTTGTGCTGTCAGACCTTGGTTCTTGCAAAATTTCATGATTCTAGGTCAACGAGAAGTACCTACCTTGGTTTTGATTTATTTGCGAGTGTCAAAATATGTCGCGTAAATCACCGTATTTTTTTATGGCGCTGACTTAGAAACTGATTTTTAGAGCTTCAAGGACCTACGTATTTGGTATTAATTTCTACTTGGTACTTCCATGCATTCCTGAGAAAAAGGTCTTGACTGACAGACAGACGGACGACAAAGTGATCCTATAAGGGTTCCGTTTTTTCCTTTTGAGTTACGGAACCCTAAAAAACAACCTTAAGTTATTAGTTGGGTGGTTACAACTGTACAAATTTCGTTTCTGCCCTTTAAAGGGTTAATAGCAGTTTCCCCTTGCAAAGTAACAAAACATTTAAGTATAAAAGTACTCACCATTTATAGTAATATTCATAGGTGGAGGTTCCACTAATTCTTCTGGTTCTATTTTTATATCCAAATTGGCTAGTTCAGTCTCAACATACGGGTTATCAGAACCATTAACAGGATATTCCTCATCCGAAAGCACTTCCTGTTTGATTTCAATGTCCATTGGGTTATTGAAAACTGAACCATTTATGTTTTTGTCCACTTGTATTGGTTTAGGCCAGACCTTTTCCATGTCTATTTCAGCAGTGAATCTCATTCTGAGGAGTAAGTCAGAACTCCGCACTTTTGAGGCAAACGTTGCTGCGTCCAGTAACCTTTGGTAGCATGGTACGCATATGACTTTTGCATGTCTATCTGTTGCAGATATCTGTATAAAGTTAGTTATTATGAACATGGATATACCCATCACAAAACAGGGATAATTAAGAAAGATAAAGGAAAATCTAATTTATTTGATCATTTGGTTTATGAAGTACTATTATACCCGTTTTTACTAAGAAAATATAAGATTGTTGCTGGGTATCTAAAACTATAACCTATTGTTTCGTCATAATGTTTGCACAACTATCTCTGAGGCGACATAACCTCATCACAAACAAAACTATTATTTCTTTACATCATACAAACACAAAGAAGTATTTCACTGACTGCAATAGTAATGGATTATCACGTTTCTATATTATACATTCCAAATACAAGGCACAAGAGGAAAGGAAACTACAAAATAACCTAGTTTTATTTTTAATAACATAAATTATGTTTATCCTATTTACTAACCTCAACATTAGCTAACTTTGCCAAATCCTCGGCTATGGTGGCTTCCATACCGACCCAGGGAGGGGCCCAGGCTTGAAAAACATTACAACAGCTCTTTTTATCGTCCAACTTTTTAAGACAAGCACGACATTCACGAGTCACTTCCTCTTGAATAGCCTCGTTTGTTTCGCCAACAGTATCGGTCATCATCTGCTGCCTAACACATCACAGAAGACATGAATACATAAAAGTAAATAAAACATTTATAAATATTTAGATCGCATGAGGATTTGTCAATTTTTAATGACATTTTTGTTTGACGTATAGTTTTTGCAATTGCAATAGAATAGACAAAATATCACATACAAAATGAGAATTTTAGCGATTGAAATAATGTTCGTAATTATGCAATAAATATTGTTAGTATTATAATAATTACAATTTAATATATTTTCGTTCTAATGACACTCGTATTTGTTTGGATGACTTGTTAAAATATTTTTTTGCGCAATTATTACGCGTGTCTGAACGTAAAGATTGCACTCGACTTTTCTTTTCACGGAAGAGGACTCATTCACTCGTCTACATTTAATTTAGTCTCTGGTCACCAATATCGGCAATTATTTCAGTCCTTGTACACAATGGTCGATGCTGGTCTATCAGTGTTCTAAGACTAAAAAAACCAAATTAAAAATCAATCCAAACTAAAAAAAATAAGATGTTGCTTTCTTTTTTATGGAAAGAAGATATATTTTTCTATTTGCTGCATCAAATCAATTTTATGGCACTAACCTGTCCAAAGCTTTATAGGGCCCATATTTCCTAAGTTTATTTTTTACTGGCACCACCACTTTTTTACGATTTGGTAAATAACGCGACGGCACTGCACTGTGCTTCAGTACTCGCTCTGAATTTTCTAGAAAATGAAGTATGAAGTCAATCACATTAGTTGGTTAATGTTTTAGTGCTAAAAGACTACGTGTAAATATTTATTTTAGTGTGTTCGAGTAGCCTTTAGCACTAAAACTGTCAAATTAATTCATCCTTAAGCTCTATTAGCACAGTTATCTCAAATAAATTTTAATACATACTTGACTGAATAAAATCTAGCTTCGTAAAATGTAAGCTGCAGGCAACCATGTTCTTAACATATTGATAGCTGACCCTGAGAGCTTCGGCCCATTCATTTCTAACTGCTGCGTTATTGGGACAAGGATGTAGAGAAATTTCATTGCTGGGTCTTGTATTGCATTGTGGTACTGAACATCTACGATTTAACCTGCAAAATAATACCAGTTTTAAATAGCTTTGTAATCGTTAGTAATCTAATCAGTCTTAGGAGGTAATCTCGGCTTAAAAATGGCGGAAATGCACCCTGCATTTACGCCATTTTTATTCATAACTACCACATTCTCAATAATTATTCTAAATCAAGTCTGTACTTACAAGTAAGCTTTTCTGTTCTTTAATCTCATCGATCTATTTCTGAGCGCGTTATTCATTTCAGAAGAACTACTTTCTTCAATTTTTGGCGCATTTTGAGGCGAAACTGCTTTATTCTTCAAATCATTGTTCTTTGTCGGAGGAACTTAAAAAAAAGAAAACAATGTAATTTAGGTATTTTATAGCATAAACAGCAGTAGGTATTTGGCAAAATAAATCAATGACCGGAAAGGTTGTTCAAATAGTATTATTTATTTATTGAACGTTTTTGAATCCTTTAGTTTTTTGATTCCTGAAATACCAAAAATAAATTTTACACAATTGAAATATAAACATTTTCAGTTCACAATTTATTAAATCAACATTACAGGTTATAAAATTAAAGCTCATGATAGGTGGCAGCACTGTTAAGTGTTCATTAAACACCATTGTGTGTGTTCAATGTTGTTGTTGTTTCTACGCAAGGTAAAAACATTATGCAATTTATAGTGTAGCACACTTAAAATTCATTAAACAAGCAGATTTAGTAAAAGGGAAATAAATATTAATATGGTTGTTTTGTGTTTGTTTACTGTTCTTTTGTTGATAACTGGATGCGTACGACGCGAACACCCTGCATGGAGTTGAAAATTTTGAGGGTACAGCTGTCTTCTTCAGGATTTTAACCATATTTGGATCACCTAAAACAGACAAAAAGTATCAATGTGGCAAACATGAAATAATTATTACAGTATGCTGTGCAGGCTATGTGATAGTTACTAAGCAATAAGGGGGCGTCCATTAATTACGTGAGGCAATTTAGGCGATTCTTTCGACCCCCTCTCGCCCCCCTAATGCTTTTTTAGTATAATTACGTTAATCTGTGCTTTGGAGTTGGATTTTATTACCCAGTTTTCTCGCAATTTTAGTTTATCGCGGATAAAATATGACGTCATATTTGCCAAGACCCCCTCTCTTCCACGTGAGATTGGGTAAGATTCTACTCTCCCTCTAACCCCCCCACCCCACACCCATTTTTACTAACAAGTTGAGTCCTTTGCTACTTGTTTATTAAATATAAATAAATAAACGCCTCACATAATTAATTAACGCCCCCTAATTTGGTATGAAGTCAGGAATTAAACATCTCAAATTTAAACTCTCATAATGTACTTACATACTACACCACAAGTGTCTGTAATAAAAACAGACTTAGTTTTCTGTTTTATGAAAACGATCCTCACCTGTATACGCATTGAACTCACGATAGTCTTCAGGTTTAAAATGGTTAGCACATAATCTCGACCATGTTTCGGGTGTCCAATCTTTTCTTTGGACAGCTTTCACCCACAGTTCTCGTCTTTTAACATCTTTTGGAAAACAATGGGCCCCCTGATTTTTACAGCCAACAGCTGCGCAACGGGTCATAATATTTAACTATTCAAAGATGTTTGTTTACAAAAAATGTATGGATGTGTGACAGCTGGCTGTCATATTCTTCAATAGTGAACCATAGACCTAGACCATAAGAAAAGTTCTATAAACACAAACTCCATGTTGAAAACTCAACAGTGACATAGATTATTCTGATAGACAGAAGTAACACCTAAAGTGAGCAGGAGACAGTTTTTATTCCGATTCAATATGATACAGTCAACTGCACATCAATAGTAACCAGTGGTTTGCTCAGGTGGTTTGTTTAGTTCATGAAAAACATTGATATGCCAGTTAAACAGATAATTCATATATTACAAAATATTCACTCATAGACCAACTAGGTTTAGAATTTCAGAATTTTCATGTTCTTTCTAATTGTCACTGGTTATAGTATGTGTTCTTTACATGTAAGTTTTATGATGACTCCAAACCTGTATTCTATTTCTACTCTATACAACTGGTACATTAATTGTGTGCTATTCATAAAAAAAAGCTGATTTTTTTTTGCTTTTGAATTAGTTGTTGTGAACTATTTATTATATTATTATCACTTTCTTTTTGTGTTACAACTTCTTTTAATCAACACTGTAATGTATAAGTATTAGTAGTTTCTTGCTCACACTTTGTTTTTATATGTGAAAAAGTTATTTTCCTTCTTCCTACTTCAGTATGTTCATTTCCTCTTCGTTCCTTAGGTGTAAAATATTCTGTTTTGGACCAGGTAAATACTGAAGGCACCACACCTTTCCTAATAATGCGCCTGGTATTTTTTAGCCCTGGGAGCAAAATATTTTAGGTTATGTTTAATGTTATTACAAAATCATAATATCGATAGAATTATTCTTACCAAATGCACAATATTTACCGTATTAATTCTATATTTTCAAATAACTAACCTGAGTACGTTCCAATTTCACAAAAGTCTTCAGGTTTAAAGTGGTCTGCACATATTTTTGAATATTTTTTTACTCGACACCGTATAGCTGCTTCCCACAATTTTCTAGTTTTCTCATCACGAGGAAACGAATGGTTCGCCTTATTTGAACATCCGAAGACGCAACAGTAATGCATTAGTGTACAGGTTTACTCAAATAAACTCAGACTTGGAACAATAAGTGGAAAGTTATGAATTAAAATCGTTTTGAAAATTTTGACACAGTTTGTTTATTGTTTACTACTTGCAGTGTTGCCAAAATGCCAACTAGGCGAGCGAGCAGTATATTAGAATGATTAGAATGTACTCTGTGCGAGCGAGGCAAAGAGTGAAAGAGTATAATGAGGAAGAGCGAGGAGTCAGACACAGGTAGGGAGGTAGATACTTCCTTCCTTAGTTCCTTGCCTTGTAACCACAACAACAGCACAAAAAAAAATCGTCATTATTGTTTTTTTTTAATTCTGTATCGGGCTACAGATAATTTCAAAAAGGGTTGGATCCAGGTTATATCCTAAAAAAAAGGGCCAAAATGCTCTAGTATAACTGACACACAATGTAGGTAGGTACGTACCTTCATTGTTTAGATATTTATTTATTTTATATTGAATAAACAACTAACAAAGGTCTCAAATGTGTTAATAACAATATTTCTTAACAACAGCAAAAGTGTGTGTAGTGTGTTTTATAAGTTAGTAAACTTTATCTAACACTGCCCCATAGTTAAGAGAATCCCTATTACAAGCTCAACACCAATGTGGAAAGCTTGCAGCAGCGATTCGCACACAAGCAGTCCAGTCTGCTCGCGACACACGGTAGTACATATACTATTGTAGTCTGTGCGGTAGTATAATGTTGGGGCTGGCCCGCACCCGGCGCACCAGGGGGTCTACTCCGAAGCGTTAAATGTTCAGCCGTTTTATAACTTCCATAGTTTCCTTATTTGACTTTGAATCCTTAACCGACTTAAAGTTACATTTTTGACTTTGGCTCATCTCTTTGACTGTCGTTTTTTTTTATTTCACCGTAGTCAGCCATTAGTTAGCCGTCGTCAAGCAACGGCCGAACATTCGGCCGATACTTCGGAGTAGAATAGAAGCAATCGACACGAGCATCAGCAAACATCCCCGATGCGCTAGAAAAGCGGAACAGCCCCATCAATACCCGGAATGCATTATTTTAATGAATGCGAAGGGCGCTGTACGACTTTTGAGTGTAACCTACCCACAGGCTGCAAGTGTAAAATGAGGTGCAATATGCACCCATGCAATAGATAATGAATGGGTCTAAAAACATGTGTGTTGTTTTCTAACTGAACATAAGGTGAAAATGAGTTTTTTTTTGTTATAATAAAATATAAAAGGGCGCCAAATGCATGACTCGCCCTGGGTGCCTAGATGTTTAAGCTGGCCCTGGGTATGTTAATCACAAAAATGGACTCGAATAGTTACGGTGAAAGCGCCGGGCTACCCCGGGACATAAAAAAAAATCTTACGGGCCCGAAATCTAAAGAACAAATTTTTAATCATATCGCAAAAAAAGGCCAAATTATCAAATATTTTCAGTAAGCAGCAGGAGAGCACTCTGGTAGCCCAATGGTAACGGCCCGACTTACGAGTTGTAGGTCGTGGGTTTGAACCCAGGCGGCGCTTTACTTTGTGTAATTTCATCACAACTGCTCTCAAAACGGTGAAGGAGGAAACCGGTATATCCTAGAACCAAAAATTCGAAGACATGTGACATCTACCAACACGCACCGGGCCCGCGTGTCGATTACAGATTATTCTCTCGAAGAAGGGAAGCCTGTGTCCTAGCAGTGGGATAGGCTGACATAAGCTATGCAGCAGTTGGAGGACCCTTACTGCAATATACTAATAATGTAGGGTGCTAATAGTTTGAGTTCGCTTCACTTGCACTTACATTCTCTATCCTCAAACGGTTTTGCATAAATAAATCGAAAAAGTAACCAATTTGCTTAAATATTCGAGCTCGCTACGCTCTCTCTTGCCAAAATTCTCATAATTATCAAGCTTTTCTGCATTCCTAAGTATATAGACTCAATTTTTTTTATGAATAGCCATAAGATAAGGTAAGTCCCGCGAACTCACAAATTTTTGCACACTGGCAAATAACTCTCTTCGTAGAATCCTATTGAATAACTATTTCATGGAGTCGGTGCGTGTTGGTAGATGTCACATGTCTTCGAATTTTTGGTTCTAGGATATACCGGTTTGGTTTCCTCCTTCACCGTTTTGAGAGCAGTTGTGATGAAATTACACAAAGTAAAGCGCCGCCTGGGTTCAAACCCACGACCTACAACTCGTAAGTCGGGCCGTTACCATTGGGCTACCAGAGTGCTCTCCTGCTGCATACTGAAAATATTTGATAATTTGGCCTTTTTTGCAACTAAATGAAAGAAAATTTAAAACTCATATTAAAAGAACACTTTGTAAACAAGCATATTACAAATTAGAGGATTATATACAAGATAAGAATGCTTGGAAACATGCTGGTCCTGCTCCATAGGACAATCTAGAGTCTAGACAAAATCAAACAGGTTGCTATTTTAATTGTATAATTTATTATTTTTATGACATTTATTTTAAATTCTGTGATTACCTTAACTCACACTGATATTATTGTTATTTTTTAGGAAATCGTATATATTTTTTACAATTTTTGTAAATATGTGAGCACCATGTTCTATCACCTAATTAATTTATCTGTCATTGCTTCATTCTTAACTCTTTTTATTACCTATTGTGGTATAGTAATTTTATTCTAGGTGCATCGTCTTCACATATAATTATATAATTAATGTACCTATAAAAATATTGTACAAGATTTTAAAAGAGTACCGGTGGAGTTTCTTGCCCATTCTTCTCCATACGAAACTACATTTTGGAAGGAGCGACTAGAATCAATTCTATTTTTTTTTGTAAATATTGACGTTCAAAAGTGCCTTTTATGTGCCTATTTGAAATAAACAATTTGACTTTGACTTTGAGTCATTCAATAGGATTCTGTACTAACTTAGAAAGTTGTATTGCTTATTCTAATTATAATAATTCTGTAAAGCCATATTTGTTACGTCTGCGAATCATAATATATTTAGATCACTAAACAACCTGTTACTGACCTGCAAATTGCAAAAAACGTAAGAAAATTTTAATTTCGCGGGCTACCTTAAGATTGGAAACCAAAATGTACCGGAAGATGTCAAACGTCTGTTAAATCCAGTAGGTACGTATCATTTTAGTTCCATAAACAGAGTACATTGTATAATGGTTCCCTATTTCACGACGTTCAGACACGACGACGAAGTCATGTACAGCTGTTTCATTTTATTGCTAAACCTTTAAAAATATAATTACGCAACTGTAGCGGTTTACGATTAAAGATATACGTCATGTCTTCACTTTACGTCATATCTTCACTTTACGTCATATCGCTCCCAGTGGATCGAACCTAGTCGAAAGTCGAACCCCTCGGGGGTTCAACTTTCGACTAGGTTCAACCCTACTCTTCATAAATGTCTGTGGTTCAACCCATGGACCACAGACCCTAATGTTTTATCAATAACTGGATCACCTATTAAAACTTGAACTTGTTTGGGAAAAATAAATTTAAGGTCGAAGACATCGTTGTTATTGGAGCACTATATTGTAAGAAACAGAAACAGTCACCGTAGCCGAAATCGGCTTTAACAAGGACGGGGCCCCATTGAACGTTTTATAACACCTGTTATTTATATTCGTTCTAATATTCTAATAACATGAAACAATGTAACTTACTTGCAGTTCTCGCCTCGGTTACATTAGCCCCACTTGTAATGGATTGTTGAATTTTAGTGAGAAAAATCGATGGAACAGCTGTTTTCTTCAAATATCGATGAAATGGAGACATCCCTAAAAGTTGATACCAAAGAATTAACAAAATTAATTTGCCTTGCGACGGAGATGGTTTTAAAAAAACATGATTTTTATAAAAGTAAAGATAAAAATACTAAATATTTTCCATACCTGTTGATAAACACACATCAACATAATCACTTGGCGTAAAATGATCATAACATAACCTCGAATGCTTAGAAGCCTTAAAATTCTCTTTGTTCGTCGCTTTCTCCCACAAAGTTCGCAGGTCGGGGTCTTTGGGGAAAGTGTGTGACCCCATATTGCGGCAACTTGCAGCTGAACATCTTGGCATTGTAAATTAGCAAGTATTTTTTTCGAGTTTTATGTATTTTGACACTAAATACGGTCTCAAGCGTATACAACGCTACCAAGCGGCGAATTGAAACAGCTTGTTCTTGAAAAGTAGGTGAAGATCATTTAAAAATGATTGCCATACGTATTATTACTAGTGGAAAAATAAACTATTTAGTGAGTGGAAGCAGTACAAAGTGTACAAATAACAGAAAATTGGGTAAAACCGGAAAGTTCTAAGCCCTAAATACATCAATCTACAGAAAAACGCCCTCGCTTCCATTTTATTCTAAAATATGTATTCACGAAAAAACATTTTTCTATTGAAGCAACATTTGACCCACTGCTAAGATGACAATCAAATCAACAAACTGTCAGACAGAGTGTCAGTGTCAATCAAATGTGCACATTGTTTTTGTGCATATGACATGTGATCATTGTGATTTCAAAAATATAATTTTATTTATCTTATTGTAATTTTGTAATAACCATGGACGAAACTACCCCGACTGTTAGTTTAATATCATGTATGCACTTTGTACGTCGTGGCGTGGCTAAAGCAGTGCCGGAAAAGGTATGTTTAACGACATTACCAACTGTCCTACTTGATAGATCGTAGACTACAGAATTAAATGTTTTATTTGTTTGATTACAGATAGAATTAACAGAAAAGGAGTTGGAGAAAATTATTAAACAAACGGCTGATGATTTGCGGTGGGTTCTTATTATAAATTCTAAAAGAGATAATATTTTAATACACGATGTTAGCGACTTATTATGTTCTATTTCGGTAATCTTTATTAAATTATCAGCCCGTAAAAGTCTTAACTGCTGTACTTAGAACTGATATAACCTTCGAAAATCAAACAAACTTAGATTTCTGATGAACCACCCTCTTAATAAACACATTTTTTAACTAATTATATTAACCTAATCTTACAGAATAACGGAAGCTGGTGAAGATGAAAGTGACGAAGAAGGTGAAGCCAGTGCAGCTCCAAGAGAACCCCCGGCCGATCCTAATGATGAGTTCAACTTCGAGAAGTATGATGAAGAGGATAATAGTAAGCATATTTTGTTACCTTAGTACAAACTTGGATCTGTATGTAACATCAACATTAGTAGCAGAAGCAGTCATAAAATGTTTAAACAAGATGACTAGAGATTGGATAATCGGATGCATATTCACCTAATATATCAATATAGGGAATATGATTTTGTATAAAAAAAAACCTGCGGTTCCAGGTTCGACAAATTTAGGATTCTGATTATGGAATCGGATGTAAATTTACTTACATTAAAATATCGGCTTATATGGAATGCACTTTCGTATTGATCGTAAAAATCCTGTGATTCCGGAATCAACAAATTCGTTTTTTTTTTTCTGACTATAAAATCAGACGCCTATCTACCTACCTAATATTGTAAAGTAGGTAGGTAGATAACCAAACTGCCATAGCAAACAACGTGTGTTGGGCCTTATAAGTCGCCTGAATTTGGGAGGAGTTTGTCACTGTGGGGGGGGGGGGGGGGGTCAAGGGGATTTATCTCAAGGTCCCCCATGCAATTTTAGCTGCCGGAGCTGCGTGGAAATATTTAAAATTAATTTCTAAAAATATTGGTAAATCACTAACTAATACATGAAATGGAACGTAAATTTCACTAAATTTTGACGTTTTTAAGTTGCGTCTGTTAAAATCATGTCTAAATACGTAAAATGAATCGCTAGGCCGCCATTTTGTTTAAAAAAAGACAATTCTAACAACCCAGAGAATTTTGGTGATGCGATTAGGGTTGCCAGGTCCGTTGCTAAAACCGAAAAGCCGGACAAACCAGCAATTGTTTACTTAAAAAAAAAATTGGCTAAAGTAAACAACACGGCTTTTTAACTTTCATTCTTTCATACTTTAATTTACCATAAAATCCTCTTAAATTCTAATGAAATAACAATAAAACTGAATGAATCAGTCTTCTTTATTATTCAAGCGGAAACCAACATAATTGTGACAAACAAAAAAAAATGGTCGACTTTAAAAAGCCCTAACAAAAGCCGGACTGCCCGGACACTGTCTAATTTGGCCGCACACGTAACCAAAAAGCCTGACTGTCTGGCTTTATCCGGACGCCTGGCAACGCTAGATGCGATAGTAGAAAATTAAAACGGATCCTTTTTTGGAAATGTTGGAAGCCCTAGAATATGTTTATACTATTCATTATAAAAGATAACATTTTAGTACTTTATTGAGTGCAAGAGCGACCGAAGCGAGCTCGGGTCTTGAGGCCTCCCCTATTCGAACAGGTTAGGTTCAAAGGGGATGGCGCCATCCCTTTCGTGGTTATATTTTGTTAAACCATTTAGAAATAGGAGCCCCGACGAGCGGGGCTCCGTCGACTACGCCTTGTTATTATTGCTTTCTTCCCCTCCCCCACTATGAAGGTGTTTTACTCAGAAATAATTCAATAAAAATGTGAACCTTTCACATTTGATATAAAAAAAAATACGCACCTCCGGCGGGGGGAAAGGGTGGGGGAAGACTCTACCCCTCCTCGCCAACCCCCGCCCCCCAATTAAAGCGACTTGATATAAGACCATAAATAAAATGATTGTGCTTAGTGAAATTCGGTTAATTTTCTTCTCTCCACATAGCGAAAAAAAACAGTATTATGTTAGCGCCGTTACATTAATAGAAAGCGAGGGTAAGCATTTTGCGAGTGTGCGAGTGAGACGGAAAATTATATCTGCTTATGCACAAGTAGCTGCCCCAACAAATAGTTCCCTTAGTTTATTTAATTACAATAATTGCATTCGTCGCTTTGCTTGCCATGCGTTCGGGTGTATTATGCCAAGGTAATATCGCTGACTGAATACATTAGTGGCACAAGTCGAATTTCTGGCAATTTGAGTTAGTAATGAATTCTTGTTCTAAATTAGGTACTTTATTTTATGCATTAAAGACCCAACTCGATAGTTCATAAACTACCCGGTTGGAGGCGTAAGTGTCATTAGTGAATAAACGATATCGTTGTGTCTCTTTCATGCAACATCGGCTCATCGTTAGTCGGCCGCATGTGCTCGCGGCTGTCGCACGCTTAATGTTGTGCAATAGTGACACTTTGGAGTTGTGCCAGTTTTGCACAAACATCGTGAAGTTTTTTTAGTTGTGCCGCCGGTGTAATTTTGATAACAATGATGCCAAACAAAAATATGTGTGCTGTACCACGGTAAGTAGTTATTTATTTTGTTGTAAATAAAAATAATCACCATTACTAATACAACATAATGTAATGTAACGTGAAAATCACTTGTTTGCGTAAAACAAAATTTTAATTACGTAGGTACAGGTCGAAAACAATCCAGCTAGAAATATTATACGTAGCTGATTGTTATTATTTTACAAAAACGAATAATGCTAATTGACATTGTGTAATATAACGCAAATTCCATTATACCGCATAGAATCGAGTGTGAATTAATATACAATAACTGGTTTTTTTCAGATCTAAAGAAGCCCCTTGTGAACACGATACAACAGCTTCATCAGTAAGTGACCCTGGTGTAAAAAAATTGTGTGATGCTAGAAACACAATTGAAAACAAATGTTTCTCCGGACTTGATTATGATTAAATGAAGGATCTTTTTGGCAGAAATTGTGTCTCGAATGTAGCTCAGATTTTATGAGACTCACCATTGACTGCAACAGATTTCGAGTTTTCCCAAAGTCAACCTGAAAGCTTGGACAAACAATCAAATAGTGTAATTTCTTTGGAAAACGATAGACCAACGTTCGCAAGCGTACCAGAGGGAGAAATATTGTGCGAAGGTTTGGCATCTTTAGATACAGATAAAATTTTAAATTACCATACAATGGATGAGGAAGACACGCCAAACGGTCCAAATAACATTTTCTATAGTCCTGGTAGTCCTTCAATATTGCCACCAACGTCTGAATTTAGAACGGAACCAATAGAAGACGATGTGACCGATTGTGAAAGTACTAATAAACAGGAAATGCCCCTGAATCTATCTCCATTAAATAGCCCTTCGCGATATGATATGCTTGATTTACCCACCAATGTGTCTTCAAAGCACCATAACACCGATGCCAATATAATACCAACTTCTGGGATACTAACAGATGTGTCTTTAAGTTCGGAGTCAGAGATTGACGACTCTGATGCCGATCCTGATTATGGAAATCTTGATAGGTTCGAATCCAGAATCTCCGAGTCTGATGAAAGTTTATCAAGTCTATCTGAAAGTGTGCAGGAAGAAAACATTAAGCCTAAAACTCGCAAAAGAAAAGCAAATCCTGCACTGTGGAAAAGAAATAGAGCAAAAGAATTACGTAATTCTGGACAAGAGTACACAGCTTTAAAAAAAGGTAATCTGGTGCCTTCAAGGCATTTGTGTCTGCAAGAGTCAGTGCAGGGAAGCCCTATTGGCTTCCCTGCACTGACTCTTGCAGACGCAAATGCACACTAAAAATAAGCGAAGATGATCGGAAAGAATATTTCCAATCGTTTTGGTCTTTGAAAGACCTTAACAGACAAAGACAATTCATTGCAAATTCTATGGAACTGATTCAACCTAAATACAGATATCCTGTTCTACGTGAAAATCGGACAGCTCGGAAACTAAACCATACTTTTTTTATGTACAAAGCCCAAGAGAAAGTAAGTGTTTGCAAAACGTTTTTTACTTCTACTCTAGGTATAACAAACCGATGCATAAGAACTGTACTTGAAAAGACAGAGAAAGGCTTCACTACAGAAGATCGAAGAGGCAAACATGAAAAACACGCTACGATACCTGAAGAAGTAAAAGACGGTGCTCGTAAGCATATTCCTAGTATTCCGACAGTTGAAAGTCACTACACGCGTGCAGATAGTTCTAAAAATTACATAGAAGGAGGACGAACACTGATGGACCTATACAGAGATTACAAGCAAGATTGTCAAAAAGAAAATTGTGATTTCGTTACTTTCTCAATCTATAGACAAATATTTAATTATGAATTTAATATAGAATTTTTTAAGCCAAAAAAAGATTTATGCCAATTTTGTGAATCATACAAAAATAAAGATTATGGTGAAAGATTAGACATAGAAATCGAGTATATGAGACACCACGAAGTGAAAAATATAGCTAGAACTGAGAAAGAAGAAGATAAAACAAAAATTTCTAAGAATTACAGAGTTGCATGCTTCGATCTTCAGGCCGCTTTACCAACCCCGAAAGGTGAGGTTTCGACTTTTTATTATAAAAGCAAATTGTCTACATACAATTTTACCATTTGTGACTTGAATAAGAAAGGATTGGGCACAGTTAATTGCTACGTTTGGCATGAAGGTGAAGGGCACAAAGGATCTAATGAGATTGGGTCTTGCTTACTGCATTACTTAGAAATGTGTGCTTCAAGACAGGATATTGCAGGTTGCTCTAATGATGTCGACGAAGTGGAAGTGGTACTGTATTCCGATAACTGTGGTGGTCAAGGAAAGAACAAATTTATAATTGCTGTTTATCTTTATGCTGTGTCAAATTTTAACATAAAAGAAATTACACATAAATTTTTGGTTGTTGGCCATACACAAAACGAAGGCGATGTGAGCCATTCATTAATCGAAAAAAATATCAAGAAAGCGTTGAAATCTAACCCAATATATCTCCCATCGCAATATACTACTTTAATTTCAACAGCACGGAAATCTGGAGAATCATTTAAGGTGCATGAATTAGATCATAGCTTCTTTTTTGACCTGAAAGATCTCATAGATACCACTGCAATCAATTTTAATGTTAATACATGTGGGGAGAAGTTTAATTTTAACGACATTTGTGTATTACGAGTGGAAAAAGAAAATCCTGGTGTCTTCTCTTATAAGACTTCATACAAAGATGACAAATACAAAACGGTCAACATCAGATCCAGCAGAACTAGAAAACAACTAAGACTTATACAAGATGCGCAACTGAAGAAAGCTTACCCTGATAAGATACCCATTTCCCAAAGAAAATTCCAAGATTTGATGTCATTAGTTAATTCTAATACTATTCCACGTTGTTACGCAGATTTTTTTCTGAACTTGAAACATGATTGATTTGGTTAAACATTTTAGGTAGTATTTTGTGTACTTCCACAAAATTCCTACATGTTTTACTCTTTTAGAGAACTTACTTTCTTGTCTACTCTTTGATTAGGTACCTATTTTTGAGATTGTTAATTAATATGTGAACTGATATCTCTAAATTCCTACTGGAATCATAAGGCTGATTTTTTGTGATTTGAGAGTTTATTAAACTGAAACCTAAGAAGTTTTTGATAAGTTTATGTTGGTTAATTTTTGTTATACTTATTGCTAAAGTGGATTTTATATTTTGTTTTGTAATTGTGGTGCTTTTTATGATGGGCAAACATAGAGTACAATAACTAAATTTCGTTTGTTGATTTGTTTAAAACTGATTTTCAACACGTCAGACTGAAAAGTATGATAATTAATAAAG
This sequence comes from Tiliacea aurago, assembly GCA_948098905.1. Classification (NCBI taxonomy): domain Eukaryota; kingdom Metazoa; phylum Arthropoda; class Insecta; order Lepidoptera; family Noctuidae; genus Tiliacea; species Tiliacea aurago. Next base: position 23,573,793 of record OX402578.1, read on the forward strand.
TTACTAAACATTTATGGTACTTTTATTTATGATTTAAAAATTCCATTGATGAGCACTTCTAGTTTTATATTCTACATAGCTAGTTTTTCGTGAAAATGTATTCTTATTTTGTTTACTTTTATAACATAATTTCTGGCATTAATCAAAAAAGTGAAAACAAAACAATGCAATACTGGCATAACTCGGAGTCGCCATCTTCTGAACCTCATATTAATCAAAATAACAAAAAATATTTCAAAATTATTACTGCCAGCAACTGAAGCTATAACGTAGATGTTTATAAACCAAACATGAACTGTATATTCCATAAAGTACAGTCAGTAAGAGCTAATTTGTGCGCGCGCACTAGTCTTTGAATATTAAAATGTGCGTTTTCTCAAATTGTTGAATTTTGTCTTGTGCCACTATCGAATTCAGTCAGCGATATTTACGCCCAATCAGGATATAGCACCGTACATAAATTATTAAAAATAATTACTATAATTTATGTTTTTTTCTACATACACATATTTGCATCGGGGCTAAACATTAATTTTAAATAAATATGCATCTGAATAGTTATAATCCAAGAATCCCGGCGACTTCTTTTTTTACAAAAAAAAATATTTTAAGAAGCCGCTTCCTTACTTCCATAGCTAAAAATTAACTTTAAGTAAATATGCATCCGAATATCGGACCTCTGGAGATGATAAAACAAACACAGTACAAAGTTTCTAGAATTTTCAAACTAAGTATTCACCATCCTACTTGCACATTTACAACCACAACTACCCCAGAAGTGTTTTTAGTGTAAGTATTTAATTTAGTAACATTCTATCATAAAAATCATTCTCCTGCCTCTATCCCAATTTATCTGGGTTCTGCACAACATGTCTCAGAAAAGTTTTTATTGCTACACAATATGTAACATAAACCCTGTTGTTCCTTCTACCTACGTTTTAAGAATCGGTTTACATACGTAATAAAGCAAGTCATTTATAAAACCTGGTCAACAAAAATAATTAAAATAAATATTTAATTATTAATATTTGTAATGTTTAACTGATTTCTTACCTCTTTAGATCTTTGATTTTGACTTCTCGACTAGCCAATTCTTATTTTTTTTTTATTATAACTCTACCAATGTTGTGCTTGTAGGTTAATGTATACGTCCCTAAAAGGAACAACAGGGTTTTTGTTACATAATGTATAAAGAGTAATAGTTAATACAATCAACTTTTATGGTAACTAAATTTGTTATTACTTAAACTGTTGACTGTTTCACATAGGGGTAAACTGCTGTCATCCAATTATATACTCTATGCTACTATTAATATGTTATTATATTCCCAAATATCTTTTTGTTGCAGTTAACCCCGTTGGTATTGGTACTGTGGCAACCCTGCCAAACTTAGGTGATTTAAGTGAAAATGTTCAGATAAGGGTAAGCTTTAACTCTAATCAAAATTTGGAAGATGTCATTAAATCACAAACAGACCTTAATTCGTGGTTGATGTGGACGTGCCGCGCACGCTCTTTCGCCGATCCGAGTGCTGTCGGTTTTTTGACAATGCTCAAAGGAGCCTCAGTCGTTTAGCGCACTCGGTATGGATCGGGCGATCGGGCAATCCATATCGAGGGTGTTTTCAACTGAACTTAATCTTGCTAAAATGTGGATCGGAAATGGAGCACCCGGCAGGATCGCGGGTTTCCTAAAACGGTTCGTGCGACAGAATCTCTGATCCACGATCGACGCTCCTTGATCGTGGATCGTGAAGCACCAATCTAAGTTTGGAATCTCCGGTGTCAACCCTGCTAATATAATCAAAACAAAATACAGCATTCCAACATGCTTGATGGATTACATATTATTTAGAATCAATTACATCATTCTTGGTAAACATCAAAATATTTTGTATAGTTCAGATATTGTTAGGTACTGGTTATAAATTATTTTTTGGTTTTAAATATGCTAGCAATTATTTAATCGAGGCAAAGCTCTAATTTACCTACAATTGATTTGTTATCGTTGGGAGTTTCTTACCTCAAAAAGTTTTATTGTTAGAAGTAGAACTTTAACAATAATTAAAAAATAGCCTAGTAGTTAAAAAAACAAATTTCTTCTCAGACCGAGGGACCAGACAGTGATGAGGAAGATGACATCATCAAACCTAATGACAACCTTCTCCTAGTGGGGCATGTAGAGAGTGATGCCAGTATCTTAGAAGTATACAGTAAGTTTGAGACGTCCATCACCCACTTTAGACTCATGTACCTTCAACTGTCCCATACATAGACTGCCTCATTGGTCTAGTGGTCGCAAGCACTACGGCTGAGCTTGAGATCCTGTTCAATTCCCAGGTCAGGAAATTGTTATTGGGTTAACAATTCCTGAGAAGTTCTTGATAGAGATCAAGAATTTCTGCTGTCATCATCATCATCATTTCAGCCGACGTCCACTGCTGAACATAGGCCTCCCCCAAACGGGGGTTTGCCATAATCACCACGACTGGCAGGTGGGTTGGCGATCGCAGTATGGTGTTAAAATACATAGAGAATGCAGCTGCCCATTCTTTGGTAAGTCCCTTAGTCGCCTTTTACGACACCCACGGGAAGAAAAGGGTGGTGATATTCTTTACGTCCGGCACCAGACAGATGAATTTCTCAGTAGCTGCTGGGAGTTTGGAGTTCTGCTTGGTAGATGGCAATAGGCTCGCCCCCTATTACATCGGACTTAAACATAACTGGCGAAATGTGGGTGTCTGCCTATCACTACAAGGATTACAGGCGTGATGTTATTGTACCATTTTATATTGCGAATTTGTGCAACTCTCATACAAGATGTGGAGGTAGGTGGTGTTCTTGAATGTAGACCGCAAAACAGTGCGTACACGTAGGGCGAGACACCCTCAGGCTAGGTAGAACAGGAGACGCCCTAGGCGTCGGGAATCGCAGGCCGATTCCCGGCCACCGTAGGCGCGGGCTTGCGGACGGTGAGCGATGGGTAGCTCGCCGTCCGATAAGGACCAGGCCTGGGTCGACGGCGCGTTGTGTTCCACGCGCGCCTCAAAGAGACGTCAGCACCAATTGACGGGGTCCGAAAGGGCCAATGCCTGCCAGGGTTACGAGCTTGTCCGAAAGGGATATCGTGGCCCTGGCACACAGGCATTTGAAGGAACACGGTGGGTTTTAGTCATTAAAAGTCTGACACTCCCTCCCGCTCCGCCCAGAGCGGGAGAAGTTATTTGATGATATCCCACCTAAAAAAAAAAAAAAGGCTAGGTAGAATGCAGGTGGTTGGAAGAATAACCACAATTGGTAGGTGGAACATGGAGATCTTCGCAAGGTGACTGTTAGCAGCTGGATGAGAGCCAAGGATCAAGTTTTAATGTCTGTTCTGCCCACGCTGACCTAGTGGATACAGCTGATAAATGATTTTATTTCTGTAAGTAAGTTTTACGTCAATCATATTTTAAAAACTAGATGAGTTCGGCTTTACCTATCTGACTGCTCTAAGAAGAAAGGCCGAAACAAACTCAAAGGTCACAGTCTCATTTAGTGTCCAGACATAATCTTGGTCAGATCATGCGAAGGCCATGTATATTGGCGTCTGATTGAGTAGACCTGTCCAGTCAGTGTACACATTTGTCAGTAATCCTGCAGCTCAACTCAGAACTTAAGGAGCTCAACGATGCGACAAACAATACCAAAGAAAGGATATTTGGGTAGGCCGCATAAATAACTCAAACTGCCAGACCATGATTAAAACTGAGGAAAAAGAAATATGACCCACATAGTCTTCACATTCACATTCACAATAATTAAAATAAAACGTGCTGTATTATTAGTACCTCCGTTACACCGACCCCAGTACGAATGCTGTATTCACTGAATGGCATCGCACTTCCAAACATTCGCATGACCATAGCCAGCCACATAGAAAGGGCGAAGCTTCAAGCTGACTCACGTCACCCAATGCACAACTACGTCTCAGTGCCCCAGACACCGAAACGCCGAAAAAAAAATCTTGGGTGCGTGGGTCCAGCTAGTCCAGCCAATAGTAACGCCTCCGAAGCAAGATGTAATTATGGCCGGAGCTGTATAAACCCCCCTACAATTTTATCGGACCATCTGAGAACCATCCGCCTGGGCACGCGTTACCGTGGTACATTCTCTAAACGGCCGAACCCAATAACTTATTTTCAGTGAAAGAGAGTTCGCTATTGATGATAGACAGTATAATTATATCTATCCTCGGATGGCGTCTCACAACCATTGAAAAAGGCTATCTATCTAACGAAAATAATAAGTAGGTTTCTCTACTTCTCCCTCCCGTGCATTCCATTACAACCAACATCACTTTAAAAAACAACATGTGTAATTAGGGTTATATTAAAACTTCTTTGTTTCTTACTTCTAAATAAGTTACTGCATTAAGATATAATTCTGTAGAGCCATATATATTTGTTATGGCCGCGAATCAAAATACAACCTGTTACGGACCTGCAAATTGCAAAAAACGTAATAAAATTTGAATTTCGCGAGCTACCTTAGCGCATTAATGTTGGTTTGTTTTTTTAACTTAAATTCATGTTGGCATGGTGCTTGCACGGGGGGTGGTAGTAAGGGGGGGGTTAAATTTCTGTTAATTTTTGCCTAGGGCGCACCGTTTTCGAGATATATGAATTTCAAATTTTTTTTATTACTTTAAATAAAAAGAAACATCTATGATCATTATTGCAAGTACTAAAGAGTTCATTTTAGCTTGGCTACTTTACGTTTATCCCTGCAATTCGGGGAATAGCCAAATCTGCCATCTGTCCTGTCAAACAAATCGTATATTGGGATTGGGACGCATACTTTGGCATTTTCATACAAATAGATATCTGTTGTAGGTGATACACCCTCCCATCAGTAGATAGCGTGGGCCGGTAAGATTCCGTAATGTCTCATAGATTATTATTGGTGATATATAGGTTCGGCCGTAAATAGACTTCGAATCTAAGACGACCGGAGCAAAGACCATCTCCACAGGTGGGATTTCACGGACGGCTCACACCTCAAGTCTCGACATCGCCCCACAGAAAATGGCCCATTTTCTATCTTGCGCTACATGCCCATGTGATCTTATGACTGCGTCAGTGAGCGGAGTCCGCGTAGCTGAATTTTGGATCAAACATATTTGAACTTTTTGCCATCGATACGCTGTGAAGCAGTGGTGGCCCAGAGGTAACCTCGACTTACGAGTTGTAGGTCGTGGGTTTGAACCCAGACAGGCGCTTTCATCATCATAATCATTTATGATAAAACAAAAAATAAATTAATTTGATGAGTATTTTTTTGGTTTGAAATATCAGTTTTTTTGTGAATACTTCACAAAAGTGTCAGGTATCGATACCTAAACACGATAAAATAAACAGATTTTCTGAACTCATACATCCAGTAACAATATTACCAGCAGTCGTTGACCAAAAAAAAAAACAAAAATTTTCGTTTTTATTTTTTCGTGTTTAGATATCGATACCCATCTCGTCTGCGGAGTTTCGCTAGCTAATTTAATTTGACCCTGTATAGGCTGATTATGCGGTTAAAGACCATAACGTGGGGTAGGACTTCGGACATAGAATATGTCTTTATCCCGGTAGTATGTTCCCATGGGATAACGTCCGACCTCTACGGGGGCGAAACCGCACACACACACTGCACTGCACATTTGCATTATGTGACAAAATGGAACAATATTTTTCTGTACGTACTTTGCAATCAATAGTTATGATTGTCTTGTTTTCCAGTTTACAACAAAGAAGAGGATTCCTTCTACGTGCACCACGACCTCATCCTGCCATGGTTCCCGCTGTGTATTGAATGGCTCAGTCACGACCCTTCGGACCCAAACCCTGGTACGCTTAATAAATGTAGAAATAGAACAGAATAAAATTTGAATGTACATACATTCAACTTTTATTACTGTACAACATGTCCCAGCATGAACGCACACGACCAAACACCCGAATTAGGATATTTTGTTATAATCTCAATACATACACAGATTTTTTTACTATTATGTATAAAACTTTGTTTTTTAATTAAATTACTTATACTGATTGTGGGAGAAAATTGTAGTCGTATTACAAACAGGGACAGCACAACCCCGGTTAAGAGTTAAGCCTTTCGAAGGGGTAACCCATTCAATGGGTTACCTTTATCATGATGTAACCCATTGAAAGGGTTTTATACTAGAAACCCATTGAAAGGGTTACATGATAACCCATTGAATGGCTTTTATACTTGAAACCCAGTGAAAGGGTTACACGATAACCCATTTCAATGGGTTCTATACCTACTTGAAACCCAGTAACACGAAAAAATCATAATATTATGTTATTTCGATATCCGCCCAGAAAGCGTAGCATGACCAATTCTATCTCTATTCTACCCAGGGACCATTTTGTTTACCATTTTAGAAAAATCCTATCGAAAACCCTTTCAATGGGTAACCGAAATGATCCCTGATTACAAATCGACGCACGCACACAGTCGCACACGTATGGTCTAGGTCAGTAGTCACAGGGTCTAGCGTAGTAGGTATTTCGTCCATTTTGGTTTGTATACTGTACAGCGGAAGTGTGACTGTAATTTACGTAGTTTTAATTATTTTTGTGATAAAACATTACCCAGGTAAGTATATTAAAAATTATAGAAATCGACTCAGTAAACGATTCTAAACAATATATTCTTATCATTTAGTTTAATTCAGTTTTCACGTTGTATAATGAAATAGGATAACGAATCGAATTTCTTGTCACATTCTTAAATAATTTTGTGCATAAATTGTAACAATAGGTACAGCTATAGTCCGCGCGCAACTGCTAGTCACTGCCTGAGGTATGTGACCGGTGAGACGGGTGAGGGCGTGAGTGACAAGATTGGCAGACTGAGTTAGCTTGTCCTTTGGCTACCTCCCCCGTCACAACGCTCACATACCTCAGGCGGTGACTAGCAGTCGCGCGCGGACTATAGGTCTCTTTACAATTACAAACTATTTTATTTTAATACCGTTGCAAAGGGCATCGGCGAGAAACGCGACTATTTTCATAGATATATAGATCTTGTGAGTAAAGCAACAGCGAAAGAAGTTCTAAGAAAATTTGTGTGGTAGGATAAAAATTGCAGACTTTACTGTAGTAAATAAATGTGATATTTTCAGGTAATTTATGTGCTCTCGGGGGTATGGACCCAGTGATCCAAGTTTGGGACTTAGACATTGAGAACTGTCTGGAGCCCGCGTTCAAACTGGGCAAGAAACCCAATAAAAAGAAGAAAACTAAACGAGTTGGACACAAGGATGCCGTGCTCGATCTGTCGTGGAACAGGAATTTTACGTAAGTATTTAGTTATTTGGGAATCTTTAAATCCAGGGAAGTGGAGCTTCATGCAGTTAGAGAAGACGAGAAGAGTAACAGTATGAACAGTAGTAGTAGAAGTATGAAACTTCCGTCAAACAACATCATCCGTCAACAACAAAAACATCCGTCACCTCAGGTCCAGTTGAAAACCAGCGTCAGGCACTAGTTGTCTGGCATTTTTGCTGAACTGGGCCTATTTGGCGCAGCAGTGAGGCACACCTTCCTGCAATATCAAAATATTGCAGGAAGGTTTTTTTACACTTTTTATTTGTTGTGTATCCGTTCAAAAGTATTGCGGGTCTGTCAAAACCATTTTTCGATTCACGCTATTTTTTGCTAGTCAAGTGTCTCCCCTGTCAGCTTTTTTTTTGGGTGGGAAATTATCAAATAACTTCTCCCGCTCTAGGCGGAGCGGGAGGGCGTGTCAGACTTTTACTGACCAAAACCCACTCGTGTTCCTTCCGTTGCTTGTGTTCCAGGGCCACGATATCTGATAGCACTCTCAAATGTGCGCGAGGACTTTTTTCTCCAGATCCCATGGCGGTAGTCCGGCAAGGAGGCTCGCCGCCTCACGGGAAACCGTGAGGTATCCTCGGACCAGCCTGATGGCCATGACCCTTTGGGACGCCCCTCCCCTGCCAGCGAAATGGTTGTTTCTGGATATCTGTAAAAATCATGGCATTTGTATAAGTAACTAAATTAAAAGGAAAACTATCACAGCTAAGTAGGCTTTACAAGTTAACGAGTAATAGTCGACCAACTTAAATTAGCAGTTGGAGAATTGACCGTGCCGTATATCGATGTATGGGAGAACATGTTTTTCAATTACAATGTTAAGCATATTGTGTTGCATTACGTTGCATATTGTTGTTGTTGGTTTTTGGGATAAATTAAGCCCAACTACGGAATCCTTTATTGTGCGTGGTCCGACACGCACTTGGCCGGTTCTTTTTGTTTATAAGGCGGTAATACATCTTCAAAAACACCACTTGGTGACTGGTGTTGTTAGTCCAATACAGGCAGCGGTAACTACATACTTTCAATCTGATAGACGGTAAATCCGTTTGTCAACAATACTTTCGTCTTTTTTTTGCTGATTTGAGAGTAATTCTAAAAAGTATTTTTTGTTGTAACAATTCATAATTTCACTGCTGGACATAGGCCTCCCCCAAGGGGGGTGTTTGCCATAATCGCCACGCTTGGCAGGCGGGTTGGCGATCGCAGTATGATGTTAAAATGCAATAGTGAACGCTGCTGCCCATTCTCTAGTAAGTCCCTTAGTCGCCTTTTATGACACCCAGGGGAAGAAATGGGATGGTGCTATTATGCCAGCTTTACGTCCGGCACCACACAGAACAATTAGTGTAATGTAAATGGGAGAAGGTGCTGACTGTTGACATACAGGTTTATATCTGTTTAGAGATTCGGAGGCTTCATATTATGATTCTGTAACTTTGATTCTGTAACTTCATATTATTATGTCAATAAAGTTTATTATTATAACAATATCTTCAAAAACTTTGTACTTTGCAGACATGTGTTAGCGAGTGGATCAGCAGACAACACAGTTCTGCTATGGGACTTGGATCAAGGCACGCCGCACACCAAAATAGACTGCTTCGAAGATAAGGTGTGTACTTTTGTTAGAACTCTTTCTCTTCAGGAAAATAAGTTTAATATGTCCATTAGTACTTACGGAAGAATTAAACATCATTGGGCCTTATTACAAAACAAGGTTTATCTTCAGACCCAAGTTTAAACCATGGAACCATTATTGAATTTCGAACTTTATTCCGACTAGGGTAAAGTTCCTAAACATAAAACTGACAACTTAGTACCGAACTAAGTTTTCAGTTTTGTATAAAGAACGGTATTTCAATCACAGTTACGTTCTCATTACAAAAACTAGCTCCATGGTTTAATTAAGCCATGTCAAAATATAAATCTTGTTTTGTAATAAGACGGATATAGTCTTTTTCAGTGAAAATAATATGATCAACATCAGGAATAACGTTCTTTAATTTTTTTATAAGATGACTAGTTTTCCTTAAAATATACCTATATTGTCAGGCATCACAGAAACTATTCAATGAAGGTATCGAAATACGCATTTCAGTTTCCTTGGCTCATATTTGCTCTTCTGGCTTGGAGCCACCTTTTAATATAAGGTCTATTTACTTCCCACAGGTCCAATCCCTAGCTTTCCATCCCTTAGAAGCTCAGACCTTAGTGAGTGGGTCGTGTGACGGCAAGGCTCGCGTGTCGGACTGCCGCACGCCCGAGGCGCACCGCGCGTGGAGCCTCGCGCCTGAGATCGAGCGCGTCGTGTGGTCCACACAGAACCCCTTCTGTTTCGCCGTGAGTATATTGTAATATTATTAATGACTATAAGTACTCCATTTGAAATAAGATTAGAAATTTAAATAAACTTGTTTACAGTCCGTTCAACCGATTTTGACTTCTATTCCGTAGACATAATGGATGGCATTAAAAGCAAAAACGTGGTTACAATACCAACTGTTTATTACAGTTGCCATTTGTCATGCCACCAACGCATTTGGGCAGTTGCCCACCAGACAACATATCATTAGACGTCAAAATCTGTTGAATGGACTGTAAAAAAAATTTATTAAATTTTTTTAAATGTCTAATCTTATTTCAAATGGAGTATAGATGTTAACACATCATCATCATCATTTCGTCCGAAAAACGTCCACTGCTGGACATAGGCCTCCCCCAAAGGGGTGTATTTGCCATAATCGCCACGATTGGCAGCAGGCGGGTTGGCGATCGCAGTATGGTGTTAAAATGCATAGAGAATGCTGCTGCCCATTCTCTAGATGATTCTCTGATGTTAACACAGGCTCAAGTATAATATTACACTATCCGTCTTATTACAAAACAAGGTTTGTTTTCAGACCCAGATTTAAACCATGGAGCCATTATTGAATTTCGAACTTTATTCCGTCTATGGTAAAGTTCCTAATACAAATCTGACAAGTTAGTACCGAACTAAATTTTCAGTTTTGTATAAAGAACGGTATTTCAATCACAATTACGTTCTTATTACAAAAACTGGCTGCATGGTTTACGCCATGTCAAAATATTAATCTTGTTTTGTAACTTTGTAAGACGGAAATACACTTATTTTAGTGTCTAGTCAATTTGTAAATAAAATATACAAACAAAAAATAGTAATTTCATCTTCTAAGAATTTTGACGATCTACACATTCTTTGATATTTCATGACAGTAATCGTTATGTTATCTACTTAGTTCGTATTTAAATAAAATATTTACCCAAACATTTTTTTTTTAAAGAAACCCTGTAGTCTGTTTACTATTAAACTGTTTTTTTTTTTAAAACAACAGTGTAAGTACTGTTTACTTTTCAAATACTAGCTGCTCCCCGCGGTTTCATCCGCATAAGTCTCGATCCCGTGGGTATATCGGGATAAAAGTATCCTATGTACTAACCCAGGTCAGGGTCTACCCATGTGCCAAATTTCATCCAAATCCGTTCAGCCGTTTTTACGTTAAAGCGTAACAAACAATCTCATAATGGCATTTATAATATTACTAGCTGCACCCCGCGGTTTCACCCGCGTAAGTCTCGATCCCGTGGGAATATCGGGATAAAAAGTAGCTAATATGTTAAGAGGCCGGCGATGGATTCGTAGTTCATACAAACGTAATACCAAAATAACTTGTAAATCCAACATATTCTTAAGGTAGTGTGTATTTATTTCGATTGGATTACAGAATATCTGTGTTACCAAATATATATTTTGAAAGGACAATATACGCATGCTACGGCGGCCCCTTAATCCAGGATGTCAGCTACCTCCATACAAAATTTTATCAAAATTGGGCCAGCCGTTTGAGCGTGAAGAAGTAACAAACACACACACCAACTTTTGCCTTTATAATATTACTGTGATGTGATAGTTAGGATTAGGATTGTCAAATTCGCCTCTCCATACTTACATGTGCCACTTCAGCGGGGCGAGCACGGCCTACTGTGACATGACTTGAGTCACACATTTTATCACAGTTTGAGCGATAAAACTGTTTTGTCATAAAATGATAGTACAAATTGACATGACATCATTTATCATGTCTTGTCAAAAACGTCTTGGTACGCCCGTGCTCGGCCCGCAGTACGACATTCATCCCTCTATGTTGACAAGCGGTGGGTAATCTTACCATTTCTTACCTTTCAGATGAGTAACAACACCGGCAAAGTAGCGTACGTGGACTGCAGACAAGACGAGCCTTTATGGATACTAGACGCGCATGACAAAGAAGTGACCGGGCTCATACTGAGTGACCGAGTACCTGGGTTGATGATCACCGTCAGTACTGATGAGAAACTGAAGACTTGGGATATTTCTGGGTGAGGATTGAAATTGTTTGTTTATTTATCAAAAAAATATATACAGATAGTTACAGCAACAATCAGTGGGTAGAATGTCATATAATTATGTTTTTTGTAAAATCTTTTTAAAATCTAATTTTTTTTTACTTAAGACACATTTGTCCACTAGCGCCACTCCTTTAAAAAAAATTATCTCGTGACTGAGAAGGAATTATGAATAACGGCTAGTAGGGACTCTCGGTAAGTGTCTAGACACGTAAGGCAATTATACAACTGCGTGGATGCTGCCTTCCTGTCCATTTACCGTATCAGATCCCATGTTCCTTGGAGCACAGTATCCATACCCTAAATGTTTGCGGTTAACATCACGACTGCCAGTTATCTAACTTAGGACTAATTTTAACCAACGCCAGATTTCTACCGAGAAGATTTCTATTATTAATATTATTTATTTCTATTTCTTTCTTTATAATTTCTATTTCTATTTTGTACTTTTGACAGGGTTTTCATACGAAAACTGTCAGACGTCAACTTTTCACGGATATAAGATACCTGACGTTGGCAAAATTAGTTAGACTAATTTGAAAAAAAAAACAAGCTCACTTTTTTAGTAAATTTTTGTACAAAACTTACCTCTTATTTTACACAATGACCTTCCTTCCCTCGCAGCGCTGCACCAGTACAAGTGTCGGAGCGCACGTGCCGCGTGGGGCAGGCACTGTGCGCGGCCGCGTGTCCCGAGGCGCCCTTCAACGTCGCGGTCGGCGGCGACAACAAACAGAACTACATCGAGCTGGTCGACTTGAACATTAGCGAGCAGTGTGAGTTTTTATATCTTTTTCTTTTAACTTTTTAGTACTGATTAAAAAGATAATACGTATTGAAAAACCAAGTGCGTGTCGGACCACGCACAATGAAGGGTTCCGTAGTTGGGATGAATTTATCCCAGAAGAAACTTAAAGTTGTAGTTGAAAAACATGTTCTCCCATACATTTCAACTGCAAATGTAAGTTTGTACGCATAACATTGTGTCTTTGTATCCTAGTTCTTAGGAATATAACTGTATTAGGCTTTATTTTATTGAGTCCAAATAAACGTTATTATTATTATTGGGAGATTTAACATGTTATTTTAAGACCATAGACATCTTAAAGGTTTTTTTTGTGATCTATAAATAAGTATACAACTATTTTCTGTATTTGTAGGGTTCTGTACCTCAAAAAGAACCGTGAAGAGAGCTGTCAATTGTGTTAAATCCCTAGCATCGGGTGCTCACTTCACCTAAGTTTTCAATGTGAGCTTTTTACAGAATAGATCGGATAAGCTTGACGTGAGCTGTCAAATGTGTTAAATCCCTACCATCGGGTGTAATGACAGCTCACTTCACATAAGTTTTCACGGTGAGATTTTACTGAATAGATCGGCTGATATTGTAATTTCCTTAGGCGGTGCACGACTGGTGCACATTTGGTGGGCCGTCGACTTGTTATCCTTCCAAAACGAGTTGAGTTCCAAAAGCTCCTATGACATACTTAAGGACGTGTTATTTGATTTGATAATCTTTATCGGTATCTGGCGTAGTGTGTACTCCCTTTAAAAAAAATCCACCTATTTGACAATTGCAGCCGTGGCTTTGGGCCTTGGTATTTTTTCCAGATGGTCTGATGGATACTTTTTATTTCTTTCAGTCACGAATCGGTTCTCGTCACGGCCGCTGTTAGCGCTACCTACACCAAGCCAGGATGCTATGGAGACGTAGAATTGTTTATATTTAAGTATAATAATAAACTATAAAATGGAGTTCTTTGTTTATTTTTAACTGATACATTACTAAACTGACACACAGGTGTTATCTGCTAAGTATCCTTGTATTATGAGTGGGGCCTCATCATAATGATGGTGGGTGACTTATCTTTAACAAAGGCATCGAACACATCTCACTTTGTATAACTACCCACAATAACCGGCCCATAAGAAACGTAAAAATACCGGCTAAGTGCGTGTCGGAGGTGACACAATGAAGGGTTCCGTAGTAGGGATGAATTTATCCCCAGAATAAACTTAACATTTTAGTTGAAATACATGTTCTCCCTTATATTCCAACTGCAAATGTATGTTTGCACGCACAGTATTGTGCGATTAACCATGTTATTATAACACCTATCATGTTGAATATCATCTTTTATTTGGTCAACAATATTTTTTCCGAAAGCTTTGCTGAACTTGTACAGTTGTCTGAAGTTATATTTATTGTAATGTTCAAAAGGATTCACTCGCACTCGGTATACTTGAACACGATAGTTATCCATAAATTCGTTGTCGTCCAAATATTAAAATCCACATAATCGAAGATATCCATTGCAATTTACGTACTGAGAGAAAGCAATATGGCGAGGGTTAAACGCGTGTTAAACAGGGGGTTGATATTGTTTAAAAAACGTCTAGACGTTAACTAAACCTAAACAACGGCTAAACATTTTTTTTTTTTATTGTTTTGCCCCACACTAGGAATTTCTCCTGTATTGTGGGTGCGTTTACAAACATTTAAACTCACATACACAAACAGCCAGACCCGGAACAACTACTTGTAGGTCATACAAATATTTGTTCCGTGCAGGAATCGAACCCGCGACACGCAGCGCAGCAGCACATGGTTTTGTGGTATCTCTTGCTAAACACGTGTCTATGTTTTTTGTGGTAAGATTAATAATATTAAAATCATTAAAAAAAATTGATACCCTCACAATAGACCCTTTCATTTGATATGTCACACAGTACAGGTCGCAAAACTTTTTTTTCTAATTTGCCCCCCAAAAGTGACCCTCATAATCAAAGTTCATTTATGTACATTACACGTCCCGTGTTTGGGTCACAGAAATTCATTGTGTAATGTAGTAAAAGTCCATACAACTTTCCCCAAACATGTACCTCAAGATACACGTGCACCAAATCGTAGAGAAAAATTAAAGGAATTCAAAAATAATTGTATTTTTATTCTAAGTGTAAAGTTATTTTATTCTCGTCCCTGGATAACCAGAAGAAAAATATATAAATGCAATATTATTCAGTATAATCTAGAGTATTTTACGCACTGAGTGTGCCTTGGTACTTCGTTTGGGCAGATTTTGGTGACATCCTTTCTACTTATCAGTCTAGTAGATGCGGAGCAAATCAGCTGTGACAGATGGACAGACTGACAGACAGACACAAGAGTGTTCCTATAAGGGTTCTGTTTTTTCCTTTTGAGGTACGGACCTTAAAAAGGAGAAAACAATAGTAACGGTCTGTGTTGCCATCAATGGTATTTTATTTATCATAAATAATAATATACATTTTCAAGCCCATCACCGATAATACCAACACATACCATTCTGACGGACCCTGCGACTGTCCACCATAGGTTTTCGCTTTACAATTTAGAGCGAGCGTCGCTGTAAAAGAAATCACCATTTTACTATAAAAAAAGTAGGGTTTTCCAAATAAAACAATTTTTATAACAATTGAGATTATGTATTAGCAACATATCTTAGAATAATCCTAGATAAAAATCATAATCATATCATAGCAATGAAAATGTATAAACTGCTCGATAATTCCGAACTAAAAGCATTTTTAATACTGCAATTCTGGTTTTGTTACAATAAAATATTAAAAATAAGCTGTTAGCGACCCAAACTTGGTCATATATTTGAACACGATTTGAACATTAGCAGTGTATATTTATAAAAATGTTAAACAGTTTTTTTTTTATTAATTTCATAATTGGATCACAGCCAAATAAACTGGTAAATGATAGTTTAGACAAAAATGTCTTATAAAAATATTTTGTGTGGGCAACACACGTTTTAAAAATATTATTGCTCCGTGTTTTCAATACTATCCGAAGTTCGCAGTGATGAGTTGCCAGATGAAATATTAAGCTCGGTATAAAAAAGCAAAATATTGCTGTTTAGATCTAGCAACCCTAGCATTGAGCAATAATGTGGTGTCTTATGGTAGATAACAAGAAAACCTGCAATCGTCTTAATACAACCAACATAACTTGAGGACTATAGAACAAAATTACAATTAGTTAAGAGGTCGCCACTTTCGCATGCCCCTTATTACAATATAGTTTTGGTCAAAAATGCAATGTTAATCATATAATTTCCCACAAACTATCCAATATTGAAATGCTAAGTTAAAATTACGGAAGAATTCTATGAATTAGCCTCAATTTCTCACTAACATGCGTGTATTAAAGTAACATTTCGTAAAAGTTTGTCTGGTCTATGATTCGCACTAAGAATCAGATTTTGACATGAATCTATGAAGGCATTCGTTGTTTGACTAAAAGCAGCAGTGACCACAACAATATTCCTTGTTATTTCGCTACATTGTGGTCAAACGCAACCTTGAAATATCATGTATGAATTAATAAGTGTCGTATTTACTTCAACATTATAAATAAAAACACGTTTATAATTTAGCCCAAAACTATTTGCCGTATTAATCCTAACTGACAATGCGACAAATTTGTAAAAAAAAAAAAATTACATAATTTACACATTTCCACGACCAGCCGCCGAAACTTGTTAAATTGTCGCCTGTCAGTTTTATGGTAGGGCCCAGATTGTTCGAAACTTCGAATCTGTCTGCCAGTAAGAGTTCATCAAGTATCTTATTCAGAATATAAAAGCTTTATTTATCAAACACTTCTTGAAAAACATTCCGGTGTCTTGACATTTATTTCATGCACAAAATAATCTGTAAATATATTTAATTATTTAATAAACTTCATTATTTCTGTATATTATAAAAATATAATCCTTATTGGAATAGATTATAATTATGAAATAAATTTAAATTATACTGTGTAACTTCGATTATTTTCGTTTTATATCAACATGAATGGGATGTAAACTAATAAAATACGCCTCGTTTATATTTATATCTTTGAATGAGGCAATAAATAGATCAGCGATACTCAATCACATTATTTTGAGCCCGGATTTTATCTCGACACCATATCTCTATTTTTTTTTAATATTTTCAAGTGTTAGACTTAAGTATGTAATAAATAATAATAATTGCATATTCTTTCGCAATTGATCTCACACTGCCGCAAAGTATCGCTGACATGAACTCGACATAATATAATATTTAAGTTAAATAAACTACTCAATATTATCGCCATGAGAGCAAGTGTTAGATTCTACATGGAACTCGAAATACAGATGTTTTCTCCAAAAAAGGCTTTTGCTTATATTACTCTTTCTTTTAGACTTCAGAGCATTTGAACAATCGAAAACTTTTCTAACCATAAGGTGTATTTTTTTCTACTTGGTAATCAGATTTATTTCGCGTGGTATATTTATGAACAAAATAAATAACTTATTCAATGCGAGATACTCTTAGTGTGAACTAACTATTTTACCCTATAGCTGTGCAATTGTCTAATTAAATTACCTTTCCATTACCAACATTAATCTCTTTGTAATAAGGTTGAAAGTTGTGTGAGCGGGATTTGGCAGCTGCTGATAATATATTATATAATATAAGAATTATATTGTACCGTCACATTTTAAAGTTGCCTTGTAGTGAATGGTTCTATTTCAATGTTAAGTTATTGCGCTACTAACTAAACGAGTTACCAGTAGATGTATAGGTACATAAAAAAATACTATTTAAAGTTAAAGGCAACTTTTGCAGTGAAATATAATGTACTTACATTATGTATATAATACTTGTTACTGTAATATAATGAGCATAAGCGGGGTATAAATCCATCATCAGAACGCAAAAGGCAGGAAAGGGCTTGATTTAATCTACGTAATCACATGTCTTTTGATAATATTTTGACGTCAACATAACTCGCTCACAAAACCTTCAACCTTTAAGCATGGTGCCTACTCACAAGTATTAAACTGCGCAATTTGACATACAAAGTACAGTAGTACCCAACTGATATGGCTTACCGAAGTACCTGCGCAGAAGGTGAATTTTAAAGGTGCGGGAAATGCTATTGACCAATCGGCACGCTCCACGCACCGCGGTTCTTTTTCCTGTACCGCTATTGGTCGGCAGCTGCCGGCATGTTAGCGCGCGCCGCGTGGCATGTTTGTCAGCCGCCATACTTCTGATCGAGTGCACGCGCTGTTAGCGTGCACTCGATCAGAAGTATATTATGCTCCAGTGTATTATGAACCTTATAATAGTGACCTAAGGTTGATTGTAAGTTTTAAGCATTCTTTCGTTAATCTTCGGGGCCATACTTTCTTTTCTGTGCGAACGAAGATTCACGATGCGCCTTATCAATTGGGTACCACTGTACACTCTCTGTAACTTTTAGCAATTACTCTTAATTCCCTTACTTCTGGAACAAAAATCAACATAAAAATTCGCTTACAAATTGTCAAGCGCGCGTCAACTGCAGTGATTGGTTGACTGAATTATCAACAGCTAATCGGATCACTTTAATTGCGTTTAATTTTGATACGTTGTTAATTTTCGTTCCAAACACCAAGTTCGTTTTTTTTTTATTTTTTATTTAGGATGGGTTTGCTCTTGACCTTAGTCTAGGGCAGAGGTGACAGAGACAAAGTCGACGATGGAGTGAGCTTACCCAGAAGAAGCCTGTTCACTCTAACTTTGAAGAGATTAGGGTTGTATGCGTTCGGAAACACAGACGCAGGTAGAGAGTTCCACTCTTTGTCTCTTTCGTTCGTAACTCAAATCACGCAATTAATCTAGCTTAGGACCACCATGCACCAAAAAAGTAAACAAAAAATTTACTCTTGAACGGGGAACTTTCTGACGGCGTCATTCATAGCCCGCGCCACATAATCCACGTTCGAAGGGTTCAGTCCGCACACGTTGATGCGGCCTGACTTCAGCAAGTAGATGTGGTACTCTTGGATCAGGTGCTCGGTCTGACGCTGCGTCAGGCCAGTATAGGAGAACAGGCCGATTTGCTTGACTATGTGGTCCCAGTTACCGGGGGTGCCTAGACTGGAAAGTTAAGATGGTCTGTTATAAAGCCGAATTTATATTAAAGAAAGAAAGAAAAAGTATTTATTGGGACTCCCACAGGAAGATCACAAATTAAACTAAACACACTCATAGAAATATATAAAAAAAATATTTTAAACAACATGTCCCGGAATTAACGCACATCACCCAACACCTCAATTAGAATATTATGTTATATTTAAAAACCAAATACTGAATTTTTACTATTATATATAAAACATTGTTTTTTATTAAATTTAAATTGGTTACAGTACTGATTGTGGGAGAAAATTGTGGTCACATTACAAATCTCACGCACACAGTCGCACACGTATATGGGTCTGGCGTAGCAGGCACTTTGTTCATGTTGGTTTGGTTTGACTGTACAGCGGAAGTGTGACTGTAGTTTACGTAGTTTTAATTATGTTTGGGATAAAAAATTACCTAAGTATATTAAAAATGACAGAAATCGATTCAGTAAATGATTCTGAACAAACTAAATTCATAATGTGCATTCATTCAGATACACATTTGTATAAAAAAAGTAAAATGAAAATAAAAACAGGAAGTCCTGCAACTGTCCAAAAGGCTCATATCTCAGCATGATGCTGCGTCATTTAAAAATAAATGTCGCAGCGCTGGTATGAGGAAACTAGTTGCGTTAAGTTAGCTATTCATTGATAACTTCGGATTATTCGGTTTAGGACAGATTCTGGTTTCGGCAGATTCTTGTTACGGCAGATTCTTTTTTTGGCAGTTTCTTGATAAGATAGATATTTTAAAGTCATCTACAGAAGTATTATGTAATGATTATATGCAGAAGTGTGCATTGGAAAACTATTTGTTGCGATTAGAAGGTCCTAAACACGATCTGAAGGCCAATTCTCATACCTAAAAACTTCAAATTCAGGTCGCAATCTCATGCCAGCAACAAACAAATTTCAAAAAAATGTAGGTAAGTATAAAATTTTTGAGACTGAGATGAGATCGCGAACGTTGTTAAAAATACGGGAATTGCCCCTCTGATGTGATGCCTGAGGTTTTTAGTTTGAAATTGACTTTAAATATACCATTACATAAATTGTATGGTTTATGTTGGTCATGTTACTTCTGCCGTAAAACGAATCTGCCAAAAAAAGAATCTGCCCAAACCAGAATCTGTCCTAAGCCGAATAATCCATAATTTCACGTGTAAATAATTATCTATTTGCACGTGAAACTATGAACTACTTATACTAAAAACTAAACGAATTAAAGACAATCATTGATGTATTAAAAGCGGTAGATAGGAGACTTAACTAAGTGATGTGGTCCTATCAAACTAGGTGATGCCTGTAGTGGCACGAGCGAGATAAATATTACAAACATGCGTGAGAGACACGATACTCGCGAGTTGCGAGACAGACTGCGTCGAGCCCAGGTTTACTGATTGCGATGTTAGCGCATAACGTATCTTTCTCCTTTTAATATATCAATGCAGACAATACACTTTT
Organism: Tiliacea aurago; assembly: GCA_948098905.1. NCBI lineage: Eukaryota > Metazoa > Arthropoda > Insecta > Lepidoptera > Noctuidae > Tiliacea > Tiliacea aurago. The sequence continues at coordinate 23,594,038 of OX402578.1, forward strand.
CAATATACTACAAAAATCCGGCCTGGTACGGACGGTGGTTGTTCCAGTTTTTTTAGGTAGGAAATTAATAGGTCTTGTCACAGACCTGGTTTTTTTGGTTTTTGTTTTGACGTGTATCGGCCTCGCGACCCGTAGCTTCAAAGCCAATCAAGATTGAGTATTGTATCAAAAATATTGCTCAAATTATTTGATTAAAAATAATGTATAATAATTGGTTAATGTTGTTTTTAATTAAACATCACATAAATATGATAAGCCAACTTACTTGATAAGCTCTGCTCTCAATGCTTCTCTCATCTGCATGACCCTAACGGACATTAGCTTGATGTGTTCCTTCCTGCAAAAAAAAAATGGTCTAAAATTAAACTACGTACTGTATATTTTGTGTTTCCCGCCAACGCTGCTAATTGGCGGGAAATTAGAAAACTGACAGAAATAGACAAATCTTTTCGACACGAGAGTGAGTAATAGGGTATTTGACTGTTTTTTTTTATTTCGATTTTTCGTAACCAACAAAAAAAATAAGCCACGGTAAAAAAAGAATTGTTTCAATATTTCAAAACATTCAGAAGTTGTATGCGTTTTAAAGTCTATTGTAGATAGAGACAGCACTACACAGGAACGACATAGTAACTTCGCGCCTTTCATATAATAATCGTCTTGCGTGACAAGGATAGTAGAATAATTTCAAGAGCGTGTAACTTCTCTATTTTTCCACCGATTTTATTGATTTTTTCACAAAACGTCTTTTTCGTATTAATTCATGTATATTTTTGATAGCTGTCAAATACCCTATTGTCCCCGGAGCCCTGCAGCAGTAGACTGCGTTAGGCTGAGTTGATTGAATGATCACTTACCACTCATCGAACAGCTGTTTGTTGGCCAAGACATTGTTGACGATGCGTGCGCCGTGCGCGGGCGGGTTGGAGTACATGCCGCGCACGATCCACGTCAGCTGCGACTTCATGGCCGGCACCAGCGACGCGTCGCTGATGACGATGGCGAGATTACCCACACGCTCGTCTGGGGAAAAATATTGTTAATTGTCAGGGCTCGGAAACCGGTTAATTTTCTACGTAACCTTAACCGTTATTATAAAGGTTTTCGGTTGTCGTACAACGGACAAGTCATGGCGAAACTACTGCGGTTTCGCTGCAATGGTTTCGCGCCGAAGGTGTGATACCGGCGTCAAAGGTCCTAAAAGCAATAACGATATACTCACTATATAACCCGAAGTTCTTAGCGTAGGACTGAGCGCAGACGAGCTCGAAGCCTCTCTTCACAAAGTAGCGCACTGCCCACGCGTCCTGGTCCAGGTCGCCTGACGCGAAGCCTTGGTACGCGCTGTCGAAGAACGGGAATAACTTGCGCTCCTAGAAAGAGAAGAGACGCTGTTGGTTGTAGTTGCTTTGTTTCCTAGATAAGGTTTCACAGAGTAATTACAATGATAAATGCTATTACGACATAATATTCAGAAAAGTGATAAAATAGTTTTTTATAAAAAAAATGGCCGATTTCCTGTGATGTTGCGGAAAATTTATTACGTTGGCTAACAATGAAAAATTTTCAACAAAAAATTACAGTAGGAATAAAAGTGGTATGAATTCTGAAATAAGTTATTACTTGTCGAATTTTATTGTTTTTTGCATAATTATATAATTTCAGCCTAAAGACCACTGCTGGACATAGGCCTCCCCCAAGAGGAGGACGGGGGGGGGGGTTGCCATAATCGCCACACTTGGTAGGCGGGTTAGCGATCGCAGTAAGGTGTTAAAATGCATAGAGAACGCTGCCGCCCATTCTCTAGTAAGTCCCTTAGTCGCCTTTTACGACACCCACGGGAAGAAATAGGATGGTGCTATTCTTAACGTCCGGCACTACACGGAAACGACGATTTTTTACATAAAACAGTGGTATTTTCTGTTAAATTTAAATTCAAAATCCCTATATAATCCCCCCAAAATGATTATTATTCCAAAACTTTTTTTTAAGCCATCGTTAATTTGGCCCAGGTCACGCCATGAGTGTTTCTCGTCGTGACTATGCCAGTTGAGTCTAAATGTAGTCGGATAACAACACCTCGTCCCATCTACATTGGACTGCACTGTAACCGTAACATTCCTAAACATGAATATACAACAAGTCGCATACCTCCATAACATCAGCGATCTTCTCCCACTGCTCCTGTGTAGGGTCAATCCCGGTGGGGTTATGTGCGCAAGCGTGCAACAAGATCACAGAGTTCTCGGGCGCATTGCTCAGGTCCTCTATGAGGCCGTCGAAGTCTATGGCGCGTTCCTTCGCGTTCCAATAGCGGTACGTGCGGCCGTTCGTGAAACCAGACTCCAAGAAGACTAGGCGATGGTTGTCTGTTGGAATAGAAATCATTAAGTAAATAGGCCTAAATTATACAATATGTAACCAAAACCCTGTTGTTCCTTCTACCTACGTTTTAAGAATCGGTATACATACGTAATAAAGCAAGTCATTTATAAAAAACTTGTCAACAAAAATAATTAAAGTAAATATTTAATTATTAATATTTGTAATGTTTAACTGATTTCTTACCACTTCATTCTTTGATTTTGACTTCTCAACTAGCCAATACTTATTTTTTTAAATTATTTCCACCAATGTTGTGCTTGTAGGTAAAAGTATACGTCCCTAAAAGGAACAACAAAGTTTTTGTTAAATAAAAATGTATACTGAGATCTTCTTCTGAATCTTTAATGTAAATTGAGTACTACATCATTGTCCCTGTAAGGTAACAAAGGAGTTTCCAAGGTTTTCAAGGAATTCGATATGGTACTACGAATCACCTGGTTTAATGGAAAACCCTGTAACAATTTCTCCGACCAAAGGATCGATCCCAGAACACCCCACCTGAGCTGATGTGGTTATGGTTGACCAAATTATAAGAGAATCCAAATCCCTCAATGAAGTGACGTATTGAGAGTTTTGGCTATTGTAGATCAAATTGCTTAGGCTTACATCACGGGGGTTAGTAACAGCGATGTGGAAAGAAAACCACAACATGACTTTCATACACACATGATTGATCATACACAATAATCCACCAATTAGTATAATAATCGATATCTTAAGCCTAGCGGCACACTTATCGAGTTATCTAACGCAGTTTAAAGTTATCTAAAGATAGTCATACAACTCGAGCGAATCAAGCACTCTCCATTGGAGTGTTTATATACTGATTGTGACATAATGTAAGCGGTTTTTATTAAAGGACGATAGTTTTGTAAATGCTATGATGTGCTCTAAGGCTTATGTAGATTGACCTAAATAAATGCTCCACTAGTAGTGTCGTAATACTGCAGCCTAATGGGGGCGCCACAGGCGTAAGAGCTACGAGTACTTTTATTTGATATGATTTGGATATCCAAATCATGAAGTCAAGAATCATACATTTTAGGAAGTTATCCATAACTTCATTCATTCAATTATGAATAAAGTTTTAAAATCTTAAGCCATTATCAATCAGGATTAGCACAATCTTTACAACAATTATGAATAATTAGTTAAATTCTCGATTCAAAATCCTGCAAACAGTAAATTTCCAGTGAAATTTGACATTTTGCTGACTATTGTAGTGAGTGAATATTTGTAGTGAGTTGTATTGATGATTATAATTCTATGAATATTTGTTACGACTGTGAATCATATTTAGATTAACATACAACAGGATACTGACCTACAAATTAAAAAAAAAGTAAGAAAATTTGATTTAACGCTTAACACTTTCGCCACAGAAAAGAAGACAAACTGAATACCGTTTACGTAAGAAACATTTAGCTACAAATTGTCTAATCCGGGATGATTTAATAGAACCAAATTTTTCAGCTGTAACTTATTTCAAGTGTCGATGATAGATTGGTATTATTGCAATCATGCTACAAAGGGATGAGTCAATACATACCCCAGGTGGGCTCGGAGTAGTAAAAGTTGGTGTAGCCCAAATGTTTTTTGAGTAGCTCAGCGCCGACGCGCAGACTGCCTGTTCCAGACAGGGTCTGTACTCCGAAAGCCTGGAAGTAACACATAATAGGATGAATAACATCTAAATAAATAAAATTGAAGTGTCTGTTTGTAATGTCAAACAGCTTTTTGCTAAATGCATATGAATGTATTAACGATACGTATAACAAAATTGTCTGTCTGTTGGTTTGTTCCGGCTAATCTCCGAAACGGCTGGACCCATTTTGACGGGACTTTCACTGGCAGATAGCTGATTTAAGCTACTTTTATTCTGGAACAAGCCACGCGGATGAACCCGGGGGCAGCTGCAGCTAGTACTTAATAAAAATCTTAAATAAATTCAATGAAATTCAACTAAAACCCCTGGGTTTAAAGATGCAGATAAGATCTAGAAGAATGAAATATTCGCACAAGAGTTCCTAATATAATGGAGGTGAGCACTAAGGAAGGATTTTTGAAAATTCATTATAAATTTCTGTAACCCAAACACAAACATTCAAGGTAATTAAATAAATTAATTTTGAATATCCGGGACACTTTTGGGGGGCGAAATAGAACAAAAACTGTACCGCGTGACATATCAAATGAATTGGCTTATTATGAGAATCTATTTTTTTCTTTTAATTTTAAAATAAAAAAGATTTAAAGTTATTAAAAAAATATATGAAAATTGATCATGCCCATATGCCATGTCACCTTATCTCTGAAACTGGTTAGCCTATTTTTTTTTTAATACGGAGAATAGTTTGGTTTTTAGTTAGTGGCAAAAGTCCAGCATTAGGTTCATGGAACATAACATAACTGACTATTGTTGCTGTACTATTATAGTTCGTTGAACCCAAACAACGGTAATATGTACCATGTGAATATTTATTTCGTGTGGGCAAAAACACAGAAACCAATCAGTTATCGTCTCGTGCTGTCGCGCATGAGTCCGCATGAAGGACGTATCGACTGATAATTGGCTTCAAAAGAGGTTATTATCGGTCATGGTCAATCTGGTCGAGATCTTTCGTTGATTAATTAAATTGAGATTGTATCTGTGAAACCTTTTAATTGCTTTCTAATCGCAATTGCAGTCTTGAAGAGTCATGGGGTCTATCTGCTTCTACTCGTACGGATAGCGAGTTAACTTCAGAGAGGTCAGAGATGATCCATATACCACCAGCCGGGTCCATATTGGCTCACCTAAAGTTCTTTACCCGAAATTGTTCTTCCTAATGATTTGTAATCCGAATGATCACTCTTCCTAAAAATTTTCATCCTAAAGTTTTCATTAATACTATTTGTAGTGCTACCGGCGATGTTCATAACACTCTTGTTTCCGAAAATTTTAATTAATAATATCATTAATGTAAATATATTTAAACTCCTACTGTTTTTTATCATAACGCTTTTATCCCTAAACAATTTTTACACTTAACCATTTTATTTTTGGTTATTGTTGTTACATACTTATTACTATAACCTGAGATAATTATGTCTAAAAAACCAACTATTTAGAATGATTAAAGGTCGTTTCACTGATTTTTGTCTTAAATGAATGAAATTCAGATCAGTGTCGTCTTGGGGGCACTATGAAAAAAATACTTAGAACTTTTGAAAAAACTTAGAATTTTCGCGACTAATTTAGAGGTAGCGCTCGCCGGCCGCTGCCGCGGCACCCCTCGCTCCGCTCGCTCGGCTCGCGCGTAGTTGGTCACAGTTCTAACCTAACCTAACCTATGGATATCTTTGCAGGTACACAACGCTATAAATAAAATTAAAGAAGACGCTTTAATTAATAAAAACCAAAAAAACCAATTCATATAATTAGTGAGTGCGAAGCAAGCACTTCCTCAAGTATACGTGCTAAACACCAACAAACTTGAACTTGAGACAAGTAATACTCGTATATCGTCAAAGAAACAAAAAAGAAAAAATTACAGAACCTGATACTATTAACTTTGAAATAAATCATAATATTCTTCAATTGGACAAAAGTCAAGACGATATGATCACAAAAAAGATTTGACTTTGAATAATAGTGTAAAAGATGGTTATGTTGAGAAAATATAGGAAAACAAATAAAAGTATAATAGATGTTTATTGCTACTGACATTATGAAGTTGAATGCTTCGGAATTATGAACATTAGAGACAGGGTAGTTAGGAATTGTGATTGTTAGGATAAAAAATGTTAGGAACAACATTTTCGGATTTCCAATTATCGGAGTTGAAAATTTAGGTGAACTTTGGCGCACCCCCACCAGCCTCTACAAAATGATATTACTAAAGATCATGTCAGGCAACAATCTACATGATCTTCACATGATCTGACCAAGATTATGTCTGGACTTTAAAAGAGACTGTGACCTCACACCGGTTGACGTCATCACGTCAACGCCGGCTGTCGCTGAAAACCAGCGCTGGGGCTCTGTCTCGCATAGGGTCGCAGCATTATGCTGAGCGGTGGCCGTTTTGCGTGGATGTGACGCATATTTTGCCCCTACCTGTTCTTTTTGTATTTAAGTTCTTTCTTTGCGTCATGTTTACCACAAATAAACGTATTTTCTTTCTTTTATTTACCTCTGAGTTTGTTTCGGCCTTTCTTCTCAGACTAGTAAAATCCGAAACGCCGACCTCGTTTAGTTTTTTTTTTAAATATAATATGATTGACTTGTAAAAGTGTTTGTACAAACCTACTTACGGAAAATAAATCATTTACTAAAGTCCTTTGCAATGCATGCAAGTAGATTTGCATTACCTATTAGACAAGGGCCTTTCCTATACTTAGATTTATATTCCATACCGAACGGTTTTGTGTCTTTTGTATTCAATGGCTTTCACGGTCATTACTGAATCGATAACTCGTCTAGTGGCTAGAGCTGTTTGCTACGATTCTTAGTTGCTAGGTATTCAAAGAACTTTGAAAGAAAGAAGAAAAGATAGAAACGAAAAAGGGAAAGTTTATTTAACACACTACGACTAAAAGGCAATTGTTGGAGTTGTGATACTTATACAAATGTACTCTGTGGTTGTGACCATAGATATAAGAAAGAAGGTTGTCAATTACAGGCACTTATGAATTGTCAAAGAGTCGGTCAGTTAGTCAGAAAGTTGAAGCTATTTGCCCATTCCAAAATGTAGATCTCTATGGAGAAGAACAGACAAGAAACTCCAAGGATACTCTTTTAAATCAAGATATTACAAAATCCTGGGTACATTATTCTTGTCGCTTCTATAAGTGAGAACAATGTAAAAAAATGAATTATTTAAAAGCAATACAAAATATAAAAGATTACAAATAAGCCCTGGCAGATAGGAGATGACCAGGAGATAGGAGACCCAACCACTGAACGTTTGCGTACATACGGGATATCACCGTTTATTATGAAACAGTAGTTTTGGCAATATACCAACACAACTTAATAATTCAATAATTACGGTGTAGGACCGCGGCGCGCGGCGTCAGGTACACACGGCTACATTTCCAGCTATACATTTCCAGTATAAGCTGACCTCTCACGTACGAAAATCCTATACAACGCGGAGATCAGCTTGTACTGGAAATGTATAGCTTGATATGTAGCCGTGTGGACAAATAGCCATTATTGCTAAACATATTCGTATTCAAAATGGCGCGATCATAGTGCAACAATTGGATCAATTGAAGGCGCGGACGCGACTCGCCGGATGTTTTCATTTATCGTTAGTAAACTATAAAATAATGAAAGTGATATAAACAGAGTTTAAACAAACATAAATATGACCTAAACATGTTGTATGGAAAAGAATGATTAACATCCGAATAAGGACTAATCCGTTTCATCACATTAAGGCGACGATAACCGACTTAATGATTTTATACTGAAGATCACGTCTAAACGAGTAGTGTTCATGATTTGAAAAAAATATATGTTAAATAAGAGCATTTTATATGTGAATATTTTAGATTATGTTTATATTACATAGTGAAATTAATTTGTAAAGTTATGTCTAACGCGGATAAAAAACTGAGAATGGCGCAAAATCTACCAAGCGTATTTTTCTGGAACCTTCACCAATTTAAAGATAATTTAATAATTGATCTTTTAGTATACGCGTTTTATTAAAATACCTTTTGTTTTGTGTATAATAAATTAATAATGCGTCAAATTTGGGACAGCGCTTCTTGATAGGCGAGTCCTATTACTGGCTGAACGTACGACGCGTTGCGTGAGCTCAGTACAGAACACGCAAGCTAACCACTCAAGGTCACTGGCATATATCTGCGTCTTAACAATTTTTCGGTTTCCCATGGATAGATTATAAACTATCGAAAAATGGTTTGTTGCACAATTTTTCGACACATTATAATCTCGGTAGATAGATTACAAACTAATGATGTTCATAATCATACGGTGACAGGCATACAGGCATAGGTACCACTTTCTAGTTTTGTGTGCAGTAGTTAAGGGTCTATACTACCTAAGCGCCACCTCACTCTTTATCTCGCTCGAACAAGTAGCTGGCGGTCACGCGAGCAAGCGAGACAGAGTGGCAGGGAGAATACTCCAAGGCACCGATAATTTAGTTTATTTCTTTTTACGATGAAAACAATGGTAAAATAAAAAAAAAATAACATAAGACCTGCTTTATAGTTAGATCAGTAGCAAGTATTTTTTGAATACCAGAGGTTAATTTTTCAGTTTGGAGGTAACTTTGGAATCTTTTTTTATTAAGAAAATTTTATGGAATCGTGTTTTCGTCAAACATATACTTAAAATTAATCCTCAACTTTACCATATATTTATTTCAAAGCTGCAGTATTTTCGACATAACGGAGGATCATGCTAAGCCATTTGAGGTAGTATAGGCTCTTAAGAAGACAGACGAAGTTTTTGAAAAAGTTCGGCTTTGTTGAGGGTAGTCTGTGTCTCTGTCAGACTGAAACTGTCACACATCCCTTTGCCTTATCAAAAGCCGCTATTTATGAAGAATTGAAGTCGAACATTACGGAGCACCATGTTAATGGGTCACGGAAGCCCTATTTTTCTCCGCCGTCAATTAGTGGTTCATGAATTACCATTGGTGGTATAAGAAACGTGAATAAATAATGATAATTATTTAAAAAAAATTGGTGATAAATATAAAAGTGAAGTAAAATTATAACTTACACGTCCCGTAGCGATAGCGGGGCTGTCTTCTCCCAGCAGCATGGAGGTGGAAGCTGCAGTGAACTGGTCGATGCCTGCAATTGGAATTATTTTCTTCTTATTCTGTATATCTAATGGCACCGATTGAGCCCTGTGACTGAGCCCTGTGACATAAGTCAAGTACCTGTCCTTATCCTAATGGCCGCCAGATTTATTGCCCCTGCTGCCAATGTAAACAAAGAAAGTCTCAAGTGATTTCTAAGAGCATAAACATCCTTTGTTTAAGCTGTTTAGGCCGTCGGTGGGACTTGACGGTTGACGACTACTGACGCACTGGTGCGTCAGCGGGCCTTTAACGGTTAACACAGTTTTAGCATTGTAACACAATATGTGGGCGTCCAAGCAAAAAGGGTCCAGTTCTCGGCATTTAGTTTCTTAAATACCTATACCTAGGTACGCAGTTTTGAAAATTGGGTGAAAAAATTGCATTTCGCGATTTTAATTGATTATTAATGAATGCTCAATTATATAAAACTACAGTTTTTCATCATTTCCGCATACGCAAGGAAATGCTAAATGACAAACATATACAATGTTAAGACTGTTGATCTTTATGGAATGACGTAATTATGTGACGTCAGCCGGACGATCACAATAATAATTATGTTTATAATTTACAGAGTTATTACTACAGTTTTATAGCATGGTAATATTTTTTTCTCTTTAGTATTCACCAAAAATTGTTATTTATTTATAGCATAGCATTCTATCTGAGTTATGATAAACCATGGGCAGTCAAAGGTTGTCTTATCATTCATTGTTATTGTACGAGTAAAGCTACATCCACACAGTGGCGAACAATCGCTACACTCGGTAGCCACGAGCGGCGAGGCTCCATAATGGATGCGGTTCCACACTGAACACACCACCCAATTTCTTTTCCTGGGGGCCGAATGAGGGGATTAAATAATTAATGGAGGTGCTGCAATAACTTCAAGCTTAGTGGGTCTAAGAAATAATAGTAAGAATAGAATAGAATACTTTTTAGGGTTCCGTACCCAAAGGGTAAAGCGGGAACCCAATTTCTAAGGCTCCGCCGTCTGTCTGTCTGTCCGTCACCAAGCTGTATCTCATGAACCGTGATAGTTAGACAGTTGAAATTTTCACAGATGATGTATTTCTGTTGCCGCTATAACAACAAATACTGTGCAGATTTTGCACCAATGCACCAGTAAAGTTATAAACCTACAAATAAATCTTTTTTTTTTGCAAAATCATTTGCGCGGTATTGAGTTGAGTTTACCCTAGATTACATAATACCCTAGATACTGCTAAAAAACGAGCTTCCTAGTCTAATTCTATTTGTATGTTTGGGCAGAACTCCAAAACTGATATTTGTTTGCTACTATTTAGAATGCACTTCCAGTCCAGTCAGTTTGAGCGTCAAGTCAAGATTTTGCAGTCTACAATCTAAACTATCCTAATCCTAACTAATATTATAAATGCGAAAGTGAGTTTCGCTAAAACGGCTGAACGGATTTGGATCAAATTTGGCACATGGGTAGACCATGACCTGGATTAGGACATAGGATACTTTTTATCCCAATATTCCCACGGGTTCGAGACTTATGGGTGAAACCGCGGGGCGCAGCTAGTTATTTATCGACGGCGAAGTGTCAATACCTCCTATGCGAAAATTTTCGCGAAATTCACTTTTTTATGGTTTCGAATTTAAAAGTCAAATTCGCATGTTCTAGCAAAATCTCTTACCTACATTTTTAATTGCAGGTATTGCAATAGCATATATATCAAGATGTTGAAATACCTTTTAGCTAAACCACCGAGTGTAGGGCATTACCTCCCAAATTCCATGGGGCTCGTGTTGACTTTGACAGTTAGAAGTTATTGGCACTTCGCCGTCGATATAGCTTTTGGCCACGGTTCGCCCGCGTGGTTATCGGAAAGTCGTTAAGCCATAACAATAACATTCACCGGGATAATAAAGAAAATCATTAATGTGTATTACATCATTATAATATCGATAATAAGAGTGCGCACGGTAACGACGGGTATATAAACGTCGCTGTTTTCGAGGCGATAAAATTAAAATAAATAGAGCATTATCAACTTCATGTTCATTATTACCAGTTTTATGATAAACAGAATAACAAAATAAGCTGTTATTGATGGTGTAAGATATACCCATGAAAAAGAATAATTTTTAGCAGCAAATGTGCATCAGGCTAGATTAAAATAGGTAGGTGGGATAGGTAGGTCTTCGTGTATAATCTGGGCAAAGGCCTCCCCTTTTTAGGGTTCCGTACCAAAATGGTAAAAAGGAACCCTTAAGGTGAGACTGTCTGTCTGTCTGTCACACCTGGATATCTCTAGAACTACTAATGCTATCAACTTGAAATTTAGAATAGTTTTAGATGACGTTTGCCCAATTATTTTGCATACAAAAAGAAATAAAAAAAAATATATTTTTTTTGCAAAAGGGACTGAAAGGGGGTCTTACAAATTTGAAGAGGGGCTACTAGGGCATGTGGGGTATCATATGAAAGAACGCTATTTGCACATTCTCAAACATTTTTTTCTTTTTTTTTTTGGCAGCATAGTTTCCGACTTTTGACGAAAAATTTAAAAAAGAATACCGTTTCCAAGTTTTCCGTTCTCCGAAGTTTGCATAGATAAAAATCTGAAATTATTCTATGTGATAGAAGTGTATGTAAAGATTACAGGAAAAATAAAACGATATATATATCTCTAAATAGCAGTTTTTCGGAAATCATCAACATCATATGTATGTACGTACGGAACCCTCGCTGTGCGGAAAAAAAAAAGTTTTTTTTTAAACCTCTCTATTTTGTGCGATCATGTTAGCTAACTAAAGATAGCTTTTAGCGATAACACCGCCGATTGTGTCAAAAATCATGGCAGTAGTATATATAACGAAATTAAAAGGAAAACTATCACAGCTAAGTAGGGTTTACCAGTTAACGAGTAATAGTCGACCAACTTAAATTTGCAGTAAAAAGGAATTGACCGTAACGTATATCGATGTATGGGAGAGCATGTTTTTCAACTACAATGTTAAGTTTGTTTTTGGGATAAATTATTCATCTTAACTACGGAACCCTCCATTGTGCGTGGTCCGACACGCAATTAGCCGGTTTTTCTTCTAAGCTAAGTTTCGGATTTTAGGTAATGCAGGTTTCACCATCATTTACGGCCGAACCCAATAACTTATTTTCAGTGAAAGACAGATCGCTATTGATGATAGACCGTATAATTATATCTATCCTCGAATGGCGTCTCACAATCATTGATAAAGGCTATCTATCTAACGAAAACAATAAGTAGGTTTCTCTACTTCCCCCTCCCGTGCGTTCCATTACAACCAACATCACTTTAAAAACAACATATTGTGTAGTTAGGGTTATATTAAAACTTCTTTGTTTATTACTTCTAAATAAGTTACTGGATTAAAAGATATAAATAAGTAGAGCCATATTTGATATGGCCGCAAATCAAAATACAACCGGTTACTGACCTGAAAATTGCAAAAAACGTAATAAAATTTGAATTTCGCGGGCTACCTTAGTGCATTAATGTTGGTTTTTTTTTTAACTTAAATTCATGTTGGCATGGTGCTTGCACGGGGCGTGTCAGTAAGGGGGGGTTAAATTTCTGTTATTTTTTGCCTAGGGCACACCGTTTTCGAGATATTTAAATTTCATTTTTTTTTATTACTTTAAATAAAAAAAACATCTATGTTCATTATTGCAAGTACTAAAGAGTTCATTTTAGCTTGGCTACTTTACGTTTATCCCTGCAATTCGGGGAATAGCCAAATCTGCCATCTGTAGCTGTCCTGTCAAACAAATCGTATATTGGGACGCATACTTTGGCATTTTCATACAAATAGATATCTGTTGTAGGCGATACACCCTCCCATCAGTGGATAGCGTGGGCCGGTAAGATTCCATAATGTCTCATAGATTATTGGGACGTTAAAACCATCGATAGATATATTTTTATATCTCCAGTAGGCCGAAACTGGTGATATATAGGTTATTGGGTTCGGCCGTTAGAGAATTTCTTTCGGAAGATGGATGTGTATGTATAACACAATCCACAACTGTAGCCCGCGAAATTAAATTTTTATTTTTTATACAAGTTTACAACGTCAAGTGTATCTACGTATGTAGATACTATAACTACGGAACCCTAAAATTGTTCAAAAATCGCAGCTGAATCACGGTTTTTATGCGTTTTCTCATTCTACTAAATGTTGTATTTATAGTAAAGTTGAAAGCACTGCCTACTGCAATTTTTCCTCAACTGCTCAAATATCTAAGACTGCCCCATCTGCGTAGATACACTTGACGTTGTAAGTGTTCAGATATTTTTGTTTGTTTTTATGTTTGTAAGGAATAGGCTCCAAAAATACTGAACCGATTTAAAAAATTATTTCACCAGTAGATAGCTACATTATTACGGAATAGCATAGGCATTAATTTATTTACAAAAAAATTAGGGATCCGTAAGAAAATTGCAATATTGTAACCAAAGGTAGAAAACCCAAAAAAAAATATTCCGGTAGTTCCCCTGGGATAATTTCCGTCCTCCCCTTTAATGAAAAAGTAACAGTGCAAATTGCTTTTAACACTACCACTATTAAAAATGGCATGACCGGCTGTAATAAATTGATTAATATTATTTAAAAGACACAATTCTTTTTGTATTATGCCTTATCATAGTATTGTGTCTGTGATGTGATAACTTATTGATTTATTTTTAAAAGCATTACTGAGATAGATAAGACTTTAATAACAATTTAATTTGTTTCTGGCATGACAATGTTATTTTTAGGGTTCCGTACACGTAAAAGGAAAAAACGGAACCCTTATAGGATCACTTCGTTGTCCGTCTGTCTGTTTGTCTGTCAGTCTGTCAAGTCCCTTTTTCTCAGGAACGCGTCGAGGTATCAAGTTGAAATTAATATCAAATACGAAAGTTAACGGTCCCTCGGAGCTCTAAAAAAATCAAGCTTCTAAGTCAACGCAATAAAAAAATAAGGCGATATGTTTTGATACTCGCTAATAAATTAAAACCTATAGGGTACTTTACGTTGACCAAGAATCAGGTTTGGCAAGAAGCAGTCTCACAACACAAGTAAAGGAAAAAGTCCGAAAATTGATAATTTGTAGTTTTATCACATAAAAAAAATACTTTTTTGCGATTACAAACTTACATTTTCAGTTGAAAAATTGACCGTGGCGTATATCGATGCAACTACAATGTTAAGTTTGCTTTTGGGATAAATTCATCCCAACTACAGAACCCTTCATTGTGGGTGGTCCGACACGCACTAGGCCGGTTTTTTTATTAACATACTAACTTTTGCCCGCGGCTTCGCCCGCATAGATGTCGGAAAATATCCCACGGGAATATACTACCGTGATGAAAAGTATCCTATGTGTTAATCCTGGTTATAACCTATCTATGTGCCAAATTTCATACAAAGCCGTTCAACTGTCCAAATTTTATCAAAATTGGTCCAGCCGTTTGAGCGTGAAGGAGTAACAAACACACTCACAAACTTTCGCCTTTTTAATATTAGGGTAATAATAATATAGAGTAGGATTGCGTATTAACATATTGCAGTATTCATTGGCTATAGATGGAGACAGTTATGTCAGATTAGTGTATAATTTTACACTCACAAACACTCTCGCCCTCACTTCCACTCTATGTCATTACATACAAACTTTTGAGTGAATTTTTCTTTTGTAATTGTTAATTTTACTATAAGACTTCTATAAAGATGTGTGTCTGGAACAAATGTCTTCCATGAATGTTGTGTGGGGTGTTCATAACTGCGCCACAGTATATTACTTTTGCAGCTATCTTCATGTCTTTTGTTAAGTTATACCTCAATTGTTCCTAATAAATAAATACAAAAAAAACTTAATTCTAATTTAATAAACTATAATATCGCCAAGTGGTTGGTCGACTCTTGACGTGACCAGAGGGCTGGTCTATTTTTCTGCCAAAGAATTAGCATCGCCATACAATGTGGCAATGCTGCCAGCCTTTTGGGCACATTTCCTGTTGACAGCGATGCAAACAAATTTTTTGATGCCCTATGATTCTGTCCCCCTCCTTTTTTTTATATACATGTACATATTATTATTTTAAGTCTGTTAGCGTATATATTATGTAAATATTATTTTAATAAATAAATACTTTGGCCAATAAAAAAAAAAAACAGTGCTAATATATTCAGATTTAATTCCAGCATGTATTTATTTTATTTTTATTTATTTAATAGTTAATGTACACATAAACACAAACAAGAAGAAAGGATCAGAAAAATATGTACTTCAAAGGTTATGCTTAAGTATTTCTAAAAAAATTTCTTCAGAAGAGAAAATAAAATACAAAAAATCCAGAGGTACAATTCAATATCTAACTTGAATAGCAGTTGTTTTTAACCGACTTCAAAAGGAGGAAGTTCTCAGTTTGTTGTTTTTTTATTATTTTGTACATTCCCCCAAAACTCAATGACCGCTGAACCAATTTAGAAAATTATTTTTACAGTATTTCTATTATGCATCACCAGTGAAATTTATATAATAAGGAACAGACAACAAATGACAGTAAATAGAAAAAAAAAAATCTTCATTTGTGAATGAGTAATTAAGTTTAATTACTTACCAAGAACTGGCAGATACTCGTGCAGGAGCGTTTCGTCATTGGCCATCTGCTTCTCCATCTTTCTGACAACAGGCAACACCCATGGTTTGCCAAATTCATCTCTGTATGCTGCAATAAATATAAACTTAATAAAAATTTAACAAAAATGCCTGAATTAAGAATCTTGCAACAGTAAGTATATTAATAGAGTTGAATTAAGATCACGCTTTAATGATTATATTATTATAAGTACTAAAACTTCAATATTTATTTTATAAACTGTATTCAAATGTTTTACCGGCAAACAAATAAGATTACTCAACTTCAATTTATATTACTTACATGCAGCAATAACTACAATGTTCTGATTACGTACAATAGTTAATTACGAGAATGCTGCTGTACAACTTAATAAACAATAATATAATTGACATTACATAATAAGGTTAGGAAGGTGACGAACTTTCGCGGCACTAAAATTACCAGCTCCGATAACTTAAAATTACCATTATACTAGTCAACTTACCGCCAATAGTCAAATTTACTTTAGACGGGTGTGGGTCGTCTATAAACATACGATTTAATTGGAAAACCTCGATAGGAGGCCCCTGTTGAACAACTTGAAAGCGGGAACCCATTATGTCCTTTTTATCTTGTTCGCGCGACCGGTCAGACAGCAGCTAAGGCAGCGAATGCGCGGTTTAAAGAATTTTTAAAAGATAATTCTATCAGTTTTACAAATTCGCTAAATTACGAGCGGGGCCGGTGTATTTTATCATTGACCTTTAGCAATGACAGTAATGTCACTACGTCAGTAAACGTCAGTTTTGTGATGATAGTACGATTGACGTTTGCCACGTTTTGTTACTTTCACATTTCAATTTGCGCCGACCAGCAAGAGAATGATGATGAGTTTTCGATACCGTTTTTATTTGGTATGTAATAAGACAATAATAATTATTTATTAACAATTCAATGTATTCAAGTACTTGTTATAAGTAATCACATCACATTATTACACTAATATTATAAAGGCGAAAGTTTATCAGTGTGTGTTTGTTACTTCTTCACGCTCAAACGCATGGACCAATTTTGAAAATTTTGTATAAAGGTAGCTGACACCCTGGATTAACATATAGGCTACTTTTTATCCCAATATTCCCACGGGATCGAGACTTAAGCGAGTGAAACCACGGGGCGCAGCTAGTAGTTTTTTTTTTAAACTATTTATTATTAAAATTAAAAATAATATCAGTTTTAATGAATTTAATGATGGTCAGTTTGAGTAGGTACTTTAAGCGGCCTACCCAAATATCCTTTTTTTAGTATTGTTCGTCGAATCGTTGAGATCCCTTAGTTCTGAGTTGAGCTGTACGATATCACCTGATGAGCTGACAAATGCATGCATGCACTGACTGGACTGGACAGATCCACTCAAAACTGTGTGGTTCTTTCTTAAAAAGATTTAATGAAGAAAAAAACAATGCAAATCTAAAATTCTTTATTTTCTAACTAGAATGCAATTGTACGGTACTCAAAACGTTCCATCATTCCATCACAGTCAACACGTATATTCAGAAAAAGATGGGTTTTTCAGTTTACAAGCTCGAGGGTCACCCTGTCTTACTATGTAATACACAGCTTTGTATTCTCGATTCTCACCTCGATTTTCTATGTAATTATATATACCAATCGTAGCCATTCCCATTCCCAGCAAACCCATAAAAGATGAACACATCACTTCTGGTATGTCCCACCATCCTTGCTTAAATAATGCGACCAAACCCTTTCCAAATTTCACTGGGTGGCCAACTACTTTCGATGGTGGAGTCATTTCAGATAATAAGTATTTTCCTACGTGAACTGCGTGGTATTTCGATGAAACAAAGCGACTTTTCACAACATACAGATAAAGCGTGTCAGTGTCAGGCATGTCAAACAATGCCATAAAAAAAATGAATTGGGTAGTAATTGAGGTTGTATACTGTGCAATGGGTTTGTGGCTACGTATTATAATAACAGCCGCACGGCTCGATCAAACACGTTAAGCTATGCTTGCCGCAGTTGGTCGTTCGTGCCTCGGAAAGCACGTTAAGCCGTTTGTCCCGGCTGTTATTTATGTGTACCTTTGACAGTCGTTACGGGTCGTCAGAAGTCCGAAAGTCTGACAACCAGTCTTACCAAGGGGTATCGTATTATCCAGTAACTGGGTTGTGGAGGTCAGATAGGCAGTCGCTCCATTTATAATACTGGTAGGCATCCGGTTAGACTGGAAGCCGACCCCAAGATAGTTGGGAATAGAATAGAATATGTTGTGCGTGTAAAACACAAAACTATTGTCTGTAAACGTTCGGGGTCACCACTTGCTGTGCGCGTTGTTGTGTAGGGTCCAGATAAATTATACGCAAGTCGGGTTATACTGAATATGATAAATAGTTTATTATAGGTTCACATTACTTGGTTACAATTATTACAGTAAATTAGGAGGACTAGGACGTGGCAAGGCGAAGGTATGTAAGCACAGAACACATATACTCCTAACGGAGTATGTAAGCGACTGGCGTGCCCGGCGCTGGCGTTCCTTACTCATACCAAAAATGCAATTATGCAATTCGCTTCGCTAGGGTCGCTACAAATATATTTAATGTAAAACATGAGTATACATCAAATAATATGTGCAAGGTTTAAAATAACAGGTAGATCTGCATGTTTTGATATTTCTGGCGTACAAAATAAAATATTTTTGGTTCAGAATATACCATAAAAAAATTAAGTCTACACAAAAAAATAACTATGAAATTAATAACAGAATTGAAAAAATCTTTTTTTTTTTAATTTATAATATCTTTGCATTTAACATCTGAGGGGTGAGCTCTAACCAGAAGTGGGCCTGACGTGTTACGCGGACGACACGCTGGTCACGGCCCGATAGGGCTCGCACAAGTAGGCTACGTTGCAAGCGACAGCTGCAGTCTCACGGGCGCCCAATGCGACCCATGGGCACCTGGGGGTCTACTCCGAAGCGTTAATCCGAAGTATCGGCCGAGTGTTCGGCCGTTTTATAACTTCGATAGTTTCCTTTTTAAGATTCAGTACCAAAATGGTAAAGAGGAATCCTTATGATGTGACCAAGTCTGTATGTCTGTCTGTCACACCTGGATATCTCAAGAACTACTAATGCTATCAAATTGAAATTTAGAATAGTTTTAGATGACTTTTGCCCAACTATTTTTCAAACAAGAAAGAAATTAAAAACATATATGTTTTTTTCAAAGGGAATGAAAGGGGGTCTTAAAATGTTTAAGGGGGGCTACTAGGGCATGTGGGGTATCATATGAAAGAACGCTGTTTGCACATTCTCAAACAATTTTTTTTTTTAGCCTGCACTGCTTCCGACTTTTGAAGAAAAATGTAAAAAAAATACCGTCCCCCCCTTATCTCCGAATGTTGCATAAATAAAAATCTGAAATTATTCTATGTGATAGAAATGTATGTAAAGATTACAGGAAAAATAAAACGAATTCTCTAAATAGCACAGTTTTTCAGAAATCATCAACAGCATATATACGTACGGAACCCTCGGTGCGCGATTCCGACTCGCTCTTGACCGGTTTTTTGACTTTGAATCCTTACCCGACTAAAGTCACATTTTTTACTTGACCTTATCTCTTTGACTGTCGTTTTTTTTTTCCTTACGCCGTAGTCAGCCATAGTTAGCCGTAGTCAAGCAACGGCCGAACATTCGGCCGATACTTCGGATTTATGTTCGGAGTAGACCCCTGGGCCTGTAGGTGGCTGACACCCAAGTTGATGGGTGCGCCGCCGCCGCCCGGCGCGCTCGCAATCCTGCTCGCCCAATTTGGGGAGCACAAATACCGTCCGTAGGCGTTTAAACTTGGGGATCGTGCGATCCATGGCCGTACGGAGCCCTGGTGTGGGCTTCTGACCTGGCGACCGACAGCATCGCAATACTGCGCAAACCATAGAGGGCAAGCTATCAGGCGGTATCCCACGAACTCCTACGAGGCTGCTTGTGCAGTGGCCGGATCGTCACCCTGCATGGGACCTAAGGGCGAGAGTCCTTGTCTCACTGTACCGATGGCGCCAGGAAGCGCGATCGCGGAGTGGTGGACTGATGCAGCGAGATATCGCGCTTCGTCAATTACAGCTCTGCGAGGTTCTGGTGACGGAATGGCGGGACAGGCTTCTGCACCCTACCGTTCGGTACCTCGCTACCGTTGAGGCAATCCAACCAGTGCTCGTCGAATGGCTCGGGAGGAGGCTCCCTGCAGTTTCGAGTGACGCAGGTGCTCTCGGGGCATGGGTACTTTCGGAAGTACACACGGCTATACATCAAGCTATACATTTCTAGTATAAGATGATCTCGCATTGTGTAGGATTTCCGTACAATGAGAGATCAGCGTAAACTGGAAATGTATAGCTTGATGTGTAGCCGTGTGTACCTGATTCGCATAAATAGGGAACCGTACGCTCGGTGTCACCACTGCGTCCACTGTCGGGAGGACAAGGCGCGGCAAAGTGTAGTGCATGTGAGGCGCCGTGCCGTCATCGCATATCAGAAATCGAAGCCATCCTGTCACTGCCAGCCGTCGCTCGTTCAATGGTCGGAAGCGCGAGTGGTGGGATACGGTGATCCCTTTTGTAAAACCGTCATTCGGCATAAGGAGGCTGCGGAAAGGGAGAGGGAGATCGATACTACTCTTCCGACCTGCAGAAGGTAGACTGGGCGTTAGCGGAGGGCAGACAACGCCCTCTTCCAACCCCCGTAAACAGGTCTGGAGGGACGGTGGAGTCGGGGACGTCCGCCGCCCCCGTCCAGCGGCGCGTAGTATTCCACGCGCGCCCTTATTAGACGACGCGTCGTCTTACACCTCACTCGGGCTGGCACTAGCCAGGGATCTTGGATGGCGCATCGGTTCCCATGATCGCCGATCCAAGTGTGAAAAGGAAACAGTGGGGTGGTTTGAAGTAAGTAAGTCTGACAGACCCCACCGCCCGCCTCAGGCCGGAGGACGTTCATGAGGATTTTCCACCCCAGAACAAAACAATACGTTGTTGTGGTAACTAACCACAACTAAGAAGATATTTTTCCTAAGGCACTTTCTCATGCCAGCTGTTAGTTGTTATCTGTGGACATAACACGTTCTTGGCGGGAAAGTGAAGTGACATGTTTAGCAGTTCTGTTTGATTTTCTATGTGTCGAATATTAAATGTGTAACACTGGTGGATTATTAACTATTAAAAGTGTTCGTGAACGTGCATTAGTGTAGGCAAATGAAACAAAATAGTGCAACATCACTTCTCAAGAAGTCCATGTGAGGAGGTGAGGACTCAATAAAGTGCCACATCTTTACTGAAACTCAAAGCGGGCGGGGATATCATCATCATGCATTAAATATAATTCATTTCATCAATATTTTAAAAAGTTACTAAATAAAGACGGCTAAAAGGTTCCAGCAACAGGCCATTAAAATATTATTTAAAAAAAAAGTCAGTTCTGTCACTACTGACAGGTTGTCTGTCACTCGCTCGGTCGGAAGAAAACCAATAAACCAACACCACCGAATTGGGAAGAGTTTTTAATTCGTAAATTAGCTGACTATTCAATTCGTAAATTAATACATTTACGTTAATTACAATGGCTGCTGCATCGAGACGCACTCTTGGTCAACTACTCCAGCAAGGATGGGCTGAAATCCCTGAAGTTTTGGCAACAACAGGCCTCGCAATCGCGGGCATTGGTATGGCTACATTAGGTTGTTACAATTACATCAAAATGGACGGAGACAACAGAAGATACAAGAGTACCTACGTAGTATTGAGACCAGACGACCCGAAAGCCAAACTAATTCGCAAATATTAATTATAGTTCGTGTAAACCAGTGTCTGCAGTTGTGAAATATTAGCTTCAATTTATTATGTAATAAAGATCAGTGTCAGTGTTAGCAAGTTGTTGTTTATTTTAAGCACAAAGCTTATTTGACTTTACCATAAACTAATATGTACTAGTGACTTATTAAAAGTAAACAATAAACATAATCTATTTAGACAGTAGTATTTGGTTAATGTAAACTGTAAAACGCTTCCCTCTGTAATAATGAGGACATTCCTAGTGAATCTTTGTAAATCAATGTCAAAAAATCTACTTGCATTTTTTTAAACCAGATTGAATTTAATGCATACTATCATCAAGGCTCCTGCATCCTATAAAATAAGGGTTACTTTGGCTGCACTAAGGTTTAATAAGAAAACTAACATGCTCATAAGTGTTGCATTGCCTAAGGAAAGCTATGACAGTTTTAAATGAAAACCAAATTAAAAATATGTAGCTAATTAACTTTATTCAACATTACAAACACTCAAGAACATTATTCAGACATGAGACTTGTAGACATTGAACCTTATGATAATAATAATAATATTGATTGTCATCAGGGGCACTCACCTCACTGTTTATCAGCCATATGATCCTAACCCCTGAATTTGTTTTTCAACATTTAACTTAAAAATCACCCACACAGTTTATTCCATTTGCACATAATACTTTTGACTGATAAAAAGGTTGAATAACCCTGCTTTTCTTAGGCCCGAATTAATAGAGCGTTACTCAGTACTCAAGCATTACTTAAGACTAGTTTCAACCAATCCAATGGCTTGAATCTAGTCTTGAGTACTGAGTAACGCTCTATTAATACGGGCCTTGGCCCGTATTACAGAACATCACTCAATACTCAAGCATTACATAAAACTAGTTTCAACCAATGAAATGGCTTGAATCTAGTTTTAAGTAATGCTTGAGTATTGAGTGACGTTCTGTAATACGGGCCATTAGGCCTGTATTACAAAACATAGTCAAAGTGTGTCAAAGCTAAGTGACTATTTTTTAAGAACTTAAGAAGTAACATTCATTGTAAATCACACATTCGGAAACACTATCTAATTATATCAAACATCAATTTGTGATTTACATTATTCAAGTATTATTAAAAAATGGTGGGATAAAGTGAAACTTATATTTAATTTATCTGCATCTACATGATTTGAAGAGATAAGTCTATTTTAAATTTAAGAGCAAGTTTTAAGAGAGTAGATAGTTTCCTTTAGTAAAATGTCTTTTAAATAGTATACAAATAGGAAACACATAGGTACATTTGTTTTTTAACAATAATGTTTTGTTAGCTAAATTGACTAGCTCCAGCTGTAACTTTCAAAGTAAAAATATAAAATTAGACAAAGGGTAAGACTGGTTTAAAAATATAAGCTCAGTCGTAAGTCAGAAATAGGTTCAGGTTTCTTAAAAGGTAAAAGATTATATTTTAAAGTATGTGTCTTATGCGTTTGCTTTGATCAGAATTTTATTTTACCAATACATCAATGCGTCTTAGAGTCTTGAAAGAATTTGAACTGATGCAAATAGTCCACTGCAAATGCTTGTACTATCACGAGTGCGTAAATCTAACCATCGTAAGGACTATTCCTGCTCGTAGTGCTCGGCCGCTATAGTAACACTTACTTACGCTTATCAACCAATTGCATCGCCCCATCAGATTTTTTCTGAGCCCCTTGTTTTTTAAATGAAATAAAAAAACAAAGATGTTTAAAAACGGGTAAAAGGTGGTCAGACATCTGTCATCATTGTAACAGAGCCTGAAATTTTTATTTAAATAAATAAAAGAATATTGGTTGATGCAAAACGGGGTGGTAATCAGATTTGCCCATCGTGAGCACGAGATTTTGTTTTCAAAGTAAGTAAGTTTATTTATTTGTGTAAACATGGTGTACATACATTGCATGCAAGATATTAAATACAGAAAGAAATGTTCGATCATGTTCAGCCGCTTATCGTGGCGTACAATTGGTAAGAAGAGATGGCGCACAAAGTAGTCCGACATGCTCACCCGCGATAGTACATATTTGAATGCGCATTACTCGGAAATGCTAACAGTGAAGACCTTTATTGTCACAGTTCATGACGTCTCAATACTACACTACTCACTCAAATTATTTGTTCACTTGGCAAAACTAGTATCACACATAATTATGTAGTCCACTTCCATTCGCACTGATGCAGCGTTATTATTATTCACTGTTTGGTTTATCTTGTTTAGATCTAACGTTTCTTCGCCAACCCGCCTGCCAAGCGGGGCGATTATGGCAAACCCGATACAGGCCTATGTCCAGCAGTGGACGTCTTTAGGCTGAAATGATGATGAAGAACAATGTTTGTTCACTTCATGTTTCATATACAGTAAGTGGCAGAACAGGAATGCGGTTCCAAGGAATTGCAGTAGTAATCTTATAGCTGTGTGCAGTAGCAAATTGGCCAGCACTTGGCCTCAATCTCACTTGGTGGAAAGCGATGGATGAGGTTGACAATGAAACAAGAAAGAAGAAGATGCCTCTTCGCTCTTGCTACCCAAGTTTAGTCTTGTGGTCAACACTATCATTCCTACTCTGTCACACACTGTACTTCTATTGTTCACTTCACAATACTATTATTATCACAAAGCACTGCACACACACAGTGGAGGTCCGATGGTCCATCAAGTACCATTATCTGAACAAGAAGGCCATCACTGAACGCCGATGCTATTTCTCTTTTTTCTTTTTACCCGTCGCCGCTTTGGATGTGGAGTGGCCCTTGCTGGTTGTTGGTTTTTCTGTGTCGGTTTTGTTTTTCTTTTTCTGAGGAAAAATGATTACATAAATTAAGAAACTATGAATGGACTGATTGCAAGAGATTTTAGAAAACTTTTCATTTCATCTAAAAATGAATACAATCATATATTGATGATCCATTATTCATTAAGAGGAATAATTATTGATTTCTAGTTATTAAATAACATATAATTATTAGAAAATTAAAAAAAAAAAAAAAAAAAACTCAAACGGCCTTATTACAAAACAAGGTTTATATTTCGACATGGCTTAAACCATGGAGCCAGTTTTTGTAATAAGAACGTTACAGTGATTGAAATACCGTTCTTTAAACAAAACTGAAAAGTTAGTTCAGTACTAAGTTGTCAGTGTTGTGTTTAGGAACTTTACCATAGACGGAATAAAGTTCGAAATTCAATAATGGCTCCATGTTTTAAACCTGGGTCTGAAGATAAACCTTGTTTTGTAATAAGGGGGAAAGCATTTAAGTATTTCAATTAAGCCATTGTCACTTTGGCACTTTTGAATTGTCAAGAAGTCGGTCAGTTAGAAATATGAAGCTAGTCGCCTATTCCAAAGAGTAGTAGGTTCCTATGGAGAAGAACGGGCAAGAAACTCCACAGACACTCGAAAATGGGCAAATTGTTAAATCACATCATTTACATTTACACCGGTAGATAAACAAGGTGCAATTTAATTAATTGGCGAATTGTTAAATCACTTCATTTACACAGGTAGATAAACAAGGTGCAATTTAATTAATTGGCGAATTGTTAAATCACTTCATTTACACCGGTAGTTATACAAGGTGCAATTTAATTAATTGGCGGAACTTAACAGACCTAATGAGTATGAATATCTCAAAAACCTGCAGTCTAAAACTCACACTGCATAAATAAATAAGGGGTCAGTGCCCTAATAAGCAAGCAGCAGGTGTGAAGTTACCTTAATAAGCGCGTCATTCTCCGGATCACTGTCAGCTTCCTCCTCCTCTTGTTCGTCGTCGCCCTCGGCCATTTCATCGTCTTCCTTGTTAGCCTTCACTTTCTTGATAGCGCCCGGCGCGTACGGTAGAGCTGTGGCTTTCTTGTTGTATGTGCGCGTCATGGCAGCTTTTATCTGGGAATTAGTTCATTGTGATTTTAGCAGTATGTAAATGTTTGTAGCGAGGATAGATACGTTACTCTGAATAAGTTATTAATTAAGAAATTAGAAAAAAAAAATATAACTAAACAACTAACTTTACCTTTACTTTAACTTTTATTATATTATTATTATTTTATCTTGTTTAGGAAAACGTTACCCATCGCGTCTGTGGCTACCTAATTTGACTTTGTATGGGCGTTCCTTACCTTAGAGTCCACCAAAATAGTAGGGTTCCTCTGTCCCGGCCAGACGGACAGTTCCACTAACGAGTCCAGGTCTTCTCTCAGTAGATGATAAGACTCCAGCACCTCTAGAGACTTCTCTATGCCGTCAGATTTGTCCTTGATCAATGGATTTATGATCGCGTCACGTAAGTGCATACTGTAGTCCAGGAAGATTGAGGATTTTGAACCTGATGTGCTGTGGAATAAGTTTGGTTTTTGAGTATCCACAAGGTATTAGACAAATTAGTGATGATGATATTCAGCTTGCCTTAGTGTTGCTGAATGTATTTAAATATTGTAATTTTGTCATATTCGGAGGCATTTTAGGCACCACACCACGGTGGTGGTGTTGGGTTACCCCAATATATCAAAGTTGCCTCTATAGCGTACTTATGCTACCTTTCTCGTTCAGAGGCGGAGCATCTTGGTGGCGCGCGAGTTCTTGCCCAGCCAGCCCGGGAACTGGATCTGACCCGTCATGTGACCTGATATCACTGAGCTAATAATATTACATTACCTAAGTCTAGTGTGAGCGTGTATCTCCTGACACAGGCGATGCATCTTGGTGGCGCGCGAGTTCTTGCCCAGCCAGCCCGGGAACTGGATCTGACCCGTCATGTGACCTGATATCACTGAGCTAATAATATTACATTACCTAAGTCTAGTGTGAGCGTGTATCTCCTGACACAGGCGATGCATCTTGATGGCGCGCGAGTTCTTGCCCAGCCAGCCCGGGAACTGGATCTGACCCGTCATGTGACCTGATATCACTGAGCTAATAATATTACATTACCTAAGTCTAGTGTGAGCGTGTATCTCCTGACACAGGCGATGCATCTTGGTGGCGCGCGAGTTCTTGCCCAGCCAGCCCGGGAACTGGATCTGACCCGTCATGTGACCTGACATATAGTGGCCCGGAATCACTGAGCTGTACATAGCCTGTAAAAATATTTTTTCTAAAATAATGTAACAAGTTACGTGTGCATTGTCGATGAATATTTCTTCTCCGTTCAGAATAAAAAAAAAAAAACAAGATCAAGTTAAATTAGCCAGCAAAACTCCGCACATGTGATGGGTATCGATATCTAAACATGATAAAACAAAAAAATAATTAATTTCATAACTTTTGTTGGGTTGATCAACCGCAGGTAGTGTAATCATTTAAAATAAATTATTTGTGTAAACTTCACAGATGTCTAAACACGTTAAAACGAAAAAAAAAAAAAAACAGATTTTCGCAACTCATACTTCAAGTAACATAAATATTATTTTATAGTGTTTAGATATCGATACTCATCACGTGTGCGGGGTTTCGCTAGCTAGTTTAATTTTACCGTGTGTACAACAAGAACATGAAAGAAGTGCTTGTCACAATCCTTGAATCGAAGGCTCTAAGGGCGAAATTCAACCAAAACTGATATACGTCTTATAAAGAATGCGATTTTTGATGAATCTTAACCTGCGGGCCGAGCATGAACGTGCCAAGACGTTTGAGACAAGACATGATAAATTATGTCATGTCAATTTGTACTAGCATTTTATGACAAAACAGTTTTATCGCTCAAACTGTGATAAAATGTGTGGCTCAAGTCATGTAACGGTAGGCCGTGCTCGCCCCGCTGTATATTAATTTATCATTAACATTATATATTCATAAACTACATAACTTTATATAATGAGAAATAAATAAATCTAATACTTCCTAGCGAGCATATCCTGCGAATATGATTTTTGAAAGTTATTCCATACAAAAACTAATTTTAATCCGCAGATCTGTATCTGACTTTAGTAAAATCAGCCCTAAGCAGTATAACCGTGGTATCTCACCTGCGTTGGGAGTAGACTCCACGCTTGTTGGCGACGTATTCTAGCGTCTACTAAGTCTCCCAAGCTTATGCTGTCAGCAGCGTCGCTTATTCTCTGCAGTACTTCGTGTCTGAAGCAAATACACAATTACGATAATGACAGTAATGATATGCAGGGCAAAGTTACTAGGGCGCCCGATGTCTACCACATTTTTTCGCAAGAATATTAGACCTGGATAAGAATATTAAAACCTTTTTTTTTATATACTACATCATGTCCGGGAATTAACGCATAACCTCTTAGGGGGTCATTGTACTCATCATTATGAATAAGTTTTACTATGAGAACAAACTTGAAATCGCCAAAAAAAACAGCTGTTCCCTACATTTATGTTTGAATAACTCGTGAAAATGTAAGGAACGGAGGAGGAAAGGATTTAGATGTGAGTTTTCGGCTTCTGTCCCATCGCTGGCGATTCACGAGAACTGAGTAGATCTCATCATTTCAGCCGAAAGACGTCCACTGCTGGACATAGGCCTCTTTCAAAGGGAATCTTCAAAGGGGGGGGTTGCTATAATTGCCACGCTTGGCAGGCGGGCTGGCGATCGCAGTATGATGTTAAAATGCATAGAGAACGCTGCTACCCTTCCTCTAGTAAGTCCCTTAGTCGCCTTTTACGACACCCACGGGAAGAAATAGGGAGGTGCGATTCATTACGTCCGGCACCACACCGAACAGAGTAGATCTAGCAATTAAAAACGAGTTGGCGAGCAGCGAGAGCGCGACGGCGACGAGCTATTACTCGTTGGTGGTATGCGTATGTACCAAGCGTGAGTCTATGAGCGAGTGTTCTGCCCGCCAAGCGAGTGTCTCAGAGCAAGTACTCTCTTTAAAAACTCTTGTCGCTGCAACAAATGAGTACTCGCGATCTCGGTGTGAGCAGTCAGCAATCAACTATTATTTTTTTTACGTTTATTAATCAAAATACAGTTTTAACAGGATTTGTTTACACTTACACGTACCACACAAACCATCGTGGGTCTAACAGCGGTATGGCCAGACACGGCAACTTGGTGCCACTACATATTAATTTTTATTAATTAATCAACAGTGAACAATCTAGAAAAATTACATCTATGTACCATCGCATTAGTTCCCGGTCGACCACTTTTCGCCCGTATGCCCATAGTAATAAGGGCGAAAACTGGTCGACCGGAAACTAACGCGATGGTACCTATCTAAGTTATTAATATACCGGATGACTTTTTTACCATCTTGAAAAAAATAGGGTATATTAAGTGAACGGAGAAGAAACCGGCAGTCCTTTTTTTTTTCTTAATTTTTTTATAACATTGTAAGAAATTGATCTATCAATAAATACTACACATTTGAAGTAAACTTTTCATACTAGAACGATAAAAAAAATATTGATATTCAAATCATACGCACCTA
Organism: Tiliacea aurago; assembly: GCA_948098905.1. Classification (NCBI taxonomy): domain Eukaryota; kingdom Metazoa; phylum Arthropoda; class Insecta; order Lepidoptera; family Noctuidae; genus Tiliacea; species Tiliacea aurago. Next base: position 23,623,156 of record OX402578.1, read on the forward strand.
AATGCGCGGCGAGTAACTATAGGCCGGCTTCAAAAGATAGGATCGCTCTACGAGTTCATTGATAAATTATACCACACGCGATAATAAAAAAAAAAAAGAAAAGAACTATGCCATAGGCATAAAAAAAATCATCCGGTATGTATATTTGAGTATAGTTTTTGATGTTTTTTTTTTGTTGGTTTTTAATTGCGTGTGATAGGTAACATTTATGGCAAATAATTTAATTTAATGTTTTGTGTTGCGTAATGCAAATTATTTTACATACTATTGTATAGAATCAAGTTTTCTAACTGAACAGACAGCTGTGCTGCTGGAGAGTTTGCTGTGCCACTTCTTCTTCCCAGCTAAAGCACTAGGAAGTGATGAACGGTGGGCGTTTCTGAGGGACTGTCTTATGTAATTTTTGACGTTTGAAAAGGGCTGATTCTCATCCTAGTTTGATTATATAAATTACTTTTGATTTTGATATCTTTTACTTACACGGGACCTACAATCTTTTGTAAAGACGCCAGCACATCTAGCTACTACAATCTGTCAAATTTATTTAAAAGATTTTCAACTTTATCATTAAAGCATAAGGTTCAAGGTTGATTGGGAAAATTTTACAGTTTCGTGTAGCTGCTGGCGTCTGTACGTTCATTGAGCGATAAAATCGTTGCTATTGCCGTTGCGTTGATATTCCTCGTCGGCGGCCTAGTGAGTAGGGACCAGTGCCTTACTGGCATCGAGGATTGGGTAATCCTCTTCCCGAGACTATAAAAAAACCGGCAGATCCCCGGCCCTCTTAACTACGATAAACCCATATGAAATCCGACATATTTTAAAACTTACTTGGGACAGTGCGGTGCGACTTGCAGATAGTTCTCCTGCACGAACAGGGGCGCGAGACTGTAGTCATAGAAGAACAGGTCGCTCTTATCATTAATACTCATGGTCTTGTGGTCTTCCGCTGAGAACACCTTGCGGATCGCGTCCCATGGACCCTGGAGGAAGAACAACAAGATGGTTATTGGCGTTTTTTCTACACGAAATCACAGACATCAGCTGTCGTACAAACGTTAACAGATTTAGCACAATGTGATGTTTTTTGTAATAATATTTTTAAAATTTTCCGCAAATAAGCATTCTCAATTAAGAATAAGTCGGACACAATAACTTTTGATAAATAAGTTGACGTCTAGAAGTAACTGCACTGAGGAAACAGGCCTTCGCTTGCTTGCTGAGTGCAGTTATGCTAAATAAACATTGACAGTGCCTTTATGTCGTAACAGTAAGGGTGATTTTCGTAGTGTAAGTGTTACCATTGATGTGCGGTTGCAACTGGACATCCTTCTTGATAGTCTGGGCGTCCTTCCGGAGCCTGTCTGCGTCAGCGAGGCTAGGGTCTTTGGCCCACATGGACAGTTAGTTCAGGGTCTATCACATATCCCAATTGTAACAACAATACTTACCAACTTTATATCCTTCTTGATAGTCTGGGCATCTTTCCGGAGCCTGTCTGCATCAGCGAGGCTAGGGTCTATGGCCCACATGGACAGTAAGTTCAGGGTTTGACGCACATCCTGATTGGCTGAACTGATCAGTTGGGATAGTACGTCGGGGGGAATCTTGATGCCTTCTTTGAAGCATATTGTGAGCAATGCTGACTGAAATATGAAGAAAACATTCAGTATCGGAAAGATGTAAGGTGTAGTTTTGGTACATTTGAGGTGATTTTACAATTTCTTAAGTCAACTTATAATATACTCTGTTTGAGAACCGTGCATTTTTACCAATTTTGATTCTGAATAACGATTTAGGCTGCCTTCAGACGACACGCACCCGCTACGCGCACGCCACGCGTCCACCCCGCTCGTTTGAATATTTGTTGTCTATAATTTGAGTCTTATGACATATGAATAGATCTCCAATTGCATTTATCGAACTCGACCCGCACACGCGACGCGCCCGCTCCGCGCCCACCCCGCACACGCCTTGTGCCCGCGCTTCGGCTAGTGCCGTATTGACTGTGATCAAGGGCGTTTTTAGATTAAATAATAAGTAGTATAAGCGGGTGCGAGGCGGCGCGGGTTATCTGAACACGGCCTTATTATATATTTTACAATTTAGTCCATTTGAGAACAGGTTTCAAATTCAAATTCATTTATTTATTGCATCAAATATGGTAGGTACATGAAGTTCTTAGATAAAATATTTAGTAACACACATTTGGCCAATATTTAGCATGCAATAGTACAAGTTTTTTATATTCACTTAAATATATCTGTGCTTTATCGTATAAAATTTACAGGGACACTTTTCAAAGAACTCATCTATCGAATAAAAACATTCTTGTAACAACCACTTCCGCAACGCAACACAAAACTTATTGAAAAGTAGTTCAGTAATTGACCTAGGCAAAGCATTGTAAATTAGGGGAGCCATGTAAACGCAGCTCCGTCGAAAACGTTCTAGCTTTGGAACGGGCATTTCAAAATCTAAATTTGTGTAACTTTCCTTTTATTTGTGTTATCTTTTGGTTCAAACAGTTCAAGATTGGACCTCACAAACCTGGCAATTTCGTAAATATAAATGCATGGGACAGTCAATCGTTTTTTTTTACACATCGGTGCTTTTTTTAATCTAAAAGAAAATGTTATTTCCCTTATACTGTCCAGGTTAAAATAAGTGCGTGAAGCGCCATCATCTTAAAAAACGGGTATAACCATTAGTGTGTTTTATACCTTAATCTGGTCGACCCTTGGTCTGTTGAACCTCAGGTCGTAACAGTAGTTGACGAGAGACCTCATCTTCTGGCTATTTCTGTCGTTACACATACATATTATTGGCACTGATGACGATTTTATTAGAGCAATTAGTTCTTGGAGACCACCTGAAACGCAAAGAGATAGCATTAAAATATACTTACAACTATTTAGGTATTACTAGCGACCCGACCATGCTTCGCAATATATCTACTATATCTAAGTTAAATATTAATTATATCTAATATCCTAATCCTAACAAATTTTATAAATGCTAAGTTGACTTTTTTGTTTATTTGTTGAAGTTAAACTTCTTTACACACGCTTGACTTGGGGAGTAAGCTGGTGAATGCGTGACGAGAGCGTTACGAAAAGTGTGATTGGACGAGGCGAACGTAAGTTGAGAGGGAGATTTGAAGTAAAACTTCTTTGGGTAGCGTTACGCGAACGGTGATTTCTGTTTAACGTCAGTCGTGTGGTCTAAAGCACACTCGTTTTTGAAGTAAAACTTCTTTACGCACGCTTGACTTAGGGGGCGAACGGAAGTTGAGAGGGAGATTTGAAGTAAAACTTCTTTGGTTACGCGAACGGTGATTTCTGTTTTACTTCAGTTGTGTGGTCTAAAGCACACTCGTTTTTTACGCTTTCAAGCTAAAACGGCTGAACGGATTTAGATGAAATTTGGCACATGGGTAGACCATGACCTGGATTAGGTTAAAATATACTTTTTATCCCGATATTCTCACGGGATCGAGACTTATGGGCAGGGCGCAGGTTGTTTCATACACGTAAACCGTCTGGAAAAAATGCTCTAAATAATGCAAAATCCAATATGAAAGATCTAAGTGGTCATACAGATAGAAACGAAAAATTTCTTTATTTTATGCTATTTATAGATTTAAAGTATGTAGACACCAGGCACGTCAAGCTACCCGAACCTGTACAATTTTCCCAATCAACCTTGAACCTTATGCTTTAACGATAAAGTTGAAAATCTTTCAAGAAATCAAGAAAATCTTTGACAGCTTGATGTGCTGGCGTCTGTACTTAGTTTAGTAATTTGTACAGAAGTTTGTACACTACCAATCCTTACGTCTACGGAACACGACACTACGCCCATTTCAGTCTCGTGCAAAAGTAAATTATATTGAGCTCGTTTCAGCACTCCTATGGTTTGTTGTTTCTTAATTAAAACTCAACATACCTCTATCCTCATTGCCAGCCATCCCGTCAACTTCATCCATGACCAGCACGTGTTTCTTTGTGACTGCTTGTTTGCCAGTCTCACCTACAAATACAAAAATTATAAAAAATAACATAAATGTAACCGCGGCTTTTGCTTGTGTCTACAGGGTCAAAATAAATTAGCTAGCGAAACTCCGCAGACGTGATAGGTATCGATATCTGTACGGTGTACGTACTATCGCGGACACCTGCGCCTTATGCGGTTGAAAAGTGGTCAGGCGCCAGTGTCCGCGAAAGTACATGGTTTTAAAATATGTATTTTGATGCAATAAGTTAATTATTAGGCCCTAATTATTATAATTGCACTTTGATCGCGGCCTACATTTGGGAGCGCATAGACATGCGGCGGAGCCTAGATGATGGATTTAATTAGTGTTCAATTAGACGTGGTTTGAGTCGGACAACTTGCATTTTTATTTAGATTCATACCCGTCGAGCATTCATTGACATACATTCACGTTCATTGACATATTTTAATGTTTGGTTAACACACACCGAACAATATCTAAACACGAAAAAATTTAATAAAATCAAAAATATATTAATTTGATAAGATTTTTTGGGTCTGTTGTTACTGGAAGTATAAGCTGAGAAAATATGTTTATTTTTATTTTGATCGTGTTTAGTTATCGATACCCATCACGTCTGCGGAGTTTATCTAGCTAATTGTGTAAATAATGTCTGTGAAGGTTACACAAAAAATAAACTGATATTTCAAGTGACTACACTACCGGCGGTTGATGACCCCAAAAAAAACTGACAATAATTTCTTTTTGATTTATCATGTTTAGATATCGATACCCATCACGTCTGCGGAGTTTATCTAGCTAATTTAAATTGACCCTCGATATAATTTGGTACTGAGGCGCAGCTGAACAAAAAAATATACGTCTTTGAAAGGATTACCTTTAGCATAACCAGACAATGAGTTAGTAGTGACCAGTTCTCCTATCTGCTCCTTGATAAGCGTCTTGTTCCGGGTGTCTGAAGCATTGAACTCCACCACATCGAAACCCATCTCCTTGCACACTAGCGCCACTGATGTTGTTTTACCTAAATTGCAGGGAAGATTGAATTAAACTCGGCAGAAGTCGGAATAAGATTTTTCTGAAATGGTTTAAAACTAGCTGAAAGCAATTAAGATCAGGCAGTCTAAATCAAATTTCCACGCAAGCTCCGTCCCATGCTCCCCGCCACTCGGTTATGTGCAGGGCCGGATTTAGAGCACGGCAACAGGGGCTCTAGCCCTGAGCCTCCACAAAGAAGGGGCCTCCACAATTTGATTTTTTTAGATAAGAAAGAAAATACATCCATTGTAGGTAGGGATGAGTCGTTGACGGTTTTTCCGGTAACGAAACGTCAACGTTGATTTACATTCGTCAACTACTCGATCAACTAGTTACATTCGTCAACGAGTAAACATGTATCGTAAACAGTTCATTCATTGGATTGCTTTTATTTGACGCTGGGACGTTCAACGAGTCTCCTTTGTGTATCAAAGAAAAAAAATCCCAAAAGTCTGACAACCAGTCTTACCAAGGGGTATCGTATTGTGGGTGTCAGATAGGCGGTCGTTCCATGTAAATACTGGTATTCAGCTGCATTCGGTTGGACTGGTAGCCGACCCCAACATAGTTGGGGAAAGACGGCAGATTGATTGTGTATCAAAGAAAAAAATGTTCACATTCACAAGGTACCTTTTTAAGTTGTTTTTTCTTTGTCTGTTCTAAATACATTTTTGGGACCTGCACTTCTTAGTTGCCCCAGGGCCTCCACACCTTTAAATCCCGCCCTGGTTATGTGATAAACGCTAACACATCAGTAATAAAGTTGAATATCGCGTCCGCTCTTTGATCGTGTTCGAGCACGAAGCTAAATAGCGTAAGTCTCAATTCTTATTTCGTAATTTTTTTTTTTTTTGTCCTGGTTCAATTTACTCTCAAACACATTTTATTCTAGGGTGAAGGAATGAGTATGAGGTAATGATGATGAGTGATAAATCAGCACTCACCAACGCCAGGAGGTCCCGAAAGTAAAGCCGCCTTGAAGTAGCCTCCATCATCATTCTTAGCCCATGGACTGGGTTTAGGCAACTTAGCCTTTCTGTTCACATACCATTTTGTGAGCCAGTTGATTAATCTGTAAAGGGATTACGTAAAGCCAATAAGGGTTATTATAGACTGTCTTATTCAAGTTTCAAACAACAACTGACCAAAGAAAGGACACCTTACTACATAAAATAATACGTACTTTTTAACATTGCTAGCGTCACCGTGTTGTCCAATGATCTGTTTGATATTCTGTGGTTTATACTTCTCCACCCACATATTCATATTTGCTGTTATTGGTGCAATTTCTCTTCTTTCACCTGTAAGATTAAAAAAATCCCTAACTTTTATGATGTAATAAATTAATAGTTTAAAAAACACTAGAAAAACACGCGTTTATAAATGCACGTAAAAACAAAAAACTTGAAACCTGATCGTACAAGTGCAAACACGACTATGATACGACATTCCATCATGGAATGCCAGTGCCTATCTTCCGGCTTCATCATCAGACCTTGAAACCTAATTGTGGTCAAAGTTCATTACAAGACTTTTCTAAGAAATCCAAAACAGCTATGATACGATGTTCCATTATGAATTCATGAAGTTCCAGTTCATATCTTCCGGCTCCATCATCAGATCAGTTCGACAGTACCATATTATTGTATTGTCATCAGAACTATATACAGCTGCCAATTTTCATTACGCTATGACCCTTGGCAGATGTTTAAATTAGTTACCTTAAATTCCATTACATAGTTACAATACAGGTTGACCTAATAAAAGCGTGTTAAAAATGTACCACATTAACAACCGGTTTCTGAAAGACCCTTCGTTGAATATGTCATTGTGTTAGCTAAACCAGGATATTACGTTCTTTTGAAAATGAATACAAACTATGTCGTACCATTTACTTGATTTGTAGATGACGTGCTTGATATCGTACTAGAAATTGAACTTGATTTTGATTCCAATTTCACTTCAGTTTTATGTTCAACTTTTTCCTCCTTAATCTTCCTAGGACTTTTAGATTTTTCACGATTCTTTGATTGATTAACATCTGTTTTACTTTTAGAACTACTTTCCTTTGATTTCGATTCTGTCTTAACTTTCTCAGGTGTACTCTTCTTAGATTTGCTGTCAACATGATTATCTTTTTCAGATTTTTCTTTTGGGCTTTTGTCTTTGGATTTTGATTTCTTTGGAGTCTTTTCTGTCTTAATTTCAGTTTTTACCGTGGGTTTACTTTGTGATCTTTCTGTGATCATTTTGAGGAACTCATCTTCGTTTATGATTGGGATGCCCAGTTCTTGCGCTTTGGCAGTTTTCGCTGGGCCCGCGTCTTCACCAGCTAGCACGTGAGTTACCTAAGAGAAATAATTTAAGATTATATTATGGGGGTAACTATAATGTACTGATACTAAAGGTTTGGGTATAGAACAAGACGGATTTTTTTTATACACCAACTTCTTTATAATAGTAATTGGTGGATTTCTTCGAACTCAATGTTAATTGACCTTTCTTACTGTCAGCTTCATAAGTTCTAGTGTTGTCCTTTCGCGTCAAAAAATGCAGTATTTAAACTTACTATCTACTGAAATCAATAAGCAGCTCATGCAATGTGTCGAATTAGTCATTCAAAGTAGTCAAGTTTATAATCTTACCTTTTTAGAAACCCCACTCTTGACACATCCTCCATACTTATTAATCGCAGCTGCTATTTCATCTTTCTCAAAAGAGTCGAGAACTCCAGTCAATAAAAAAGCACAGTCTTTCAAACAATCTGGTTTTCCCTAAAATTACAGTCAATATTAGTACAATTTGAACTTTATTGAGTTCTCACACAAGGTGAATAATTGAATAAGATTGTTTTTCTTTACTCAATCTTAAAAAGATGCAGTGAAGGGTGGGCGATTTTTGGGTTCTTTCGTGTCATGTAATATAACATTAAACTTTTTGATTGCTTCATCAAATCATCAGGCACTGGCGAATATAAATGTGGGATGGTTATTATTGTTATTTGTTATTTGCATGGTTACTAAAGTGCCAATTTTATATGTTATTTATTTTTGAATTGTAAGTGACTATGCTGTTGGTGTGCTTATTATAAATAAATAAATACAGTTTATTCCCTGTGGAATTATCAACATTCTGCTCTAGCACCCACTGTTTAAATATACAACCCAGTCTTATTAGTTTAATTAAATAATTACAGAATGTTAGAAAAAAAAAAAAAAAAAAAAACAGACGTATGGATACATCTTATTGGAGATCATCTTTTAAGCAAGGAATTGCTGGTGCAAAAAGCAACAATACATCTATGCTAATATTATAAAGAGGTAAAAGTTTGTATGTAGGGGGTAATCTCTGTAACAACCAGTTGGATTTGAAAAATCGGCTATTTAACATCACTCAACGACCCTTAGGAGCCGAGCAAAAAGAACGCTAAGCCAAAACGAAGTAATAACGCGGGCGGGCGATGCAATGCGAAGCAGTGGGTCAGGGCAACAAGAAATTTCACGCGGCTGAAGTTGCGGGCAAAGCTAGTAAATAATATAGACATACCACTGGAATCTCTTTAGCTCCTAAATGTTTTGGTCCAGATCTGTTCAAATAAGACTTATATAAAGCGGCCGAATGGATTTTCCTTTCATGTCTTTCTTCATCTGTTAAAACTGAAACAAAAGTTTCAAAATAATTACAAAACCTAGACTAAGACTAAGGTCTAGAGCAAACCCATCCCAAAATATAATTCTTTCAGCAGGTGGTGATTGCAACTTTGGACCGGAGTCAATGAAGGAAGATTGTCCGATAGAGGGCAATACTAAGTAGCACTACTAAGGGGTCAACCTAAGTTTTCAGTGTCATTTTTACAGAATTATAGAGGTATGAGGAACAGGGTGTAAAGTTCACTCATCCTCTATAGAAAAGGGAGGATCCTCCGACCAGACAGGTGTTGTGTCTGGTGGGTTCCTTCTTTTTTTTACAATTTTTGTAAATATGTGAGCACCATGTATCTATCACATAATTAATTTATATGTCATTGTTTCATTCTTAACTCTTTTTATTACCTATTGTGGTATAGTAATTTTATTCTAGGTGCATTGTCTTCACATATAATTATATAGTGAATGTACCTATAAAAAATATTGTACAAGATTTTAAAAGAGTAATGGTGGAGTTTCTTGCCCATTCTTCTCCATACGAAACTACCATTTGGAAGGGGCGACTAGAATCAATTCTATTTTTTTGTAAATATTGATGTTCAAAAGTGCCTTAGATGTGCCTATTTGAAATGAACAATTTAACTTTGTCTTTGCAACTGTCTGACGATTGATGTCGGTATGTTGTACGTATATATATATATACTAGTCGCGCGGTAAACTCTGCTTGCGCGATGCAGGATTTTGCGTGCAGTCAGTGTGATGCGTAGTGGCGATGTTGATGCTGCCACAGAATAAATCAATACAACCATATCCACATAAGATGCTAGGGAATTGCACTGTTGACAGCTCACTTCACCTAAGTTATCACGGTGAAATTTTACAGAATAGACCAGCTTACTAATCTAACAGAGATGCCAACCAGTTAACTAATCTAACAGAGATGATGACACAAAATTGTGTGTGTGCCACATGTGGAATTTTTCGTTCATCATGCTTGACAATGTTGTAATCTCATACTCGTTACTTAAAGATATTGTTGGGGATTGGTGAGCTGAGTACTACAATAAGTAAAAAAGCATTTATTCTCTTACCAGATTCATTCAAGCTTTTATTTATTTTCCTTTTTTTATTTGTCTCCTTGTCATCCTCCTTATCAGATGAATCACAGTCATTATCATTTTGACTTCCCATTTCTTGTTCAACTAACTTCTTCTTCTTACTTCCATGATCATGACCAGCATCATCGTCTATAAATTCAGCAAACTTTCTTTTGCTATGTTCAGTTTTAGATTTTTTTGTATCACCGTCTTTAGAATCAAAGGATACTGATTGATTATGTTTTTTATCAGTTTTTGATGGTTTGACACTGTCAGTTTTCTTTGTTTTAGTTTCATCAGCTTTTTTGGATTCTTTACTTTCATCAGCTTTTTTGGATTCTTTACTTTCATCAGCTTTTTTGGATTCTTTACTTTCGTCAGTTTTCTTTGATGATTTGTGTTCGTCAGTTTTCTTTGATTGTTTACTATTGTAATTTTTCTTTGAGTCTTTAATCAATTCTGAGCTTAAGCTGGTCTTGTGTTTCTTTTCATGTGATGTTTCATTGTTAGGTAATTTGGTTGAATCCTCTGTTTTATCTTTTGATGATGATGGAGTAGCCTTGTCAGTAGAGGATTTCTCAATGCTGGCAACTTTTTCATCATTTAATTTCCCTTCTAGCTCTGCATTGTCAATTTCTAACAGGCTCTTTTCAAATTCGTCATCAGAATGGATGCCTAATTCAGTGTTTTTCTTTTTCTTAACTAATGGTTCTGTTCTTTTAATGGGACCGTTACCAAACATGTCTATTGCTTTCACTTCCTTGAGTGCTGGTTTAGGAGACTTATTTTTACTTTTACTGGATGTCTGGGCTTCACTGCTATTTTTCTTCTTTTTGGATGAGAATATCTCTTCATCAGAATCATCATTTAATACACGCCTCTTTTTTCCAGCTTTTTTCTATAAAAAAAAAAATATCAGCATTTTTACGAGAGTGTGCGAGATAATTTTTTCATAGCCATAGGCTGGCTCTTATTTAACTTAATATCATACATAAAATAATCCAGAGATAGTTAACTTACTTTATTTTTAATAGTTTGAGCATCTGGAGACTCTGGAATAACATCGTCGTCATCTTCAACTGTAGTAGAGGGCTTTGGTGGCTTTTTCAGTTGAAAAAATGACCTAATATCCTGAAAACAATGCATTATCAATGCAAATGCATTTCTTATCAAACCGATTGACCGATCAACATATTGATGCAAGTCTGTTATCGTTTTAAAACTTGTACAAATAACTGATATCAATACCGTGTTTTAGTTGATGGTTTTTTTTTATATTAAAATTAATTATATAAATACATTAGAAAACACGACGACTATTCAAATACCACCTAAAATAACTGCCGTGGTACAAAGGGGCAAAGGAATAAACATAAATACTATGTAATCCACGGTTTACCTACCGACCAATTATTTGAAAAAGAACTTACTCTCGACATATTGAAGTTAAACCAAAAGGATTTACGAAACAAAAACAAATAACATGATTTTCTAAATATTAATTTCAGGCTGATTTAGCACGAGATTCAGGGATTTGCAAAATGTTGGTAGAAAAGAACACCTTCTTCGCCGCCAAATAGTTTCTTGAAATTCTGACCATTTGACGGCATTGTCATTTGACTGACATTAGCTTTCTGCAGTTTTTCTTTTAATGGCCTGGGTGCTGGGACCTTTTAGCCAAGTCTTTAAACAAAGTTTGTATGATGAAATACATTTTTAGTCGCGTCAATGAATATACAGGGTGTTTGGTGCATCGTGTGCCAAATTGAAATGGTCGACTGAAGGAGTCATCCGCTAGCCTTTTAGACCCTTTAACACCCCTCATGCTCTGTGGTTTTTTTTTTATCGGCTTTTTTTGTTTTCCAAAAAAAGACCCAAATTTTACATTCAAATACAGATTTAAAAAAAATATAAGGCGTAGACTCTGAATTTTATTTTTATTTCGATGTGTATTGTTTAAGAATACTTTTAAATACAAAATTAGTGATATTAGTCACCTAGTTATTTTTAATTCACTCGCAAAGGTAAAACTTAAATTAAAGCTGTACATGTTACAGCTGTTTATAAGGCTACAAAAAAAAAATCAAAAGCGACCGGGATCTTCCAACTCCCTCATTAATTCTCCAGTCTATCCTCTTTCTAATGATGTGCCACATGCCATAAAAGTATTTTAACAACTTTGTGAATTCGCTAGAATTGTGAATCAAGTCACATAAAACTACATTCCAAATTCTAATGAAAAAATATTTATTGCGGAACTGTTACTTGAGAAAGAGGTAAAATTTGTTTTCTCACTCTTTCACAGTAAAATCTATCTTCTATCTCTTTCTTGCATACCTTAAATCGGTTTGAACAAATCGCACCGCCCGACCCGCCATTTTTTTTGAATCGAGTCACCTAAGGCTAATATTCAAAATTATGATTTAAAAAAAAATCTCTTAAATGATACCTGTCAAACCTATAAATCTGCTATCTCATTCTTATGGTTAGGTAAATTCGTGTCTCATATCTGTATCTTTCGTGGGATTTACTTGAAATAAAAAAACAAAATTGCATTTTTAACATTTATTTAATCATTGTTACAAATCTTGCTCAAATTGTTGGCCTCTGTTGCGAATGCAGGCCCGACACCTGTTTCGTATTTCAACAGTTGTTGTACGAAGTCGTATTTCCTCCTTAATAGTATTGAATGCCGCTTCTATGCGTTGGACTAATACCTCCCTAGTTGGAACCTCCGTGGCATATACCAACTCTTTGGCACGTCCCCAGACATAAAAGTCTAACGGAGTTAGATCTGGGGAACGTGGCGGCCATGGAATAGGGCCATCGCGTCCAATCCATGCATTGGGGAACACATTGTCGAGATATTCCCTCACAGTCAATCGCCAATGCGCGGGACAGCCGTCATTTTGAAATACAATGGGCACACGTTCATTAAATAAGGGCACATCGGTCACTAATTCGGGCAGGTCATTTTGTAGGAATTCCAGGTAGTCTTCGCCATTGAGATTATCGGGCAGGTAATGCGGTCCAATTACCTGATTCCCAATCACTCCTGCCCAAACGTTTACACTAAACCTTCTTTGAGAAGATTTCTGTCTTTTAACACGTGGGTTTTGCGTTTTCGTTGTCCAGTGGTGCAAATTGTGTAACTTGAGGATCCCATCCTTGGTAAATTTGGATTCATCCGTCCACAGTATTCTTTTAAAAAAATCAGGATCATCCGAGTGTAAAAGAAACCGACAAAAAGCCACTCGTCTCTCAAAGTCGCCACCCTCAAGACCTGCAACAAACAAAAAACTCTTTTAAATTTCTCTTGGGCAATAAGTAATTGCACAAGAAAGGACCCTCTGTTCGTGCTAATAGATTCACTACCTGGAAGTGACGCCATACCATACCCATTACCTGCTAAACAAAGGCAAGGTCAAACAAAGCTTGCACGGGTTTAAAGTTAGTTTAAAATTACGTACCTTGCACCGGAGTGTAGTGGAATGGATGCTTTTTGTTTTGACGAAGTACTTTCCACACTTTCCATATTGAAATATCAAGATGTGATGCCACATTTCTAATGCTTCTTGTAGGGTCTTCCTCAAAAAGTGCCAGTATTCTCTCGTCTACTTCAACATTATGTCGCACAATGTGGCCTCTTGGTTCATTAAAAGTAACACTGCCAGACTCTGCGGCCAGGTAATCGTCTACCAGGAAAGCGTTCCTGGTAAAGTCGTTGCGCTGCACGAGCGACGCCATTAGCGGCTCCGTAAGCCATCATGATGTCCGCATATTCTTCGTTAGAGAATGTCGCCATTGCAATAACAAAAAACTCAAAGTTTAACAATAACAACAAAAATTAAACAAATGTAACAAGAACCAGCAAAACTTAACGATAACAAAGTAATAAAAGAATCGCGGAGTATGGTGAACTAGCACACACGTTAGGTAGCAGAGGCAGTCATGTCTCGACTAAAAAAATGGCGGGTCGGGTGGTGCGATTTGTTCAAACCGATTTAAGGTATGCAAGAAAGAGATAGAAGATAGATTTTACTGTGAAAGAGTGAGAAAACAAATTTTACCTCTTTCTCAAGTAACAGTTCCGCAATAAATATTTTTTCATTAGAATTTGGAATGTAGTTTTATGTGACTTGATTCACAATTCTAGCGAATTCACAAAGTTGTTAAAATACTTTTATGGCATGTGGCACATCATTAGAAAGAGGATAGACTGGAGAATTAATGAGGGAGTTGGAAGATCCCGGTCGCTTTTGGTTTTTTTTTTGTAGCCTTATAAATAGCTGTAACATGTACAGCTTTTAATTTAAGTTTTACCTTTGCGAGTGAATTAAAAAAAAAACTAGGTGACTAATATCACTAATTTTGTATTTAAAAGTATTCTTAAACAATACACATCGAAATAAAATTAAAATTCAGAGTCTACGTCTTATATTTTTTTTAAATCTGTATTTGAATGTAAAATTTGGGTCTTTTTTTTGGAAAACAATAAAGTCGATAAAAAAAAATCCACAGAGCATGAGGGGTGTTAAGGGGTCTGAAAGGCTAGCGGATGACCCCTTCAACGACCATTTTAATTTGGCACACGATGCACCAAACATCCTGTATAATAAACAGGCAATATTCATGTCCTTAACTTAGAGCTAAGCTAAGAGCATGTCACAGCTCCGATTTTTGATGTGAAACATCTATAAACGCACGTAAAATCGATTGCCGACGCATACCGTGTGGTGATCGGCTACTATACCTATCAGTCTTGGTCACTAACTCCGCTAGGAGTAATAGTCTAATAGTCTCAGATTATAGAAAGAAGCAGATAGACCGCGCGGAACAATAAAGTGAGGCCCACAGGTGAGGCCCGTTTGTAGACATGTGTGCGTTACAGCCACGTGACAGCACTCACGTGACAGCACCACGTGACAGAACAAGTGCCTCTACGAGTATATCTGTGTACGGTTGCCAGGATAATGAAAAAATTAGCCATAATATTTCATTACATGAAAAAAACAAAGTTCTTTTTTCTTAAATCAGTTGTTTTTAATAACAGTATACGTCAAATTAACAATACCCATATAAACGATACATTTGCGATATATTTTTATTTTGAGACACCAACATTTTATTGTTTTTGGTAGCTAGGCGCAACTAGTCGATACTTTTTCCATACAAATTTCGGGGGGGTTTTACTCCACTGTTACACATTGTACATCTAAAGTAAAACATGATATCGTTTTGTCTTATTATTAATTTTGTCTGTACAGAAGCAGAATAGTAAAAAACAAAGGCATTAAAAAGTTATGAGCCAACAAAGATTCGTTTTTCCTGCTAATTTTAACGCAACTTTGGGCGTAAATAAGTAATAAAAGAAGTATAAAATCTCAAAAACAAAGCTCGTTCCGACAAAGCTCAATTGTCCAAGATTATAATAAACTTTATTCGTAATTGATTTATGCAGTAGTTTTTTCATAAAACCCCACCTTCCAAAGGAGTTTTCGTATATTTTTACGCGCGCGGTTTAGTATGAATCACTAAGTAGGTATGAATCGTCGTGCACTGTGTTTGTGTGCGTGCGACTAGACGTTATGCGTGTAGACTAGCTTCTAACTGCTCATCACTGGTGCTATCTCTGTCGGACACGATGCTAGGTGAGACAGCGTGCTTTTTGGCCGCGCCCGACAGTGAGTTCGAGCCCGCGACTAGTTGGCTCTTAAGGTGCCGTCATATATCCCATGATATAGCAAATCGACTGATGTAATAAGTATTATAAAATCCATTAACTAGTTACACTTACGAAGGCACATACATACTTATTTATTTATAGACATACCGACCAGAAAAGACGATAAATAAAACACTATTATCAAAATAAATATTATTTATTAAAAATCTTTAGGGTGCTCGTGGATTTTAACAATTTGAAACTAATAATATTATGTTGCGCGCACAACTAAAAAGCCTACTACTAGCGCCATCTAGAGTATCAAGTAGCGGAACTAGTAGAGTCAAGATGCTTCTAGAAAGTTCGATTCTAGAACTATCGACACCCGGTCAGTCGGAGCCGGTATGTACTCGAATATTTTAGATGTTTCGGGAACTATCCGAGGCCCTATATAAGGCCGGTATGGGCCGCGACGGAGTTAGTTTATTTTTGAAAACGAGACAAGCGAAAACAACTGAACGATATTTGAGAGTGACATTATGTGATTGTGTTTTAATTGTGTTTAAAGTAGTAGTGTGTTAATTGGTGTTCTTAATTAAAGTGTCTATTTTTTTAGTTACTAAATCGGCAGTTTTTATTGTCACGAACCCCAAGCTCGTAACAATTGGTGTCCGAAGCTAGGATTGAAATCATGCCGATTTTACCTAAAGACGACACGGAGGGTATCCGTACCCGGAGTCAACGCTAACAGGAGAAGGACCAGAGACGTTTTGGTGGAGCTACGCCACAGAGGTCGGAGGGCCAGCTACCGACCACGGAGGCCGACCCGTCCGCAGCAGCTCCAGCATCAGCAGCACCAGACTTTGCTGCCCTGGTGATGATGCTGCAGGAACAGTCCCGCCGTCAGGAGGAACAGTCCCGCCGTCAGGAGGAACAGGCTCGTCGGCTGGTTGAACAGCTCCATCGCGATAAGGAGTAGCAGTCCCGCCGTCAGGAGGAACAGCTCGTCGGCTGGAAGAACAGCTCCAGCGCGATAAGGAGGAGCAGTCCCGCCGTCAGGAGGAACAGGCTTGCCGCCAGGAAGAGCAGATGCTCCTCATAAAGGACCTTCACGCAACCTTCAGGAAAGACGTGAAGGAGGTGAAGGAGATGGTTGCCCAGCATGATAACCGCCTGTCAGAAGCCGAAACTCAGATCAGCAAGTTTAACAACGTCATTGCTGATGTGAAGTGGGAGTTGGGTAACCTTAAACTTGGGGATGGAATCGCAGCTCCCGTAGCTACAACACCTTCGCTACGTGGATTCAAAGTGCCACCGTTCGACGGAACTACTTCCTGGTCAGCCTACAAAATCCAGTTTGAGGCTGTCATGAAGGCGAACGGGTGGAATAACAGTCAGGCCATGACTGCCCTCACCCTAGGCCTGCGCGACCAGGCCTTAACTGTCCTGGAAGCTCTTGGTAAGGAAGTGACTTACGAGCAGCTCCTTGAGGCATTAGAGGCTCGGTATGGCGATGCTCACCTGGAACACGTGTTTCGTGCGCAGCTCAAGGATCGTGTGCAACGCAGTAACGAAAACCTGCAGCAGTGGGCTCTTGAAGTAGAGAAGCTGGTTCGTAAAGCTTACCAGTCCGTACCTGCGCTTATTGATGGGAACCTGGTGCAGGCATTCATTGACGGCATCCGCGACATTGAAGTTAGAGCTGCTGTGAGGGTCGGTCACCACGGGACGCTTAAGGACGCCTTGGCCCATGCACTGGAGGTGGAAGCTGTGCGGCAGGATCATCGTTCCCATCGCGTCAGGGAGGTTGCAGCGTCTACAGTTCGCGATCGTAAAGGATACATCCCTAGGTGCTACGGCTGTGGGGAAAAGGGCCACCTTCGATCTAGTTGCCCTAAGCGAACTACAGAAAAGGAAGATGGCCGGTCTCCAGAGGTTAGTGCGGCTAACAGCACCACCCACCAGCTGCAGGAATACGACTTTGTGGTCGAACATCGCAGCAGGAAATCTCATGGCATCACGGATGCATTGTCAAGAAGACCTTGTCCCTAAGACTGCAGGCATTGTACTAGGCAAGAGGGTAAGGAAGTGGTACCTGTGAGAATGCTCAGGACAGACCTCAGCAACGAGTGGAAGGAAAGCCTACAACGTACACAGCAGGAAGATTCGGACATCAAGCCGATTCTGGAGTGGATAAAGGCCAGAGCTCCCAAGCCTAGGTGGAGCGACGTCTCAGCGATGAGTTCGATCACAAAAAGCCATTGGGCCCAATGGGACAGCTTGGCGATTCAGGATGGAGTCCTGTGCCGTAAATGGGAAAATGCTCGGGGAGACAGCTGTCATTTGCAAATGGTTGTCCCTAAAGCTCAAGTACCGGACGTTCTACAGCTGTACCATAATGGTTGTTCAGGAGGTCATCTGGGAGTAAAATGGACTCTACTGAAGATACGAGAGCGGTTTTACTGGGTCCACTGTCGGGACGATGTCGAGGACTGGTGTCGCAAATGTACAAGTTGTGCAGCTGTAAAGGGACCTCAGATTCGTAGTAGAGGTGCATTGAAATTGTACAATGTTGGTGCACCATGGGAAAGGATAGCTCTTGACGTTGCGGGGCCATTTCCGGAGAGTGAAAGTGGTAACAAGTATTTCATGGTTGTGATGGATTACTTCACTAAGTGGCCGGAAGTCTTCGCCATTCCAAACCAAGAAGCTTCAACAGTTGCAGATAAACTGGTTCATGAAGTCTTCTGCCGTTTTGGAGTACCCTTGGAAATTCACAGCGAGCAGGGAAGGAATTTTGAGTCCCAAATATTTCAGGAAACTTGCCGAGTAATGGGTACTCATAAAACGAGAACAACCTCCCTGACGCGATGGGAACGATGATCCTGCCGCACAGCTTCCACCTCCAGTGCATGGGCCAAGGCGTCCTTAAGCGTCCCGTGGTGACCGAGCCTCACAGCAGCTCTAACTTCAAAGTCGCGGATGCCGTCAATGAATGCCTGCACCAGGTTCCCATCAATAAGCGCAGGTACGGACTGGTAAGCTTTACGAACCAGCTTCTCTACTTCAAGAGCCCACTGCTGCAGGTTTTCGTTACTGCGTTGCACACGATCCTTGAGCTGCGCACGAAACACGTGTTCCAGGTGAGCATCGCCATACCGAGCCTCTAATGCCTCAAGGAGCTGCTCGTAAGTCACTTCCTTACCAAGAGCTTCCAGGACAGTTAAGGCCTGGTCGCGCAGGCCTAGGATGAGGGCAGTCATGGCCTGACTGTTATTCCACCCGTTCGCCTTCATGACAGCCTCAAACTGGATTTTGTAGGCTGACCAGGAAGAAGTTCCGTCGAACGGTGGCACTTTGAATCCACGTAGCGAAGGTGTTGTAGCTACGGGAGCTGCGATTCCATCCCCAAGTTTAAGGTTACCCAACTCCCACTTCACATCAGCAATGACGTTGTTAAACTTGCTGATCTGAGTTTCAGCTTCTGACAGGCGGTTGTCATGCTGGGCAACCATCTCCTTCACCTCCTTCACGTCTTTCCTGAAGGTTGCGTGAAGGTCCTTTATGAGGAGCATCTGCTCTTCCTGGCGGCAAGCCTGTTCCTCCTGACGGCGGGACTGCTCCTCCTTATCGCGCTGGAGCTGTTCTTCCAGCCGACGAGCTGTTCCTCCTGACGGCGGGACTGCTACTCCTTATCGCGCTGGAGCTGTTCTTCCAGCCGACGAGCCTGTTCCTCCTGACGGCGGGACTGTTCCTCCTGACGGCGGGACTGTTCCTGCAGCGTCATCACCAGGGCAGCAAAGCCTGGTGCTGCTGATGCTGGAGCTGCTGCGGACGGGTCGGCCTCCGTGGTCGGTAGCTGGCCCTCCGACCTCTGTGGCGTAGCTCCACCAAAACGTCTCTGGTCCGTCTCCTGTTGGCGTTGACTCCGGGTACGGATACCCTCCGTGTCGTCTTTAGGTAAAATCGGCATGATTTCAATCCTAGCTTCGGACACCAATTGTTACGAGCTTGGGGTTCGTGACAATAAAAACTGCCGATTTAGTAACTAAAAAAATAGACACTTTAATTAAGAACACCAATTAACACACTACTACTTTAAACACAATTAAAACACAATCACATAATCTCACTCAAATATCGTTCAGTTGTTTTCGCTTGTCTCGTTTTCAAAAATAAACTAACTCTGTCGCGGCCCATACCGGCCTTATAAAGGGCCTCAGATAGTTCCCGAAACATCTAGAATATTCGAGTACATACCGGCCCCGACTGACCGGGTGTCGATAGTTCTAGAATCGAACTTTCTAGAAGCATCTTGACTCTACTAGTTCCGCTACTTGATACTAGATGGCGCTAGTAGTAGACTTTTTAGTTGTGCGCGCAACATAATGTTATTAGTTTCAAATTGTTAAAATCCACGAGCAGCTAGTGCCTAAAGAACTTTAATAAATAATATAGAACGCAATTTAATAATATAGAAATGCGTTGAAAATAAACAACCAACCTCAAAAAAAAAACTCTACAAAGCGAAAAATAACGACTTCCGAAATTAAAGTTATTTTTCACTTTGTAGTGTTTTTTTTAGAAGTCGTTGGTTTTTTTTTTAAAGTTTTTTTTTTAATTTTTGAGTGGTTCAGTTTGCAATAAATCTATGTTACAATAGCCCATAGCCTAATGTCAACTGCTCATCACCTTTTACAAAATATTGTTTTTCCCGATGCAGGGGCGTTAATAGTTGAGGAGTTCTCCTGGTGAGAACCACGAGAACTGATGGTGACTTCACCATTATGCATTGTGTCGAGCCTAAATTGCTTAGCAACCGTATTAAAGTTTCTAATCGAATCGCAATAGTGAAATAGTAGTTTCGGTGGCCATCTGTGATCTTCGTCATCAGTTCCACTTCACCAAATGGTGCTTTCCGAGTGCAAATGCATGAGTTACTATAAAAAATACTGAAATCGATATACTTAGGTGTAACGTGCCTATAAAATTTGAGGATTGCCCTCGATATCCATGGGATCCCCTCATCAGATTTCGACTTGGTGACAATGGGACCATCTCGGGAACATAACCTTTCAAACAAAAATGAATTGCAAATTCATTTTTGTTTTCAAATCGGTCCACAATTGACGGAGCAACCGGTAGACAAACATAAATACATACAGCCGAACATATTTTTTTAATATTGTTTTGGATAACCTGGCTGCAGCTTCAGCTCATCTTGATGCCACCATTGCATTGCATGTAGAATCCAATACTGATCAAAACAAATCCAAACACAACTTAATTGAGCATTTAATGTAATGTCTTACGCAGTCTTACCAGTTCTTAAGCAATTTAGATTATTTTTATTAAGAACAATTTTTCAATCGACTCGAGCAGTTTCTGAGGATAGGCTTCGTACACAGCCCGCCAGCAATACGTATGGCGAGCGAACTACCGGTTAAGTATATTATACCGATTAATAGTCTACCCTCAGAAATAAAGAAATGTATTAGGTAGTCGTTTCCCTTATGCATATATTTTATAATGTACGCTATAATGTCGATACAATTAGAACATATTCAGGTCTTTAAAAGTTTACATTTGATATTTTTATGTGTACACACGGCTACACATCAAGCTGTACATTTCCAGTATCAGCTGACCTGTCATTGTACGGAAATCCTATACAATGCGAGATCAGCTTATACTGGAAATGTACAGCTTGATGTGTAGCCGTGTGTACACATAAAAATATCAAATGTAAACTTTTAAAGACCTAAATATGTTCTAATTGTATCGACATTATAAAATATATGCATCATTGTAGAATAGAATAGAATACTCTTTATTATGTACACCATAAAAGTTACAGATATAAATGTTGATGTTGATTGTATAGTTTGATAACGAGATAGACTCATGACAGCACAAGTTACCTTAGTGGTTTTTGGTTGCTATCTAATATGTAATCTTGTGTTCTTTTGTATAAATGATAGGTAAATAAAAAACAAAATTCCAGACCGTACTACCTAGTGTGCTGCAAATCCTGGCTGCAGCATAAGACCAAGAAATCCATAATCTTGCAACCTAAAATTTGAAACACCCATGTATGCTATATAACTATCTATAATATAGCATACATGGGTGTTTCAAATTTTAGGTCACACTATGTTTGGAAGTACATACCCATTATGTGTCTAACATCCATATCATAGATAATACCCTGATCCCTACCACAGCTAACAAAAGACTGGAGGACCTTGAAACGGCTGAACCGATTTTGATAAAACATGTCTAAGAACCACCACTAGAAAACCTGCTTAAAAAAAAAACATCCATATCGGTTCATCCGTTTAAGAGCTACGGTGCCACAGACAGACACATAAACATAGCGGTCAAACTTTTATCACCCCTCTTTTTGCGTCGGGGGAATGCATGCAATAGAGTTTAGCACCTGACTCCAGGCTTGTATCAAAGTATGTAAGCCATACAAGTCGTTTTCCATATGATACCATTTTTCACCATTTTCAACACGATTTGATGATGCAGCACACCTCAAATATCGTTATAGGCTAAATAAAACAACATTAACATGCGGCAATAAATATTCTTAATAAAACCTCAAATACATCTTAAATATCCAACAGTCTTAGACAATAATACTAACTAAACGTCCTAGAAATAAATACCTATCAACGTAAACGTTATATAACAAATCGCTACCGGCGTGAAGACGGTGTGTTGAAACATTTAATGTCCAACTCGTTCCCATTTGGGCCTGTGGTGGACTGCATCGGACCTCTGCGGGAGTGTCTGGATATCACGTGCCGGGCCCACACCAAGTCGCGAGAACTTCTAGACCTACAGCTGCGGGACCTAGAACTGGTGGAACTAAGCGTTTTGCCAGATGTACTGGTACTGGAAGCCGACCAGCATGTGTCACTCAGCAGTTTTTCCGGGCAGTAAGTCCCATCCGAACGAGTTAGAGTACTAGTCGAGTACATTGGTACTGAAGTCTTCTTCTCCAATGGGTGCACCTTTTCAATTGTTAACTGCGCCACTGATGTTTCTATTTGTGGCACTCTCGGCCTGATATCTTTAGCCACGTCAGCTATAGCAAGACGGTTGTCACCATATTCCTCTTCGCTATCGATATTGGATGGCGATGATCCTCCATCAGTACCTTCATTGTCACTCATTATTACGGCCATCAGTTTTTCTGTGTTCTCATTCAAATCGTAAACTTTATGAGTTTTAATAGATCCTAAAGACGTCGTTTTACTTCGGGAAGGGATACGCTTGTGAGTACGTTTCTTTTCGCTGTAATATATTGCACTTTGATGAGGTAATACTGCTGGGAAATTACTGTCTACCTTCGTATACGCGACCTCTTGCGTAAAAGATGATTTTCCCGATTTGCCTTTACAACCACATGGGTTCGCATCTCCAAGCGTGTAACTATAACAAATCTGCATAAGGCATATTAGGGCTGCAGTCACAAAGACGAAAAAAACATACACTTTTGGACTCCAGTCAGTGTTTACAAAGATATAAGATTGACTGAGCGCTGTCCATGGATTCCATTTAGCTATACCAGCATCTTGGAATTCAAATAGATTGCGCCTTGATAAACCTTTTCCATAGGTTTGAACCGCAGCTGCTATTCTCAGGAGTCCGCCATATGCTGTAAATAATTTCTCGTCAACCAGATGTGGAGCGACATCACGTTTCATCCAGTGCCACAGTTCGTTATTTAAATTAACGAAATCTGCGTGACGACACTTGGCTGGAGAACTGTGCAATATACACCTCGACGCGGTTGTGTAATACTTCAAGAGAATACTCTCTGAGCTCGGTGCCGTTAAACTCACAAGTCCTTGTGATCTGAAGGGCAGGGCGATAGCTGCCGGTTTGCGATCATCATCTAGTTTAGGAACCGGCAAATGAATGCAGTTATTAGAATCGCGTCTTATTATCAAACAAGTGCAAGGGTCTAACAGCTTCCCGGATCCAATTTGAATTTTAGCTACAGTCAGGTTTGACCACTTAGGGATTCGAGCGGGCTGCCTCCATCCTAAGCCTTGAGTATTCATATTCACCTTGAGACGTTCATAAAAATCGTGGAGTTGCCTTGCATTTCTGTAAGGAACATAACCTGCGTAATAAGCAAATCTAACAGTAGGCAGAATGTTACTCTTGAGGTGTGCTCCAATAGTGTCCGATAGGGCTTCTTTGAGTATGACTGCAGTTTTGTGGTCAACGTCTTTTTGAACATTCCGCAGCGCACTTTTGAAATACCTCAGAATCTGCTTCGTGTATCGACTGTCGATTCTCTCGGGGCTTACTTCCGGTGGGATCAGCTCCTCGAACTGTTTCCGAGCCTTCAATTTGGCGATATCGTCTTGGGTCCAGCAGTTACTTTTAATTCTTCTAGCATCAAATATTGTAGTACCTGCATTTTTATTACTAACGAAAGCAATGTTACAAAATATTATAACAGTCATATGAAAGAACATTGATTATTGTGATATAAACGTTCCATTATTGTACAAAATTCATGACAGTATTACAATGTCAACAATGACTAAGTCACAGTCAGTGTTTATGTTAGTTATGTTCTGTATGTTCTGAGCGCCAAGTCACACAAAGCAGTTTTTACTTTTTCTAGGATTCTCTCTTGTGTGAAACCTGAGCTGAAAACTATAAAGTCGAACACATTTTGTAAAATTGCTTTGCGACAAATTTCAAAAATTCAAAAAACAACATTAGAGAGGCGAGATGCAAGATGAGAGAGGCGTTAGTTCCAATCTTTGAGTATTTATACTAAATACTCAAAGGTTCCAATTTGACAACGCGCCAAAAGGTTCTTGTATTGTTGGGCGCCTAAAGTCCATTTCAAGAAAGAAGTCCCGCAGACGAGGCGCGACGTGGCGCTGCAGGCATTGCTAACTTGTATAATAATAATTAGTTCCACTTAATTCCGCGGGACTTCTTTCGTGAAATGGACTTTATATAAAAATATACTCTGTGGTTGGGCGTTGGATCCATAGATTATACACTTATGTTGTACTTCAGAATGTCAAAGCAACAGCATAGCACTGCTTCGGTGGATTGAGCTCACAGAACACATATACGCAGGAGATTGAGGTGGATACACCCTACCTACTTCCTATAAATAAGTGCCACTCCACTCCTCCCCTCTCCGCCTTGGGTGGTTGCCGAGCAGGCATGAAGTAGCTAAACGCAAAGGCTATAACCATACATTTAATTTTGTTTAATTAATTAACAAGTGAGTTATTTTCCAACCCACTTAGGTATGCGACATTTTATGAAGATCTTTTGGAATACAGACTAAATAAATAAATAGATTAAAAAAAAATCTCATAATATAAAATATTTTAATTTTTAGAACATTATTTATAATGATTAACATACCGTCATTACATTACGCACCAACGCTTATCAATATCTACATCTTTATCTTTAATACAAATATTATATAACCAATAAAAATATTATACATATCGACGATGAAGTGACATGAACTCCTAACTGACATTTTGGCCATTTTAGTTTTTTTACGTAAGATAGACTTTAAATAATCGTTTGCGTGTGCTGGCAAAACAGATAACTAATTATCTTATTTTTTAACAAACTACTGATAACTGACAATAACTATTAAGCAACTGTGCGTTACATTTGCTGGCAGTATCACCTAATGAACTAATAACAATAACACCTAAATAACGTTAGCATAATTATTGCTGTCAAGACCTCCTATCGTCTTGCTGACATCTATAGTCATTTTTATGTTCTATCACTTAAATCTATTGTAATACTAAGACACTATTATTTTGTTAACATTTAAATAATGTTAAAGTTCATTAAATGTTAAAAAGTTACAATTTCTATAAATCACGCCTTTTCTTTTAAATATTTTAGCATTTTCTTACTAGAAAGATCTTCTATCTTGGCTATTAATATGTATGTATTTAAAGCCTAGGTTGCCAATATCACCTATGTATGCCTAAATCAAAAAGTTGATTGGATATCTACAAAGTCTCACACATCCCCCGATACACGCTTCTTAATAATATATAACCAATAATAGTTTTCTTCATAAATTGTGTTTAAAAAAAATGAAACGTTTTTTTCGTTTCCTGTAAAATTATGTTTTGGTAGATAAAGGTTCATGTCACTTCATCGTCGATATTATATCACATTTAACGCAATTTGTACCTTGGTCGAAAGTATGAAGAAAAATACCATTGAAAAACGAAAATTTTAGACCATTTGTCACATTTCAATTCCACATACTAGAGTAGCTCAGGAATATATTATTGATTATTATGAGTTGCCAAAATTAATAGATTAGCGCGTGTTAGCGCCTGTAAGCACTGAACAGAAAGAAAAACTTTTCTTTTTTGTTTTGTGCCTGTAAGTGCCAAATGAAGTAGGTACTGACTGTTGGATATTTCATTGTGCTCACTTATCAGTGAAACTTATTGGGATAAGCTTTATTAAATCAATCAATCAACTCAGCCTATAGCAGTCCACTGCTGGACATAGGCCACAACACCCTGTCCTCCACCTTCCGCATCCAGCCTGACCCAGCCACCTTTTTAAGGTCGTCGGTCCATCTAGCTGGGGGGCGTCCCACACTACGCTTGTCGATACGCGGTGTCCACTCCAGGACTCGTCTGCTCCACCGGCCATCGGTCCTTCGACAAACATGGCCAGCCCACTGCCACTTCAGCTTGCTTACTCTGTAGGCTACGTCGGTAACTCCGGTTCTCTCGGTTTTTTTCTCGGTTCGGTTTATTAGAATGCGAATTTAATATTAATCATTATTTTAAAAATCTGATTCGATAAATAATAATCTTGAGCAATAAACAGATCCGTGGTCCAAGTTAATGAGAATGTATCAGATTATATTAATATATCAAACCTTTAAGAGTCCTTTAAGACCGAGAAAAAAAAATGTAAGTAGTTATCAATTTCAATATGGACAGAATATAACAAATTCATAGGTTTTGTAAAAATGGTCCAAAACATTTTGATCGCAAACATTCGTCAAATAATATCTATGGAATAATTGCGCTTACACAGCTAAATATAAATAAATAAATCACAGTGTCGTTACTAAATAATATCCAGGAAATATAACAAAAAATAAAATATAATCAAACAATAATAAAGCCATAGATTCGAAAAAAAAAACATTCGGAAAAATAAACTTAGATACAAATGGAGAAATTGACAGAAAATGTGTAATAATTATTATGAACAGTTCTGTCAAATCTTTTCGCGAGTTATATTGCTATATTATAATTATATTGTATAGCTATAACAATCTGGACAAATACCGTAAAACTAAAAACAAGATAATTAAAACTTTATTCCAGTAGGTATCTTTAGATTTTGTTTCAGTGCATCTATGAACTTTTAATGATGTCAATAAAAGAAATTTGTCGAGAGTGTTACAGTTGGTCTAGTATGTTTTTATTTGTGTTTACACAGCCCTGGATTTAATTGAAACTATACTATTCTATCACAAATTCAAAACTGAATAATGCAGATGAAAGTTCTTCTCTCTCTGTATACCGAAATCGAATACGAATCTACTAATACCATCGGCGTGGTGACTAGCATTCGGGTCACCGAATGCTAGTCACCGATGGTATTAGACGACGAAAGATTAAAGTTAAATTTCAATTGTCAGTTGTCAAACTGACATTTGAAATTTAACTTTAGTCTTTCACACATACAGATGACATTGCAGTAGCAAAGGCACTAATATTTCAATTTTTTTAAACCATTTCGAATATCAACTGCAAAATTCAGCCAATCTGTTGTGGTCTTATATAATAGGAATACATAAAACGATTATACATAGACTATACTTGTATTCTAATAACTTTTTAATAATATAATAATAACCAATACTTTCATCCTATCTATCTACACTTGTCGGTGGATATCAAAAATGGTACAGTCAACAAAACAGATAAACAACCAAGAAATTAACATATTTGCACTATATTGGCCTAATTCATTATTTAGAAACACACATCTTCATTTAAAAAGAGCAGTTAAAACTCAAACTGAAAACATTTATTTTAATTTAACCATTTATAGGTACTTTTGCACTGCAAGGAGTCGATCATTTAGTCAGAAACTAAAGCAAGGCTTTAAAGCGTCTATGGTGAAAAATGGACAAAAAACTACATTGACCTGCTGACCTATCCCTTTTGCTGACTGTACCATAGCACCCTAATTTATACATAGATTCAATGATCCAAATGCTACAACATAACGCTGTTTAATTAGAACGATTCCATTTAATATTAAAAATCTCTGGCTTAGATAAGACCCCATTTCCATTTCGTTAAACAAACTAGGTATTATAGTAAACGATAAGACTCATGGTGGTTAAAGTCATAAAACGTGCGAGTGGGACAGTGAATATTTAGTACGGGTTTTCTGAACCTAAGACTCGTGTTGTCCCGCTTCAACGTTTTAAGACGGCAACTGCTACGAGCATTCGCGTTTTACCTATTTATAATTCCATACATACTTTTCAAAACCTAACCCTTTTTTTTAGCCAGGTAAAAGGGGTGAGATAGTTTTTGATATCGACAAAGTCTTGCTTTATCACGGTAGCAAGAGAGTATCTCTATAATATTAGAGTATATATCTTCGAATTTTCCTATCATAGAACGACAAAATATTAAATACTACAGAAACATTTTGCTTTGATGGTTGGACCGCATGTGTGAAGGTAAGGAGAAAATATGAAATAAACTTGTGATGATTAATTTGTAAAAGGGGTGAGATAGTTTTTGATATCGACAAAGTCTTGCTTTATCACGGTAGCAAGAGAGTATCTCTATAATATTAGAGTATATATCTTCGAATTTTCCTATCATAGAACGACAAAATATTAAATACTACAGAAACATTTTGCTTTGATGGTTGGACCGCATGTGTGAAGGTAAGGAGAAAATATGAAATAAACTTGTGATGATTAATTTATGCAAAAGAAATAAAATTTAAGAAAGAAAAACTGAAGAGTCCCGTCCCGACGTACACATGGCTACACATCAAGCTATACATTTCCAGTATACGCTGACCTCTCATTGTACGGAAATCCTATAAAATGCGGGATCAGCTTATACGGAAATGTATAGCTTGATGTGTAGCCGTGTGTACATAAAAGTGGAAGCGAAAAAGTGTATAAACTGCTGTCTTTCGGATTAATGTTGAAAGACAGCAGTTTGTAAGCGAAGCGTAGTGCGTTTATCGATAACTTCTAGTGAAGTGGTTTTCAGGAGGCGTAAAAAATCATATCGATTTATTGGTATAAACTTTTGACCCAAGAATTTTACATACAGCTGCCAAAACAAAGTTTTACTTTTACCACATGCGGTCTAATACAATCAAACGTAACATTATAAATTAATAATCATACAATGTGCAACAAGACCTTACAATAAAAGTGAATCACATTGAAATATGGATCTAAACTACTTACTAATAAAGATCATTTTCTAATATTTTTGTACTGGCGTTCGCTCCATTTTCGGTGCATGTGTTTGACGATGTATAAGGGTAGGCAGGAGATTAAGGTTATCACTATTACTTTCCACCAAAACTCCCAATGTCGGATGAAGTCGCCATCTATGGAATAAACGTTTTGTTTAATTTTTTTTTGACCACATTAATAGACTTCGACATTTACGAAAACCTCTAGGTGTGACTGTTGAAAGGGCAGCAGCACTTTTTTTGTATGCTGATATCTTTACACTGCTAAGCTGTGTGTAAGTGACGACGAAATGTCAGAGGAGTAATTACCGTATTTTTAAGAACGTTCGCATTTTATGCCGCGTTGACACAATCAAAGTAAGCGTTGAACAAAGTAGATTTGACGACTACTTGGGACGTTTTCCTGATCATAGCAATTTAAGCCGCGTTGACACAATCAAAGTAGATTTGACGACTACTTCGGACGTTTTCTTGATCGTGGCAATTTTGATGCCGCTTTGACACAATCAAAGTACGCTTGAACAAAGTAGATTTGACGACTACTTGGGACGTTTTCTTGATCGTGACAATTATATGCCGCGTTGACACAATCAAAGTACGCTTGGATAAAGTAGATTTGACGACTACTTGGACGTGTTCTTGATCGTGGCAACACTGATCAAAGCGCACTTTGATGACGGCGTCAAAGTGGACTAGGACCGCGTTCAACTTTTCAAAAGCTGCGTTGTCAAATCTACTTTGTACTAGCGTACTTTGATTGTGTCAACGCGGCGTTAGTCTCAATCTGTCAAAAAAACGTGTCCGAATCAATTACTTACCGAAGTACGTAGTGAATATAAGCAGCGTGGCGATATACATCAGTAGACTGGCAAGTTCCGCACCTATCATCAGCCAGTGCCACGTTACGATGGTTAATGCCACCATGATCAGTTCTGTCAAAATCAGTGCTGTGTAGCTGATTTCTACTATGTGGATTAATTGATCCTCGAACAGCACTAGTGCGCCGTACATTATTACCCCACCTGAAATACAAGAAAAACAAAATGATAAATATAACGTAATTGAAGTATACATCGTTTTGTGGCGGCATCAACATCGCCACATGCGAACTACGCGTCACACTGACGTCACGCAAAATCCTGCATCGCGCAAGCAGAGGTTACCGCGCGACTAGCATAATATACAATGTCCCGACATCAACCGTCGGGCAGTTTTCTATAGAGGATGAGTGAACTTTACACCCTGTTCCTCATCTATATCTATAAAAATCAATGCCACTTTTCGTTGTAATTTTATAACTCGAGAACGGGTTCACCTATCAAAAAAAAAAAAGGTTTAGGTAAAAAAAAAAAAAAACTTCACATAAACCATCTACTAAATAGTCTGAACAAAGACTATTTAGTAGATGGTTTATGTGAAGTTTTTTTTTTTTTAGGTAGGTAGGTAGGGTAGGTAGCATTTTCGAATTTCCAATTATCGGAGTTGAAAATTTTGGTGAACTTTGGCGCACCCAATTAAAATAGCAACCTGTTTGATTTTGTCTAGACTCTTAGTCTAGATTGTTCGAACCCACGACCTACAACTCGTAAGTCGTGGCCGATACCATTGGGCCACCACTGCTCTCTCACTTTGGGATACTTGCTACACTCAAAATTCGCCACCTCCATTGGTTGTTCAGTCACTGTCTGTATGAGATAACGAAGATAACAAATTAAGCCTGTTGAAATGGGTTGTCTATATTGATGAATATAGACAACCCATTTCAACAGAACTTTCCTACATCCCGATGCTTTTTTTTTTTATGAAGGATGCTTCATAAAAAAAAAAAGCATCGGGATGTAGGAAAGTTCTTTGTCAGATGCCCTGGAGTTTACGTAAAACTACTGATTATGTGAGTATAACTAGAAATAATTTAATACCTTGATAAATAGATATGCCAGTCCATATGTAGAATGATTTATAAGATAGCTGCCGTCCTTTGGAGAGTTGCTTGTACAGTTGCGGGTAGCGCAGCACCGTAGAACTAGGAATGTCTTTGTCAAGGACCTGGAGAACAGTAAAAATAGCAACATTAGTAAATAAGGTATTTACTTATTTAATACTTTAAGCACACAAATGTAAAGAGGCGGACTTAATGCCTTTGGGCCATGTAGAGACAAACAGAGGTAGATGCAATAACTAAAATAAAATAAAGAACCATAGCGGTATTGCATTAAGACGATAAAACAAAATAAGTTATAAGTTCTGTGGTACAAAATCACTTCATAGTATAAAACAAAGTCGCTTGCCGCTTCCTGTCTGTCCCTATGTATGCTTAGATCTTTAAAACTACGCAACGGATTCTGATGCGGTTTTTTTAATAGATAGAGTAAGAGGAAGGTCTATATTATGTTTAGAAAAAGCCACGCGGGCGAAGCCGCGGGCAGCAGCTAGTAAAGCTATGTTACGATGCTAAGTTAGATTTGTCCAGCTGTCACCCGAATACTGAAACGCCACTCAAACCTCATAATCATCTAAAAGCTACTTAAATATAAGCATCCCTCAAATTTAAATGGTATACACAAACGCCACTCAAGCAATTCGACCCCATGATTAACCAAGCAGTCCTCAAATGTTTACATCATGGCAACATCCTGCTCAAAAATTGTTATCAGCACGTTCTCAGTTACAAAATAATTTACTTTACGTCTCGTATTCGTTTTATGCAGTCTTCTTTGAACAAATATTTTCTATAATTATTTATCAGTTGAAATATAACAACGTAATGTAAGTTTGGTTTGAATTACGATGGAAATTATGTATAATATTTACATAAATATCAAAAGAGGACGTCATAAGAAAAGAAAATTCCTTGACATGATTGTCTTAGATTGGAACGTCACACTTGACATTTTACGCGCGATTATTTAACAAGATTATTATTAACTGATTCACGATGGAGAGGAGAAGAAGAAACGTGAATGCAATTATACACCTGCTGAGAAAGATATGGTCTTGGAACTGATAAAGTAGTAAGTACCTACATAAACAATGAAATACTGTAAGTACTTTATACTTATATAACCGCAAGAGCCGGTGCATATTGTAATAGTTTGTTATTAGACAATACATGCCTATAACATACTCGTACATATCCAGGGGTGGCCAGGACAACCGTTGTCTGTATCAAGCACTTACCCACGGAAACTTGTGACCACTTACCATCTGAAAGGCTCAGAATAAATACACGATTTATGTCTATGTACCTACAAGTACTTTTATTCCTACAAGTATAAATACGGCCAGATAATGCACGTTTACACATACTCAGCTGAACATTTCACAGATCCCAAGTTTAATTCCAAACTGTTTCATGTTGTAAATAATATGTTACATTAGTATTACAAATAAATAAATATTCCAGATATATCAAAATATAATTGAAAATAAAGAAACTGATGCCAAAATAATTTTGAAGACGCGAGAGGCTTGGAATAGAGTGTGCCAACTGTATAATGCTGTCGCTGTGAGCGGCTGCAGGACATGACAACAACTCCGGCCGCAGCACTTCTATGAAAACCTCAAACAGAGGCCTAAAAAAAATATAGCCAAAGCAAATGTAGACTTGATTATTTTATGATAAATAATATTTCTTTATTTACTCGTTTAACTCAAAAACGGTTGGCCTCTCGTGATCCGAAAGTGAAGACAAGGACGATAGAGATATTTTTATCACTATTTGAAAAGTTTCAATAGATTTAACTTGATTTGAGGGACCTCGCGACTACTCTCAGATCTAAGGGCTGCTCAAAGCAGTTTGACAGTTGATTTGACAGATAAATAACGTTGAGTAGCGTTCCTGTATACGACTTTTAAACTGAGTGGTGTTTGAGCATTACTTATTTCAAGTAGCACTTATATTTAAGATGATACTCAAAAAAGACGTTTAGGTATACGAAATTAAAGTTTAGGAGCTGCTCAAACGTTTAAGCAGCCCTTAAATATTTGAGTGGCGTTTCAGTATTCGGCCGTTAGTTTAGTATTTACGATAGGTTCCATCGACTTAGAACATCATTATGGCAATTTTGTCAGGGTTATAAGTTGGTTTATAAAGAAATCATAGGGTACAGCTAGTTCTAAAATTAAAATAGCTGCAGCAGTATTAACTTACCAATGAGAATACAGGAAGCATAGTGAACACAGTTCCGTAGCCAACCATCAGGAACCCGGGGTATAGAGACACAGACGAGAAGTAGAACACCACGGAAAATACAGCCTGAAAAAAAAAAAACAATTTCTTTTTAATTATGCTGAAGTAAAACGCACTAAAAATTCAATAATAAAACCGTTAAAACAGCACTAATTGAGTGAAAACATTAAGATTCTTGTAAAATTTTCCCTGGGTTCCTTTATCGATACTGAACTTAACTGAACCCCTAAGCTATGGCACGCAGTTACTTTAACACCCTGTATAGACGAAGTCGGTTAATAATAATTATGCGCCTGTCGCGTTACACTCATGGCGGCCGTTCGAACGGCGCTCGCGTTGTCCTGTACGACATTTCACGGTAAAATGTTGGGATTACTCATCAACATCCCACTCTTCATACGGTTCAAATCAAATGCAGAATAAAACTGCCGATGATTCTAAAATTATACCATAATTTTTTTGCAATCACACAAAGACTATTGCTCAACTATCGCCCGATAGTTGCGCCACAATCTTCCCTAACTAGTCTTCCTACATTACCCCACCTGCATAGTAGACACAATGAGTCCTCGATGCACGATGAACAGCGATAGTGCAACTGAGCGCATGGCCGACCTCCTTCCGTGCACCAATAGTAGTCGAGCGAGGAACGCGAACTGACGGATGCTGACGTCACCGGCAAGGGAGGCAGCACGACCTTCTGCACCTTCGATGCCTACACCTGGGAACGAAAGTAAAGTCTGTTATATCTTCGTCAGTTTTAAATAATTATTTTGTTTATCAAGTATACATAATACTTTTGAAGCCTTACCTTAAGATGTTCTCATGTTTAGATTAGATATAGAGACTTATTATTTAAATTTTTTTAGGAAAACATTTATACTTTTACGATGTTTATAAATATGTGAGCACCATGTATCTATCTCATAATTAAGTTATTTATCATTGCTTCATTTTTAATTCTTTTTACCTATTGTGGTATAGTAATTTTATTCTGGGTGCATAGTCTTCGCATTATAATCATATAATTACAGGTACTTAAATAAAATATTGTAAAACATTTTTAAAAGCGTAACGGTGGAGTTTCTTGCCCATTCTTATCCATACGAAACTACCTTTTGGAAGGAGCGACTAGAATCAATTCTATTTTTTTGTCAATTTTGAAGTTCAGAAGTGCCTCTTATGTGCCTATTTTTTTTTAATAGCAGTATTTTACATGTAGCGACTGTCTATCTGACCTCCACCACCCAGTTACTGGGTAACACGATACCCCTTGGCAAGACTGGTTGTCAGACTCGGGCTTCTGACAACCCGTAACCGTCAAAGATCTACAAATAACAGCCGGCACCAACGGCTTAACGTGCTTTCCGAGGCACGGAGGGGTCTTGGTATGTAAAAATGGTCACCCATCCACGAACCAACCGCGGAAAGTGTAGCTTTACCTTATCAATCGACCCGTGCGGCTTGTAGAATAGAATACTCTTTATTATGTACACCATAAAAGTTACAGATATAAATGTTAAAATTTTGCCCCCTTCTATTATCGGACATCTAGACGCACTGCAGGTTACCATCCCTTCCTTGTTGCTATTCCACCAATTCGCACTAAGCGTTTCCAAATCACTTTTATAATGCTCACAGCAAAAGAGTGGAACTCTACCTGCGTCTGTGTTTCCGAACGCATACAACCCTAATCTCTTCAAAGTTAGAGTGTACAGGCTTCTTCTGGGTAAGCTCACTCCATCGTCGACTTTGTCTCTGTCACCTCTGCCCTAGACTGAGGTCAAGAGCAAACCCATGCTAAATAAAAAAAAAATCGCATTTTTACACTTTTTACTTGTTTGATTTTTTTTTATCTGCTGTATATTAGATTGGGTGCGTTTTAGTCTGTGCTAAATAAATGTATTTTCTTTCTTTCTGTTATTACTTAGCCACAAGCCAACCTCTTAACTTTATCTTCTGTATGAGTTTGAATGTATACAACTTACCAATATCAGCCTCCTGTATCATAGCGACATCGTTCCCTCCGTCGCCGACAGCGGCGACAACATGTTTGCGCGCGCGCAACAGTCGCGCCACTCTCGCCTTCTGCGTCGGTGAGCAGCGAGCGACAACCACGCCACTACAGCGACAGAGTACTTCTACGAATTCTTCCTCGTATGATTGTAGGCATACCTGGGAAATGGAGAAATACATTGTTGTTAGCTCTCGAAATGTTGGTGTACTATATGCTTTTGCCCACCCTTCGGGAATACGAACTTTATGTTATGTTAAAGCAAGTTGCCGATTCGGCAACAGTGTGCCCAAACCGTAAAGCCCCGGTGTTGCCGATTCGGCAACAGTGACTCATGCTACTGTAGGCTCAAATTACACTTGAATATAACGTTTAGTATTGTTTGTGGCGATTTTAGTCGATTGTCTGGTAGATATTCTCACAAACGTGAGTCAGTGGGGCTTGACGGTGGGGACAACTGACTCACTGGTGAGTCGGTGGGCCTTAACCGGCCTGTTGTATACATTGTTAATCATTTGTTTCAGGTAAATCCGTAGCTGAAGACCGCGAAATTAGAAATTTCTTACGTTTTTTGCAATTTGCAAGGCATTGTCAGGTTTTATCTTGATCGAAATATGATTCGCGACTACAATAGATATGTATTTACAGAATTATAATCACAGAATTATAATACATCTCTCTAAGTTATATTTGTTCCATCGAATGACTTTTTCATGAAATCATGACTTTGGGGAACAACTCTAACTCAGAGAATTTTATTAATGATTCTAATTCTGTAAATACACATCTGTTATAGTCGCGACTCATATTTTTATCAAGATACAACCTAACACTGACCTGCAAATAGCAAAAAACGTAAGAAAATTTGAATTTCGCGGGCTGCAGCTACGGATTCACCGTAAAGGGGCAAGTCTTACAAAAAAAAAAAGTGTGCGGTCAGGCACCCCCGCCCGTCAGGAACGAAGTTCTGAGAGAAAAACTTCGTTACACTTGAAAATTTAGACCTTAAAGGCCTGCGCAGACGAGGGACTTTGGAAGTTCCGTTCCAAGAAATCTAACGCGCACGTAGACAAAATGTCGATAGGATTTTTATACGATTCCAAATTATCCGCGGACAAAAGTCCCTCGTCTGCGCAGGCCTTGAAACTGACTTTTTTTTCGATGTTTCTTTTAGCTCGCATATACTGCATTACCCACACAGACGTTTTTAATATCGCGAGCTATCTGGTATAAGTTTTTAGAAGCTATTTGAAAGTGGTGGTGTTGATGGGTTTGTATTAAAAATGCGTATTAAATTCACACTTTGACACTTTTGAGTTAAAGTCGCATAACGCTTTTTCGTAATGAGTAAACTCCTACCGCAAGCCGCGTTATAGAACTTCGTTCCAAAAATATGTAATTCGACTGAATTTCAAAGTGATTCACTGATTCCATAAGTGTTTAGGTGCAATTAGATTGCAGTCGACCGATTACATTGGCCATTCAGATGGATCCGATATTACGACGTAACGTTACGTCGCGACGTAACGTTACGTCGCGACGTTACGTTACGTCGTAATATGTCGCATCGATAGTATTATGTTTCTAGGACACCAATATAATATGGAATCGTCAACGTCAATCAACCTCCTATGTCAGAATGGTAGGAGTAACTTGTTGTGAAGTATGTGTTTGTATTAAAAATGAATTAGTTTAAGACATGAAACATAGCTGGAAAAGTAAATAGTTTAATGGTTTGATCCTTTTTTGTAGAGGCATATACCTCTATGGACCCACCTCTAGAGTCTCCCCCTCTATGATGAGGTCCATGGTCTCGTCGTGCGTGTTGAGCGAGTGCAGCAGCGCGTGCGCGCCCTGCCGCTCGCGGCACGCGGGCGCCGGGTGCCAGCCCGCGCCGCCGCCCAGCTGCAGCGAGCGGGCGATGCACAGCGCTGTCTCTAGCTTGTCGCCTGTTAGCATCCAGATCTGGCGAGATTGAAGTGTAGCACGAAATTACAAATTATTTATTTATTCAAACTTTATGCACAAATTAAAAATACACTGTACAAAGGCGGACTTAATGCCTGAGGCATTTTCTACCAGTCAACCTAAGCGTGATGCAGATAAAAAAAAAAAAAACTGAAAAAAAAAGAAGAAAATTAAACATTTTGTGTCTGTCAAGAGTTTGTTTATTATTTTTTCGTTGAAATTATAACTGAATCTATACGAACGCGCATGAAGCGCAATAAAAACGTCTGAGCGCTGCATATTTCCGCTGGCATTGAAACATCGGGGATAGGAATTTAATTCGAAGGATCGATGTTTCAAACACCTATTTTATCAAAAACGCTCCTCGTTATTATCAGGCAGTGCGTAAAATGGTAGCAAAATTATGTTTTCTACCTTCCTACATGAATACACTGTGACCTGCGTATTAAATGACTAACACTGATGGATAAAAACATTTCAAATTGATACTCTTACCTTTATACCAGCAGTCCTAAGCATGGAGAGTGTCCTGGGCACGTCGTCTGCTAACCTGTCTTCGACTCCAGTAAGAGCCAGTAATGTCATGCCTCGTTGTATCTTGGCCACTACAGCGGTGGGCTCACTACGGTTCGCGTTCAAACGAGCCTCTTTGTATTCGCTCTGTTGTGAAAATACATACAATCAATTATATTATATTAAACAGATATGTTATACACTCACAAAACAACCGAAAAAAGTGATCCCCGCAGCAGCTGCAGCACACATACCCACTTTTCATTCATTTAACATTTCACTACAAGTAAAATACTAGAAAGGAAATGGCTTGATAGAAACAACAAGAAAAAAAGAGACAGCTAGTGTTGTCAATTGCGCGTGAATGTAAACAAACATTATTCTGGCCACCAATCACCGAATGTTGGCATCACAGACTAACAAGTACGTCCCAATTAGGACGTTTTCTAGTCGTCACAATTGTGCGCTCATAACATATCTGTTTAATATAATATCATTGCATACAATATTGTTTTAAACATGGCGTTTCTGTTCAAATTAAACTTGGGGGCTAAACGACTAGCAAAAAATAATAATTCAATAACTTATACCGCCTTATTACAAAACAAGATTTATATTTTGACATGGCTTAAACCATGCAGCCAGTTTTTGTAATAAGAACGTAACAGTGATTGAAATATCGTTACCGTTCTTTATACAAAACTGAAAACTTAGTTCGGTACTAAGTTGTCAGTTTTGTGTTTAGGAACTTTACCACAGTCGGAATAAAGTTCGAAATTCAATAATGACTCCATGTTTTAAACCTGAGTCTGAAGATAAACCTTGTTTTGTAATAATGGGGTTAGAGTCTCGTATTTGTGCGGCGATTAGTCGATTTGTATGCATCACGTAAAAATGACTTGCGTCGTACGTGTGGGGTAGTTTTGTAACGGTTTTTGTCAGTAGAGATTAACTACGATAATATGGCACGCCCACTCACACACCACACGCTCCACAATTCAAAACGTTTGAAAGTATTTACAAAGCGCCACCAACACTCACAACGCATGTGTGCGTAATGAGACGGCCGTCAAACAAAACCAAATCCACGGATTTGTTGCTCGACTATTAGCGTCATTAATCGCTCATTATTATTAGTATGGCGCTGCACTGACGTACTCTATGAAAACGACACGTGTGTTGTCTTGCGAGATTGGCTAGTTATGATTAGTTGACCAACAAATCTGGTAATAAGTGAGATTTTACGAGTACTGATTGTACAAAAACTATGCTGTTGCCATAATCGCCACGCTTGGCAGGCGGTTTGGCGATCGTAGTATGGTGTTAAAATGCATACAGAACGCTGCTGCCCATTCTCTAGTAAAGTAAGTCACTTAGTCGCCTTTTACGACACCCACGGGAAGAAATGGGATGGTGCTATTATGCACTTAATTAAAATAAAAGATGACATTAGCGTGTGTTTTTTGTTCTATTAGAACTATTTTTATGGCAAGTTTTTTTGACCATAATGTCGTGTGTAATTCGGCAACCAATTATTGTTTTCGTTTCCTTATCAACCTACAATTAGTAACTCACCTCAAACTGTAGGTACTCTTCTTTAGTCAGCGTCTTCTTAGCCATGACGAGCGTCCTCAGACCATCGGCTGCCAACTTCTTACATTCAGGGCTGAGCCACTGAGAGTCCAACAGTTTAGCTAGCGCCACATCTGCACCTTTTACGTAGTATGTGATTTCACCTGTGTTTTCTTCCTGTTGATTTCAAAGATATTTTTTTTTTAATTTGTCAAAATATGACACCTTTTTTCGAAAACCCTAATCAAACCTCGACATTTATCTATCGACAACATTCTGATGTGTAGTTTGTTATTAATAACCTTATGGGCCAGAATTTCATAGACTTTTAAATACTTGTTTTTTATTTTATACTGTATTGTCTAAATCAGTGGTTCTCAAACTTTTTTGGCGACGGAACCCTTTTGGAAAACGAAATATTTGACGGAGCCCTAAAATAATCAAAAATTACCATGGTTTCTTTATTAATAATCATATTACTTAACATTAACATTTGGATATTTTTTTAATAGTTTGGGCACAAGTACTATAGTTTGTAACAAGGGCTTTTCGCCACCATGAATTTTTTGAACGCAGCTGCGTTCAAAAAATTCAAATAAATTATATTCTCAGCGCTATTTTCAAAGCCCAAATTCGGACTTGGACGTAGGAGTGGTTATGTTAGAATAATATTTAAGTAGATAGATTTTATTTTACTCAGGTTGGAGAGTCAAATAAAATTATACTTAGTAAATAAAACGTTCGACCAGTTTTTACGCACAGTCCCCACAGAGGCTTTGCGGAGCCCTAGGGCTCCTCGGAGCACACTTTGAGTATGGCTGGTCTAAATAAAACGAAATATTACCTTTATGGAGACTTATTTGAGACTGGAAACTTATTACAAAAATTAATGATGATTATCACTTTAAAAAAAGATCGTACTTATTAGCTATGCGATCACAAACTGCTATAAAATCTTCGAAAAGTCTTTGAAACAAACGTGGCAATCGAGAATCAGTGTATAACAAGGTTTCTAAACCTAAACGTCATAATCATCATCATTTCAGCCGAAAATCGTCCACTGCTGGATAGGGATGCAAGAAGTGCCAAAAAGTATCGATATAGATCGTATCGATATTTAAAAAAAATATTGATATCGATTTCTATATATTGAAAAAAAAGTATCGATATATCGGTGAAATTTTCAAAAAATTGTATTGTTTGTTTTTTATTCATAGAAATACCAAACTAGAATCATCATTTCTGATGTAAAATCTTAAACTAATAAAACATTGATAAAAATATCTGAATTCTAGCGGTTTTAGTCAGTGGGGACAACGATGTTGCTGTTGGAAATATATCGTATTTGATACATATATTTCGATACTTGATATTTTATATCGATATATCGATGTATCGAAATAATAGATATCGCCGAAAAATATCTATATATCAAACAAAAAATATCGATATATCGATATTTTTTCTGCTAGCCTACTGCTGGACATAGGCCTCCCCCAAAGGGCATAATCGCCACGATTGGCAGGCGGATTGGCGATCGCAGTATGGTGTTAAAATGCATAGAGAACGCTGTTGCCCATTCTCTAGTAAGTCCTTTACGACACCCACGGGAAGAAATAGGGTGGTGCTATTCTTTACGTTCGGCACCACACGGTCACTAAACTAAACGTACCTGAACAATAATGCCCATCATCTTACTCTCGCTGGTGAACGGAAATATCTGCAGTATAGTATAGTTTATGATTTCGTTGGCAGCGCGTAACTTTAGCGAAATGTTGTGCAAATCGCGCCGGTACAGAGATACGCCCATCTGTAACAAAGATATGTAAATCTTTTCAAGGGTGTCGTAAAAAGTGGTATGGTCTGCACCAAAAATATCTGAGGAAAATGTAAACAAAGCCTGTTCAGCCGAACTATTCTGTAAAAATCTGACCGTGAAATCTTAAGAGGGCCCTTCTCGGACCGTCTATCGTCAATGCGGGCATGGTCAAAAACTTTGCTGTTTCATCCAGCGCAAGTGAGAACTACTAACGAGCGAGTGAGAACGCGATAACATTGAACGAAAAATAGTGTGCGGAAATTTCATAAAACTTGTTTTGGAAATACGTGTTTTTGATATAGATGTTTATCATTTAGAATCTCCATTAAACGTGCAAGGTTTCTATCATAATTCTTTATTTACTTTTACAATTTATGGCTCGTACATTATGAACAGCCTTTCAAGTAAAATTTTTGCAGGTTTATACTGAATTCGTTTCTCCAAAAAAATTTTTTTTGAATCGATAGAAACCTAGATATAGTATAAAAGATACCTATTCGTTCAAAAATTTCAAAGAAAGATGTGTTACAACGCCATAATCACGTACGAGCGTTTGTATGAAAAGTTTTTTTTTTTTTTTTTTTAACTTTGCCTCACACTAGGAATTTCTCTTGTATTGTGGGTGCGTTTACAAACATTTAAATTCACATACACAAACAGCCAGACCCGGAACAACTACTATGACGGATGGCCGCTCTTAAGTGAAGTGATGTTGCAGTGGGTAGTCAATTGTGTCAATCCCTAGCTTCAGGTGGAATAATAGCTCACTAAAAGCTCACTTTACCTGAGTTTTCACAGTGTTTTACAGAATAGACCAACAGGTTAAATTCTTCACGCAAATACTCACTAAGGCCTACTTGGATCGGTTTAAATTACTAAATGAAGAGTTCATAAACACGGAGTTAAATTAATGTCGCCATTAAAGCGGCACGTTGTATAATCAAGCACTACTCACCATATCAGTCCACTTGACCAAGGCCACTTCATCAGGACTGGAGGCCTGGTAATCACACAACTGCTGCTGAGGTACCGCCCCGCCACAGCTTTCTGACATCACTGAGCTGCCCATATCTGTCACAACAATTTTTGATGTGAAACATCTATAGGCGCACGTAAGACCGATTGCTGGCGCCGCGACGCATGCCGCGTGGCAATTCACCGCTCACTCCCTGTGCGCGGTCCCCCCACTACACGACCTTTTTTTCGATGTTTGTTTGTTTGATTTCGATGTTTCACATCTGTCAGGCGTCCCGTGACGGCTCACAATTTTTTTTTTAATATTAGTATGTTAAATAAAAACCAATTAATCAACAAAAAGTAATTAAAATTTAGTTCTGGGTTCCATTGAAAAGGACTCCTTCATATTTTCAACACTGAGTGTTTTTTTACTCGCTTAATTTATTACTGGAAGAAGTTTTCGATCTGCTTCATCACGCGATAGGATGACCTAAGGATCTATCCACGGGTATACATCAGGGTCAGGGGTTTTTGGGCTTTAGGCCGCAGCTGACGTGTATGAACACAGAGCCCGAATGGCCTGCAGCCTGGAAGGCTCTGACCCTTAACTGTGTGGATGTAGCTTTAAGGTAAAGGAGGAAGCGCCGAGCGCAAACTAACAGGAACCGCTGCGGCAAAGCTCCTACGGGGCTCGAAGTGAGCCTGCGTGCCGCAAAGCTGAACACACCGGTGTACATCTCCCGCCTGCACTACACCACTAAGGCGGAGGACATCGTGGAGTACGTGCGCCAGAAGACAAGGTACACGCCGAGGGTGCAGTTACTGGAGTGACGTTTAAGGCGTTTGTGGTGCGCGTACCTAATTGTTATCTGCCCCTCGTCATGGAAGAAGACTTTTGGCCGCAGGATGTGGTGTTCCGTCGGTTCCGCGGACAAGTACCACAGGGCAGCACATAGTCAAGCTAGTGCAAAGTGAAGTTCTGCTAACATAGTCTTAAGTTTTTTATTA
The DNA here is from genome assembly GCA_948098905.1 of Tiliacea aurago. Taxonomy (NCBI): domain Eukaryota; kingdom Metazoa; phylum Arthropoda; class Insecta; order Lepidoptera; family Noctuidae; genus Tiliacea; species Tiliacea aurago. Next base: position 23,666,191 of record OX402578.1, read on the forward strand.
ACACAAGTTTTGTTTTGTTTACAATAAAAATATGTATGTTTAGGCTACGGTATTCTGCGTGGTGCCGGACGTAAAGAATAGCACCGCCCCATTTCTTCCCGTGGGTGTCGTCAAAGGCGACTAAGAGACTTACTAGAGAATGGGCAGCAGCGTTCTCTATGCATTTTAACACCATACTGCGATCGCCAACCCGCCTGCCAAGCGTGGCGATTATGGCAAACCCCCCCTTCGGGGGAGGCCTATGTCCAGCAGTGGACGTCATTCGGCTGTAATGATGATGATGAGGTTAAGGTATTTATCTATGGGCCTGTATTGCCTGAAAATAAATGGATTTATTCGGAACTACGGTCTGAGCTATTCTCGTATAGCAGGAAGAATTGAGGTATTCTGGAGAATTTTATGTACCTGACTGCGCCTCATCCGCTTGCTGCTCATTAGTGGCAATATCGTACACGGGCGTCACGTTATGACACAGCGCTATACAGAGCACTGTCTGCCACACTTGGCGAGGAGATGCCGCGAAACCTTCGCTGGTTGAAGTACTCGGGGAGGTAGGGAGAGATGGCGCGTCGTTGGTTACGTATTGTGTTAGAAGAGCTTCCACCTGCAAAAAAGTAAGGTGTTTTTGTTTAGATTTCTATGCACAAAAAACTAACGCAACTGGGCGTATTAAAGAAAGAAAGAAAAACTATTTATTGTGACTCGCACAGGAAGATCGTAAACTAAACACAGAATGATAAAAGTATAAGAAACTACATTATTTACAAAGAAAATAAAAAAAGAAACAGAAAGACTTGTACGAGGCAAAAGGGCTCCTATCTCAACATGATGCTGCGACATTTAAAAATATGTGTCGCAGCGCTGGTATTATACGGCTAAAGCTAATACCGAGATTTTGGTCGGGTGCAATCCTGATTGGTCGAATATATTAAGAGCCTATACTACCTCAAATAGCTGCGCATGCTACAGTATTTTCGACATAACGGAGGCTCCGTTATATCGAAAATTCTGCAGCATTAATTTTGAAATAAATATATGGTAAAGTTGAGGATTAATGTTAAGTACTATGTTTGATGAAAACACGATTCCATAAAATTTTCTCTATAGAAAAAAATCCAAACTCCTCCAAACCGAACAATAAACCGCTGGTATTCAAAAAATACTTCAAATTAGATGATAAAACTTTGCATATTAACTGAACTATAAATTAAATTACCGTTATTTTCAGCGTAAAAAGAAATAAACTAAACTATCGGTGCCTTGCAGTCTTCTCCCTGCCACCCTGTCTCGCTTGCTCGCGCGACCGCCAGCAGCAGGTGCGAGCGAGATAAAGAGTGAGGTGGCGCTGAGGTATTATAGGCTCTTAATATTTACATCTCCTAACGCGTATTATACGCCGAAAACTAATACAGCGATTGTAACCAGCGGGTAATTGTGTAACACACTATCAGTAGCAACGGGTTTCATTTTGACAGTTCCACAATATTCATTGCGTTATTTACGTTGTTGAGCAGACGGATTTTTCGAACATATGAAGCAATGGATTAGCAATGTCCTTTAAAATCATTCAGATTGTGATTGATAGTGTGTTACGCAACTAGGGTGCCGGTGCCATGTTAACTGGTTAAACACATACTTCTCGAAATTGTAGGATAATAGCGCTATTGAAAACGCTTTCAGAGCAAGAGACAAAAAAATGTAACATTCGATTAGCGATGACGCTAATAGAAAAGCCACAAAATGTATGGGGTTGACATAGTCTATCGAAATGGCACGTGATCATAGGTCAACGAATAGAAATTAGCTAGACAATGTTATCATCATTCGATTCCACGAAACGAATCGACATCGTCGAACGATAACTTCCATAGAGATGGGTGGTAGCCAAGTGGCAATTTTTGACAAGCCTTATCGCTAATTTTCTATTCGTATGAAGGAATTTGAATCGAAAACTAGCGATAAAGCTTGTCAAAAGTGAAATAAAATAGCGATTGTAGAAATAGAATCGCTCCGAAGCGAATGCCATTTGTCTAGGCCCCAGCCAGGGGTTTCACTTCTATACGAAGTATTATTTACTTATGTTTTTTTCTATTGCTATAACCCCTAAAGGTCCCAATAAAGGCTCTCACTATCACCAGGTCCTGCAAAAATCAAAACCAAGTATGAAAATATCTCACCTCATAAAAATTATTCTTATCAAACAGCGCATTGCCCAGATGAAGCTTCTGGAAGACCATTTCATTCTTGGTCAACGTTCCAGTTTTATCCGCTAAAACGTACTGGATTCTGCCCAACTCCTCAGGAATGGTGGTGGATCGCATGACCGTGCCTTCGATCTTCTTGTCACGTTGGATGGTCCAGGAGTAGAAGGCTTTGCCCATGTCCAGGTTTACCCTTAAACTGGGGGAGGAAATCTATTGAAATACATATTCTTGAAAACCATACAGGGATGTTATTGTAATAATTGGCATCCAGGAATATTTTAATCGATGCCGATTTGAAAGCAACCAGTCATCTAACATTTTGTTGGTTATAAAATTGAAAAGCAAAAAAATAATTAAATCATACTAAACTTGATAAGCAAAGCATCAAATCGATAAAATTCGAAACGGATCAATGAAACTAAATAGTAATATCATGTTATAGATTGTTTCAGGCATAATATACACAATAGCTAATCCTCTTATAAACAAACAGCCGCCAAATCTAACCCATGTTATACTGACAAGTAAATATGAACCAAGGTTGTCAACTATTATCGGTGTAAGGCGAACCTTCGAATTTAGTCGGGTTAAACCGCCATTTGTTTAGGGTAAGGGACATTTTTTTTTAGCTCATGATTCAATACAAAATCTTAGATAATTTACATGTATTGCAACATAGTCAACTATCTACTTTAGCGTAATGTCTTTTATGTTGATTTTTGATTGATCGTTTGTAATAAAAAGGTCTTAAATATTCGGTTGCAATTGAATTTGAACTTTTTCATGTATGACATTGAGTTTATGTTCTCAAAAATCGATTATTATTGAGATTCCGAATTTAAATATAGTTGTATAGACTACAGATGGATACCATAGACAAATAAAAAAGGCTTTACTTACCTAATAGGAATAATATAAGAGAACAGCAACACGAATCTGAAGAGAAACCCATACCAGGGTCCTCCGAACCCCTTCAAAGTGATGAGCAGCATCGATATGAAGATAGTGGCGACGAACAGTAGCTTGGTGAGGTCGTTGACCTGCAGGTCGAGGCGGCCCACTTTAGAGCGGGGAGCCGCGTTGTTCATCACACTGCGGGTCTCACTACCTGGCAGATGACACATAAACACATACATTAACTCACGACCCCATGGAGGTAGGCAGAAACTACAGAACATCACCAGCTACGATCCTTTCAGAATCCGTTAGCTTCGTTTACGTTAATACATCTATACCCCAAGTATAAGTTTGCAAGAGAGTAAACGTAACTATTTCATTTGCGTTAAAATTTGACCGATAGATCATAATGCTAAGAGTATAAGAGTGAGAATAAAAATCTTAACGCAAACGCGCTAGTTACTTTTACTGACTTGCAAACTTACACTCGGGGTACTGGTTGATATGGTCATGCACGCACGCTCTGGTTGTAGTTGTTGTGGATGACGTCATCATAAAATATGCAATCAGGCCAAAGCGGCCTTGAAAATGATAGTGGGAGATACTACCGCATCGCCCGCTTGTTGTTTATTTTTTTACTGACTGTCAAAAAGGAGAGATTTCTATGTTCGTACAAACTTACATTTGCAGATGTATGGGCGAACATGTTTTTCATGTTTTTGACGGCACGGTTGGCGCAGAGGTTAAGCGATTGACTGCTGTGCTGCGTGTCGCGGGTTCGATTCTCGCACGGAACAAATATTTGTTTGACCTACAAGTAGTTGCTCCGGGTCTGGCTGTTTGTGCATGTGAGTTTAAATGTTTGTAAACGCACCCACAATACAGGAGAAATTCCTAGTGTGGGGCAACGTTAAAAGAAAAAATTACACTGTTAAGTTTGCTCTTGGGATAAGTCTATCCCAACTACGGAACCCTTCATTGCGTATGGTCCAACAGTGTCCAACACGCACTTGTTTTAATACGGGAAATGGCCTACTATAGATTAACATTCCTTACCAGTATAAATAACAAGTCCGGTAGCCTGCCCTGACGCGACCACACAGCCGCTCCACAGGGTGTTCTCAATGTGCAACGAGTCGCTCTCTTCCTCATCCAGTCTTGTACAAGTTCCGATGAACGCGTGAATGTCCTTCTCTGGCTTCTCCACCCAGATCTGAGCATTAATGTCTAGGAGATGCGCGTCGGTTGGCAGCTTTTGTGTTGATGGTAAGGGTATTCTGAAAGCAAATGATAAATGATTTATTTTCTGTAAGTAGGTTTGTACAAACACTTTTAAACGTCAACCATATTTAAAAATTAAAAAAAAACTAGATGAGGTCGGCGTTTCGTAACTGACTACTCTGAGAAGAAAGGCCGAAACAAACTCAGAGGTCACAGTCTATTTTAAAGTCCAGACATAATCTTGGTCAAATCATGTGAAGACCATGTAGATTGGTGCCTGAAATGATCTTTTGATGAAAGAATCACACAGGTTGAGGGGACCTGTCCAGTCAGTGCACGCATTTGTCAGTAGTCGTGCAGCTCAACTCAGAACTTGAGGAGCTCAACGATTCAACGAACAATACCAAACAAAGGACATTTGGGTAGGTCGCATAAATTACTCAAACTGCCAGACAATGATGAAAACTAACAGAGTAAAAACAAAAATAAACAATAACCCACATAGTCTTCACATTTACAATACTTAATTAAAACAATATAATTCGTAACAAAGTAAATATTCATGTCATTGTATATATAAAATTCATCAATTTCAATGTGTATATAAAATACGGATATAATCTTGGACAGATCATTTGAGGACCATATAGATTGGTGTCTGAAATGGTCTTTTGAGGAAAGAACCACACAGATTTGAGCAGTATTTTAGCTCTAAGAAAAGGTTTCTCTAAAGTGGGCGATGAATGCCCGACCAAGTATGCGTACTTATGGCTCGACTATCTTTTTCGGTAATGCGTATCTTCTTAGGGACGAGAATTTTTTGATTGGGATGAGGAGGATTGGGGGAAAAGGACGTCGAGCTTCAATTATACAGGGTCAAATTAAATAAGTTAGCGAAACTCCGCAGACGTGTTGGGTATCGATATCTAAATACGATCAAACGAAACAAATAAAAAAAACATTCTTTTTTTTGGGATCAACGACTAGTTACTTGAAATATGAGTCTCAATTTTTTTTTTGTGTGTAAACTTCACAGATGTGATGGGTATCGATAACTAAACACAATAAAACAAAAAACTTAACTACTTCAAGTAACTTCACTGCCAGTGGTCATTGCACCAGAAAAAAAAAAACATCAAATCTTTCTTTTTTTCGTATTTAGATATCGATATCCAACACGTCCACGGAGTTTCGCTAGCTAATTAAATTTGACCCTGTATACGCGTACTTTCTTGTACGTCTACAACCATTTACAAAATTAATATGTATACAAACATTTTATGAGAGGGAACGACGATGCTGATTGTTACCAAAAAGTCTGTTCCGTTTTGCATAGTACAATGCAAATACAAGGCATAGCAAAAGCCTTGACCCATTAGACGCGACAAGATAATCGCGTGTATAATGTCGGATTTCTGAAATTAGTTAGCGTACGTAAATTAATGTCAATTACGCCTTTTGTTATTCAGTAAACGAGCATGGGTACACACGGCTACACATCAATTTATATTTTTCCAGTATACGGAAATCCTATACAATGCGAGATCAGCTTATACAGGATATGTATAGCTTGATGTGTAGCCGTGTGTACAAGCAAGTACACATCATAATTTGTGTCCTGTCTTCATTACAGAATCAGGCGTAAAGTGAATGATATTTGTATGCTCATTCTCGGGTTAATACACACGGTACACAGTATTTATCTCCGTTTACTACAATAATTTATAATGTTTGTCAACATTTTTATCATTCGTTCACAGAGTGAGGAAGCTGGCATGAGTATAAATGAGTAATGCCAATGACATGACAAAGATAAGAACATTTTTATTATAAAAAGACACAAAGTTTGTTGTAGTTTTTAAAATTAGCTGGTGTTTTTATAACAAAAGTGGTTAGTGTGATGTTTTTTTTTCAGATTTACAAAATAAACTCCTGTATTTTGCTATTTTAGCTGTATGGGCACTACTCAAATACGACCTCTTTATTAAAACAGAGTGTGCCTAAACTTTTCCCAATTATGTTGGGGTCAGCTTTCAATCTGACCAGATGCAGCTGAAAACCAATATTTGACATGGCATGGCAACTGCCTACCTGACCTCCATAACCCAGTTACAGCGTAATACGACACCTCTTGGTAAGACTGGTTGCCAGACTTTCGGGATACAGATGTCAGAAGTCCAAATGTCTGGCAACCAGTCTCATTTGTAGATCTTTGTCGTTACGGGTGTAACGACAAAGATCTACAAATTACAGCCATAATCAACGGCTTAACGTGCTTAAAGGGGATGCGCTAAGGTGAAATTCAAATTTTCTTCCGTTTTTAGCAATTTGCAGGTCAGTAACAGGTTGTATGTTGATCTAAATATGATTCGCGTATAATCATTAGAATTAGCATTACAACTATCTAAGTCCGAAAAATCCTACTGAAAGATTAGTTCAGAAATATTCATTCAGTAGGATTTTTTGAACTTTTACCGCCTTATTACAAAACAAGTTTTATATTTTGACATGGCTTAAACCATGGAGCCAGTTTTTGTAATAAGAACGTAACAGTGATTGAAATACCGTTCTTTATACAAAACTGAAAACTTTGTTCGGTACTAAGTTGTCAGTTTTGTGTTTAGGAACTTTACCACAGTCGGAATAAAGTTCGAAATTCAATAATGGCTCCATGTTTTAAACCTGGGTCTGAAGATAAACTATGTTTTGTAATAAGGGGGAGAGAGTTGTAATGCTGATTATAATGATTATAATTCTGTAAAGCCATATTAGTTGTGGCCGCGAATCATATTTAGATGAACATACAACCTGTTACTGACCTGCAACTGGCAAAAAACGTAAGAAAATTTGAAATTTCGCGGGCTACCTTAGCGCATCCCCCAGTGCCGAGGCACGGAGGAATCTCGATATGACCATCCACGAACGAACCGTGGCAAGCGTAGTGCGATCAATCCGTTCGGCTGTTATTTCATAACCACGAGCGACCTCTTTATCAAAACCTTTTTTAAATAGGTCATTAAATGCATTTGTCTTTGTTTGGCCTGTGATTAAGCATCTATTTTATCAGTACCGGGGGTCTTTTCCGAAGCGATCGAATGTTCGGATGTTTCTTGACTTCCAGTTTCCTTTTTGACTTTGAGTCCTTACCCGACTTCAAGTCCCATTTTTGGACTTTGACTTATCTCTTTGACTGTCGTATTTTTTTTTTTTTGTCGTAAGTTAGCCGTAGTCAGGAAACGGCCGAACATTTGGCTGATACTTCGGATTTATGTTCGGAGTAGACCCCTAGTACCTATGATAGGAGTCTTCGAAGTACCTGATAATAAGTAGATAATGACTATAAAAAGAAATGTTATTTACCTGCCATAAATTATAATGTTGGTTTAGTTTCCGAGATAACATTTATTATTTTGATAGATAAGGTACTGATAGGTTTATTTTATGATTCTTGAAGGATTTATTTTTATTGTGGACTGGTTAATTAATAGGTTAATACCCGATGATAGTTATGTGATGAATATTCTCAATCTCAGATATTTGAATTGAATTTTTGTGTAAATTAATAATACATTATGAAGCTCTTATACTAAATACTATCCTATTGTTTGTACACACGGCTACACCTCAAGCTATACATTGCCTGTATAAGCTGATCTCGCATTGTGTAGGATTTTCGTACATGCCACTCCGCTAAAATAATCACCTAGCGCTTCCCACTACCCAACTACGATCCACGTTCAACCCAAAACATGGTTATCAGCTTTGTCGATTGTGTAGAACATACCGTACGCCCCGAAACCGTAGGCGTTGTTTTTCTATAAATTCTTATTCTATGACTATAGATCGTCACCAGTAATGATGTAGTACCTTTAGATGCGTTACCCGCGCTCAATAATGGCAAAGTATAAGCAAGGCAATTGCCCGACTTGGAATTAGGTCGCGCGCCATCCAGTGACGCGGCTACACGTCACAATCACTCGCAATTCTCAGCAATTATTTGTGAAGAAAATGCCTTCCCGTGTCTATACACGCTGTAAAATTACACTACTACTGTGGGAGTACAGAAAAACGTCTCATTTCATGCATAAGTACTTATTGTATTTTTTTATTATATGAAAACGTTGTTTTGTTTTGTACTTGTACAGCCAGTCAGCAATATTTCCTGCGACCGACGCGTACGCGCCAATGAACATGTAGCAGCTAGTGACGTAACTAAATATGTATGTTCATCTCTTTCTAATAACAGTTATCGGTATAGGTCTTTCCTTTTCTTCGCGCACTGTATGATTGTACGCAAGTATGTACTCGTAGCTACATTCATGGCTTACGCTGTTTTTGAGTGCAGTAATGTTCGTGTATGACGCGTCTATTTATAATACGTCATTGGTCACCCGTAGGCATAACTTACATAATATGTAGGTATATCCTGACAAAAAAAAATACACGAACCTCAATTTCCAATCAATCTCTCCATCCAACTGGTCGGTCCTTATAAACACGGTGCCCATCGTCTCATTGGTTCTCAACAGTATCAAGTCAGCAGGCACTCTCTGTCCTTTGTGTAACATCACAATGTCACCTACACGGAGCTCGGAAGACGCGACCTGTTCTGTCAGAAATGGACGGTAGTCGGTTGCTGAAGATTCCAGGACTATACGCTCGTAGCGTTGGCGATTTACTTCTCTGTCTCGGCTGTAAGCGGGAAAGAATTTCATAAGTTCCATAATTCACATCCTTGTTTCCAATTTGATGTTATTTACATAAACAAATATCAACTTTATAGTAATGAAAATTAAGTTGATTTCAGAGAGAAGTAGAAAACTACTGAAAGTCGTAAAAATGAGTGAAGTTGTAGCGCAAACTGAACTTTATTTATTTAACAGTTTATGTACACACATATATACAGACAAGAAAAAAAGGAACAGAAAAATACGGAAAAAAAGAAAATTGTATTGATTGTTTGATTGATTGTATTTTATGTGTGGAAAAAAAGTAATTTTTCAAAAAACACACTTGTTAACATGTTTGGAAACTTATTCGAAAACAGGATAGACGTTTCTTTGTCTAGTGAAGGCAAAGGGATATTTGGACGTTTAATTAAGAAAGAAAGAAAATAGTAAAAAAAAAAAAACTAAATGTCCTCAAATATTAAAAGCTGGGATCTCCAGTAGAACGGACAAAACTAAATCGTTTTCTTTGACAGATCATGATTATTTATATTATTTTCATGTTCAGAAAAAGATGCTGCACCGTCATGAAATTCAAACCAAGGACGTTGAAGGAAACATTCAGCACTTTACGTGTTAAGACTGCCGCTGACCAGCACGAAGCGACGATGCGACGTGGTTCTGGTTGAACGATTTCCATAAAGTTTTCATTCATAGAAATTGTTCTACTACAGTCGCGTCGCGCCTGTTTGCGGGATCCTTTAGTTATTTTTTACATCAATTAAGGCGACGATAACCGACTTTTAATGATTTTATACTGAAGATCACGTCTAAACGAGTAATTTAACATATATTTTTTTCAAATCATTAATTTGAAAAAAAAATATGTTAAATTAGAGCATTTTCTCAATAATTTAATATGTGAATATTTTAGATTATGTTTATATTACATAGTGAAATTAATTTGGAAAGTTATGTCTAACGCGGATAAAAAACTGAGAATGGCGCAAAATCTACCAAGCTTATTTTTCTGAAACCTTCACTAATTTAAAGATAATTTACTATTAATCTTTTAGTATACGCGTTTTATTAAAATACCTTTTGTTTTGTGTATAATAAATTAATAATGCGTAAAATTGGGGACAGCGCTCCTTGATGGGAGAGTCCTATTACTGGCTGAATGTACGACGCATTGCGTGAGCTCAGTACAGAACAGGCAAGCCAACCACTCAAGGTCAATGGCATATATCTGCGTCATATGTGAATTGTTCACACAACGAGATGAATATGAAACGAGACACCGATACCCATATTGTTAGACGATAAGTAAGACCATTGTCTCACATTATAACGAACAGAACTCCTCTATGTTTGTTACATAGATAGTAGATCTCCGGCAATTAACACAAACAACAAGTAAAATTGAACATTCCATGATGCTTATAATAATTCAGTCAATAAACATCTGACATCAGACATTCCGCCTGTGTGTGATTCGCGGCGAGGATAATGAATTTCATGGAACAGCTTACATGTACTCTATCTAATTAGATTTAATCTGACATTGGGAAAACCAATTAATGATTTTACAAATGAAACAGAGTACTTGACTCTATGATTCACTATACAGTGTGAGTCTTGATAATGTGCACATATCGAAATGAGGGAAACTTAGCTTAATTTTATCGACGAAAAAAATATTTAAAAAAATCTAAAAAAACAATTAAAGATTTATGCATTTTTTTTTATTTTTGTTCGCTGTTGTGACCCCTGTGTAAACAAATCGGTATAACTTTTAAACTTAACGATCTATCACGATGTAACATACTCAGTAAGGACTGGAAATAATAGGGCGTCTTCATAAAATAAAAACTAGAGAAAAAACTCGCCCTCAATTGAGCATTAGGGTGATTTTATAACAAACATCTGATATTTTTTCATACATTTTTATAATAATTGTAAAATATCTCAATAAAAGTCCCGATTACCTACCCTTTTTTATTACTTTAAATTATTTTCCATCGCATCAGCTTTCTAAAAGTAAAAATACCATGTTTATAACTCAATCACAACGTTTCCTATCAACTGTTAAAGAAAGGCTTTGCATTCGGCTACGTACTTTACTTTAGCAGGTAGAGAGACCCGGTTTTTGTAAACAAAAAAATTGTTGAATTTTTTTTTTCCGTCGTTAAAATTAAGCTTAGCTTCCCTCATTTCGATACGTGCACATTATGAAGGCTCACACTGTATAATCACGTTATCCCATCACTTGACTGACTCTTTGCTATCTGAATTATTATTTCCCAACGCTATGAGGAAAATGACGTGAGGGTAGGTTTGAGTATGATTGTGCAGTGCTAAAAGAGTAGGAGAAGACTGTGTGAAAGATGATATGGATGAGTAATATAGAAGTAAGGAAGAACAAGACATATTCCGCCGACCCCAAATAAATTGGGATAAGGGCCTTGCCCTTACGAGAATTCGTCTTCTTTTGTGTCTTAATTGGCGAGAATATTAGTGAATTCAATTCAATTTTATTCAGGAACAATTCACATTGTGTTTGAAATCATAAACAATACAAAAAATCACGATCATTAAAAATATAAAACTAACACATTCATAATACAATAATTATAGAAAATAAAAACATTCAATACAATTAAAAAAAACAGAAGATGTCAGAAACACGTCAAACACCGTTCTGTGTAATTTAATTAATTAATAATATAATGATCCGGTCTAAGTAACAAAAAAGTACATAAATTCATTCGTAATAAGTTGTGATATCAGTGACAGTGTTATCCAAGCCTTAAACTACAGATATAAAGAGAACAAGGCAAAAAACGTGGAAGTGCATATTCATTAACAATCTATCAACTTTGAATTGCAAAAAAATAAAAGTAATAACAAAAGTGACTAGCAGGCTCAGGTCACTTAAAATATTTATTTCTAAGCCAGTTTAATCTCCTGACGGCTCAGACCTGCATATAAAAATCTATCAAGATATTTTTCATTTACGCGGTTGCTAAGGCCGCCATCGGTTATCCTAGCGACGACTTGCGTCGCTAGGTCTCCTCCACTCATCCTGTGACGCACCTACGTAACGACGCATGCGTTTTGTTACCAAAACAAGCAGCCGTCATATTTTGACTTTGACTTTTTTCATGTTTTTAGTGTTACTTTATTTTGTTTTTAAATTTGTTTTAAGTTATTCATTTTTGTTATAACAGTGTAAATAATTACTTTTGTGTTTTTCTCATCTTTTTTTTTGTAAGTGTTATTTTTACTAATGTTAAATGCCGCCTGTAGCGACGCCGGAATTAGTGCCAGTCAACCTGCCACATCGCTCGATGTCCAGGTGAGATGTCCCCATTGCTCCCAAGCACGCTTCTTTAAAGGCGAACGGGGGCTACGGATACACTATGGAAAGGTTCACAAACCTCATAGTGTTCCTTTGTGCCCCCCAGCCACAAACACTTTGGAAAATCTTTCAGACCAAACACTTTGGAAAAGACTTTCAAATTTAAAAAATTCAACCCCTGTTTTAAAAAGAGTTCCCCGGGGCGCGAGGCGGTCTGTTGCTCTAAGTTTAACGCGATGTCTCCGCCTCGCAACCCAGGAGAATACTTATAGCGCCTGGGAGCAACTACTCACCTTCCCTTATAGGATTCTGCATGTCCAAAAAAATTTGGCAGATAAAAAAACATTGACAAACCAAATTAAAGACAACTGTAACAATTTGACTCTTATTTTAGATCCAAAATTACCAAATTTCAGTAACCATTCACGAAGAGGCTTGTGTTCACATGTGGAATCCAAATTAAGTGAAGGTGATATCAGGGGAGCGGCTAGGCTATTTTTCAGTAGTGATGTGGTGGCGCCCTACTCTCCAGAAACTCTTTCAGCCCTGGAGAATAAACATCCAGCGCCTGCGGATGGTCTCACCTTCCCCGACCCCCCCCCTTCCTGCCCGATCCGGATTCAACTCCTTTTAATATTACTGCCCCCCAGCTGATTGCAGCCGTGAGCTCCTTCCGAAGTGGTTCCGCTGGCGGTCTCGACGGCCTGACTCCTCAGCATTTAAAAGATTTATTGAGTTCAGGCGCCGGGGAAGCTGGTGAGTCGCTTTTGAAGGAGCTTGCGGCTCTAATTAACCTGATGCTCAACGGCGGTGTGAATGATGCCGTCGTCGATGTCTTGTACGGGGCCAACTTATGTGCCCTTCGCAAGAAGGACGGCGGTATTCGTCCCATTGCCGTTGGGTGCACCTACAGGCGTACGGCAGCCAAAATATGCTGCAAATTGTACAGCGAAACTCTGACCAACAAGTTCCAGCCCCTTCAGCTTAGCTTTGGTTCCAAAGGAGGCTGCGAGGCTGCCGTACATGCCCTTTCCAGTTTTTTACATGCCCGTAAAGGTGAGGTCATCCTCAAGGTTGACGTCAAGAATGCCTTCAACTCCGTTAACAGGGACACTTTGTTGGCTGAAGTAAAAAAGGTGTTACCAGAAATATATGGCTTTATGTGGTAGTGCTATAGACACCCTTCAAAATTATTATATAAAGATCACGTTTTAGAATCTGCAGTCGGATGCCAACAAGGTGACCCTCTTGGGCCAGTCATTTTCAGTTTGGCTATTCATCCCATTATACAACAACTAAATTCAAAATTTTATGTGTGGTATTTAGATGATGGAATACTGGGAGGTGACGTAGACACCGTTCTAAAAGATCTTCAATTCCTAAAGCAGCAGTTCCAATCCATAGGCCTTGACCTCAACAACTCCAAATGTGAAATTTACCTTTGTGACAATACTGACAGACAATCGACTATACAAAAATTCAATTTAGTAGCCCCAGATATCAAAGTTTTGGAAAATAGTTCACTGCACCTCCTAGGTTCCCCAATTTTAGAGGACAGTTTTTCACCATTCATCGAGGAAAAAATTAAACACTTCATCGATATTTCGGATAGACTTTCTAAAATTAATTTACACTCGGCATTCACCCTTATCAGATATTGTTGTTTCGGTCCAAATTTTATGTATTTTCTCCGCTCTTCCTCTTTATGGAAGCAGCCACACCTTTTAGACAAAATTGATCATATTATTCGAAGTACTCTTACTTCCATTTTAAATGTGGCATTAGACGACCGAGCGTGGCTGCAAGCCACACTACCCATTCGTTTTGGTGGGCTCGGCGTCCGCAAAATTTCTAGTGTAAGCCTACCGGCGTTCCTGTCCTCGGTCCACAGCACTGAAAAGTTAATCAAAAGAATTTTAGCCTTTTCTCAGGTTGACTCTGAAGTGCCGTGTTTGACCGATGCTATGAACGCCTGGAAAGTGGCTTGCCCGGATACCGTTCAGCCCGAGAACCCATCTTCCCAGAGACAGTGGGATGAGCCGCTCTGCAGGTTGGTACGGAATAAACTTATTAATACGTCCACCAATACTGCCGAGCGTGCCCGCCTGCTGGCTGTGGGTGAATGGGAGTCGGGCCTCTGGCTTCAGGCACTACCGTCACCCAACATTGGCACCATGCTGGGTGACATCACATTCCGGCTCGCTACGTGTTTGCGTCTGGGCGCTCCTTGCGGGGCTCCACATCGCTGTCAATGCGGTGAAGAAGTCGACTGCCTAGGACACCACGGCCTATCTTGTAGCAAGAGCGCTGGTCGGATGGCACGTCATGCTAGCATTAACGACATCATCCGTCGGGCTCTTGTCACCGCCGGGGTGCCAGCTGTTTTAGAACCCAATGGCTTGGCACGCGACGATGGGAAGAGGCCAGACGGAATGACCATAATGCCGTGGAAGTTGAGTAGGCCTTTGGTGTGGGATGCAACCTGTGTCGACACCCTCGCGCCATCCCATCTTCCTAGCACGACGGGCTGTGCCGGGGCGGCAGCTACAGGAGCAGAAAACCTCAAACGGCGCAAATATAACAACCTTATTGGGAGTTATATGTTTGAGCCGTTTGGGGTTGAAACGCTAGGGCCTTGGGGTCCGAGTGCTCATCGAGTTTTTCAGGACATCGCCAAGCGGTTGGTCGACTCTTCATGCGACCAGAGGGCTGGTCTATTTTTAGCCCAAAGAATCAGCATTGCCATTCAACGTGGCAATGCTGCCAACCTTTTGGGCACCTTTCCCGTTGACAGCGATGCGGACGAATTGTTTGATGCCCAATGAGCTTCCCCCCCCCCCTTTATTATTTTATTTTTCTGTTTTATTTTAAACTTGTACATACTATATATATTTTACTGTTAACATGTATATTTTAATTAAGGTTTCTTGAATAAATGTACCAATTACAATTTATTCTTCTAATTATATTAAAAAATCAATACCATTACAAGTTACTACACACCTACTAATATTACCCAGTTTCACATTATCTAAAATAAAAAATTTAAAACGTGGATATGTCATCGTCTATCGAATACAGACATTTCTCTAATAGGAACACTTTCGAGTCTTGACTTAAATGAGCTCTTGTAAATTATAGTTTTAAGTCCAATGGCAGCCTGTTAAAAATCCGCACTACTCGTACTTGATATTGAGGACTATGTTGAACAATCCTAAGTTGGGGAATTATTTTGCTTGTAAAATCTATCCTGCGCGTACTTTCCCTCAACTGTCTCTCCTCATCCACAGAAGAATGCCACAGAGGAAGGAGATGCTTCGGCGACTAGAGACGGCATTGTCAACACTTTTCCTCTATGGTTAATGCCATCGTAGAAAGATAAGTCCGTCAGCAAATTGGTGGCGTGGCTGCCTAAAGGTGCGACGGAGGAACGCTTAGTACAGTCAGTGCTCCACATAACCCGACCCCTCTTCCCCTTTTATTCTTTGTAAGAGGGGTCAGGTAACGCAGAGCACTGACCTTACCATCACTTACAAAGACACTATAGACTATAGAGGGCAAAAATACACTTTAGTAAAAAAAAATATAACTTACCGATATCTCCTAAAATCATCAACAGCCTCCCTGAACAGCGTCACAGCGAGTACAAAGCACAGTGGTCCCCAGTAAGTGTAGAGGTACCCGATACGAATGCTTGGGATAAACTGACTGACGGCCATGACCAAGAAGTACAAGTTCAGGAAGAACCGGAACTGCTCGAACAGCACCAGTGGTAAGAATGTGAGGATGTTGTATTTCTGAAAGAAAGATGGTTCATATGAAACGGTAAGGTATATTGAAGAGTGGTGACCGCCACCTGAATCTGCTATACCTACCGAGGAGTTTGCACCTGTTGCTAGATTTTTAGACAAAGTTGAATCGACGTAAATGCTACTTTGCTCCGTAATTTCATAGTCTTTTTTTTCTTCAAATCAAAGTCTTCCTACATAGCCATGCAGCTTAATTACTTATACAACATTCGTTTTTGTTTACACTAAACCCGAAAAGGGGTCATTGTACTCATCATTTTGAACGCCTTTTTCTATGGGACCAACCTTGGAATCACAAAATAAAAATCCGCTTTTTCATACATTTCTTCGATTTAAGTGAACACAAATGTATGGAACAACTGATTTTTTTTCGCGATTTCAAGGTTGATCCCATAGATTTATTTTTTCAAAATGATGAGTACAATGACCCCTTTTCGGGTTTAGTGTAAACAAAAACTATTGTTGTATTGGTTTTCAGACATTATACATGAGATACATTGATTATAGGTAGGACTCCTACATATAATCAATGTATTTTAGTTAACTGGCTCCTACCGTAGGAGCCAGGTAACTAAATTACATTAGATTGTTTGGACTGTCGGGTTAAAATCTAAAATAATCAAGGCTCACAATTGTCCTTTCATTATTCTAAAGTGATCATTTTTCTGCAGCACACTTTACAGCCTGTTATAAATCTCTGTATGAAATCTTACGACATCTTAGCCACTCGAGAGTTGATAGTGAGAGATTCTTCAAAGCCAAGTTTAAAAGATCAGAAATTGAGCGATAAGATTATTTATATGTCATGCTAACAAACACAAGAATACAATGATAGGAATACATCGCAACAAAAATCACGCGCGATTCTGATTGGCTAACGTTAGAATACAATGGGCGGTCATTTTTGCAAGGGCGATACGCGCAAGCGAATTACTACTTGCTCAGATTATAAAAAGAAGACTACTTGTTACAAAATGAGGAGAGTTAACGTTAGTATAAAATTTTCAGCTCTGGTGTCTCATAGGGTGTTACTACTCCTGAAAACTTACAAATCTTAAAAAAAACAAGTAGATTCGTTGAAAATTTTTGGACGGGTAATCTCACGGAATAGAATATTTACTTCGTGGGGAAAACCCCCTTCAAAGTCGAAGGGAAAGGAATTAGCATTGTCATATGCCTATTTAGTTTCATGTGTTTTCTGGATATAACGAGACAACTCGTCCTCACGCATGGGTGACATAAAAAGCGAAATGGGGATTAAGTTGATAGGAGCAGAAACGTCCACCTATCTGCAAGAACAAATTGTGATCACTAATAAAATTGTCAATGTCCCCCTGACCATCAATTGCAACGGTAATTGGGAGTGTAGGGTCTGTCTAGTAGAGTGATGTAATGGTCTCTAAAATATTATATCGATATGTATGTATGGAGCTTAGCTACGAGTATATCGTCAATTCACCATGTTATGTTGCTAGAGGGGCTTGTGGCTAAGTAATAACAGTCACACGGGTCGATCGATCAGGTTAAGTTACGCTTGCCGCGGTTGGTTCGTGGATGGGTGACCATGTTTACATACCAAGACCCCCAGTGACTCGGAAAGCACGTCATGCTGTTGGTCTCGGTTGTCATTCGTGGATCCTTGTCAGAAGCTCGAAAGTCTGACAACCAGTTTTACCAAGGGGTATCGTATTACGCAGTTACTGGGTTGTGGAGGTTCAGATAGGCAGTCGTTCCATTCAAAATACTGGTATTCAGCTGCACCCGGTTAGGCTGGAAACCAACTCCCAACATACTTGGGAAAAGGCTGGGCAGATGATGATATTGCTTGCCTATTTGCGGGGCGAGCACGGCCTACTGTGATATGACTTGAGTCACAAATTTTATCACAGTCTGAGCGATATAACCGTGTTGTCTTAAAATGCTAGTACAAATTGACAAGACATAATTTATCATGTCTTGTCACAAACGTCTTGGCACGCCCGTGCTCGGCCCGTTGGTAGTGTTACGCAAATAGATGGAATAAGAAATGAGTATATGAGGAAGTCTGAAAGTGGCACCGGTGACTGAAAAGTCGATTTTCGTGGTATGGACATGTGTGTGATGTGGATGAAAATGTCGTGAGGAAAGTTTTGAGCATAAATGTGGATGGCTATAAGAATAAGGGAAGACCAAATGAACGATGGATGGACTCTGTGAAAGACAATATGGTTAGAAAGGGGGGGGTGAGTGGGTGACTACCGAGATGACGACTAATAAAAAAGTATGGAAGAAAAATTCAAGTTGCGTCGGCCCTTTATAAATTGGGATAAGGGCAGGAGAATGATGATATAGCTTATTTCAATCAATATAAGATTATCAATTGAGTCTTATAGGTGCAAAGTCAGCAACATCCTATTTTTCAATAATGGACCAAACTTTGATCAATAATAGATTATTGATCGAAGGATGGCAACTTTGAATGCAGTCTGTCAGTGTCAAATCAGCTTCATTATTTTGACTTTTGTAGCTAAAACGGCAACATCTCCTAAAAGTAACCGTTCAAATTATAGGTTTGCAGCAGGGGCGAAAGCACCGTATAACACGATTCCTACGGCTTCCCTTCGGAAATTCGGAACACAACCACTCTATCGTCATTGAAAAATGGCATAGTCGAAATTTTTATGGTTTAATAATGCCAAATAATATCATCACACTATAGGTATTTAATACACCGTAAAATTAAAATATTACAAAACGTATACATTACATTTTTGGTCTTTATATCCCAACAACAAAACATTTTGCTCTAAAATAACTCGTACGCGTGTCCGGCTTGCCGTAAGTTCAATTTCTTCGACGTCATGACGAGTTTATTTTGTATAGACAGTATATTTTTTTGCTCTAGCTTACCTTTCTTATAAAATCACCCTTCGCCACTGGTTTGCAGCAAAATTAGCAACATCCAATAGTAACTGTACTGCTTTGAAACCAAAAATATTGTTTACCGCCATTTTGGTACAACTGGATGTTCCTACCTTTGCATTTATAAGATTATCAATTATTCCTTTTCTTACGTGAGTTACATGCCCAAAACAATTAGGCGCATGACAGCTAAGACGTAATTGGAACTAGACTACAACTAAAGTCAGGTCGCGAAGCAGAAATAATTTTGTACAGACGCCAGCAGGTCAAGCTAACCGAAACTGTCAAATTTTCACAATCAACCTTGAACCTTATGCCGTAGGGATAAAGTTGAAAATCTATTTAAGAAATTTGACAGGTTGTAGTAGCTTGATGTGCTGGCGTCTGTACAATGATCCCTCATTACTTATCCGCAACGCTCGCGCACTCGTATTGCCGTCGCACTCGCACATTAGAAGGACCTTAAAATGCGCGAGCGCGATGGCAATACAATTGTGCGCGAGCGATAGAGATAAGAAATGAGGGGTCATTGTACGAAATTCTTTTTGCTTCGCGAACAGACTTTACTACTAGTCATCATTTCAGCCAAAAGACGTCCACTGCTGGATATAGGCCACCACCAAGGGGGGGGGGGGGTTTGCTATAATCGCCGGTTTGGCGATTGCAGTATGGTGTTAAAATGCATAGAAAACGCTGCTGCCCATTCTCTAGTAAGTCCCTTAGTCGCCTTTTACGACACCCACGGGAAGAAATTGGATAGTGCTGTTCTTTACCGTCCGGCACCACACGGAACACTACTAGTACTAGTAGTTATTCATAAACACCATGGAAAAACTGTACAGTTTGTAGTTTTTAAAATGTGTTCATGTACTTTATGTGTAGTTATTGAAAGTTACTATTAGTTACATAACCGCATTTCTGTCATGCGCCTAATTGTTTTGGTGACGTAGTATGTTCGAATTCCATCTATAATGTACCAGAACATTTTCTTACGTCATTAATGAGATTAATAATAAAATACTTATGTTTATAACTACTAGGAGTCCATATTGTTAGTTATTTAATACACATTATGCTGCGCATTATAATTTGCGTGGGATGGATTATAACGTCCCAAGTGATTCAACTGAGGAGCAGTAAGTTTTTTGCCTGTACCTAAGTAGACTTAAGTTATTCCCGTTTTCAGTAACACTAGGAAATACCTAATTTATTAACGCCTAAATATTATTGCACTGGATACATTTAGGTGTGATCTAGTATTACGGACATTAGTCTGTTCAGTGTTGGCCTAATAATATAGGTACTGTTAGCATCTATTAACTTT
Source organism: Tiliacea aurago (assembly GCA_948098905.1). NCBI lineage: Eukaryota > Metazoa > Arthropoda > Insecta > Lepidoptera > Noctuidae > Tiliacea > Tiliacea aurago. Next base: position 23,686,575 of record OX402578.1, read on the forward strand.
TGTTTCCAGCAGAACATTACCTATTTATAAAACGAGTTTTTTGTGTCTTTTTGGCATACTATACAGGGTCAAATTAAATTAGATAGCGAAACTCCGCAGACGTGATGGGTATCGATATCTAAGCTCGACTTAATAGAAAATAAACAAAATAGTTTTTTTTTCGGGGTCTACGACCGCTGTTAGTTTATTTACTTGAAGTACGAGTTGAGAAAATCTTTTTAAAATGTTATTAAGTATCGTGTTTAGACATCGATACCCATCACTTCAGTGGAGTTTACACAAAGAAAACTGATATTTCAACTTGTATTTCACTACCTGCGGTTGATAGAATTCGTAAGCTGATATTCGTATTCAAAAAGTTACGATTTATTACAGATCCAAAAATGCTGAGGCAAGTATATTTTGCTCTTTGTCAGTCAATTCTGACTTACTGTATTACCTCATGGGGTGGGGTGAGTAAAGGTCTGTTATTGCCCATTGAAAGAACTCAAAGAGCTATTCTCAAGGTGGCTACTTGCCGCCCTTTCCTTTTCCCCACTAACCTCCTGTATAAATCTTGTGAAGTACTAACAGTTCGACAGTTATTTATTATGAGCACTGTACTAAAACAACACGCAGCACTTCCATACAGCACTGATTTTACTAAAAAAAGACGGAAAGATATAGTTTGCCCTCAAAAAAGTACAAAACATGCTTTCACAGCCAAGTTTTATATGTACCTCGGACCGCTACTCTATAACAGGCTAAATGAAAAAGGAAACATCTACTCCTTAAACCACAGTAACTGCAAGAAAATCCTTAAGGAAGCTCTTCAAACTATGTCCTATGAAGATACAGAGAAGTTATTACTTGTGCTAAAGTAAATATTGTTCATATTGTTATTTTTTATTTTTATTTTATTTTAGTTAGCTAGGTTAAGATACTATAATTTTTTTATATACCTTGTTACCAAATATATTATTAAGCTATGTGATTATTATGTCAACTAAAGTTACCTCCAATCGCCTGAAACACAGGACTTCCTAGTTCAGGCACAAATCATCGTGAACTTGACGTAGATTTAAGGAAAACTGTAAACGTTGTATCTTATATTTTTGAATAAATTTTATTATTTTATTATTATAACCCCAAAAAAATCTAATTTATTTATTTTTGTTTGATCATGTTTAGATATCGGTACCCATCACGTCGGCGGAGTTTCGCTAGCTAATTTAATTTGACCCTGTATGATAGTTTTATGTAAACTAGCTTGGTACGTCTTATCGCCGAATTGTACTTTTATTTCAGAATATTAAAACCTTAACAGGCGACGGCGTAGGTAACATAGCTAGTTAAATAATACAATTACGGCATTCATCATAACTTTTACTTTGTGACCTCCTTGCTAACATTCACTGATGTGTGCAGCAGAGAGCAGACTTTCTAATAGGGAGACATTTCTTATTGCAGATTATAACAATCATAAAGTAACAGATGATGAACAGATAAATAAATGTTTTAGTTAAATACATACAGTTATGGTTTTTTGTTTTTGTTTGGAAACTACCATATTATGGAAGGGGCGTCCAGAATCAATTCTATATTATTGTAAATTTTATGTTTATAGGTAAGTGTCTTCTGATGGACTAGAAACAAATGTTTTGACTTTGACTAGTCACTGGATTAGATACTGTATGATATCAATGAATATTTTTTTTTTGTATCAGACGTCAAATGTTTTCTTTATCAATAAACAGTTCAAAATACAAATCGTATTATGAGAATTACATCAGGTTTTGGGTAAGCCCAAAACGAATATTTGATTACAATCAACATTAAAACTGAAGTAAAAATACAATCAATCAATCTGCCCAGCCTTTTACCATCTATGTTGGGGTCAGCTTCCAGACTAACCGGATGCAGCTGAATACCAGTATTTTACATGGAGCGACTGCCTATCTGACCTCCACAACCCAGTTACTGGGTACAATACCCCTTGGGATGACTGATTGTCAGACTTTTCGGGCTTCTGACGACCCGTAACGACTGTCAAAGATCCACAAATGACAGCCGGGACAAACGCCTTTACGTGCTTTCCGAGGCATGGAGGAGTCTCGGTATGTAAAGATGGTCACCCATCCACGGACCAACCCCGGCAAGCGTAGCTTAACCCGATTGATTGAGCTGTCCAGCTGTTATTACTTAGCCACAAGCCCTCAAATACATACAAGTATTAAAACCTTGTTTTGTATTCATCTCTTAGGAAACAATGCTCTACATATAATACTGCTCTAATGGTCATCTGGGCTTGTAACATTCACACAAACAATTCATGAATGAAGAAATATAACAAAGGAGGTTTAGACAGGAAAATCAAACCAAAACTGCTCACTGGTTCTTATGTGATAATAATAGCTTCTCTGTTTTACAGCACTAAAATACCCCTTTCCAAATAAATCTGGATGGAAGCCGAACATTATTATTTTTAAAGTATTTTTTATAGAATACTAGCTTTTCCCGGCCTGGCTACGCACGGGTAGCGCTAAGTATCTACCCTACCTACCCTACCTGCCTACCTACCTTACCTACCTACCCTACCCTACCTACATAAAAAAAAAACATAATCTACTAAAAAAGTCCGAACAAAACCTAAACATTTGGTTTGGGATAGGTGAGCCAGTTCTTGAGTTATAAAATTACAACAAAAAGTGGCATTGATTTTTATAGATATAGATTGTGAGACATACATGGATTAACCTATGAAAGCATGTTTGGTGGAAGATTCAACTAAAATGTCAGTTTGTAAGACAGAGCAATCTTACAAAATAATAATACTTGCCTATTATATTATTAACTAGCTAACCTGACAGACTTTCCTCTCCAATTTTCAATCATTCATACAAAAATCCCATAGAAAAAGAGGATGTTCAGTTTTTCGCGAATTTGAATATATTCCAGGAAACTTTTAAATTTTTTCTTTTCATAAAAATATAATTTAAACTAAACTATTTTAAACAAAAAAAAAAATTGCATATCGGCCTACCTGTTCTCAAGTGATGCACTTACCAAGGGACCTAAATTCTGAGTTAACTATAAAAATAATAACTACTAGATTCTCACTATCAGATTCTCATATGAATTTCAAACAGTATGTCATCTGTTTGCATACTCCTTGCAAGACTAAATGCATTAGGAATTATGTTTTGGTACTAAATAATGCAAATATTACTATCTAAATATTACTATTACAGTTATAAATAAGCCTAAAATATTTAAATAAGTAATGATAATAGCTAGTATTTTCTGGTACTATGTGATTAGAATAGCAATCTTGGTACTAGATTTAAATTAGAAAATTTCATTAGAATGAAAATACATCTTCCTAGTGAGTCTATGTAACACTAATTATGGCCTAATTACAGTTAATGATGTTGATAAACTTAACTGTCCTGATAACTTTTAATGCATTACTCACAACGGCACAAAATGCGTAGCCGATTATTGAATATTTAAGGTATACATGGCAGTTTAGAAATTGTCACTGACCTGATTACAGACATAGTTAGGCGGAAATTCTTCATCAGGCAGCTGTCCCAGATATATAGCTCGAGAACTCAACTTCTTCTTTCGTAACCTCCAAAATTGTAGCCTAGAAATAATCGATTATAACATAATTTATGCGTAATTATTACGCTTAACAAAGAAATAATAAAAAAAAAACGTTTACCTTGACCATAAGGATTTCTTTTTGGGTCTTGTCAGCAATGGTGTAGTCTCCATTTTTATAACACAATATGTATTACGTTGTTTTTTAACTGTTCACATTATAAAATGAAACTAAGAATAAATTAAACTGTTTCAATTCAAAGCACAATAAAAATCAACGTAGCTTGGACAACAAACAAACCCTCCTCGGTCCCTCGTAATGACAGCGAGGCGTGAACTGTCATTTGTAATGTCGTGCTTGAATGTCATTTTTTTTTATATAACATTTTAATGGCCTGGTTGCTGAGACCTTTTAGCCCAGTCTTTATTTAGTTACAAACTTTGTATCAAATATTGATGAAATGAATTAAGTAGATTCAATGCATGATGATGATATCCGCGCCCGCTCCCCTTGAGTTTCAGTAAAGATGGGGAAAGGTAAATGGGCATTTTGTTCAGACCTGTGACCCACCAGCGACCATTAACAAAACTAGTCGGAGTATGTTAAAGACCATGAATACTACCCAATGAGATGAGTCGCATTCCTCAAAAGTATGGGAAAGTATATCCTTCTAAATAAATAAAATGCTTACACACATATCTTCCTAAAAAGGCACAATAATGTTTAGGGACTGAGGAGCTTTTCTTTATTGTTCCCCGTAGTTTCTCCCGCATAATTCCAAGCACCCATTTATAAAAATACTAGTTTATGAGTAATCCCCGAACAAACCTGAAAATAGTTAGCTACCTACATTATTTTTTTCACATTTTATTCAACATCATCAATATCAATCGTAACATCGTCTAAAAACCTTGCTGGTGGATCTATTCCTTCCTGACGTCTTGCCCACGATAAGAAGTACACCACACTCGCGATATGCGCGCATCTTCCAACAGTACGGCGGCGGTCCGAGCACGTCGAGTATTTAACCATCGGTAGACACTATCAAAAAGGGTTTATGAAGGTTGCTATATTTATAAAAACTATAGGATTCTCTTCTCTCAGGAAATTTGAACTTTTTTGCGCATAAATGTACGTTCCATGAGTTCCATCACAAACAAGTATCGCTGCTTGATGATCGGTACACGGTATTTAAAACAAAAACAAAATATTTACTAATTTTTGCTCTGTATTACACTTATGTACCAATGTCATTTTACATTTGCGATTACACAGTTTTGTAGCTCACTCACAATCTACACACTGAACAATGGAGTTTTCCAGGTGGGATCACTAAGCATTTCAGGTAGACTGAATAAACCAGTTGTGTGACTGATTATCTCAGGGGTACTATAATTAATTATCGGTCAGATTTACAACCGTTCAGATGGCAAGTTTGTCAGTCATAGAAACTAAGGAAATCGTAGTGGCCATAAGTGCAGTGCGATACACCGTTGTAATCGGAGGCGCTTACACAGTAAGCGGAAATTATTATTATGCACCGAGCGCGGCAAATGCGCTGCCACCATGCGTTCGGAAGAACTTGGTCGAACGAGGTCCTGGCATTCCTGCAGTACCAGCTGGATGTCATGGACGAGGTCAGTGTGATCCAGATCTACAAATCCAACTTCAATGAAGAGAAGATACGCAGGGCGTAAACATTGCTGTATATGGCCGCTACATATGGCCGACCGAATACCGTCCCGCAGGACGGATGAAAAGGGAGAGAGGAGTCTCCAAGACATTATAAAAGTGTTGAAGGAGACCGACCCGGACGACGTGCCGACTTTCGTGGCGAATGATTTGCACAAGCTGCCTCCCGTCACATTCGACCACGTTGACGTCACCAGGCTGCTGCGGGACATCACTACCCTAAGATCAAGCCTGATCGAGATGCAGTTGAAGTTGGAAGCATCGCAATCGATCATCAGTGATCTACGTCTGAGGTAGCTGATTTACGCAAGACGGTATGTAGGTCACATGAGCCAGCTATCAACGTCAACACACGTCACGGCGCATTCAATGCATCGCAGCTGAGTTTCGAGACAGCAAAATTGGACTCGTCGCTGGCCGCCCTCACTGCAAGCGATGCATAACTGCGCCCCGCCCTCCCCGCGTCCCCCATCGGTGGGATGCCGACCAATATTAGCACGTCAACACCGGGACGTCCTTACTCAGCTGCCGTTATTAAAGCTCCCGCAAATCATCAGCGGCAGCCTAATAATACGAGGGGTTCGCAAAGACCCTCCGAAGCAGTTCGAAGCTCGTTACCGCAGGTAACAAGCCAAGGACAGGCCGATGAAGAAGGCTTCACTCACGTGGAGAAGAAGAAGTAGAACCCTGCTTGTTACAATCAGTGCAGTACCGCATTGACTGGTCCCGACATGTTGCTGCGTCCCGCTATTCCATCAACGCAGCTGTACGTCGGAGGTCGTGGAGTACATCAGGATGAAGACCAAGTTCACTTTGAGAGTCGAGAAGTTAGAGTCGAGCCATAAGATTAACTTCAAATCTTTTGTGGTGCGGTTTCGACTCATCATCTGGTTACTTTCTTGAAGGAGGAATTTTGGCCGACGGGTGTCATGTATCGGCGTTTTCGCGGAAGGCTACATGACACCACGACCACGACTCAGCGTAATACGTCGCCGACCCAACGTATTAACTAGATTTTGTAGTGATGTTTTTATTTTGTATTTTGTAAGATTATTTTGTGTATTTTGTCTATGGGCCTTAGATGCCTAAAACTAAATCTATTATTATTATTATTAGACCTACCCACTCTTTAATCTTCTTAATTTTTTTAAACATTTTATGTTGTCACTTCCCAAGTTTACTCTGCCGTCAGATTGGCGCCCAACGATGAATAACTTAACAATTACTTATAACGTTTTTCCGCCATACATTTGGATTAAAATAAATACATTCCGTGATTTGTTAACCCTAAACCTTCAAAACAAACCACATTTCAATAGTGGACGCTTACTTCGAGGTACTGGGTCAAAAATGCTCAATGATCTTAAGGCCTCTGCCTCGAATTATGCGGGCAGCGGGGCGGCGGCGGCGGCGGCGCGGCTTGACTGGAGTGCACCGCTCGTTGCCCGCTGCCACGCCGCTGTTTTCGAGAACCGGTCCATTTGATTTTACGCATAAGATCCTGCCGCTCCCGCGCGCGCCGCCGCCGCCGCCCCGCTGCCCGCAAAATTCGAGGCAGAGGCCTAAGGCGATTAACACACGGCACCGCGCACCGCCGCGGTAGGCGGTGAAGCTGATCTCAATGTCACTTTGGCCTCTAATAAATCCGTTGATGCCTAACACACGTACACTCCCTCCGGTCGAAGACCCTGATTGTCCTCTGGCTCCCGTCACCCCAGACGAAGTGCACAACATTATCAAGGATCTGAAAACCCGTAAATCTCCCGGATCAGACGGAATCACCAACAGGGTGCTCCAGCTGTTCCCCGCTCACCTGATCATGCTAATGACCACCATCTTCAATGGCGCTCTTAGCAACAACATTTTTCCTCAAGCTTGGAAAAGTGCCACGGTCATCGGTATCCCGAAGCCCGGCAAGCCTAAGACCGAACCTTCCAGTTACCGACCCATCAGTCTGCTCAACGTCTTCGGCAAAGTCTATGAGAGGCTTATTTATAAGCGTCTCAGAGACTATGCCGAGACGAAGGGCCTCATCCCAAACGAACAGTTCGGGTTCAGATCCCAACATTCGTGCGTACAACAGGTCCACCGTATCGTCGAGCATATAAGCGCTGGCTTCCAGCGCGGGCTCATGACGGGTGCTGTGTTCTTCGACATTGCGAAAGCGTTCGACAAAGTCTGGCACAACGGCTTATTATATAAGCTCTACAAACTCGGTGTGCCCGATCGTCTCGTGCTCATCTTACGAGACTCTTTGTCGGACCGCACCTTCCGCTATCACATCGAGGGTGCGCTATCCTCCCCCCATCCGCTCCGCGCAGGCGTCCCTCAGGGCGCTGTGCTGGCACCGCTGATATTCACTATATTCACTAGTGATATCCCCAAATGTAGAAAGGCGCAGTTAGCTCTGTTCGCAGACGACACGGCCATCTACTACACCGGGCTCAGGCAAGACAATATCGCCCGCATCCTTCAGGCCGAAGTCAACAGACTCGCGGCCTGGTGGTGTGTGTGTCGATCGAAGTGGAGGATCGAAGTCAACCCTGATAAGAGCCAGGGGGTCCTATTCTGTAGGCCCCGGCGATCACCCGCCCTTTCCCAACCGATCACCGTGTTCGGCAAGCCTATCCCTTGGGAGAAGCGAGCCAAATATCTCGGTGTGGTCTTAGACCATCACATGACGTTCGGCGAGCACATAAAACAGGTGCGCTCGCGCGCCAGTTTTGCTCTCGGCAGACTACACTCCGTACTCAACCCGCGCAGCAAGTTGTCCCTTAAGTGCAAATTGCGTATTTACACCGCGTGCATTCGACCGATCATGACTTACGCCTGCGTAGTCTTCGCTCACGCAAAGTCGTATCACATTCATAAGATGCAGACGCTTCAAAACCGATTTCTCCGTAGAATTACGAAGGCTCCTTGGTTCGTTCGGAACGAACAACTTCACGTAGACCTTAAGATGCCTACCATCAAGCAGTTTATGAAGCGCCTTGCAAAGCGCTTTTTCGAATCCGCGGAACGTCATCGCAACCCCTTGGTTGTGCAGGCCGCTAGTTACAGGCATTCTGCCATTAGTCAGACTCGCCGACCGAGGCATACTCTCTTAGATCCGGATGACCCCGTCACTCTCCTTCAGGAAAGCAATAGGGCCACGAGTACAGTGCACAAAATACACAAACCGACCTTCCGTCCTCGCCGCCGAGGTACTACGCGAACTTCCCGAGTAAATGGTAATAAAAGTCCTCCCCCCCGTCCCTTGAATGTCGATGCGCCAGCCGCCCGGTTAGAGGCTGAGAGCGCCGTAGCAATAAATATAATATCCCCTGATAATAATCATGATCAAAATGTTGATCCAGCCTGTCCCCAAATTGTTATTAATTTTGTGATCCCCCAACGACGCCCTAAGCCGAGGTCCGTACCCCACAGGGGGTGCCCTTAGTGCGCTGTCGTTTAGTTTTAATATATATAATTTGCGCCCTGGCTGGAGGCTTTAAGATTAAAAACCTTAGGGCAGCCACAGGAATATCCGGTTAAGTAGCAACGACCTCTCTAGGTCTGCTACGAGATGCCAAAAAAAAAAAACACGTACACCGCCCGACCGCGCGGTTGAGCGGTGCTCTCACCATATGTTATGTGCCGTGTGTTAATCGCCTTACTGAGATCTCACGCGGACTTCTTGAGAGAACGATTGCACTGTTTTGTTTCATTTGCCTACACTAATGCACGTTCACGAACTGGTTAATAATCCATCATTCACCATTCACCACAGGTCACTTCACTTTCCCGCCAAGGACCCTCCCTTGAATGTCATTCTACATGGAGGTCGATAGAGATGTCCTAAGCTAATCCAGAATTACGGTTTATAGAAGCCAGAATTGACTGACAACTCCGGACGATATTTCGAAAGTGGAAATTGTTGCTATAATATAGTAGCTTACAAAATAAATAATATATGCAGTTTATCTAATAGATATATTTTTGATTTTTGGCTTGGTAATTATTTTCTTTCAATTATAATGGTAGCCTTTTGGAAGAGAGTGGTCACATTTAGTAGGTAAATAAATATGGCCGTGTAATAGTGTCAGGGCGTGTTTAAAGGCTAGAGTTTATTCAATAAATAACGTTGAATTGACATAAAAATGTAATAAGAAATAGTTTAGTGTTGTATCAGTGTTTTTGAGTGAGAAATAATGAGTGTGTAAGTAATGACCAATTAGATCAATGGCTTGGGATGGTGTACGGTGGTTGACATGTATGTATTGTATGGGAGTCGGGGCTTCGCTGCGTCGTGATCGGTTCTCTCTCTCATCTGCGTTTGTTAGAAAGTAAGACAAGATGTGTTTATAGTAATGTTTATTTGTTCGTAGTTAGTAAAATTGCGGGCTCCCTTTAATTATTCCACGATTCTTGACGTCTAGTACGAAGTGTAATACATAGTATAGTAATTAAGTTTGCAAAGGCTCTTATTAGATTGTGATGCGCCGCGATCGTCGGAGGCAGTGCGTCTGTTGTCTCTGTCGCGGCGGCCGGGCACACCTCCGTTGACCTATTTTCTGGCTATTGCATTCATCTAACTATTTATGTCTTGGGGTGTAAAGTGGGCCGCCGGTTTTGCATCGCGCATGCAATCATTCCTTTTGACCCTTGTCAGCCACTGTCACAGCATGTGAACCTGAGTTAATTGGTCTTAAATAGTGCAGTTACTTTATGAAAGTGTTTATAGTGCTCTGACATTATCCTTTTAATTGATAAGTGGTATGCAAATGGGAAGTAATTGAGATGTTCTATTGTCACAGATATTGAATCAAGAGGACAGTGTTAGTGCTAAGTGTAGTGTAGTTAAGATGGCATGGTATGCCAGGGGTTTGGGTTTGACAGAGGGGGACAAGACTGCAATATGATGGACTCGGACCTACCACCTGGTAGTTGCAACTCTACTGGACATCTGTCCACAATCGGATACCATACACTGCCGGGTAAGTGGCAAACCCTTAACTCTTTTCATATTTTTAGTTAAGATCTAGAATATAAGATAAAGTTGTAGCTTGCTATTATTTTTTCTTCTGTATTCGTAATCATGTAATTATATTTTCTTCCTTGTGCCAATATAATAGGGTAATTCTCATTCCAATGTAATTATATAAACATGTAATTTAGCTAATTACTTAGCCATGCATTGATCTTTTCCTTTAAAACATATGTAAGTTACACATCATTACGGAGTGCAGCATTATAAAAAAAATAGGAAAAAAAATCTGTACATATTCCTATGCACACTTATCTTTTTTTAATATAGGTACCTAATAGAACAGGAATTTCCTCTAATACCTCATTCAGTAAACAATGACCACTCACAATATTAGTCTAACATATTAGCAAGTAAAATTTTTCCAGTACTCTGTATGTTATCAGAATGTAAACATGAAGACAGGACACTTTTTATATTAACAGTTTACTTGTGATAAGAGCACTGATAAGTCTTTGGATCTTTAGTGATGTGATTTTCTGTTCACTATGATAATTTAATAAACATTGTGATAATTTTCTGTAATATGAAGACATAGATTTTATGTTACAGGTAAGTATTGAATGGAATATAAATGATAAAAATTAAAAGTATGTTCATTTAAATTTTTATTTAAGTTTTGTTATAAGGTCATGATTAATTAATTTTCCCCCAGACCAAATGAGATAAACAATTTAAATGTTATAAGTTATTTTTATTTTCTTCTAGTTGAGAGTTCTAATCTCTCTACTTTGAGCATGATGGGTCATAAATTATATGCTCACAAATAGTGATAAAGATTGAAGACATTCTGTTATCTTTAATGGACCATTTCATAACTTTTTTAAGAACACACTTCACACTTCAAATAAAAACTTGGGTAACTCATCATGCTTTAAATTGTAGCAATGCTAGGCAATTCATGTTTTCAAAACTTACATATTATGTAATGCTGAATTTCTAATTAGATTTATGTTTATTCAAAAACATTCAAACTCAATAAGTAATTGATATATTTTATTAACACACAGATAATTGTATCTATGTGTTAATAAAATATATTAATTAAATAATAATCATATTATTAAAAACAATATTAATAAAAATAAATAAAAATATTGTGAAAGATATCCATAAATGAGATAACTTTTAAACTTTTACTTTTACTCTTTATTTAACTGATACAGGATATGTAGCAATATACTAATGCAAGACAAATAGTGTATTTAAACTACACATAATTATCTTTATTATCAGACATAGTTACATTCATGTCTTACAATGTATCAGATTCGGGTATTTACCTAGATTAGAAGTACCAAAACTAAAATTAAAATAATGTATGATGAATTAAGCTTATGTACTTACTGGCATCTATTTTAATAGTATTTTTTTTGCATTAATAACTGAGATAACTTTTAATTGTAAACAATGACTCCTAATCTGATCTATACAAATAAATAAGATTGAATAGTGTTTGTTTGTAATGTCAAAATAACGGCTTTTAACTAAATGCTAAAAGTATATTCAATCAATCTGCCTAGCCTTTTCCCATAACCGGATGCAGCTGAATACCAGTATTTTACATGGAGTGACTGCCTATCTGACCTCCTCAACCTATAACAATATAAAAAGTATATTACGGTACATAAAATAAAAAAAAAACAATAAAAACAAATGTTTGTTCCGGCTAATCTCCGAAATGGCTGGATCGATTTTGACGGGACTTTCACTGGCAAGTAGCTGATGTTATAAGGAGTAACTTAGGCTACTTTTATTTTAGAAAAATCACGCAGGCGACATCGCGGGCAGCAGCTAGTACACACGGCTACACATCAAGCTATACAGTTCCAGTATAAGCTGATCTCGCATTGTATAGGATTTCCGTACAATGAGAGATCAGCGTATACTGGAAATGTATAGCTTGATGTGTAGCCGTGTGTATCTACTGAATTTTTACACAGAGAAATATAATATTACAAAAGAAAATATGTTTCTATTTAAAGACATAGTTACATTCATGTCTTACAATGTATGAGTTGCGGGTATTTACCTACATAAAAAGCCACAAATGCTTATTAAAATGTATGATGAATGAACATTACCTTTAGTAGTGATTGTTTAATGACATCATTCACATAAATTAGTCATCAAAGTGCTACCTTCAAAGTTATTGCTTTTGACTGTGAATTTAACTATATATAGTTTGCTACTTGAAGTCATTGTGACATTATTGGTTACTGCTGTTTTTCCAAAACAAAAATACTGTTGTAATGTGTTTTGCATTATTCTTAGTAATAATAAAAGTATAACAATGTTTTTAATTTCATAGAGCCTGTTTAGATGATTTTTTTATATGTCAATTGATTTCTTTTGCAAATAAACTGTGGCAGAAATATTCTCGGCAGTATTAATAGGTCAGATTTAAATTAATTTACATAATTAATTAAACACTCTTGTGTACAAAGGCTTGGCACAAAGGCCCCGCGTGTCGCGGAACGAGCTGTGCCTTTGTGTCGCGTCGCGTCGCGCGACAAGTCGCCCCGGTATGTAGAAGCCTTTATGTGTGAATTGCCAGGTTGTAAAAGACCCAGTAGGAAACCCAATCATTCATCATCATTTCAGCCGAAAGTTGTCCACTGCTGGACGTAGGCCTCCTCTGGCAGGTTGGCGACCGCAGTATGGTGTTCAAATTTATAGAGAACGCTGTTGCCCATTCTCTACTAAGTCCCTTAGTCGCCTTTTACGACACCCACGGGAAGAAATAGGGTGATGCTATTCTTTAAGTCCGGCACCACACAGACAGGAAAAAACCCAATGCGAAAAACAAAATTATCCTAAATACGAGCTTGCCTATGCTTTTACTGATCCTTTCTGTCTTATTTCGGCAGCTTCTAATAGGTACCCGATTTCCGAGGAAAATGTCGTGAAGTTGAGTCGTGATATGTAAGATTTAGATTTACTAAAACCAGAGGCGGTCTTCGGTTCTGCATGAGCTGATTTGCCGCCTGGTTAGTTAGACTGCAGCCCGGCCCCCCTATGCAGCGGGTCTAGTCCCTAAGCACGAAGTCCGTAGTTACGGCAGAAGTTATGAACGTTTCCTACTCCGTATCACTTACGGACAAAAGATTCGTTCGGGGACCAAATTAAGAATGAATTACAACACCATTTAACAGTTGGCTACTTGGCCCAACTCCCGATGTGTTTTGCCCGTTCAAAAAAATGAATTTGGTACTAGGTATCACTGATCAACTACTTTCGGATGGGCCCGTATCTTCGTTGACAGACTTAGAGAGTAGTCTTGGATTTCAGTTCGATTGCACTGTAATCCCTCCCAACTTTACCTACCAGCGCCGATAACTGCACGAAGTAACTTTGCTTCGGCGATCAGGAAATATGGGACGTAAATGATCTTCTTATTCCTTCTCTCTCTACGAACATTTTTCTCCGATCAAAATGAGATTGGAACAGGCCTTGACGTATCCGAACTAATTTTATATTAAATCATATCTATTGAAGTCACGTCACAAAACAAAGAAAGATCAATCAACACCTAAGATCGCGTAATAAATTCCAGTGTTAATTTAATCTAAAGCTATAATAATGCATAAATAATGTCAATTTGCCAGCTTGGTGTTGTTGTTGTCTAGGATCAGCGTCATAAACTCGAGTATTTTATGACAAATAAAATAGTATCACAATCCGATTTGAAGGCGTGATTCGTGTTATAGCGTAGCATTTATCGCTTAACGACGGTTGGCTTATCAACTAGGATATTATGAATAAAACTGTCGTCCTTGGGTAGTAAAATTTCTAAACACCCTTTTTCTGAAAGGCTGGTCAACTCAAATATCAATTCATATTTTATGAAAATTCCTAATTTACTCACTGACTGCCTCTTTGACACCCACGTGAAAGCTCACATTTTGCACAGAGGCACCCTTTATGATGTAGACAAAAAATAACGAATTTTCGAAGTTGCCGTGGGATAGGGAACTCACAGGCGGACGAAGGCGCTGATAATGTGTTAGTTAACTAACACGCTATCAAACCTCATGTTAAGTGCTGTGATTGGGTAACCACAAAAACAATCAAATCACTTGACATGAGATTTGACAACATATAAAATTCAATATAATGCCTTTTGTCCAGCAGTGGACGTCTTTCGGCTGAAATGATGATCATGATGATGATAATGGCTTTTATAAATAGGGTGCTAATGTAATGGGCTCGCTTTTAACCGCTATCTCACCCGATGGTAAGCCATGATGCTGCCGACAATAGTACACGCTTGTCTAGAAGAAACCTAATCGAAAATGAAGACTCCCAGATACTCGACTCTTTAAAACCTGTCTGAAATTCCCGCAACTTTGCTCTCTCACTATCGTAAATCCAAATCCTACTCGTACGAACGTCGACGAACCGTCCCATTTCCGGGCAAAGTTCAAATCCCGTACAGTACCTAACTTAAATAATTTTGTTCGTCGTTTTAAATATGGTCCAGTAGCCTTTCGATCGGTTGGGAGTTCCCGTTGAATGCATTGGAGAAAGGAGTAAGGACACTTGATTCGTATTTGCTATCCTTTTCATTGGCAATGACAAACTGCCTTCAGTTGTCACCGAACTTTGATGACAACTGGGAAATTCTAGTGTGTTTTACTTTTTGTCGAGCATTCACAAAGGACCACAATAAATGTTATGTGCTGTTTACTAACCTCTTCATTCACGAAGATTGAACTTACAAAGTAACTCGAGTAACAATAGAATTCGTATGGTATCTGATCTATGATAATAATATGTACCTAACTTAATTTCTAAAAGACCGTGTCATCTTATGCTACATCTGTAATTCACAAGTAGACAAATGAGTGCAACTACGTAAGTCTGTTAGCATAAACAAGTACCTTACCGTTAAGTACTATTGGATTTCTTCTCCAAAGGTCTTTCGTTAGTCAGTTTCCCAGAGCTTAGCAAAGTATCTCTTTTAACCAATAAATAAAACAACAGTCTGTCTGTCAGTCAGAAAGCTTTGTTCTTTATCTTTAATTTTAGCGGAAATGGTTAGCAGTTTGAACTTTTGAAGCAATGGTCTTGAATCTAAACGGCCTTTAACTGTCCTTTAACCGATTCGTTGCGATGTCCAATTTGTCAAACCTATAGCTGTGGCGCTGAAAAAAATAACGTGACACGGCTGCCGTGCCAAGCGCCATACGTATAGATGACACGCCTCCCGTGTTTTAAGCCATACGTAAAAGAAAACAGTATTTTGACCATTTTTTAAATGTTTAGGCCTGAATGTTTTTAGTTTAAATTCGAAATCTAACGTGGACGGTCAGAAACGTTGTGTGAAGTGATTGCAAGTGGCAAAATAACTGTATTTTTGGAAATGGATGGTAAATGACTTTTTTAATACAGATGTGCTAAACCTTTTCAGCTCATTTTTTTTTCTAACAGTTTGAGTGATTATGAGGTATTAAATTAGATCTAAAAATATTGTTTTCATTTTGCTCATAGTTAGTAATGTCAACTATTTAAAGCAAATGAAAAACTGGCAAGTTTGATTAAGTAGTAGTTATTAGATATTTATAAAAAATTGTCATGTGCTACATGAGTAAGTAATTAAACTTAGCCATTCAAAATTTTATATCAACCAAACTTACAAAAAGGTTGGTTGGTTACCCCTATTTAAAAAAAAAACATACAATATCCAGAAACGAAGGATACGAACTTAATTTACGTAAAAAAGGAAGATAGTTTTGTTTCGAGTAGATCTCCCTAAAAGTTAATTTGAAGGAGTTACCATCGATTTCAGAATGACACGGCTCCCGTGCCTAACGCCACATCCACATGCAAAAAAGAATGATGGCACGGGAGACGTGCCATCCGCAACGAATCAGTTAAGACCTTTTTGCCATAACGTCTTTTTCAGTCTATAGCTATACTAATACCCGTTCCTCTTCAGGACGTATGCACCACTCCGCCAGCACACCGGCGGGGGTGGATGGCGCCGGCGGCGGCTCCCGCACGCCCCCTGCGACCCCCAAGAAGGGCGGCAAGATGCTCGCCGTCAGGGTCCAGATGTTGGATGAGTCTATATCCATGTTCCAGATACAGGTGAGTCGAGGATCAACCTGATTTAGGGGTAAGAGAGAGCAGAAAGTATTGGTTTCTGATAACCCAGCTTTAGACTGGATATGACTTACTACTACTTACCTGGCGTAGGGGAAACCGTGATCATATAGGCGGTACCCCCAGGCCGAGAACTTTCCATTGCACTACGGTTAGGTTGACCCTTGCGATTATTCCTAATGTGGATAACTCGGATGCGTTATTTTTGGTAGTGAGAGACTGCGTTCGCGCTGTCTCTCTCTTTTTCCTGCCAGGGTTCTCGATATCGAGAATCATCAATCTCAGGGATATCGTGGCCCTGGCACACAGGCAACGGAAGGAACACGGGGTTTTAGTCAGTAAAAGTCTGACACGCCCTCCCGCTCCGCCCAGAGTGGGAGAAGTTATTTGATAATTTCCCACCCAAAAAAAAGACTGGATATGACTTGGAATTGGCGCAAACAAGCGGAAAATATCAGTAAACTTAATTACTAACTTTTCCACCATTCTAAACAGCATCATCATTCGAATAACTGAAGCTTCTGATTTCGAATGGGTCTACATTCGAAATTAAGCAGAAGCAGTTATTCGAATTCTGTATTCGACTTAGTCGGTGCTTAACGGAGATTATGGTAAAACAAAAGCGTTTAAAGGCTCGTGCGGTAGATTGGCCGGAGGCGTGTCGCGCCCGTGATATCGCGCCAGTATGCACAAACCTTATGTCTATTGACAACATAATTAATCGATTACTGCATACAGCCATAGAGCGTTCTTATCAAGTCTTTAGACACTAATTTAACCTTTTAATCAGAATTGTAGATTATGTTGAAATTACAGGTCTCGTCATTATGTAGCCGGAAAATGGCTGTCCTCGGATATAAGGTTCCTATCCTACGTTATTGGCTATGGTGGTATTTAATACCAGCGGCGTATCGGCTCTTTTGAACGCATGTACTCGTATTAATGTACTTACACACCCTTTCCTTGCCTTTACTGACCCGAGCGGAAAATAGCTGCAAAATGAATATCGAAAACTGCTATGTTACGTACCTAGGAAACATTATTTCTAGGTATCCAGAATTGAGTTCGTTAAGAAGTTTTGTACAGGAGTTTCACTGAAATAGGATGTTCTAGAAGTAAGGCAATCAAGAATTTATGAAAATAATAAAATTCTAGTGAAAAGCTGGAACAAGTATTGCCATCTTTTCCGACTTAATCGCTCGCTTATTAGATGCTTGTTCAAAAACTACAAACTATGATACTACTATCTCCATCTTCCAGCGATTCTTTGGGATAGGTGTGTTCCTGTTTTCTTTTCAAATACATGGTTTTGATACTGACTTATTTACATATGTCAGTGAATCAGAACTGTGTATTTATTATATACAGAGTTCTAATTTATTTTCTCTTAATAGTTTTAAACCCTTAAAAGGTCGTAGAAAACGCACGACCTAGGTATTTAAGCTCCTCCAAATTAGACTCCAGACATAGTAAAAAACAATGATATTATTAAATATCTGTGGGGTATCTACATCGCCACATGCGAACTACGCATGACACTGACGTCACGCAAAATCCTGCATCGCGCAAGAAGAGATTACCGCGCAACTAGCTTATATAAACAACATCCCGACATCAACCGTCGGACAGTTGCCCACCAGACACAATACCCGTCTGGTCGGAGGATCCTCCCTATAGAGGATGAGTGAACTTTACACCCTGTTCCTCATACCTCTATATACCCTTATGCCCCAAAAATAAGGGCATAAATTAGACCCTTTTTATTCGCAGTTTTATTTTTAGATGCGAGATAGCCTTTTAAACAGTCCCGCCTGGTAATGAATTTTTTATCAGCCTGCCTGTAGGTAATTAAGCGGAACTTCCTCTTGCCTTGATAACTTGCTTCAGCGATGGGTTATTAATACTCCCTGTGAGAAGACGTGAATATTGAATGTAATATCAAAGCCAGCAACGTCGTAATATATAGGAAGATTAATCGTTTAGTGCTGAGGCTATCTAGATACGCTGCGTTGGAACACTTAAGTTCAGCGGGCTACTTGCGTAACACACTATCAATAGGAATCTGTTTCAATTTGACAGTTCAACAACATTCATTGCGTTATTTACGTTGTTGAGCAGACAATTTTTTCTAACTTATGAAGCAATGGATTAGCAATATACTTCAAAATCATTCCGATTCGGATTCAAACTGTGTTACGCAATTAGGGTGCTGGATCATCTTCCTCCAACTTTGGAGTATTTTAAAGAATCGCTAGATGGATTTCGAGTTTACGTTAAAAAAACTGTTACGCGGATTATTGTTATCATGTAACAATAAGCACACAATATTATTATATGCTATTCTCGTAAAGGCTCCTACAGACTGGTGCGATATCGCGGGCGCGAAAGGCAGCGACAAAGAAATTCTGCTACTAGTGTCGCGTCGCGCCAGCGATAACGCGCCAGTCTGCACGATCCTTAATGCTCATGCCGGAACCTAGACACAAATAAAAAGAAAAACTCATTTTTGGCATGCCCATAAGCTATGGACTGCGATATGCTTAGTAAACAGATAAAATATTCCTCGGGTTTGACTCAAATTTTCTCTTGAACCCGATATGGTTTGAATTTCCATAAATCTTACGAAACAATAGCAGAAATTGACGTTCGATTTGATTGACAAAGTTGGAACAAACAGCCCGTTCCGCCGGGGCGAAAACGTTACTTCTGTCTTTCCATACGTCCGTTTACTCAGCACTTCGTTTCGCCCCAAAGGGAACTAAGGAATAACTCTCTTGAGGTCCCGTTAAGTTGCACCTGAATCGGGAACAACTAGGTCAAATATCTATCATAACTGTTACGCATATAAACTCCCTAAAGAAATGGTCAACGAAAACTAACAACTAAAACAACCTGTTTAGTTTTAAGTACTTCAGCGCCATTTGTGAATATGTCAAAGAAAAACAAATAACACTTTACAATAGCATGAATTGCAACGCCTATTACCACCTCATTAGAGTACTAACAATTATGTTACTCCTAATGATGTCAACCCATTAAATTACGTTCATGGAAGTCATTAGGCAAGCCATTAACGTTGACTATATTTTCGTATGACTGAACGCGGGACAGCTAAACTGTAAATTCAGCCAATAAACAGAATATTTGGTTAATGAGCGGTGCGAAATTTCTAATACGGACCCTCATCATCCACTGCTGGACATGCCTCCCCCGAGGGGGGGGGGGTTGCCATAATCGCCACGCGGAAGGCGGGTTGGCGATCGCAGTATGGTGTTAAAATGCATAGAGAACGCTGCTGCCCATTCTCTAGTAAGTCCCTTAATCGCCTTGTACGACACCCATGAGAAAGAAATAAGGCAGTGCTATTCTTTACGTCCGGCACCACACGGAACCAACCAAAATACCTATAACATAATAATACCCTAACCGACCGAAAGTGTGACATCAATTCATAGCAATGTTTGTGATTAGTGGAAAACCAAAGAAACGGTGGATGGATTGCGTGAAAGATGATATGGCTAGAAAGAGAATGACTACTAAGATGATGGCTAATAGAAATGTATGGAAGAACTAAACATGCTTCGCTTGCAGCGGCGCAAGCTCGGCCTACTGTGACATGACTCGAGTCACACATTTTATCACAGTTTGAGCGATGAAACTGTTTTGTCGTAAAATGCTAGTACACATTGACATGACATAATTTATCATGTCTTGTCACAAACGTCTTGGCATGCCCGTGCTCGGCCCGCAGGTCCCCGAATACATTGGGAACACATAAGGGCTGGAGGATAATAATGAAGATTTATAGAAAAAAAATCGGTCTGTAGAGCGTCGTCTCCTGTGAGACGAGGTATTCCACTAAGAGCACTGATTTCAACAGCACTTGTCCGAACCGCACCTGAGCACTTCCACTAACCGCACTGAAACAAAATTTTGATAAGTGCGGTTCGGTGGAACGGTTTATTGATATTATTTTCAGTCCCCGAACGGCACCTGCATACAGTTTGTAGTAGACAGTTTCTCTCAACGTGTCTTAGATGCACCTGGGTACGAAATTATGACATGTATTGTATAGGTTCCTGATTATTCGTTCACGTGCTCAGATGCGTTGGTGCATAATAAAGGTGCTTAGCTTATGTTAATTTTTGTTGGCAACTATTTTGAATTTGAAATGAGTCTACCGTGTATGGTGTGGCCTCTGTGCATAATGTAATCGCAACCCGCAAGCCTTGCCTTACGCCGTTATATCCCAAAGGACATGCGACACAGAATTTATAGTTTTAAGTTATTTACGTTTGTTATTCTGTAGATTTGATACCTACATAAGTTAGTTAAAGTTTTAGTAAATTACCAGGGGCCCAAGTCTGCTATTTTTATAAATTCAGTCATTCCAACACGATCCCATTGTCATGCTATTATCATTTTGCTAAAAGTTTGTAATCTGCTAAATTCATAATGGTCGATCATTGGTCGGTCAATGTTCTCGTAATAGAATTATTGTTATTATAATGGCATTGTCGTTTTGTCATTATTATAAAACACATTAGTAGAAATGTCATTAATTTGTCAATATGTACGAGATTACCAATAAATGCAATCTCTTTCAATGTAGTGTCAGTGGCCGACCATTGGAAAGTCATAATGACGCCATTATAATAGTAGATTACCAAACTTGTCAAAATCAACAATTATGAAATCAATGATCGACCATTCTGACACTATTGTAATAGCAGACTTGAGACCCTGGTAGCTTGGAAAGTTCTTAAAATGACCAATTATTTTCATTGTATCATGTTAAAAGAGGTTTCCTCAGTACACGTGTCAACATTACATAAGGTGTAATTCATTTATTAGCTGTTGACTTTGTCATATAAGATTTTTTTTAGATATTAGAAAGCCCTACCTACATCATCTTCCTTGGTGTCGTAACCAGCTTTCGACTTTAGAGTTCTGTTTATGGCTCGGAATTTTTGATCATTGTCTTGTCAGTATGATTGGCAAAACATATTCACTGTCGAAGCAATTTAGTCGCAAAGCTTCATGAGCATGTCCATCATTATAGAATGCAGTTGACATTTTGACGTGTTTATATAATAAAATAACCTGAATATTCCGGTGAGTGCCCGTTGTTAATGACGTTTATTTCCCGCAATCAGCGTGGGGCCGACATATTGTCATGAGTAATTTGCCATAACAACATATGAAACAGCTATTCATCATGTATATTGGTCTCCCCACGGACAGATAACGAATGGTGCTGGTAAACTGGCAGGATAAAATAATCACAATTTAAATTGAAACTTTTTTCTGTTGCGCTTGTTGTAGCCTGCATCTAGTTAACAAATGGGGTAGTTTTATAGTTTTAGTTCTATTACCAATCTGCCAATTTTAGTTTCGTCATCAGATCTGAAACGATTCCCAACATTTTTAATCCTTGTCTTATCTTTTCTGGCCCCATTTTCTGTGTCATCTTCGAGCACTCATCGGCTGTCTATACACCTGACGCAATTAATCTCTTAGTCACATTTACGACACTTCCTATCCTCTTGACATTATCTCTTAATTGCCAATTACCAACACCCATGAGATGCGATGACGTTTACTTATTTACACGAAATATTGATTTCGTGGTGTGGAAGGTAACTTGTTTGTTGTTTCAATAGATATTCCGAAAGATACCTACAGTACCACATCAATTCGTAAAAACAACGTAAAAGTATTTTACTTATTCGCTAACATAATGTTGCTTCGGCAATCAAATTCACACGCTCGACCAACCATTGGCTATTGATATCTCGATTTTCCACTATTCCCCGTCTTATGCAGCATTTTTTTGGCTATTGGAAGCACCCAGTGGGGACACTCAGGGATTCTGAAAGCTGGGATTACGCTTAGTACGGAATGGTATTATTGAGAGCATGCCTAATTCCCTGTGTATACATATCCGAGTATATGTAGTTTATATTATGAGTCAGGAGTTACGTTTGTATGTACATTGACTATAGAAGTAATAACAGATAATTGGCACTAATAGTCATGCAGGATGATAATCACGCGTTGCAATTTCGAAAATAATAGACCAGAAAATTATGCGTGTCGAATGGATTATTTGATAAACACCACATAATCCTCGAAGCTTTAAGTTGTGAGGAACCAACATTGTGACCTATAATGGCCGCTGAAATTAGAGTAAATTCTGTATTTACTGATACTCAATTCTCAGCACACAGGTAGTTTTCAGAATTTGAATGTTTCAACACTGGAATTGGTTGGGCAGCCTTGGCCAGTTTAAAACGACGAATTATCTCTGAATTTTGCACCATGGATTCACAGAATTGAAGATCCTGTACTATATCTGTGTAATGTATAAAAATGCGATGATGGAGAAAATCCATATTTTTTCCGAATTATCTCCAAACAATGACTACATAGATGTAAGCCTCTTCATCAAACCAGCTATTCGTATGATTCAGTTCTGAAACAATGAACGCGGACGCAACCCGCTGCCATTTTTCAATTATCTAGCGTAGGCCACTCCAACTTTGCCTCGCGCCAGTCGATCGTTATTCCGCCACTCTCCAAACTTTGACGACTCTTATCCTTCTCGCATTTTTAGAGGCGATGGAAAATGTGGCTGCCTGTGACGTAACTTCTCTTGAATTAATGATATTGAAAGATTTTCAGTCATTGTAAAAATATTCCTTCTGCAGTACCATTACAGACGAAGCTAATGTTGAACCCATATCTTTCAGATTGCCTGTCAAATCTTGGCCGCAGACATTTATTAGCTTAAGACGTTGCTTTTTGTGAATGTTTCTGTGCATATCTCAGTCAATCTCGATTGCGAACCATTGCCTTTTTCAATTTATTTTGTAAGAAATGCAAGCTATCTAGTTTTTGTCACAAGAAATCTCGCGAGACACAACTTAAAAGAGTACAAAGTTTATTCACCTAGAAAGTTGAATGTACTTTAACTATTTAAAGTCTCCATGCCCAGCAGACTGAAAAAAACAATTTTGGAGGAGACTGCACTTTGATAAAATGGATCGCATACGAAGGGTTGATTAGCCCTTCAAAGGGCCGTTATTGATTTGTGCCATCTGATACTCTGCGGATTGAAGTTTTTGAGGTCAGCTCGAGAGTTAACAGTACGATGAAGATGTGAAGCTTTCAAGGATTTTGTAAGAGTGGTGCTAAATATGTACTTGTGGCAAAAAATATGAAACAGCTAAATCCGCTTTTACCTAATTAGCCCTACACTTGTAACATCTCTCCATGTCTCTAGAGAGCCAGTCCTCAAGATTAACTAGGCTTACTTTGAGTTCAACAAAATCCGTTTTGCGTTCTTGGAATTTACTAAAAGAAGCTTCTAAGTATATTCTTGTCGAAATTCAGTGCTTAATTAAACATCATATTTTTCCATTATCGTTCCAATCTTGACATGAACTAATTGGACCAGGGCTGCGATTGAAAATCGCTAGCTGGGACGTCTCAGATCCGCTATACATTTC
Organism: Tiliacea aurago; assembly: GCA_948098905.1. Classification (NCBI taxonomy): domain Eukaryota; kingdom Metazoa; phylum Arthropoda; class Insecta; order Lepidoptera; family Noctuidae; genus Tiliacea; species Tiliacea aurago. The sequence goes on from OX402578.1 coordinate 23,710,498, forward strand.
GCATTTCCTTTCCAATCAGCCTAGACTAAATGCATGATTGCGTTTGAGCTACATTCAATTAACGTTTGCTAACCTAATTAGTTATTTTTTTCTTGCAACATAATACGAAGTCTATTAGTAACTGACAATTATATCGTGTAGTCACGAAAATGCATTAAAACGATTTGTCTGTCAATACTGTTCCGCTTTTTACACTGGTTTCAGCAATAGCCATCGGGCTTTGAAGTTTCTTTTCTGTCAGTTTCTTGCAGTCCACTGCAGCTGACCATAGACCTCTAATTAATTTTTCGTCGTCTGGTCTATCTTTGCCGCCTTCTGCAGGTTATTAATACTGTAATTTTGATCACCCGTTTTGGAATTAACATGTTTTAATCTGGGTAGGATTATGGAAGGGGACTTTGCATAACTTGCCTACTTATTATATGGGAATTTATCCGGTCATCAGTAAACTCTGTAGTACGACATAAACACATTAATTACCATGAGTGCAGAGCTATTCTGTCATCACTTTCAGATGCAAAACAAACCGCTCCTAATGACAGCACAATAATTAACGAGACTACATTAACGATGTCACGACTTCTAAAGGTCACAGTTTAAATAGTTGGAAAGGCGCTAAACGATCGGAAAAGGGCTAATTACCAGTCAGGCCGGTAAACATCACCCTCGGTGACCTGTCACGCTGCGTTAGATTAGCATTCACGATACATTAGGCGCGGTCTAACTAATTCTGCCCGCTGTCAGTCATGCATAGGCTTGTGGTGTGAAACGGACGAAGCTTATGTCCCGAACTGCCATCTGTAGTTAGGGATATGTCATTCATGGTTGGTGGGTTTGGTATGCAGTTCCGACTGTTTATCGTATGACGTTCCTAGGAATATTTTTAATAATTTTTTACTTACTTTTCATGCATTAAGAAGTAACATGACACATCTTTCGGCATTCCCTGCTTTGTCTTGACACCTGGCTGTTTCGAGTGGGGATGCAGGGCATCTCTTTAGATACGATGTGACAGCAGTTATGGTGCTATTTGATGTCGGGGGCAGCTACATCTGGGTTTAGGGGAAAACTTGAAGGTTTTGTTAAGGTACGATGGACGTATAATTAGTTTTGGTTATGGCATTGTCTTAAGATTTTTTTTTAGTGTCGTGCTTTGCTCGGCAATGGATACGATGATTGAGATTTAGCTACCTACTTATAAGCAGCATGAATTAAAATGTTACTGAATTGAATAATCATTTTCATTCATTTGTATTTCGAAACTCCTATCAATACTAATTTGAAATAATGTGGGAATTGTGTTCGATTTATTGTTTTCCTTGTGAAGTGATATGAAAACCATTGTTCGAATTGAAGCTAAAAGCATTTTATTGCTTTTTCTCACTTCAAATCGAAGTTAGATTCAAGAATTTGCAGTTGTAAGCAAGTTAAATTGACATTTAAATGCGAGTAGAATTTACGCAGCACTTCGATAGGACATTCACTGGCTAGGATAATGGTTTAACGACGCTCTCATTGTCACATGACATCCTTTGTGCGTCAGTAAACGCTGTTAGCCTGTCCAGACTAACGTAATTGATCGTGCGTATTGTTAGTGTATGTCAGTGAACTGGTGCACACACCCTCATTTGTAGAGAAGGATTTGGGGATGATGGTGCATTATTTTATGTAAGACCCTCCGATTGCATAAACCCCATACTCTGTTCATGTTATGTAGGTACATTGGAGTGAAAAAAACTTTCGTGGAGTCGATGCGTCCGGATACTTTAGCCTAGATTCCTTTACAAAAACTCAACTTTGGCTTGATAGACTACGTGGACGTAAGTACCCCACGAAGTTTTAGTTTAGCATCAGACCTTTACTGACAATGATATGACAACGTATTATTCTGACGAGTAGTTATTTCGTAGTCAAGTATCGTCTGACCTCTGAAACCTCATAGTGTTGTAGAAACTAGTATGTCTACGTACTTGTTTCTACCCAACCTCGAGAGAATATTCCTTCATCTGTTAGATTATAATATTTAGATGAGGGGTTTATTGTGCCATAGGACATCGACCAATAAGACCACTTCTCCTAAAGTCTCAGGGTGGCCTATTTGTGATATGAGTATGCAGAAGGCTTATTGCAAAATAAGCGAATTGCGGCAACACTCAAGTGATTTTAATCGCCCGGAAAGTTCTGGCTTATTGCCATCACGAGAAGTGGCAACGAATTTTGAACAGTTATCGCGTTATGCCGGATTTGTAAGGCAATATTTTTTTAACTTAGTGTTCAACGTTCATAAACATTAAGCGCTTTCCCGGAGGGTTACTATACTATAGCTTTGTTTGAAATGATTGGCATTCTTGCTAAAGTGTTTTCGACCAATTTGCTAAGTGGTAACAATTACTCGTAGTAAACTTTTCAAATAATAAACTGCATTGATTAAAACTGTCTCCGTGCAGTTGGAACTCGTGAATCGTGCAAAGTTTTATGTTAGGTAGATAGAGATCTTTTTAAAATGTTAAATGTCAACTCTGGGTTGAGGGACCCCAGGAACTATCCTAATATCCAGACTGGCGCGATATCACGGGCGTGATTGACAGCCATCCCCCATGTCCATGCCGCGCCCGCGATATCGCGCCAGTCTGCCCGAGTCTTAATCCTAATCCAAATATATTATCCTAATATCCTGTATATTATCCTAACTATCCTTAACTAATATGAGGTATACATGCGAAAGTGAGTTGGTTTGTTACGCTTTCACGCTAGAACAGCTGAACAGATTTGGAAGAAGTTTGGCATATGGTAGACCATGATTTGGGTTACTTTTATTCCGATATTCCCACGGGATCGAGACTTATGCGGGTGAAACCGCGGGGCGCAGCTACGAACTGATGAAATTTGGCACATGGGTAGACCATGATCTGATCATGGGTAGGACATAGGATATTTTTTATCCGGTCTACGGTCAGTCCGATCATATATCTATATCCTATTTACACAACAAACGATTTCATTTCATTACGTTCCCGTGTGATAATTTCCGACCACCACGCGGGCGTAGCCGCGGGCAAAAGCCAGTTCAAAATAAAAGCCTGTACTTATCGTTGCTAATCGTTAAAATATCCATCTCTACAGAAGATAGACGACGACTCAACACGCTCAAAATATCGTCTAGTTCAAACCCTAGTATCTTTACTGCTACAAATACTACTGTTTACAATACAGCCCCCAAAATGTTAGAATGGCCGTGCCATTCGAAGCTAGGCTCGGTTTCAGCAGGATTTATAAGGGACGCTAACACCCCAAACGATTCTGCCCTCTAATTTATGTAAGCACTAAGGAATAAGGACCCGTCCAATACATGGTATTTTTATTCATAGCAACTAAATGTATCTCACGATGGTTGATAAATATTTATGAGATTGTTTGCGAATTCGTACTAAAAAAACTTACGTGGACTTAGAAGATTTCATTGAGACAGAACACTGAATTGTTTTATTACAGGAAATTAAGAAACTATCCGTCAAAAGTTTAGAAATTGATTGTCCACTAAAGAATGTTAATTAATTCTGTCCTTAAAAAATCGTACTAAACTGATTGCTATAGGTCGGAAGTTCGTTTGCGTCTCAAACAAGTCCTTGATTGTTGAGTGTAATAAATGTACAGTCTAGAAAATAATTTTAGTATTCGAAATATAATACAATGATGTATTTGGCGAGGTAGCCCATCGTTCATTTACAGCAGACACCAGTGTGACATCACTGATTCCTCACGTGTAGGTAGCTGACAAGTATTTATTTGTACTTACATAACCGCTTATATCCAATGGAGTATTTGTCTACAGTATCTTCTCTGATGACGTCATACTCCTTATTTGAACTCTCAGAAGCAATTCGAATTCTAAAATGAATAGAATTCCCTATGGTAAATATGTTCGTTTTTATTTAAACGGTATCTCTTTCATATTTCCATAATGGTGTGGGAATGGAATGAAAACACTGAATGTATCAGCTGTTTATTTTCCCGCGCAAGTCGTAACCGTTGAATGGGGGATAACGATGGGATGCTTGTAGAAAGGACTGCAGCTTACGGGTAAACCACTTCCCTGCGAACGTGATGTCATATCCCATATGACATCACGTTCGCAGGGAAGTGGTTTCGAATGGCTAAAGTTAGCTATGAGTAGCTTGAATGAAAAGGTTAATAAAAAATACCAACATTGTAAGCTTTTCAAGAAACCCCAAAATAGAATCAATCTCCTTAGTGATATCTGGTAGAAAGTTCAATTAAGGATTTTGATTTATCAGAACGATGTGTTCTAAAATGTTCCAGAACACTTCTTTGTGAGAAAACTACATTGTCAATAATACCGTTTATCACATCAACATTGAGACAACAATCAACCATCGCGTGCTGCGATACAATACAACCGACATACGTAAAAGCAATTTGTACCAGTACACAAGTACTTTCTACAAGCCTATTACAATAATAATATCCTGTTTGCACTTGGGGCTAGTATTCTCCACAGAAGCCACGTTTTTGATACACGCGACGAGCTAGCAAGCCTTGCAAGAGAACATGGCGGAATTTTAATGCGTGATTTATTCGGTGCATTTTGCAGTCTTCAAACGTGTCCCGAATCTTTCAAACCCGATGCAGAGCCTTGTATGTTTAAACACTAACCCAATCAGTAAATTAGCTATGCTGCCTTCAGTGGCTTTTGACGCTAAAAATATATTCTAAATTCGAAAGACTTGAAAATTTGAATGAACCTATGAATAAAACTCTTTACCTTGATGGAAGCGTACCCGTAAAGACCTATCAGGATTCAAGTCAAGTCCGAGATCGCTGTAACAGACAGCGTTGCGACGTTTATACAATAAGTACAATTTTGCATGCCATGCCCCGTTTGTTGAGGCTGCACGAATTGTATTATGTAGACAGGTCGTCGCCGGGTCGTGTGCATCGTTCACGATTCTCATCCTGTTGTAGCACGATTAAAAATGTACGAGGAAGACACTTGAAATGGGACAGACAATGTTGTTTGGGATAATTCAATTGTGTCTTTTGTTTAAGCATCTCTTTCTTTGTTTGTAGGGTTCCATACAAGGAACCCTTATAGTGTCGCCATGTCCGCCTGTCTGTCCCAGGCTAAGTTCAGAGACTCTTAGTACTAGAAAGCTGTAATTTAACAAAGGTATAATATTAAATTTTTTGTGGACCTCCCTTGCACGTAAAGTAGAGATGATTTTTTTTTATTGGCTATCCCATGGTGTGGGGTATTGTTGGATAGGCTTCAAAAATATTGCGAGTTTGTGAAAATCATTTTTCGATTCTGGGATCTGTTTGCGAATTTGCACTTTAAAGCTCGAGTTAGAGTCAAGTCTCTGCTAGCAAAATGGTTAGTTATTGGATATGTGCAAAAAATCATGGTAGTAGTATCTACATGTAACGAAATTAAAAGGAAAAGTGTCACAGCTAATTTGGCTTTACAAGTTAACGAGTAATAGTCCACCAACTTAAATTTTCAGTTGGAGAAATGGCCGTGACGTATATCGATGTATGGGAGAACATGTTTATCAACTACAATCAAGTCAATCAATCAAGTTTATTTTTGGGATATATTCTTCCCAACTACGGTACCCTTTATTGTGCGTGGTCCTACACGCACTTGTTTAATTTCATTACTCTCACTGCAAATACTTCTTCCCATACGAACGAACCTTATCATCACGCTTGCTCCGTGATGGTGGGACTTTAGTAAATCCCAGTATCCCCGCAAAGTTTCCATTTGTGCAAAAATCTGGCGCAATACTCGTATATTCACCGTCTAGTCGTTCTGAATTGAGGCACTTCCGATTCTAAACTGCCGTTTTGTCGCTGACTACCAAACATTTTGAACGACCGTCAGGCGTGCTCTTGGCTGCGTCTTCGTAGATAAGTGGCTATCTCTCCCCTTTAAGCGCAGGCCACACCGCCAGCTGGCGGGCGGGCGGGCTGAGCGGGCGAGCGTCGTTTCACCTCTTTACATGGTTAGTCGGTAGCTCGCGGTGTGAACCGAACTATGTAAAGAGGTGAAACGATGTTCGCCCGCTCAGCCCGCCCGCCCGCCAGCTGGCGGTGTGGCCTGCGCTTTATTCGCTTTATGGGCTTATGGGCGATTTATACCTACACGATACAATATTCATTCACCAGACAGAAACATCCTTCAACAAGACTTGTAAACAATAGGTATGCTTACTAACTGAGTTGCCGAAGAACTGATATAAAAACTAGGATCGATTTTTGTTTTTTTTTTTTTTTTAGATTGAGAATGTAATTACATTAAAAAGGTTCGATCAATCATTCTATCCATCTAAAGGTCTAATTCAATCTAAGATCTTCCTCAATGTTCCGTAACTGATAAAGAGAAAAGGTTTGTGTCCCAAATGAATGAAACAGAAGAAATATCCATTGCTGCATATCTGTTTTCGGCAGCAAAACTAGTAATATCGCATTCTTTTATTCCATCTCTCAAGGTATTGTTTTCTGTGTACACAATTTGGGTTACCGTGTTCTAGACTTGACGTTTTATGTTCTAGTACGTTGGGAAATTTATATTTTTGTATGTACGAGAGGCTGACAGGACTTTTAGTTCTTTTGTAAATGATGCCTTCACCTTCATTCAGAGTCTTTATTCTAGCGAGATAGCAAAATTCTTCTGTATCTTTATTTTCTGAAAAGTAACAAACATTGTTTGTAAATATGAGACTTATATCATATCAGGTTATTCGCGTCCGCTGCGATGCAGCAAAAGTTCAATTTCAAACTAGGTATTGCTAAATGTACAGATAGAATTTCTTCCATAAACTTGTTTGAAACTGAAAACCGAACTTTTGCAAACACGGACGAAATATTACAAAAGTATTTCAGTTTGAGTAAAAATTTATAGAATACTTTAGACAGCCGTTTGGTAGGGCTCGCGCAAAGTTTGTGTTGCGAACTGCTATATTTCATGTGTTAATGCGTGACATTTAGAAAATATGCTCACTGGAATTAGCTGTTTCTGAGACACGTATCAAAGGCTTGGTATGTTTTCATATATTTATGAATTGTGCTTTCTTAATACAAGTATATGATCCCTCACCCTTGGGCGTAATGGGCATTCTTATCATTGGTTTGGAACGGTTGTGGTTAGGGACCTTTGTTTTAATTTGAACCCCATTATTAAGTCGTATCTTGACCCCGCAACATGTGTATCTAATAACAAAACTATTAATCATCTCGGGAGGTTCGGATAAAAAATTGTGCAGCAGTCCCGTCGTGTTTAATCTATGTTTGTGTCAACCCTTATCTGTGAACCGGCTGGCGTTACGCCAGAAATTTATCGTGGAACCCCTGAGCCAGGCAGTTTTGATTGCCTCAATGAGTCTATTGTTCTCTTGCCGTTTCCCGCTCCAGGCAATTTAGTGCAGCATTAGGAAGGGAACGAATTTATGCTAATTTCTTGAATTGTAACTGTAGATACAATTTGTTTCATCTCAGCTTTGTTAACGTTTTGGTAGTTGAAAATTGAATTCCGTAAATCATTATGAACATAGAATACCCTGAGGCTTGTGATAATATTTTTCGGGGGCGGGGAATGTTACAGTGACCTAAATACGAGAGGTGTAGGCGCTGTTGCTTCGGTAATAATCGACGCCATGACTGCCGGTGATTAATTGTTACGCCAATTAGCCCTCCATTACGCTGTTTCAGCTAATGAGGCTTTACATTGGAGGCGACAGTAAATGGTGTACGAATATTTTAAAATAATGGAATGACTAAGTAGCTTACTCTTTTAAGTGTTCTTTCGTCTATTCCAGATATTTTTTTTATTAATTCAAAGTTTATTCTTTGGTCCAGGCATTTACTGAAGAATGCATTGTATTTGTATAAGAAAAGTTCCAGCCACAGGAAAACATGCTTTCCACATTTTGAGAAACATAAACCAGACGTAAACCGCCTTTCAGTGCTGAAAAAGCAACTTTAATAATAAAAAAAACTGCTAAAATATCACTTCGGTCCCACAATAGATGAGATGTTTTTCGTGTAATATTCCGGAACGTGGTCGTCAAACTGTCGCACCTTGACATGGGTCCCGGGTTTCTTTACAAACCTGACACGCTACCACGCTGCTCATGCTACATTCTTTTGACTGACTTAAAGAAGTATTTATTTTATTATTTTTCTCTCACCTGATTTTGCGGACCCAGCTAAGGTCACTTAGTTTGTCTGAAAATGATATCGTGGCCCTGGCACACAGACAACTGAAGGAACGTAAAGGAAGTTATATTTGATAATTTCCAACCCAAAAAAAAGCTAAGGTCACTTCCGTGGGTTGTGTTTTAATTTGGAAAGTTATATGGCGGAAGGTAGGAAGTGTTGTGGTGTGTCGCAACTTGGGGTTAAGATTTTCAGCGGATTACGTAAGGTTGATTGGATTGGGCAGGAACACTGAAAGAAATGCTTGCATAACTGTAAAAAAAATATTGGTTACTGCTTACACAAAAATTGTGACTTGGAAACTAGGTGTTATTTGTTACATAACCCTGTTTTGCGTTTAAAAAAACAGTTTTGTTAAATGTAAGCAAAATTTATTTTCTTTTATCTAAAGTTAAGTTATTTTTGAATTAATTTAATTAGTTTGGCTAATAATTTATTTCAGTGAAATTGGAATTGTAGAAGAAAATGTTTGAAAATCCAAACTAATGTTATAAAGTAATTGTTTGAGGAATTTCGAGTAATGAATTGTGAGAGTCAATTTCACTGAAGACCTAGTTCAGGCATCTATTTTTAAAAGCATAGGTCATACGTAGTATAAAATAATAAAATCATTTTGTTCTCTACCCATGCTTTTAATACATCAGCTCTATATGTCAAGGAACAAGTAATCGATTCCACCAGCACCCTTTGACGTCACAGCAAGAGTCCGTAAATAAGCAGGCATGAAAATAAAACGGGTTGTCCTAATTGTTTACTTTAAGAATAGGGCGCGTTTTTATGGTCATGAGTTACCGAGAACTGCAACGTGATCGTTTTGTTAATTAAACGGATTTTTGGTCCAATGCGGATACTTTGTTTCAGGGGTAGTTATATAATGTGGAATTGGAGGGACCAAAACTTAAGTAACTATAAATGGATAAGGATAAGGAGCAGGAACCACATTTGAAATACTACTCGGCATTTTTGGATAGCCTGTACTCTGGTGCAATAACATCTCTCTAAAACTTGTTAATGGTGATCCCAGGGTCAAGCAGTGATTGCTACAGAAAGCCCAAGATAATCTGTTTTGGATAAAAACTGTGAGGGAAAAACTTGTTACGAATTCTATGAGAAATGTTTATGTGAGAGCTACCGATCAGAGAGTGAAATATTGGCATAACGTGGCCACTTCTTGTGCCAAGTATTAACCATGATCCATGAATAACCATCAGTTTAGATTGGTTTAGCGGTTAGCCAGATAGTTAATCATTGTTGGCTGCGACGTCTAGAGAGATGATAAGCCAAGAGCCAATAGATCTCAAGTAAATGGTGGGCTTCACAAATTCCAGGAATTTTGGCAGGGTTTTCCGACATAACTCCGAAAGAGGATCTACTAATGAAAATGTACGAAAACCATAAAACGATATCGAATTTCCTTTTCCAATCCATTCCTCTATTTTTATGATGTCGTCAAACTATATCGAAAGGTTAGCAGGGTTCGTATAATTTCTTTTTATAAGTTTATTGCGGGATTTAATACTTCCAGAAAGATTGCGGTAATTGATCGGGGCTTAATATGTTATTTTCGTTTCTATTTCAGTAGCCAGATCTTTGTTTAGTCCGTGATACCATATTTTGAAATATGTTTTGTCTTTTATTTTAAAGTTAGGAATATAAATCCAAGGTGGCTTAGTAGCCACCGAACTCTCGCCGAGTTCCATAACTCCCTTGGGGAGTTGAGAGTCGTCGTCGTCGGGTACCATCCCCTCCCCGTGATCGTCCTCGGGGACTTCAATGCCAAGAACGTGGCTTGGGGTTCCCGGTATACAGACACACGGGGCAGGATGGTGGAGGACTGGGCTCTGGAGACAGGCTTGGTCATCCTAAACCGGGGTTCTGTCCCTACGTGTGTGCGGATGCGGGGTGAATCAGTGGTGGACATCTCGTTCGCCAGCCCCGCTCTGTCGCCGCGTGTCATTGACTGGCGCGTCATGGAGGGGGTGGAGACCTATTCCGATCACCGGTACATCCGGTTTGACGTCTCCACCCAGACCTCGGGTGCGCCGGTCCGACAGACCCCGAGTGGTCCGAGGTGGGCGCTGAAGCAGCTGGACCGGGAGCTCCTCCTGGAAGCCTCGATCGTGCAGGCCTGGGTGCCATCACCGGACAGGCCTGCCGATATCAATGACGAGGCGGAGTGGTTCCGGGAGGCCATGTCCGAAATATGTGACGTGGCAATGCCCCGGGTCCAGCCCGGACGTGCTCGGCGCCAGGTGTACTGGTGGTCACGTGAGCTGACCGCTTTACGCGAGGCGTGCGTTGCTGCGCGCCACCGGTACTCCAGGCACCGCAGGCTCCGTATCCGCCCTCCGGATACGGAAGCCATTCAGGCGGAGCTGTATGACGGGTACAGAGCGGCGAAGACCGCCCTCCGAGCGGAGATCGAGCGGGCCAGAGGACTGGCCCGCGAGGAGTCGCTGGAGACTCTGAACAGAGACCCATGGGGACGCCCCTACAAATGGGTGCGAGATAAGCTCCGCCCATGGGCTCCCCCACTGACGCAGAGTCTCCGGCCCCAGCTCGTAGAGGACGTGGTGAGCGCTCTGTTCCCTTCGCGAGGGGAACATACTCCCCCGCCCATGGCTCCGCCTCCTGCGGTGCCCGATGCGGACCACACCAATGACGACGACGACGATACTCCGGAGGTGACCGAGGTAGATTTGAGAGTGGCGGTACGTAGGCTCAATGCCAAAAATACCGCCCCAGGACCCGACGGCTTACCTGGAAAAGCCTGGGTTCTGGCCTTAGAGACTCTCGGGCCTCGACTAAGGGGGCTCTTAAGCGCATGCTTGGAGAGGGGCCAGATCCCACTTCGTTGGAAGACGGGAAAACTGGTCCTCATTAAGAAGCCAGGGCGCCCGGCGGACTCTCCGTCCGCTTACCGGCCCATCGTGCTGCTCGACGAGTTGGGCAAGCTCTTTGAAAGAGTAATTGCAGACCGCCTTATCGGGCGGCTGGTGCGTGTGGGGCCGGATTTGGCGGAGAGCCAGTTTGGTTTCCGCAAGGGGCGCTCTACGGTGGACGCCATCATGCGCGTTCGAGCCCTCACGACGGGGGATGCTGTTGCCCGGGGTGGGGTCGTCTTGGCGGTGTCTCTTGACATCGCCAATGCCTTCAATACCCTGCCCTGGAGTTGCATTAGGGAGGCACTCCGATATCACCGGATGCCGCCGACCTACCTCTGTCGAGTGGTCGAGGCCTATTTGACGGACAGGGCCGTCATCTACCCCGGTCACCACGGAGAGTGGAACCGGCGAGAGATGTCGTGCGGTGTCCCACAGGGATCGGTCCTGGGGCCGCATCTGTGGGACATCGGTTACGACTGGGTGCTGCGCGCCGACCTCCCTAGCGGCGTCAGCGTAGTATGCTATGCTGACGACACGCTGGTCCTGGCGCAGGGGAGGTCGCATCAGGCGGCGGCTGAACTGGCGGCACGCGGGGTTGCGACAATCGTCAATAGGATCCGGCAATTGGGACTCGAGGTGGCCTTGCACAAGTCCGAGGCCATGTGTTTTTATGGTCCTCGGAACGCGCCACTGTCGGGTTCCCAAATAACGGCAGGAGGGGTTCAGATCGGCGTCGAGTCGACGATGAAGTACCTGGGACTCGTCCTCGACAGCCGGTGGAACTTCGTGGAGCATTTTCGACGTTTGGCTCCCAGACTGGATCGAGCCGGGGCTGCCTTAAAGCGGCTCCTGCCCAATCTAGGGGGTCCAAACGCCTCCTGCCGGAGGCTCTACGCGGGGGTCGTGCGGTCCATGGCCCTTTACGGGGCACCGGTGTGGGCGCGTTCTATAAGGCTGCGACCAGCCCGGCGGTTGAACGCGTCCCAAAGGGTCATGGTCATCAGGCTGGTTCGAGGATACCGCACGGTCTCCCGTGAGGCGGCGAGCCTCCTTGCCGGACTACCGCCATGGGATCTGGAGGCAAAAGTCCTCGCGCACGTCTGGGAGTGGCGCGAGGAGGCGAAACGCCGGGGTGAAACTCCGCTGCCGCGAGAAATCACGGCACAGCGGACAGAGCTCCGGCGGGATCTTATGGCGGCATGGAGAGTGCGATTGGCACGCCACAATCGTGGCGATAAGTCCCCTCTTTGAGGAGTGGCTAGAGAGGCGCCACGGCGTCCTCACCTTCCGCCTGACGCAGGTCCTCACCGGACATGGTTGTTTCGGGAGGTTCCTGTTCAGGATAAAGCGGGAGGAAACGCCCGGGTGTAACCACTGTGTGGATCGCCCGGAGGACACGGTGGAGCATACGGTGGAGGTCTGCCCAGCTTGGGCGGAGCACCGCCGTGTCCTCACGGAGGCGATCGGCGGCGGCGATCTCTCGCGTCCGGCCCTGGTTCAGGCCATGGTTCGGAGCGAGAGTGCATGGGAGGCCGTCACCTCCGTCTGCGAAGCAGTAATGCTTGCGAAGGAGGAGGCGGAACGCGCAAGGGAGAGGCAAGGTTCGCGCCCTCGCGCCCCTAGTCGCCGCAGGAGACGCCCCGGGCGTCGGGAGTCGCAAGCCGATTTCCGGCCACCGTAGGCGCGGGCCTGCGGACGGTGAGCGATGGGTAGCTCACCGTCCGATAAGGACCAGGCCCGGGTCGACGGCGCGTCGTATTCCACGCGCGCCTCAAAGAGTTGTCAGCACCAACTGACGGGGTCCGCTAGGGCCAATGCCTGCCAGGGTTGCGAGTTTGTCCGAAAGGGATATCGTGGCCCTGGCACACAGGCAAATGAAGGAATACGGGTGGGTTTTAGTCAGTAAAAGTCTGACACGCCCTCCCGCTCGGCCCAGAGCGGGAGAAGTTATTTGATAATTTCCCACCCAAAAAAAAAAAAAAAAAGGTGGCTTAGTAGCCGAAACAAGGCTTTACACTGAGTACAAAATCCTTGTCTATTACAGTCGGGGTAGCTCCATATAGCTAAAGAAAATACGGCTTGCAGTATATGTCTGTGAAAGTAGATCGTAGATTCTGGTCATGTTTAGTGACATAAAAGTTTCAATTCTTCGGTAGACACGTCTCTGACCCCACATATCACACCTCCATCTTGCGTTATAGGAAATAGAATTCGAAGTAGAAAACATCCTTTGGGTTTTTTTTTGCAGAAACATATCGCACCTTCAGAATAGTAGTGACGTATCTCAAAAAAGCATTTTTTTTGAAAAACAAAAATGAAGTTTTGTAACTGCAAACTTTCAACTTTGACTGATTTAATTAATTCATTTTGTATGAAAACATAACAATTATTTGATTTCTGTATTAAGATGAGTTTATCTTTTGTAAAATAAGAGCAAAAAAAAATTATATGTTGCATACTTTTAATTAAAATTAAGGTTTTTTAAAAAGGTTCCCAATTTAAGTCAGTATTATACTGAAATTGTTTTTTAAAGGGACTCAATTCTGTTTAGTCCTTATCACTATTCTCAGTTTTAAGTATTAAAGGGACCCAATTACCAATAAGTCCTAGAAGTAAAAACCAAAATCGGTAATAAAAAGACCTAATATAAAAAAGAGTCTCTCTTAAACTGAAGATTGAGATGTTTACTTACCCGTTTGTTCAGTACACAAGCGACTTCTTACGTTTTAGGTTAGTTCACTAATAAATACTTCACTTCACTTTCCATGCATCACTAATCGCGTCACTACCGATCCGAGCGGCGCGGGTAGAGGGAGGGTATCGTAATCTTTATTCTACCATAAAAACGCTGCTTCTTTAATATTCACCTAAAAGTGCGTACCTTTTAATGACCCTCTATGACCGTAACTCGATTTCTTAGATTAATAGATTTCTTAGAAAATAGAAATGTTTGTACAATAGAACGTAGTACTTCTTGAAAGTACATAAGCACAGTCAACACTTCTGTATGTAGTTACATAGAGAAATACTTTAATCGCTTGCATAAACAACAGCTACTAGTCAGCAATTGAGTGTAATATGCTTGCCTACAACTGGCTCAACTCAGCTATTATTATATTTGAACCTTTTCCAGCTCATTCTACAATCTACATGTTATTCGGGGCATAAGACATTCTCGCTTTATATATCAAATAAATACTATAATAAATGACTTTATAAGATCCAGTAAATTATTTTCCTTGTATTGCAAAACAAACGCAAGTTTTTCAATTATAAGTGCGGTTCCAAAACTGACGTAATTCCACTAAAAACTAATGATCATCTCCACTTATGGTCAACATAACAAAACAATGATGACGTAGTCGTAATTTGTAGTTCGCGATTCCGTTAGTCATGCTTCTAAGCAAACTTGACCAAAATTGACGACCAGTGTTTTGCTTTCAACCTACGCTAATAAAAACGTGTGGTCGAACCAATAATGGACTACGCTTGATGACTTTGTTGAACGTTAGTCTGTGCCTATTTTCAGTCCCATTGTCCATTTTGACGGTAAAGGTTAATAGGTGATCCAGTTGATACTAGGTCATGCTCCTTATCTACATTCGCCTCGCTCCGCAGATAAAATTCTTTGGCTTATTGAAGTAAAACTTCTTTACGCACTCTTGACTTGGGGAGTAAGCTGGTGAATGCGTGACGAGAGCGTTGCGAAAAGTATGATCGGGCGAGGAGAAACGGAAGTTGAGAGGGAGATTTGAAGTAAAACTTCTTTTGCTAGCGTTACGCGAACGATGCTTTCTGTTTTACTTCAGTCGTGTGGTCTAAAGCACACTGTATTTTTTTTTTTTTTGAGAAAAATATTTGGTCACCCAACTTCGTCGTTCAATGGTGTTATTTTTCCCTCAAAATAGTCAGAAATCATACATTTCAGTGTCACATGTGTGAATGCCGTATTTTTAGTTTTTTTTTAGTGTACTTACTGATACGAGTATAAAGATAATGTTCCGCTATTGCAGTCGGAACTATCCGTGACAGTTTGCTGTATTCACGTGTCCTCTTTTACGAATATTAATTAAACATGTTACGGGCACATCTTCCGGCAATAATTGTATGCATTTTGCATCTCTTTATGGGATCGGATATAGATTTATTTTTCAGGAGCGTCATGTTTTCTGGAATGTCCAAATTTATGTAGGTTGAAAAATCTGAATTCAAAGCATAATTATTTGCATGATGCTAAGCCAACCGATTTTATCCAGTAGTCACCAATAATGGCAACATCCAAATAGGCTGGGCTATTTTTAACAGAAGACCAAACGACAGCTCATGAGTCTCATGATAATGCATACTAAATTGTCTAGTACTTAAAATGAGTACTACCGCTATGGGATTCCTCACGGCCGTAGCTTCCTTCCGCCGAACTAAATAAGATTATACCATAGTGATGTATTAGGCTGAACAGCCATTGTTATGCCAAGCTTGTAGCTTCTAACTAATGTACTGTTGCCTGTTGGCACGTTATTGGGGTAAACGGTAGGAAGTTTTAGAAAAATGTTTGCGAAAGTTAATAAGTAGGAGGCTATTTCTTAAGTTGCTGTGATTGCAATCAGGGACCATTTTGGTTACCCATTGAAAGGGGTTTCGATAGGGTTTTTCTAAAATGGTCCCTGGGTAGAATAGCGATAGAATTGGGCAGGCTACGCGTGCTGTGCGGATATCGAATTAACATAATATTATGATTTTTTCATGTTACTGGGTTTCAAGTAGGTATAGAACCCATTGAATGGGTTATCATGTAACCTTTTCATTGGGTTTCAAGTATAAAACCCATTCAATGGGTTATAATGTAACCCTTTCAATGGGGTTCTAGTATAAAACCCTTTAAATGGGTTACATCATGATAAAGGTAACCCATTGAATGGGTTACCTTTATCATGATGGCCATACCATTGAATGGGTTACCCCTTCGAAAGGCTTAACTCTTAACCGGGGTGTTACGGTCCCTGATTGCAATACGTAAACGTTTGATGGATGTTTGGTGGTTTGGGTGAACTGCTGTATGTAATACAGGTTTTTACATAAACCTACTTCAGGCACCGTCTCTCAAAAAGTTAGCTCCTTGTCCGTGCACTATTGTCAAATATTAGCTTTTGTACTTAACTTGTGACAGAGAAAATAAACTTTTTATATTATTATTTATATTATTAATTCCTTCATTGTGAAATTGTTAACATTGGAAAACGTGTATTTTTATGATACGAATACCCTATGTACATTTACATTAGTGTGTACATTTATATCTGTAATTTTTATGGTGTAAATAATAAAGAGTACTATTATATACTTTACTTTTGTTGCTATTTTAGTTAAGAAGTTTACGGCCAACCGTCACTATTCCTTATTAAGTTATTATGCTCGAAACTTTGTTTTCTTTTGAATCATTTCACGTATTTAAGTTAAAAGAACACATTTCGGGGCAACACTTTACGATTCCGCACTATAATATTCATCTCCCTGTTCCATTGTCACTAACATAATATCCTGTTGCCATCCTTACTCAACTATCTTCCATCTAAAATTCTGTTTCAGAATTAACGGAAGGTTCCATTAGCTTGATCTTCTTGAGGATTACAAGTAATTAAGGCGTGGCGTGAGCTTTGAGGAAAATGAAGGCGTTTTTTGTAGGAGTGTATGTTGATCTTATTTGAGTTTAGTAGGTCAAGCAGTAATTAGGTTACAGTCATATCTATTTGTACTGCTTTAATTGATCTAATTGTCCTATCTCAATGCGGAAACAAATACTTTGTTAACTCTTTAATAAGTTTAACAGCATCTTTGTATTCAATTCATTATATTAAATTTTAGACATTTGCCCGTACAATTACCGACTGAAGTCACAACTAGTATTGAAAATTGAAACATCTTAAAATTACGACTGTGCTTTTGTTCATGTTCATTGGCTATGAGTGTCTACTCGGAAGCGATAATCCGAAGTAAAAGCCGTTTTTTGACTTACAATGTTTCCTTGAGTCCTTACCCGACTTCAAGTCAAATACCAACTGAAGTCACAATTGGTATTGAAAAAAGAAACATCTTAAAGTTACGACTGTGCTTTTGTTCATGTTCATTAGCTATGAGTGTCTACTCGGAAGCGATTATCCGAAGTATTGGCCGTTTCTTGACTTCCAAAGTTTCCTTGAGTCCTTACCCGACTTCAAGTCATATTTATGACTTAGACTTATCTCTTTAACTGCTTTTTTTGTTTTCTTTCTTTCGGCGTTGTCAGCCATAATCAGCCGTTGCCAGGAAACGGCCGAACATTCGACCGATACTTCGGATTTATCTTCGGTGTAGACCCCCAGGATCTACACTAGATTGTATGATGATACTGATCCAACCAATGTCAACCGAATAACCAATAACTATTAATAATGTGGCCAGCGTTAGTCCCCTCGCACACGGTCCGACGCACCAACATCGTCTCGTTAACGGACTGGTGCTCGAGGTCACCATTTTGATACCAGGGAGGGAGAATATACTCTTCATATAATATTGTGTTATGATAATGTCCTCTCAAATTAATATCCTTTGTTATAAAATCAACTTTGCAAGGACAGCTTTCATGTATTGAATCTGGTCATCAATGGGTCGGATTTTAGTATGATTTGAATACAAATTGTGATTTTTTTATGTGATCATAAACTATTATGGTCCAGCATAGCTATTCACAACCAATCGACAGGCTATCGTGTCGAAAATGACACATTTTGATTACCTGGTTTGTCTTGCCCGCGACAGCAAACAGCTGTCGGAAGCGACTATTTGATTTAAACTGTCAACATTTTCGGGGTTTCGATTTGTCAACAGTGTTGAGAAGACCTCCTTCGTTTATTGATTGATGTCCGATTCGGCACGGAAGCGTATCGAATGGTTGTGAATAGCTATGCAGTAGTTACAAAGCCCTCGTGTGTCGTTCTTTGGTGGCCACGGTGTGACACTGGGACCACAGTCCCCTACATCTAAGGTAGCACTCCTACCACACGCCGATTAGGTACCTAACTCGCTGCCCCAAAGTATGTAATGTGAATGTGTAATATTGTATTGTACCTACTGTTTGTGTTTATTACGTTATCTATGGGTTGTTTTATGTATTTATTGTAAACTAGCTGCGCCCCACGGTTTCACTTGCATAAGTCTCGATCCCGTGGGCATATCGAGATAAAAAGTATCCTATGTTCTAATCTTGGATGGTCTACCATTGTGCCAAAATAAGCAAACTCACTTTCGCATCTACGAGTATAATATTAGTTAGGATTGGATATACAACATTATTTTTAGTATATGCGAAACCTGAATACATTTTGTTCAGAATAAGAAACTGAATCGATTTCAATCATTTTTACACCATGTTATATTTTATCCCAAAAATATTTAAGTGTGATAGAAAATGTTATCACCATTTAATTACTTACAATACAATCGCCGTACGGTTAGGTACCTACTGTCAAATTATTGTCAATAAGCGCAAGACGACCCTGGAGGTGTGGGGGCGCCGTTAGTATGTTTTTGTACGGACAACCCGGTAACATAACGACCTTATAACTTTGTGATTTTTCATGATACTGTTTTGAAATTTTGTAGATAGATTCTTTACATAAAAATACTAGACACGTGTTTCGGGTTTCGCATATACAACATTAGTTTTTGTTTATACTAAACCCGAAAAGGGGTCATTGTACTCATCATTTTGAACAATTTTTTCTATGGGACCAACCTTGAAATCGCGAAAAAAAAATCAGCCGTTCCCTACATTTGTGTTCACTTAAATCGACAAAATGTATGGAGCAGCTGATTCTTATTTCGCGATTTCAAGGTTGGTCCCATAGAAAAAATTGTTCAAAATGATGAGTAAAATGACCCCTTTTCGGGTTTAGTATAAACAAAAACTAATATTGTATATAGAGTGGCAGGGACATCGACGCGCAACCTGTTACCATGGATTCAGTACATCATACTTACCCCCGTGGGTCCCGTGCGTTGAGTTTTTTTGTCGGTAATTAAATAAAACAGCTGTTTCCTACAGAAGTGCAATAACTACTCGGTCAAAATGTATGGAAAAGCGATTTTTTTTTTAAATAGTCAAGAATTATGTACTGAATCCATGGTAACAGGATGCGCGTCATGTGGCATGCCACCCTGTATATCTGGACAATAAACGATTTCATTTTATAAGATACAGATTCTTCACGTGTTAAAAGTTAGGCTCCTTTTCGGTTATTATTGTTATAAACATCGAGCTGAACCACAATTACCATAACGTTGTTATCAAACTTATCAACAATACTGAATTCATCGAGTAGGCATCGATAAAGGACTGTTTTCCTGACCAACCCTACCTTTTCAACGCTAGTTGTAGCTGTGGAGTTCATTGGGGTTTTTATTACATAAAGTTGGGGTCGCCTACGCGTCTCTGTATCTCCATATTCAGTCAACATTTGTATTAAGAATGCTAGTATGTTTTATTAGTTTGCCCTTGAGTAAAATATGCCGTTATTATTTATGGGCATCATGACCTTGGCAGCAAGAGTTATAGGCATAGCTAGAATTTATCTAGACGTATCAGTTACAATAGCGTTCTTGGAATAGATATCTTAATTCTTACCAAATAGGTTGGGTAAGGACTTATAAAAGGTAAAATAAATTAACTAGCCAAACTTCACAGACGTGATGGGTTCAGAACTTACATATAATCTATAAATGATAATAAAAATAAAATGCAGTTCGTTGGTAAGCGCCTAACTTCAGAACGGCTGAACCGATTTGGCACATTTTAAAATGTTCGTAATAGTCAGAATTAGGTTCTAACGGAAAGAAAAAACTGAAAACTTGCTGGGAAAATTAGAAAATTCGGGAAATAACGGAAAGTTGTTTTTTTTAATCTATTTATTGAAATTTTAACAGGCAATGACTGTGACGACGCGTGTCGGCTCGTAGATGATAAAAAAAAAAACGATAATACAATTTCACGATACCTGCACTAGAACACTACCAGCGGCCGTTGACCCCGTAATAAGATAGCATACTTGAAATTAAGAGTTTATAAAATATGAATTAATTTATTTTATTAAGATTTATGTACAGTAAAATACAGAGAGATACGACATAATTATAATAAAAACAAATTAAAAAGTATTTTTTTTTGTCTGTGAAGTTTCGCTTGTCAGTTTTACTGCATTCATAATCAAAATTAAAAAAAAAAAAAAAAACATTTTAACCACAATACTGGCCAAAATAAACAATAAACCATTCAGCAACTCCTACAAAATCCAAATAAATGTTCAACATAATGCCATCTCGCGATGTAACACTAAGTCCCATTTACGAAACGCAAAGTAGGTTTAAAGAATCTTTAGTAATAACAGGACGTCTAGATTATTTAACTAGCTTAATGTTTAAAGGCTCGTACAGACTGGTGCGATATCGCGGGCGCGACGCGACTCTAGTAGCAAAATTTATTTCTCGCTGTCTGTCGCGCCCGCGATATCGCACCAGTCTCTACGAGCCTTCACTTAGCCACGGTTGTTTGTCAACACGTGTAACTTTATACACCAAGTTTCAGTTACGGGTAGAGCAATGCGAAACGCGATAGGCGTGTAAGGTTACGAATATTGATTTTCCCGATTATGGTGAAGTAACTGCTGTTGTACCTCTGAACTGGTAAGGAGCTTGAGTACTGGCAGGAATGCCTACGCTGGAAATAGAAATGTTTACGAGTCTAAGGCAATATTGTAGCCGTTGCTATACATTTTGTGAGATTTATATCAAAAGCACTAGATATGGCCAGGCTGCTCAACACAGGATACAACAAGACATTTGTTTTTACTCATATTCCTTAGATTTCACTCAAAAGCAGAAAATGATATGTGAGAGGTTTGTTTGTTACAACAATTCCACGGTTTATTTATTTAATACTTTAAGCACACAAATGTAAAGAGGGGCGGACCCTTTGGGTGATGCAGAGAGCAGAAAACAGTGGTAGGAGCAATAACGAAATTTCAATATAAAGATATACCTACATTTATACCTATTAAAAACTTTAAATATAATATACTATACAGGATGTTAAAGTAACTGCGTGCCATAGCTTAAGGGTAGTTTTAGTATCGATAAAGGAACACAGAAAAAAAAAAACATAAATGAACACACAAAAATATTGCAAGATCAACCCAATTTAGTACCTACTAACTTAAAATAGCAATCGTTTAGAATAGCAACAGTTTTATTTGACGGTCCTAAAAGCCCGTTAAAGTACGAAGATACTCATTTTTATTTATTTTTTATGTTTTATTACATTTTTTGTTTATGTTTATTTATTTTTATTTTTCCTGGGTTCCTTTATCGATACTGAACCTACCCCTAAGCTATGGCACGCAGTTACTTTAACACCCTGTATACCCAATTATACATAAATATAAGACCAAATAAATACACGATTATACTAAAACAGATAAGACAAACAATGGGAGGAAAACATTACCCTTGTGATGATACTGCCAGCTTCTTACGAATGTGCTCGCGAATTTTAAAGGATAATCAGTTGGATGCGAATTTTAAAGGATAATCAGTTGGATGCCGTCCTGTACCCCAAGTGTAAGTTTGTAAGAGAGTAAACGTAACTATTTCGTTTGCGTTAAAATTTGACCGATAGATCATAATGCTAAGAATATAAGGGTGAGAAAAATCTTAACGCAAACGCGCTAGTTACGTTTACTCATTTGCAAACTTACACTCGGGGTACCGATTATACGGTTTCTGTATTTTTCTTTCACTTCTTGTATTTGTTTACTCAGCTTTGAAGCTCCAGGATTTGTGTTTGTTCCATACACAAATCCTGGAGCTTCAAAGCTGTTAGGGCTGTTTGTAAGTAAATCACCTTTGGATTTGCCTAACCGTATTTGAATTAACATTCATACTGGTATTCAGCTGCCTCCGGTTAGACTGGAAGCTGACCCCAAAATAGTTGGTAAAAGGCTATGCATTTGATGATGGTAAAAGGCTATGCATATGATTTGAATTAGCATTCATCTGTTTGTCTCTTCTGACAAAACATGGGTGCTTTTTTTTTTGGGTGGGTAATTGTCAAATAACTTCTCCCGCTCTGGGCGGAGCGGGAGAGCGTGTCAGACTTTTACTGACTAAAACCCACCCATGTTCCTTCAGATGCCTGTGTGCCAGGGCCACGATATCCCTTTCGGACAAACTCGCAACCCTGGCAGTCATTGGCCCTACCGGACCCCATCAGTTGGTGCTGACATGGGTGCTTGGTAAGCATTGTATTCGTATAAGGGTGAGCAGATCCCCGAAAAATACATCTTACGGGATCTACTAACAATAAGAGGCCTCTAATTCTGCCTGGAGCGAGCGTCAATATTTTACTCGCGAAGTCTCGATGTCTCAAAGGACTCTTAAAATAGTCGACGAAACTTGAAATAAGTTTCAGGGAAAAGGGTTATTTCCGTGGCATTGATGACGCAAAACAGCCCTAAAGCCATTTTCCCCAATTTATTTTTGGATACGTTCCGTGGCGAACCGTACAAACGGGAAAGGAAGCCGCAATATAAAAGGACGGAGTTTCTGAATACTTTAAATGACTCTGAAGTTCGGTATGTTACGAGGAGCTCGTGGCAAAGTAATAATAGCCGCTCGGGGTCGATCCATCAGGTTAAGCTACGCTTGCCGGGGTTGGTTCGTGGATGGGTGACCATCTTTACATACCCAAACTCCTCCGTGCCTCGGAGAGCACGTTAAGCCGTTGGTCCCGGGTAGGGAGTGCAATCTTGCAGCAAAATTTCAATCTCGGTATTCTCGCAAGATCTCGGTATTTTGCGAGATCTCGCAAATTAGGGCGTTCTTGTGGGCGGGCTTTCAAAATCATTTGTAACTCTTCATCAAGAGAGAGAGGTGGTAGTGAACATAGAGACATGTTTTCAACATCACCGTCTGCTGGGTCTACTGCAACTAATTCAATTACATCTGAAGATGTAGAGAAAGAAGCAGGTACGCGGGAATTCAGTTTGCGCGCGCCGGCCGCAAAGAGAACACACGTACATGTGCAATCTTGCAAATCTTGCGAGATCGCGCGCAATTTTGGGTGCAAGATTATTCTTGCAAAATTGGTGCAAGATCTCGGTATTTCGAGATCTTGGAATACCGCGATTGCACTCCCTAGTCCCGGCTGTCATTCGTGAATCTTTGACAGTCGTTACGGGTCGTCAGAAGCCCGAAAGTCTGACAACCAGTCTTACCAAGGGGTATCGTACCAGTACCCAGATACTGGGTTGTGGAGATCAGATAGGCAGTCGCTCCATGTAAAATACTGGTATGAACCTGCATCCGGTTAGATTGGAAGCTGGCCCTAAAATAGTTGGGAAAACCGACGCAGATTGATTGAAATTCGCTGCTACCATCATAGCAGTGATTTTTTCAGGGAATCTATTTGCAAAGTTTTAGTAATACCTTTAATTTTGTGAATCGTTTCATTTTACTCGATTTCCGAACAGTTTTTTTTGTTCAAACATTCTTCAACGTATTCACTGCCGAAATGAACAAATAAACAATTTTTCTTTCTTTCTTCAAATTACTAATAAAATATGCTTTATTCCGAGGGGTAATTGCGTTACAAACTGTCAGTAGCAATGGGTTTCATTTTGACAGTTCAACAACATTCATTGCGTTGTTGAGTAGACATATTTTTCGAACGTATGAAGCAATGGATTAGCAATATACTTCAAAATGATTCAGATTGTGATTGTTACTGTTACGCAATTAGGGTGCACGTCTGGTCTCTATCAGCATGTGCCTTTATGATTATTCGAATCTCTCGTCACCTCATTCACGTTTTATAACTCGACTGTCTTTAGAATAGTAGGTAAGTAGAATAGAATGGTTCTTTATTTGCACAGAAACTAGGTAAATGTGTGTGTGTGTGTGTGTGGTAATGTGTGTGTGTATTGAGTTTAAAATTATCCTAATACTAACTACCTTAACTAGGCATGCAAACAGTTAATGCAATCTTGATTCTAATTTTATGAACGGCGATCTGAAATAGAATTAATTAAACAGAGTAGAGTAGTGTTCCTTACACACACGTATTAACTGTATTATTAACGCATTCAATCAAATCAATACAAGTTTACCATGTCAAGATGAAATTCAGTAAATAATTTGAAATAGGCGATACTTAATGTCTAGTTAAATAAAATTGGATTATAAATTCGTCGTTGCACTATGGATAATATTTGTATAAAACGTGCCGCTACAATGGCGACATTAATTTAACAAACTGGTAGGGCTAGTGACCAGTAATCATAAAAAAATATAATAAGATAAAATAATTCGTACATTGAAAAATTTAAATTTTCAAACAAACTAAATAAGTAATAAAGTTCTCTCTTTCCTTCAATTCGCCTACTCTTTGCACGTTGTTCGTTTTAATTTCATTGATGCGATGTTATGATCCGATCCCCGGCGAATGACCTCTGCGCTAGGCTGATCCAAAATGCAATTTTAGACAATTGTTAATAAATCAATAAATAATAACGTTTAATAAAATTAAAATATCTTCATAAAAAGAAAACGTGAAACCGTTAATGTGTATTAAATGAATGTCCCCACTAAAGCGGCACGCTCTGTATATTATATAATTATTTCATAATATTTATGTTTGTATATCTGTGAGTTCTTATACATGTTAAAGCTTCAAAGTTTGACGGGTTCAAGTGATTGATGTCCTTCCGATCATTATCATCATCCTCCAAATTAGGGTCGGTTTCATTACATCGAGATGCGGAAGCAATATTACCTACTTCCGATGTCTTTCGTATTCACATTGTAGACCTAATCTTCGTTCGCGACTTAGCTTCCAAACATGATAGCAAATATGTAGGTAAGTGTTTTTGGAAAACCAACTTTAATACCCACATACACATAAAGTTTAGTTTGCGCTATAACTTCAAACTTTTTATGACTTTTCCAGTAGTTGTAGGTAATAATTTATAATTTATTTATTTTATTAAATAGGGTTAACATTTGTGCGACTGGTGCCCGAAATAGGGCTTAAAATACCTGTGTTTAAGGGTCCCCAAAACGATCAATTGCAATAATCAATTTTTATCTGAATGATACACATTGATGCGCAAATTAATCGTCTACTTATTGCGATTGACAATATTACTACAATGCAAATTGATCTCAATTGATCGTTTCGGGGACCCCTTACGGGTCATCATCATGTCGAATGATCGGATCATTCTGAAACCAACTTAATTGACAATAGCATAAAGTTGATATCCGCTTAAGTGGAAATAACATTAATTGATAACAAAGATTTGAATAAATTTTACTGTTAATGTAATACAGGCTGATAATAATATTACAAAACTTAACCGCTTATCCGCGGTATGCGTAATTTCGTCTATTCCTCATTTTTTGTTGATGTCAACTTGTTCTCATGTTATATCTCTGTTTGTTTCAGTCGAAGGCGCTAGGCAGAGTGCTATTCGACCAAGTATGTCGGCAGCTACATCTACTGGAAGCGGATTACTTCGGCTTGGAGTACCTGGACGCCAACGGTACGAAAGTATGGGTACGTTATCCACATTTATTACTTACTTATATTTAGTAATACATCTGTACTTAGTTATAGACCTGGGAAGTTCTTGGTCTAATGTCAAAATTTAAAAAAGTCAAAGTGTAGCTGGTTGTAACCTCACAATATCCCTCATTTCTCATTTATTGTGTTACTGAACTGCCCCTAGAATCTCAGAATGTGAGAGTTTTCCCACATGTTACTTATTATTTTATTATTGAAATTCAAAAAACAATCAAAAATTCAAATGAAAATTAATTTTCAATTGAAATGAAATCGTTTATTCTGTAAATAGGATATCGGAATCACGTTTAAACGTCATAATATTAAAAAATAAAAATAAAAAATATACTAGATGTAGTCGACAATTATTATACTAGTCCCGGTTTGGTATTATTCCGTCAACTAAGATACTTAAATTATTTGTTCTTACGGAAGCAGCCTATAGCGCTGCTTCCGTAAGAATAAATAATTTAAGTATATATACATAATATACATAATTCCAAATTCAAATTAGGAAAATGTGTGATTTTGATTTGTTTTTCGTACTGTCAAGATGACTGAATCTAATGAAGAAATTCTATACATTTTAAAATTTTACTACAAAAAAGGTAAAAATGCAACGCAAGCCGCAAAAAAACTTGCGATGTTTATGGACCTAGTGCAGTGTCTGTGAGAGTAGCACAAATTTGGTTTAAACGTTTTCAATCCGGAAATTTTGATGTCAAAGATGCACTTCGCTCTGGTCGCCCTATTACGGATAAAATGGTCACAAAAGAACAACTGACGGATCGCTCAGTAATTTCTGATTCGAAAAGAAATGCCAACCAACTAGCAGCTGCAATAGGCCGGGTTAATAATATATATGAATTAAGCGGGCTACTGCATATGTTACGTACCAGTCCCCTGAGAAACACGGGTAATTGTTTCGCAGACGTCACATAAGTATCAATGTGACAGGGAGAGCACTTGATTTCAATTGATCTCTTAACTTCCAACGCCCTGATACTAAACTTGACATTGAGTGACAAAGGGTACTCCAGTCTGAACTCTGAGGAACTTAAATTACATAAATGATGAAGCTTAACTAAGTACCGTACCCAGAAGCTTTAAGCAGCGCGTTCATGATCAGTTTTGAATTACGTAAAACAGCGCGTCAGCGGCGTGAGTTAAGCAATGTACTCGTAACTCTAATCTAAATTGTTATAAAGTATAAATTAGAATGATTGACGCGAGTTTGATAAAACTGTCGGCAATCATTCTGATTTATATATACCTTACCTTACCGAGATAGAGCAGTGGTGGCCCAGTGGTAACGACTGCGACTTACGAGTTGTACAGGTCATAGGTTCGAACCCTGACAAGTGCTTTACTTTGTGTAAATAATTTCATCACCACTGCTCCAAAACGGTGAAGGAAAACATCGTGAGGAAATCAGTATACACTAGAACCAAACATTCGACGACATGTGACATCTACGAAACCGCACTGGGCCCGCGTGGTGGATTACGGCTCACTCCCTCTAACAGAGAGAAGGCTTGTGTCCCAGAATTGAGAACATTAGGTTATTGGAGATAAGAGTTACATTGCAATGACTTGGACCAATGGTTTAACGTCGATCGTGATTGTCCTACCTTAAAAACAGAATGCCACACAGGCATAAGTGAGATGCGACGCTCTACGAAGCCGAACTTTTTCTAAAACTCCTGCACTATTTTACGACGGGGTACTGTAGCTACTATACTTTGTACTGTGTTTTAAAAGTAATGCAAGGCTAGTAATTTGTGAGGATTTATGGAGCGTATGAGAGTGCAAGCGACGTCCCAGAGGGACAAACACTGACGTCATTGACGTCCTTTGTAAAGGTCAAATGCTCTGTACTGTGCATTTGAAAAATGCATAGCTATGTAGTGAAACAAGGGATTCAGAAAGATCGCCCCAAGCAGGGTTTCATCGGAGTACACTCAAAAGTTGCATGGTACTTGAACTTTTAGGTAGCCACCTACTGGGCCCAAATAACAAACAGGTGTACCGCCGAAACGAAAAGAAGATGAACCCTAAATACAGCTGAACATCAGTCGATGTTCTCCGGATAGTTTCCAGCTATGTAAAACATTACTTAAGACGCAGATATATGCCAGTGACCTTGAGTGGTTAGCTTGCGTGTTCTGTACTGAGCTCACGCAACGCGTCGTACGTTCAGCCAGTAATAGGACTCGCCCATCAAGGAGCGCTGTCCCCAATTTGACGCATTATTAATATATTATACACAAAACAAAAGGTATTTTCATAAAACGCGTATACTAAACAAATCAATAATTAAATTATCTTTAAATTGGTGAAGGTTTCAGAAAAATACGCTTGGTAGATTTTGAGCCATTCTCAGTTTTTTATCCGCGTTAGACATAACTTTACAAATTAATTTCACTATGTAATATAAACATAATCTAAAATATTGACATATTAAGTTATTGAGAAAATGCTCTTATTTATCTGATATTTTTTTTAAATCATTAACAGTACTTGTTTAGACGTGATCTTCAGTATAAAATCAATAAAAGTCAGTTATCGTCCCCTTAAGTGCAGTCAAGCGTTGCTCTGGAAACCTTACATACTCGTACGAGTATGACAATTGAGTGCAACGTTAATTGGATAGCGGTGATTTTTATAATATGTCTGTTTGGTCGAGACGGAAGCAAGCATTAAATTGGCAAATCTATAGAATTTTCCTACTTCGTACAGAATGATGACGAAAAGGTTTTTCATGTATTTTCATGATTGTATGGCAAATTTAATAGGCTTCCAAATCGTCCCGCCTGCAATGATCACAAAAAAAAACTTTTTTCGTCAATTTCTTATCTAATTGTGAGAAAGCGTGAAATAATTGAAACATTAAGTCTGTGTAACTATAAAAGTACAGTTTTCGTGGTGATAAACTATTCAAGTCAGTCTCAGCACCCGTTAATAGTTTCATCACTTTTACGCTCTCGAAAATATAGCTTATTTCGCCGTTATTTTACTTTTAAATAGACTACTTTTTTTCCGAGCAAGGTAACATAGTTACCTTAGTTATTAAATACTTTTTGTTTAAATTTGGATTATATATTCGTAGTTAAAAAATAAAATTTCGGACGAAAAATTATCAGTAACTCTCTGTTTTAAAGAATTATTTTTGGTGTATTACTGTATGAAATATAATAAATTGATTAAAGCGCTCCCAAATTGATTAAAGTATAAGATACAGGATACAGTAGTACCATGGACATTTTTATAAATTTTTAAATTATGTTATCTTCGGTGCAACAAAGCATCAAAAGATTCCCAAAAGTAAAATTTTATGAAACATCCTTTGCAGAGACAAGGTTTTTACTGATTTATGCAAACAAATTGAAATATTTATTTAAAGCGCTCCCAAGATAAATAATATTCAAGAGCATATTTTTTATTTATTATTATATATATTATTTTTTTTTTTTTTTTGGGCTATTTCTAAACCATAATAAAAAACTCGAGTAAACCGCTCAAATTAAAAAAATAATGTGCCCTCTTAAGAATTTCCTTTACAAAAATGGTCGAGATTCATCTGACAACGATACTTGTACAGTCGAGTTCATTAATATATTAGCCCTTTCAGGCTTCAAAAATATATGACCGTCAAAAAAAATCATAATATTGTGACAACTATAAGCATCATTAAATTGTGGTCAAGATTTCGATTCATTAATATGTGACTGGTTTTTCTCAGTAACATGTATACAGCCAAAAGCACATTATTATATGAACAACATTAAGATCATATTATCTGAACATTGTAGGATTCACAATTATGTATGCACACATGAATACAATAATATCTAAACAAGTAAATGTAATTCAAATTCAACCTTATTACTTACGTCATAAAGATAATTTTAATAGCAATCTTAAAATTGCATGGTCAAGGAGTTTGCAACATTATTTATCACTGGCTAGATTAACTTCAAATGACGTTATGTTTTTCTAATTACTGGAAGATAGTACTGGAAGCTAGTACTGGGAGCTAGTACTGGAAGATAGCACTGGAAGATAGTACTGGAAGATAGCACTGGAAGATAGTGCTGGAAGATAGTATTGGGAGCTAGCACTGGAAGGTAGCACTGGAAGATAGAACTGGAAGATAGTGCTGGAAGATAGAACTGGACGATAGTGCTGGAAGATAGCACTGGAATATAGTACTGGAAGTTATAACTGGAAGATAGTGCTGGAAGATAGTATTGGGAGCTAGTACTGGAAGATAGTACTGGAAGATAGCACTGGAAGATAGCACTGGAAGAAAGTACTGGAAGATAGCACTGGAATATAGTACTGGAAGTTAGTACTGGAAGATAGTACTGGAAGATAGTATTGGGAGCTAGTACTGGAAGGTAGCCCTGGAAGATAGAACTGGAAGATAGTGCTGGAAGTACTGTACTACTACCGTACAGTACTTCCAGCACCTACTACTGTAACTTCCAGTACTATATTCCAGTGCTAGCTCCCAATACTATCTTCCAGTACTAACTTCCAGTACTATATTCCAGTGCTACCTTCCAGTGCTACCTTCCAGTACTACCTCCCAATACTATCTTCCAGTACTAGCTTCCAGTACTTGCTCCCAGTACTAGCTTCCAGTACTATCTTCCAGTACTATCTTCCAGTACTAACTTCCAGTGCTACCTTCCAGTACTAGCTCCCAATACTATCTTCCAGTACTAACTTCCAGTACTATATTCCAGTGCTAGCTCCCAATACTATCTTCCAGTACTAACTTCCAGTACTATATTCCAGTGCTACCTTCCAGTGCTACCTTCCAGTACTAGCTCCCAATACTATCTTCCAGTACTATCTTCCAGTACTAACTTCCAGTACTATATTCCAGTGCTATCTTCCAGTACTATCTTCCAGTACTAGCTCCCAATAATATCTTCCAGCACTATCTTCCAGTTCTAACTTCCAGTACTATCTTCCAGTGCTATCTTCCAGTACTAGCTCCCAGTACTAGCTTCCAGTACTATCTTCCAGTACTAGCTCCCAGTACTAGCTTCCAGTACTTGCTCCCAGTACTAGCTTCCAGTACTATCTCCAGTACTAGCTTTCAGTAACAATACACTTACTGTATTAGTACAGTAGTAGTAGTACAGTACTTCCAGCACTATCTTCCAGTTCTATCTTCCAGGGCTACCTTCCAGTACTAGCTCCCAATACTACCTTCCAGTACTAGCTCCCAATACTATCTTCCAGTACTATCTTCCAGTACTAACTTCCAGTACTATATTCCAGTGCTATCTTCCAGTACTATCTTCCAGTACTATCTTCCAGTGCTATCTTCCAGTGCTATTAGAGAAGATAGTGCTGGAAGATAGTATTGGGAGCTAGTACTGGAAGATAGTATTGGGAGCTAGCACTGGAATATAGTACTGGAAGTTAGTACTGGAAGATAGTACTGGAAGATAGTATTGGGAGCTAGTACTGGAAGGTAGCACTGGAAGGTAGCACTGGAAGATAGAACTGGAAGATAGTGCTGGAAGATAGAACTGGAAGACAGTGCTGGACGATAGTGCTGGAATATAGTACTGGAAGTTAGTACTGGAAGCTAGTACTGGGAGCAAGTACTGGTAGCTAGTACTGGAAGATAGTATTGGGAGGTAGTACTGGAAGGTAGCACTGGAAGATAGAACAATACACTTACTGTATTAGTACAGTAGTAGTAGTACAGTACTTCCAGCACTATCTTCCAGTTCTATCTTCCAGTACTAACTTCCAGTACTATATTCCAGTGCTATCTTCCAGTACTATCTTCCAGCACTATCTTCCAGTTATAACTTCCAGTACTATATTCCAGTGCTATCTTCCAGTACTATCTTCCAGTGCTATCTTCCAGTACTAGCTCCCAGTACTAGCTTTCAGTACTATCTTCCAGTACTAGCTCCCAGTACTAGCATCCAGTACTTGCTCCCAGTACTTGCTCCCAGTACTAGCTTCCAGTACTAACTTCCAGTACTATATTCCAGCACTATCGTCCAGCACTATCTTCCAGTTCTATCTTCCAGCACTATCTTCCAGTTCTATCTTCCAGTGCTACCTTCCAGTGCTACCTTCCAGTACTAGCTCCCAATACTATCTTCCAGTACTATCTTCCAGTACTATCTTCCAGTACTAGCTCCCAATACTATCTTCCAGCACTATCTTCCAGTTCTAACTTCCAGTACTATATTCCAGTACTAGCTTCCAGTACTATCTTCCAGTAATTAGAAAAACATAACGTCATTTGAAGTTAATCTAGCCAGTGATAAATAATGTTGCAAACTCCTGGACCATGCAATTTTAAGATTGCTATTAAAATTATCTTTATGACGTAAGTAATAAGGTTGAATTTGAATTACATTTACTTGTTTAGATATTATTGTATTCATGTGTGCATACATAATTGTGAATCCTAAAACTATAAACAATTCAATACTGAATCCTACAATGTTCAGATAATATGATCTTAATGTTGTTCATATAATAATGTGCTTTTGGCTGTATACATGTTACTGAGAAAAACCAGTCACATATTAATGAATCGAAATCTTGACCACAATTTAATGATGCTTATAGTTGTCACAATATTATGATTTTTTTTGACGGTCATATATTTTTGAAGCCTGAAAGGGCTAATATATTAATGAACTCGACTGTACGAAAGTATCAGGAAGCAAGCATAATAAAACTTCAACAACACTTAGTTGTGACCAATGTTCTGACCTAATTTTAAAAAGAAATAAGAAACGTACGAACGTAGAAATAAGTAGTCTGCTGTGAACTAACTCAAGATAAAATTGCTTTACTTTAAGATTTAGTACTGTAGTGCACCATTATACAAAGAAGGAAGTATGATCACTCGTAAATACTGAATATTGTACCGTATAAGAATACAGAACAATGTAAGATTCTGAGTAGGTTTTCATATCGCCAGTTCTTGTGGTAGTACAATGCATTGTAAATCAAATTAAATAATGCAGCATGAAAAATGAAGTGAAAAAATACCGTTAGAAGTTCCTACTTAGATGGGATTTCTGAAATGGGAAATAGAAGGGTACTAGATTAACCTTTTTCAATGTTGACGTATAACGAGTGGGTATGGGAAAACCACATGATGAAATATACAGAGCAACAAAAGTCTTTAAATTGATAACAAGCAATAAATCTCAGTTACGAAAAATAACAACACGGTGGGAGTGAAATTAGTAACTTTAGAACCCAAATGACCATACCTACGTTCACATAAAAACTAAATTTCAGATAGGGTCAACAACCACCAGATTTTGGCATTAGCCTGAGACACTGATTGCCCACCGAGCAATTTCAGGGAATACGGTGGCACTGTGATGAGTTGATGACGTGCTGCCGTGCATAGCGAGGATCAGGGGAGACACTTTATAGTCTCCCCAGAGACGTGCCCTAACAGGTGTTGCACTAAGGGGGTTCCGGATTGGTCTATTAAGAGGTAACGGGATCCCATTCATGTGCTGATGGTGATCACCGGGGTGGTTTTAGTGAGGTAAGAATCCCACACTTCCTGGTCTTTTCCCCCAAAGTCCAGGTGCCTTTTGAAGGCTTCCCCCTGAAAACAAAAAAAAAAGGACCTAAATGACCATACCTACGTTCACATAAAAACTAAATTTCAGATCAGGTCAACAACCACCAGATTTTGGCATTAGGCTGAGAGTCTGAGTCTGCATTTGTAATCCAATCCAATGACCGATCATCATCATCTGCCTAGTCTTTCCCCAACTATGTTGGGTTCGGCTTCCAGTCTATTCCGAAGTATCGGCCGAATGTTCGGCCGTTTTATAACTTCATAGTTTCCTTTTTTGACTTTGAATCCATACCCGACTTATTTTTGAGTTTGGCTTATCTCTTTGACTGCCGTTTTTTAGGGTTCCGTACCCAAAGGGTAAAACGGGAACCTTATTACTAAGGCTCCGCCGTCTGTCTGTCTGTCTGTCCGTCTGTCACCAGGCTGTATCTCATGAACCGAGATAGTCAGAGAGTTGACATTTTCACAGATGATGTATTTCTGTTGCCGCTATAACAACACAACAACTGAATAAAATAAATATTTAAGGGGGCTTCCATACAACAAACGTGATTTTTTTTGCTCGTTTTTGCTCGATATTGTTAACGGCAACAGGTAGACGCTTGAAATATTCACATGATCTTTAGTTACTTATATATTCACTTTAAAAATAAATCATTAAATTTAAATAAAACATCTTTAAGGGAGGCTCCCATACAACAAACGTGATTTTTTTGCCGTTTTTTATAGATAACGGTACGGAACCCTTCGTGCGCGAGTTTTTTCCGTAGTCAGCCTTAGCCGTAGTCAAGCGACGGCCGAACATTCGGCCGATACTTCGGATCTATGTTCGGAGTAGACCCACAGAACCGTAACGACTGTCAATGCTTAACATGCTTTGCGATGCACTGTTGTAATGGATGTTTGGTTACCATTCCAAGGACAGACCGCGGCAGCATTACTTAGCTTTAGATGGACGAGTGCGGCTGTTTTATTTACATTGAAGCCTTGAGGGGGCTAAATGCAATAATATCTTTTCTTTCACCAGTACTGGCTAGACTCCGAAAAGCCGATGTGCCGTCAAGTGGGCCTGTCCATGCTGGAGCCGACCCTGCGCTTCTGCGTCAAGTTCTACACATCAGACCCTGCACGGTTGGAGGAGGAGTTCACTCGGTACCTGTTCTGTCTGCAAGTGAAGAAGGACCTGGCGACGGGATGCATACAGTGCAATGAGAACACCGCTGCGCTTATGGCCAGCTATATTGTTCAAGGTAAGGAAACTTGATGAGGACACTTTGAGGAGTTGAGTAGCTGTCTTCAGGTTTAGTTGTGCTATCATATCCTATTTCTCATGGTTTACATTGAATATGTAGTATTTAATTTATTTCTTTTAACTTTTATTTCTGTCCATGTGGTGCCGGACGTAAAGAATAGCGTCATCCTATTTCTTCCGGTGGGTGTCGTAAAAGGCGACTAAGGGACTTACTAGAGAATGGGCAGCAGCGTTCTCTATGCATTTTAACACCATACTGCGATCGCCAACCCGCCTGCAGTGTGCTATGTCCAGCAGTGGACGTCTTTCGGCTGAAATTATGATGAATGATGTCTTTTAACGATGACCGACTAATAGGAGATTTGAAACAAATACGGCTTTCAGTATCACGTGTTCACGACACACACTCTTGACACGCTACAGGAACACACAGTATATTGTTTTTCGTGTCGTGACGTAATGTTTCGTGTGTGGATGTAAGTTACATCCAAAACAATCAGATTTTTTTTAAATACTTGTATCCACTTATCAACTTTCTTCTATGATTTCTATTTCTTACCTGACCACAGAAACAAGTTTAATTCTTTTTTAGGGTTCCGTACCTCAAAAGGAAATAATGGAACCGTTATAGGATAATTCATGTGTCTGTCTGTCTGTCCGTCTGTCAAAGCCTATTTATTTGCTCTGAATCTACTGGACCGATTAAGTAGAAAGGTACACATATGAATTTCTGTGATACAAATTCGAACCTGTAACGTAAATAAATGAATTTTGAATATACAGGGTGTTTGGTGCATCGTGTGCCAAATTGAAATGGTCGACTGAAGGAGTCATCCGCTAGCCTTTTAGACCCTTTAACACCCCTCATGCTCTGTGGATTTTTTTTTATCGACTTTTTATTGTTTTCCAAAAAAAAGACCCAAATTTTACATTCAAATACAGATTTAAAAAAAATTATAAGGCGTAGACTCTGAATTTTAATTTTATTTCGATGTGTATTGTTTAAGAATACTTTTAAATACAAAATTAGTGATATTAGTCACCTAGTTCTTTTTTAATTCACTCGCAAAGGTAAAACTTAAATTAAAGCTGTACATGTTACAGCTGTTTATAAGGCTACAAAAAAAAAATCAAAAGCGACCGGGATCTTCCAACTCCCTCATTAATTCTCCAGTCTATCCTCTTTCTAATGATGTGCCACATGCCATAAAAGTATTTTAACAACTTTGTGAATTCGCTAGAATTGTGAATCGAGTCACCTAAGGCTAATATTCAAAATTATGATTTAAAAAAAAATCTCTTAAATGATACCTGTCAAACCTATAAATCTGCTACCTCATTCTTATGGTTAGGTAAATTCGTGTCTCATATCTGTATCTTTCGTGGGATTTACTTGAAATAAAAAAACAAAATTGCATTTTTAACATTTATTTAATCATTGTTACAAATCTTGCTCAAATTGTTGGCCTCTGTTGCGAATGCAGGCCCGACACCTGTTTCGTATTTCAACAGTTGTTGTACGAAGTCGTATTTCCTCCTTAATAGTATTGAATGCCGCTTCTATGCGTTGGACTAATACCTCCCTAGTTGGAACCTCCGTGGCATATACCAACTCTTTGGCACGTCCCCAGACATAAAAGTCTAACGGAGTTAGATCTGGGGAACGTGGCGGCCATGGAATAGGGCCATCGCGTCCAATCCATGCATTGGGGAACACATTGTCGAGATATTCCCTCACAGTCAATCGCCAATGCGCGGGACAGCCGTCATTTTGAAATACAATGGGCACACGTTCATTAAATACGGGCACATCGGTCACTAATTCGGGCAGGTCATTTTGTAGGAATTCCAGGTAGTCTTCGCCATTGAGATTATCGGGCAGGTAATGCGGTTCAATTACCTGATTCTCAATCACTCCTGCCCAAACGTTTACACTAAACCTTCTTTGAGAAGATTTCTGTCTTTTAAGACGTGGGTTTTGCGTTTTCGTTGTCCAGTGGTGCAAATTGTGTAAATTGAGGATCCCATCCTTGGTAAATTTGGATTCATCCGTCCACAGTATTCTTTTTAAACAATCAGGATCATCCACATCCGTGTGTAAAAGAAACCGACAAAAAGCCACTCGTCTCTCAAAGTCGCCACCCTCAAGACCTGCAACAAACAAAAAACTCTTTTAAATTTCTCTTGGGCAATAAGTAATTGCACAAGAAAGGACCCGCTGTTCGTGCTAATAGATTCACTACCTGGAAGTGACGCCATACCCATTACCTGCTAAACAAAGGCAAGGTCAAACAAAGCTTGCACGGGTTTAAAGTTAGTTTAAAATTACGTACCTTGCACCGGAGTGTAGTGGAATGGATGCTTTTTGTTTTGACGAAGTACTTTCCACACTTTCCATATTGAAATATCAAGATGTGATGCCACATTTCTAATGCTTCTTGTAGGGTCTTCCTCAAAAAGTGCCAGTATTCTCTCGTCTACTTCAACATTATGTCGCACAATATGGCCCCTTGGTTCATTAAAAGTAACACTGCCAGTCTCGCGTATGCGTCGGTATGTGTCTTGGAAGACTCTGCGGCCAGGTAATCGTCTACCAGGAAAGCGTTCCTAGTAAAGTAGTTGCGCTGCACGAGCGACGCCATTAGCGGCTCCGTAAGCCATCATGATGTCCGCATATTCTTCGTTAGAGAATGTCGCCATTGCAATAACAAAAAACTCAAAGTTTAACAATAACAGCAAAAATTAAACAAATGTAACAAGAATCAGCAAAACTTAACGATAACAAAGTAATAAAAGAATCGCGGAGTATGGTGAACTAGCACACACGTTAGGTAGCAGAGGCAGTCATGTCTCGACTAAAAAAATGGCGGGTCGGGCGGCGCGATTTGTTCAAACCGATGTAAGGTATGCAAGAAAGAGATAGAAGATAGATTTTACTGTGAAAGAGTGAGAAAACAAATTTTACCTCTTTCTCAAGTAACAGTTCCGCAATAAATATTTTTTCATTAGAATTTGGAATGTAGTTTTATGTGACTTGATTCACAATTCTAGCGAATTCACAAAGTTGTTAAAATACTTTTATGGCATGTGGCACATCATTAGAAAGAGGATAGACTGGAGAATTAATGAGGGAGTTGGAAGATCCCGGTCGCTTTTGGTTTTTTTTTTGTAGCCTTATAAACAGCTGTAACATGTACAGCTTTAATTTAAGTTTTACCTTTGCGAGTGAATTAAAAAAGAACTAGGTGACTAATATCACTAATTTTGTATTTAAAAGTATTCTTAAACAATACACATCGAAATAAAATTAAAATTCAGAGTCTACGCCTTATATATTTTTTTAAATCTGTATTTGAATGTAAAATGTGGGTCTTTTTTTTGGAAAACAATAAAAAGTCGATAAAAAAAAATCCACAGAGCATGAGGGGTGTTAAGGGGTCTGAAAGGCTAACGGATGACCCCTTCAGTCGACCATTTTAATTTGGCACACGATGCACCAAACACCCTGTATATGTCACTTTTGTGGGTAAAATAGAAAGTTATCAAAATAGCAACAGTTAACAATTTTGCAAACTGTACCGTGTGATATATCAAATGAAAATATATTGTATTAATTTCGGATATATATTTATATAAACACTTAAAGTTATTTAAGAAAATAGATGAAAATTTACCATTTGCCCTGCCCTCCCTTATCTCCCAAAACTACTGAGCCTAAAATTTTGATTAAAATACAGAAAATTGTTCTTTACTTATAAATTACAGGAAAACCTATAAAATGTCTATGGTCTAAAATAACATGGTAAATCTCTCAAATACTGTGCGTACAAACTTATACAGCAGTTGTAGTTGGATTGTATGAAGGAACATGTTTCTCAACTACAATGTTAAGTTTGTTCTTGGGATAAATTCATCTCTACTACGGAATCCTTCATTGTGAGTGGTCCGACACGCACTTGGCCGATTATTTTTTTATAATATGCGTTGACACCTAATATCACACGCGTGTCTAAGACACGATCCATTTAAGATTATCTGAGTTTATAAGCCATGATGCATGATGTCGTACCAACAGCTCTTCCATATAAAAGCCTGGATACAAAATTCATGAGTAAGTAAACAACGTAAGATCTTAAAACTCGTATGGAGCTCGCAAACTTCGCTTGCCACACATGCCGCAACTTTAATTACGAAGTGCGACCTAAATCATCAACAATTCCATATTAATAACGAAACGGGCGGGGCGTGTCGGCTAGTTGAGGATTAATGTCCAGTTAGTATTCGTAACACCCTGTATACTGGTAACTAGACTGTTAATACTAATAGTTGTAGTTGGGTGGTATGCATTCAGTTGTGGCTATAATAATACTATAAAGATTGCCTTTTTTTTTTCTGGATGGGAAATTATCAAATAACTTCTCCCGCTCTGGGCGGAGCGGGAGGGCGGGTCAGACTTTTACTGACTAAAACCCACCCGTGTTCCTTCTGTTGCCTGTGTGCCGGGGCCACGATATCCCTTTCGGACAAACTCGCAACCCTGGCAGGCATTGGTCCTAACGGACCCCGTCAGTTGGTGCTAATATCTCTTTCAGGCGCGTGTTGAACACTACGCGTCGTCGACCCGGGCCTGGTCCTTATCGAACGGCAAGCTACCCATCGCTCACCGTCCGCAGGCCCGCGCCTACGGTACGTCTCCTACGGCGACTAGGGGCGTGAGGGCGCGAACCCTGCCTCTCCCTCACGCGTTCCGCCTCCCCCTTCGCGAGCATTACTGCTTTGCAGAAGGACGTGACGGCCTCCCATGCACTCTCGCTCCGAACCATGGCCTGAACCAGGGCCGAACGCGAGAGATCGCCTCCGTGAGGACACGGTGGTGCTCCGCCCAAGCCGGGCAGACCTCCACCGGGCTGTCCTCCGGGCGATCCACACTAGAGGGTAGTCAGTGGCTGGTAGCAGCCTGATGAGGGTAGCCGAGGATCGGGTTGAACGGCTTGCGATTTGGAGAGGCCTGTGATGTCCAGCAGTGGATTCATTTCAGCTGATGATGATCCTGATGAGCCGGTTAAGCCTAAAAGTGCATTTGTTGGAAAGCAAAATCCTAACTAATATTATAAATGCGAAAGTGAGAATGTTTGTTTGTTACGCTTTCTCGCTTAAACGGCAGGACCAATTGATAAAATTTTGTATGGAAGTAGCTGACCCCTTGGATTGACATATAGGCTACTTTTTATCCCGAT
Source organism: Tiliacea aurago (assembly GCA_948098905.1). Taxonomy (NCBI): domain Eukaryota; kingdom Metazoa; phylum Arthropoda; class Insecta; order Lepidoptera; family Noctuidae; genus Tiliacea; species Tiliacea aurago. The sequence continues at coordinate 23,750,351 of OX402578.1, forward strand.
ATTCCCACGGGATCGAGACCTATGCAGGTGAAACCGTGGGGCGCAGCTAGTCGCTTATGATTGCGAAAATGCGCTATCGACATTTTGGCTCACTTGCATCAGAAATCACAATGAGGTTTATTTATTAACGTTGCTTAAAGTCAAAAGACGTTTAAACGACAAAAATGTGTGGTTAAAAACGGTGGCTAATCATTACTCAACTTTAAGCAACATTTATAAATGAAGGGGTAAATGCGTTTAGAGCTGCACATATTTAACACATCATTCTATCCCTATCATATTCAAATAATTGATGGAAATAGAACGATTTTTTAAATTATTTTAGAGCTGAACGTATTTAGTTATTTGTGGTGCAAGCGGGCCTTAGTTTCCTTGATTACGTATCTACTAAAGTCAGGATTCACAATGAAACAATGTTTTAGAATAATAAATAATTAGCCCGTATTGTCTGATTTTAAACCGAGCTCTTTTATTCTTTCTTAGCGGAATGCGGCGACTTCGTGCCAGAAGACTACCCGGACCACACGTACCTCAGCGGCTACAAGTTCTTCCCCGGGCAGGACTCTGAGTCCGAGAGGCGGATTATGGAGAACCATAAGAAGCATCTGTAAGCCATTACACAATCATACTCCATACAAAACTATAAAATGCGAAAATAACGCTCGTCCGTCTGTTACCTGTTCACGCCTAAATGACTCAACTACATTTATTCAGCTTCATTCGGGTTTCGCTAAACGATTTTGGTCACACTTATACAGTTCTGCTTCTATCAGCCACGTACAGCATCGTATGATTGTGAAAAGGTTGCAACTGGCCGACGAGGAGTCGAGAACCGTCCATGTACAGCGCAGTTCCGCCACGTTCGGCTCTGAACGTGGACTGTTCCCGACTCCACGTTGATAAGTTGCGACCGCGTACAGCCCTAGCCCTGCAGTCTCGACATAGTTAGCGATCCCTTTACAACCGAATTCGATCGCAAAGTCCTAATCGGATCTCTAGACGGTCAAAGTAAGTAAGTAAGTAATTATTTGTTTACCAAACACATAGCCTACGTAACATCAGTTTTGTATGAATAAGGGATGGGTATGGCTATTACTAATGAGTAAGACCCCTGCCCTTGAAACTAGGAAAATCCTGTATTTTGAAGGACAGTGTTCTTTATTGGGATTAACACGTTTTACAAAATATTTATAACTGCGTAATAATTCTGATGTTAACATAATTATTGATCGGGTTTAAAGTTTAATTGTGAATAGAGTTTGTGTGAGTGTGTTACTGTGGAGTTAAACTGATCTGTTGGGGTTTGTGTGTGAGTGTGGTATACTTGTCTGTCAAGGAAGTAAGAAATTGGTATTTTATTCGTTAATTCGTAGAATAAATGAGTTCTTCTGTTGCGCAATAGTTTAGATTTAAGAGCTTTAACAATTTACTTTTTAATTCGAAATAGTTTACTTGTGTTGAAGCTTGTTGTATAACTAGAACTTAGGATGAAATATTGGTGGGTAGCAAATGTGGTCCTGTAACGGTCGACTTGATATACTCGAGCAGACCTACGTCGAGTATGGAATCTTGGTGACAGAGGCATGTTTGCGAAGAGTGGAGCAGAAAATAAAGAGTTGTCTGATGGTGAGCAACTTGCATTCCTGATATAATTGTTCAGACGGGTACGTATACGGTTTACGTAGCATCACCATCAGAACAGCTCTTTGAGCCCTCTCCAGCGGTGGAAGTGATGTTTTTATTGCTCCCCCATTTGCAATTGCTTGATATGCACGAAAAAATCACAATCTTGTCAAGCATTTTAAACCGATCGCTATGTATGTCGAGACTGCAGGCTCGTGGCGGAACAGCGCTGAACTGCATTCGTATGATAAAAACACATTTGTCATCATTTTATACCTGTTTGCCGCAAAAACTGAATAGATGCGGAAAACTGAACTGATGCGTATGCATCTTCATACAAAATCGTTGATTTCTATGGACAAAAGCTGAACAGAGCTGAATAAGTGTGGTTAGTTCCTTAGCAACCAAACCTTTTTTATAGAACTTTCCAGACGTTTTTTTACTAAAAATACTATGTATTTCGTCCAAACTCATTAACGATTTCCGCAGTCTCTAATTTACGTAATACTAAAATCCAAGTTCTTTCATAAACAAGAGCCAAGCAACAAAAGTGTCCAGACTTACGGAAACAAGATAAAGCACTCCGAGTAATTGGACCAATCAGAGGAGTTGTAGTGATTGTTTTTTTTCTTTTGTGTTGCAGAAGCCAGAGCCCTGCTGAGGCTGACTTAAACTTATTAGAAACGGCGCGAAGATGTGAACTATACGGTGAGTGGAGAGTTTTGTGATTGTTTTATTTTTGGATTGATTTTGTTTTTTTTATTTGCTGATTTCGGAATATTGTATGGGTTATAGTGTTGGATAATGGAGCGTAAAATGAAAAAGCAGTAGCTACACCTAAACCAGTTATTTCACAATTCAACAATTCTTTCGAAGTTTCTTCTTACATTTGTTCACATCTTAAAGAGCTTTATAGCTTGGCATTATTAGTATAAACTCAACATTAAGCTCAGTAGAAAAGAGAAAGAGAGTTCTTTGTGAAAAGCATTTGAATAAAAACTGAATTTTAATATGTCCATAAAAATAATCATCAATATTTGTTCCAGGTATAAAAATGCATCCGGCGAAAGACCACGAAGGTGTCCCACTTAACCTCGCAGTCGCGCATCTGGGTATAATAGTGTTTCAAAACAATACCAAGATCAACACATTCAGTTGGGCGAAGATACGGAAAATATCGTTCAAGAGGAAAAAGTTCCTTATCAAGCTGCATCCTGAGGGTTACGTTAGTGTAAGTGCAATTTTATTTTTACCAGCGACCCGACTCTGCCTCGCATGGTGCAATGGCGACACGTTAAAACTCATACCGCCATATTACAAAACAAGATTTATATTTGACATGGCTTAAACCATGGAGCCAGTTTTTGTAATAAGAACGTAACTGTGATTGAAATACCGTTCTTTATACAAAACTGAAAACTTAGTTCGGTACTAAGTTGTCAGTTTTGTGTTTAGGAACTTTACCATGGTCGAAATAAAGTTCTAAATTCAATAATGACTCCATGTTTTAAACCTGGGTCTGAAGATAAACCTTGTTTTGGAATAAGGGGGATAAAATTTCCGGTATAAATGCTCTAAATCAGCAGTTCCTAAACTATGAGTCGCGACCCACTGTGGGTTGCGAGCGAATATTGAGGCCCTGAAAATTAGGACGACAAATCGACCAACCGAGCCAACGGGCACTGACGGTTTACGGTTGACATTAAAAAAAAAATGCACTTCTTGCATTTAAATATTAACACTTTGAATCGGACTGAATTCAAAAATATTCAAAGTACAGATTTGTCTTCGTTACTATTTTTAACCCCCGACGAAAAAAGAGGGGTGTTATAAGTTTGACCGCTATGTGTGTGGGGGTGGGGGTGGGGGTGTGTGTGTGGGGGGGAAGATCTTAACCTTACTTAAGTTGCCTCTGCAGTTCTAAGTAATTATTAAAAAGCGCCCAAAGTTGTCAAAGTTTTTCCATTTCATAAAACTTGTATGCACTTTTACCTAGTATAGTCAATTTACACAGTAGCGGTGAACAAAGATTTCTTGAGAATTTCCTTTTCTGTCTACAGGGTTACTACCGGGACGTGGTAGAATTCTTCTTCGACGGTCGCAACGAATGCAAGAACTTTTGGAAGAAATGCGTGGAGAACCACGGGTTCTTCCGTTGTTCGAGTGTCGCACGACAGCCAAGGCAAAAGACTAGGGTCATATCCAGAGGATCCTCGTTTAGGTGAGATTTTACAAGACTAAGTATTAAATAAAATAAATCCCCTTAATTTCCCCTTTGAAATATAGAAAAATCGAATAAAAATAAAAACGTCAACCCTACGCAACAATCTATTATTATTACTGATATTATGAAGGGTTAAAGCAATTGTTCTGTCATTGCAAAATGGGATGGTCATTATCTTTATTGTTGTTACTCACAATCTGGTCGAGTTTTTAATCATTTGTTCTGCAAATTTTAACAGACTTTCCAAAAAATAAATGCAGGTGACTATTTCATGCGTTTTTGTTGTTGAAACAGTTGTAAAACAAACTATGCAACACAACTTCTGACAGACATAATTGCCGTGAAGCGAGCTTAACTAAACGTAACTTTTCGAACTCATTTCCTTAGGGTATTAAATGTGTCCGACCTTAATATTCAGCGTTTTCCTTCTATAATTATGATGAACGCTGCAAATTACCAACGAAGTCATCCGTTATCTTCAATTAAGGCGACAATAACCGACTTTTAATGATTTTATACTGAAGATCACGTTTAAACGAGTAGTGTTAATGATTTGAAAAAAATAAATGTTAAATTAGAGCATTTTCTCAATAACTTAATATATGAATATTTTAGATTATGTTTATAATACATAGTGAAATTAATTTGTAAAGTTATGTCTAACGCGGATAAAAAACTGAGAATGGCGCAAAATCTACCAGAAACCTTCACCAATTTAAAGATAATTTAATTATTGATCTTTTGGTATACGCGTTTTATTAAAATACCTTTTGGTTTGTGTATAATAAATTTGTCCCCAATTTGACGCGGCAAGCATCAAAATAGGCGAGTCCTATTACTGGCTGAACGTACGACGCGTTGCGTGAGCTCAGTACAGAACACACAAGCTAACCTCTCAAGGTCACTGGCATATATCTCCGTCTTAAACAATAATGACTTTGACTTTAATAATTATCATAATTGCTTGATATTAATCATCTTATTCTCCTTATAGGTATAGCGGTAAAACCCAGAAACAAATCGTCGAGTACGTTCGGGACAATTACGTAAAGAGACAAACATTCCAGAGGTACGTTCGCACTAAATACATTACTATACATAAGCTTAGCTATTATGGCAGATATTTACTAAAGTAGAATTAAAATTGACGGGAGATAAAAGCGACAATGAGTGAAAGAAGTCAATTTTATCTCGCGACAAACTAATACTGCATGTTTATAGAAAATTTATCAGCTTAAGCCGCTATAGTTAAAAATAAATAGCTTTCCGACTGTAACTTATCTTTAATTACTGCTAGGAGTAGCTAGACAACGCTTATAGATGTAATATAGTTTTTTATAAACAAACCGAGGTATAGGTAGGATGTACGAATCCTAACATAAGTTAATACTAGCATAAGTGTATCTTAAAGGTGAGTGGTTAGCATGGGCTGGGAGACACTAGCTTTTGGTTTTGTCTTGTGGGCGTTTGTGTGACAAGAGAAGCGACTCGTAACGAACAGATGCATGATGTAAACAACAGTCCCTCGAACTATATATAACGATTGGTTAGCGTGAGGCTTCGATAGTTTTGTATTAATCGATGGTGATTACACTCTGTTCACGAAAGAAGGAGTCGCACGACACTTTGCACAAAGTGTGCAAAATTTAATTTAATAAATATATTTTTGATGGGTAAACTTACTTGGGTTAATTGATAACATATGATTTTTTAAATCATAAGTCCTTATCATTACTTTTTGAAAATATAACGTTTACCACAGTTCTCAAAATATAAAAAATAGGCGTCGTGGAAATTTTGCACGATGACTGATTTTTATTCTAATGATACAAAAAGTATTGATAATGATTATTGTTATGAAAATCACTTACCATAAATCCAGTTAAGTTTTCCTACATACAACGAAATAATATATTTTAAATCTGATTTTGCACACTTCGTGCAACGTTTCGTGCGACCCATCATTTCGTGAGCAGAGCATAGCATATATTCGAGCATGCGCTGTATCCGTTGAAATTTCCGCTTCTTCTAAACGAGTGGGGTGTAGTGGCGAGTGCGTTGCGTTGCGACGGCACTGACAATCGGTCGGAGGATGGTGTTGTCGTATTACGTAGGGTTTGTCTATGATGGGTCTGCGCTCTGATTGAATAACTTATTAACGTCGCGTAAAACCTCTTTATTACCAAATTAGCACCCATAAAGTAACAAAAAAAGTATCTTCTCTACGGTTTCACTAGTTAGCCGGACACTAGAACTTAGTTGGTCACGCTTTCTTAACGCACAAAGACCGCAGGCCCGTCGCGGCGCGACGCGTATCTTAAGGGCACAGATTACATACTGTACAGATGCTCGACTTCCTACATTCCCTACCTACCTTCCTACATGCACACACACATGCGCAACGAACTCTTACAATCACGATGTTTGATGACGTCTTGTTGTGTAATGTTAACTCCTATCCTGCAGTCACTGCGACTTCAGCGGTCGCCTATCAGCCTACACCGTTTGGCATGATGCCATTCGTGTATTATTCCCCAGAACCTTACACCTAGATTTGACTATACCGAGATAATTTTTCGTGTGAATGTAGGAAGTCGAGTATTTGTGTTGAGGAAATATCTGTAGGCTTTCCTTAGCAGCGTCAAACTGTCATTAGCTAATGGACGAAATAGAAGTAGGGGAACTCAGCGCACAGATATTTCCTACGCGTATGTGATCTGTGATAAGGGCGGCCACACATACGGGTACAGTGCGAAACCAAAAGCTGGTGTCAGTCGTCACCATCCTCTGCCCGACTGTCGGCAGGTCGGGCTCGTTCCGCGCGTCGCGCTCCGTGTGCGGCTCGCGCGGCAACGTGGCGCCCCCGCCCGCGCCGCTCAACCAGAGCCTCTCCGCGCACCCGCTGCTGCCGCTTCCGCCCGGCTCCGACGGTACGTACGAACTCACACGAACATGCCCAAACGTAATGGTACTTATTGGAGCGTATAGCGCTACAAGGTTCTTTTGGCGCGTGGCCAAAATCGGAACTAACGACGCCATCTTGTGCTTTCGTACAACAATTGCACAAATGTTTACCAACTGCGCCCTCTGTCAACGTTATTCGAGCAACAAAAGATCCTTGTAGAAGTGTAAGGGTAACGATGTGTTTGATTGATGTTTTGTGTTTTATATCGTGAAAGTGTTCCCAATTTTGGTTTTAATCTGTATCCAATTTAGGTTTTTAATTCAGTTTCGACCTCTTTTGTGCAAAACTTCCTTTTTTTTTTCTTTAATCGATGTATCTCTCACCTTCCCAAATCGTTCGTCGCGTGTTCTATCCTCCTCACACATGTCACGTCACTAAATTGGGTGTGTATTGCAGCGATTTCCCTGGAGTGGGACAAGCAACCTCACTACCTGGAGGCTTCTCTGATGATGAAGGGCTACAGTGCGGAGGAGGCGCGCGCAGCAGCGGCGCGGGCGCGGCGCCCTCAGGCCGCGACTCGCCCGCCGCTCGTAGCTACCGCCTATGTCACCACGAGAGACAAGGTAGGAAAGTATTTTAAAAAAAGGATGTGATTTGTGGCGCAGGCGGGCCTAAGTAGCCGATTTTCGGCCGACTGAGCAGCCTCGGCCAGGCCGCCTCGTAAACGTTCGGCTGGTGTGGACGCGCTTCGTGCGAAGCAAGCATAGGCGTCGGCAACGCAAGCGTGCGATTTGCAAACGGCAAATCTCGGATGTGTACGGTCTTATTACAAAACATGGTTTATCTTGAGACCCATTTCGAACTTTATTCCGAAGTCCTAATTACAAAACTGGATGTAAGTTCTCAATTTTGTATTAAGAACTTTACATTTGTCGGAATAAAGTTCAAAATACAACAACTGGTTCGAAGGATTCGGACTAAAGTTACAATTAATTTTGTAATGAGACAGGTAAAGTTTGAGAAAGACCACGCGAGTGGGGCCGAGGTCACACTGTCTGGTCCACACCGACCGAGCGTCTACTGGAAAATTCGTAAAAAAAAAATCATTTTTGCATTCTACATGAGGATTATTACAACAATATTATTGTTATATTTTTGCGCTTTCCAGATATAACACCAGAATAAGCCTGGAATTATATAGTCAATAACAGACTTATATGTAGGCATAAGCGCAGTTAAAATAAACTTCTTTAATTTCCGACGCTTTTATTTCAAACTTCACATAGATTTGTATTTGTTTCTTTCAGCTTTCGAAACTGTACAGCAATCAAATCGTAAGGGCTCAATACAAATTGGCTTGTTATTATTTAAAAATGTTTCTAAAATGTTTGATGGATCATCGCTAACCTTCTTTGCTGTCATGAAGTAACGTTATCGTCTTGTCTATTTTGGTTACATACACAATTTTGAAAACAACTAAATGGAACCTCCGACTTCCCAAATATCCTTGAACATAATCTGCCTTATTACAAAACAAGATTTATATTTTGACATGACTTAAACCATGGAGCCAGTTTTTGTAATAAGAACGTAACACTGATTGAAATAACGTTCTCTATACAAAACTGAAATCTTAGTTCGGTACTAAGTTGTCAGTTTTGTGTTTAGGAACTTTACCATAGTCGGAATAAAGTTCGAAATTCAATAATAGCTCCATGTTTTAAACCTGGGTCTGAAGATAAACCTTGTTTTGTAATAAGGGGGATTACCTCTAAAATATTGACTTATGTTTCATGTTGCATCACAGCTCTATAGTAAGCTTTGTCATTTTCTTTTGACTTTTTGCACTAGTGTCGTGCAACCCGTCAGATAGACTCTGAATCTGACAGGTTGCACGACACTAGTGCAACTAAATATCTACGTAAAAAAATCAAGGTAAAAAATATAATATTTTGTGTAACTGAACTGGACAAAACAGGCATGGTTCAGGAGTCATGGTTCTTTTTACTCTCTACTGTCACACATATTTGACTGATCATATTTATACGCTCTGAATCATATTTTACTTATTCTTATACCTTATCAAAATGCTGCTATTGTGGATCGAGAGAGTGTAATATAAAAACAAAAACCATTTTATTTGATGATGCTTTGCTTGTCTCTATCGTAAGAAAGCTTACTCGACCTCACTATAAAACGATAGCATTATTCTTTAAAATAAATGTACCAAAAGTACATTATGTCTTTTCAAACATAATTTTCAATACGAGTATCTGTGTGGGTGAGGGTATCAAATGCAAATTTTAATGCACACTTTCGGTCATCTTGCACTTTCTGAAACGCACTTACGTTACGGGGATCCATTTGTTTGTAACCCGTCAACTTTTACGGCTAGGCTCTTATATAATAGTGTATCGTCTCGCAGGCTCCAGAGCTAGTGACCCATGCCGAGGTCAATCATCATCCTACGGAGGATTCGCCTCTGCCTCATCGGACGACGACACCATTGGTTTGTATACTTCTCTGATGACCGTAATTTTGTTCGCACGTGAAGTCAAAATGTAACGTTTGCTATGTTTTGGTCAGGTTTCTCCGGAGAGTACATGGAGCCAGGCGAGTTTGCCGCGTGCGAGTGGGCTCGGCCGCGCGCCCACTCCGCCGCCGCGTGCGCGCCCAGGTCAGAGCCCCCCCGCCTCGCCCCCCTCGCCCCGCTCCCCGCGCACCGCAACACGTGCACCGCCCCCCGCCGCCGAGCCCCCCTCTAGCGGTTACCCGGAATTCGTGCTGGCGAAACATTCCTCGAGCTTTAAGAAGTCGTCCGAGCGGCTCGAGTACGAGCTGTCGCAGAGCAACATTTACTCGGCGTGCCCGTCCTCGCGCTCGAGCCGCTCGGGCGGGTCGCTGCGTATCGAGGAAGACGTCGACGCGTCGCCCGAGCGAGCCGGGCGCGCGCGCATCACGTGGCGGCGCAGTGCGTCGTGCCGCAACCTGCGCGACTACAGCTTCGACGAGGCGGGCCGCGCCAAGCGGCGCCGTGACGTGCGCTCGCTGCTGGCCGACCTGGACACGCTCGCGCGCCTCGATTCGCCCGTCACGCGCTACGACGAGGCCCGCACGCGCGCCTTCGTCTTCGGCGAGCGCGGCTCCGTGGAGTCCGCCGGCATGTTGTTGGGCCGCGCCTATTCCTCTTCGTTTCCAGGTGCCATCGGCGAGGTGCGCCTCGATCTGCCGACGTTCGCGCGCACCGGCTCGCAGGACGACCTGTCGCACGATAGTTACGAGGTTATCGAGCGCTCCGACGACGAGTCGGAGACGCGCCGCTACGCGCGCATCCAACCGAGGCGCCGCAGTACCGCGCACACGCGCTCGTGCTCGCTTGACTCCGGCAACGACCTGCCGTCCGACGACGACCGCTCGCTGTCGCACCTGTCCGAGAGCGACGACCACGAGGGCGCGCCCGACGAGGTGGTGTGCCACTACCGCAGCAACAACGATATACAACTGGATCCTTTCCTCGTCGACGACCCGCGAGTCCTGCCCCGTGAGAAACTCTCAGTCCGCTCTGATGGTAATTTCTATAAAGAAATCAAAAGGGCACTCGGCTCGCGAACGTCTAGCCAAGAGTCCAAAAGTGACATTTATGACTCTAAAATATCCAAGAGTAGTGCCGAATCTAGCAAAAAGTCGCGGGACAGCGTTTATCATACGGACAGTAAGAAATCCCGCGAGACTCTCAAAAGCAAAAGCTCCGATAGGTCCGGCTCGCAAAGTTCCAGTCAGGACTCCAAATCTGATTATTACGATTGTAAAAAGAATTTGTATGAGCCTGACGAAATTAGCATGAGGCGACGTAGTATTACTAGTATTCAGAACGCTTACATAGATCCGTTCGAACCCATTTCAGCCTCGTCTAGTCCCGACTCCACCAAAGATTTCTTCGATACTCAAGCCACTTTTATTAGTATGGAAAAGCCGGAGTACCAGGAAAAATCGCTGTTCGACAAGTCACACGAAGACTTGATCGCTAATTTGGCGAATTCTCCCAATTATTATCTATCTACTCCATACTCGACTTTTCCTAGCAATAGCAAGCATGTCAAGGAACCTAGTCCATTGCATTCCGCCAGCCTGCAGAATGTGGAATTAGAACAATTTTTGGGTCAGTTCGAATCAGATTCGAGTCCTCCGAAGAAATCAGATGAATTATCGACTGAGGATGAGGATATCCATCCTACAACGACACACATATGGCCGGAAAAGATAGTTGGTCTCGATACCGAGATTGATGGTACTAGGGCTGCGAAAATACATAGCTACCAGCGCCGTCGCTCTTCAGATACGGTATTCAGTTTCGATAAAGAGAAGATAGAATCATTAACGCGATCGATCAGCAAAGAGAACGCCTCATCGCATCTCGTGAAAGATTCGTCGAATGAGTCTGATGTGAACGTGAGAGTGCTGCCTGCAATGGACAGCATTGAGTATGCCAAGAACAAAGCTAAGCAAGCCGCTATCCAGTCTGGTACAGCTTCTATTCTCCAATCAGAATTTGACAAACGCGGTAAGGTTCACACTCATATCGTTAGAAAAGAGAATTTGAAGGAGGAATTAATGGCAAAGACTCATTTCGACGAATATAATCCTAAGCTTATCCTTGAGACTAGTTCAAGCAGCCGTTTGGCTGACACTACAGTTCCTTACACTCATCCGACTGTCGAACGAACTAAGAGTGATCCAAACAGTTTGGCCAATAGACCTCGCTTCAGCAGCGTTAATTCTCGCAGACATGTATTAATGCACCAGAAATCTATTGATTTAACGCCAGCAGAATCCAGTGATGAAGATTACATTTTCCGTCAAATACCGAGTGCTCCTCCAATCGCGACTAAACGTTCTCATTTTGAACTGCCATCAAGGCTGCCCGATCATATACGACCTCAATTTGATTTGCCCAAGAACTATTTCAAGGAGTTCGACGCGTTCAAAGCAGGTTTTAAAGATAATAAGAAAGTTGTCGATGATGGTTATGATATACCTTATGTATTACATAAGCGACATGTGATGAATGGAACTGCTCCATCTCCTCATGATGATATAAGACAGCCTCCAGATATCGTTATGCTTCCGCCACAAAATGGCCGCCATGTTGTCAGTGCTCATCCGAGATGCAAGTATCATGATCATCCTAAGTCACCACGTTCGCCAAAGTCGCCGAAATCACCTAAGTCACCAAAGTCACCAAAATCACCTAAGTCACCCAAGTCGCCGAAATCACCTAAGTCACCGAAATCACCACGAAATAGTATACAAGTTGAGCACACTTCCAAGTTCCTCGAAGTTGAGAATCGTGACTTTTTGTTCACACAAAATATCGATCTGTCTAAAGTAGACCCAGTGACTTTAGAAGTAGACAAAAGCTGTCAATTGCAGCATTTACCGAGTCCTAAGAGGGATATTACTAAAAACTTAGATCCTGTTCTACTTGAGACTCTCAATAATAAACTTAGTCAGATTGAGAGTGATTCTGCGACGAGCTCCAAAACTGACAGTATCAGACAGGAGCCTATGTATCCGTGCGAAATAAAGTTCACTATTAATGGTCGTAACGTTCAACAACCGCCTATTTGTAAAGAACCAAAGCCATTGACAGCTGCGGAAAAATTGCGAGCTGACATCAAATCAAAGTCTGAGAAGCTGCCACCGAAAAGAGGCCAAAAGGCTCGAGGTACTGGAAAGAAGGGACCAGGAAGTAAACTAAAAGGGAAAAGTAATAACAAGATACGGATTACATCATTTTCGTCTGATGACGAAAGTGTTGATTCTGACGATGTTTTTGGTACCACTGAAGCTGCTCCAAAACTTGAGTTTTCACCACCACAATCTCGCAAGGATTTGGAACCTATTCTGCAGTTGGAGTATGACAAGATTACCTCTGGGGCTTGGCATAGAGGCCAGACTATGAGTTCAACGGAAATCGAAGGCTCTCCGCCACAGTGTAGAAAATTAGCCGAGCTAGAAGCAAAATACAACCCTCAAGTCCTCGACAGCGTGAGTGGTAACGCTACAGAATTACGTAGAATTTCCGAACGTTCTATTTCGATCCCAAGTTCAGAAGATGACGTCGCTATAAAATTCGCAGAGACAAAACAATCCAGTAAGGAAAGTTCACCTTGGGAGTACAACGAAAACATTCCCTCGCCGATATTAGAAAGTACTGAGTTCCTTAAATCTGAAGACGAACACTTAGCCGATATGGAAATTCAAAAAGTGACAGGTATTCCATCTGACGATAAAATTGATGCTAAAGATGAGAAAAAGGAAACTGTTACACTCGGTGTGAAGAAAAGCCTGAGAGATGAACTGATATCGCCAATGTTACGTAAGCCTGGTGGCACGCCCATACTGTTTGCTCATGCTAGATTAAATCTTTCCGAAGGATCAGTATTCTCTCTCCAACGTCAGAAAGCGACAGATTCACCAACAGCTAGCCGTAGAGCTAAAAGTCTGGATACGCCAGTTATTCAGTTACATCGACTTCCTCCTATGAATGCCTTCTCTTCGAAAGACGATACGGTTGAAGATATCAATGAAGAAGGCGAAATACTGGAGGAGAAACCTTTAATAGACGAAAAAGGGAAAGCAACAGTTTCGAAGAAAGATACTATTGACAAAATTGATGAAGTTGAGGAGGAACTTCCAGATCATGAAGATCTAAAATCCGTTGTTATAGATAACGAAGAGTTGCAGCTGTTAAATGACTTGGTTGAACAACGTCGTCCGCGATCGTTTAAGCGAAGATATGACTTGACTAAGCTCAAATCTCAAGCGGCTCGTTCACCACTAAACAGATCACCGTTATCTCGCTCACCAATTTCTAAATCACCATCACGGTCACCTACTTCTTCTTTGAACTCGCCTAGAGGCAGTATCAGGAAGCTATCAGACTTGAGTGAAGACCAGATAGTTCCAGACATAGAAAGAATTAAACGTAAAGAAAAGAAGAAGCTAACGTTAAAGCCTAAACCCGATGAGAAACAAAAGATAAGTAGCAAACTCAACAAAGGTGGTTCTCTAGACACGAATGCTACTAAAATAAAAGCGCTGCAAACTCAGAAATCTTTGCCGTCGTCTCTTAAAGAGCGTCCAGATTTCCTGACAGTACCTCCTCTTGATATGGCCAGAGCCAAGAGCCAGGAACTGGAACAAATAGCTAAGAAAATTGCTAAAGAAAAGTCAAAGTCCTTGGAAAGGATGGATGTGAAACGTGGCAGTAGTAAGGAAAGAACCAAGTCTCAAGAAGATAGCGATACTGAAATCGCTAAACGTAAAGAGAAACAACAGATGTTGTTTGAAGCTGCTTTGAAGCAAACTAAAACATTGATAAGTCCAGTGAAAGACACCATGCCGCCATTCCCACCACCAGAAGATAAGATAGTTGTCAAAACTGAAGGAGACAAGATAATCATTGAGACTAAGATTAATAGCAAAGCAGAGGACCATGTATTCATCGCCAAATCTCCAAAGAAACTGGATAACAAGTTAACCGGAAAAATCAGTAGGAGTTTTGAGGACCAAAAGACACCGAAAACGCCTAATAAAATTAATAAAAGCATGGATGATAAATCCAGTCCATCATTAGAAGATAAGTTTGATGATTTGTCTGCTTTACAGAAATCACCTAAGACTTTGTCTAAAAAACAGGAGATCAAACAACAGATTGAGGGCAAAGTAGTTTACCAAAAAATGAGTCCTGGGGCTAAATCAAAGAGTTTAGACAGAAAGGCAGAAATCCATTTGGATTCTAAAGTCAAATCGAAGAGTTTAGACCGAAACTACGTGACACCTGCGTCAATGCTGCCAGAGAATGAAAAGCATTTTAAACAAGAAGTTGTTAAAGTAGACGTTCATCCAACTGTATTAGAAGAACCGGAAATATTACCAAAAGATGAAAAAGAAACAAAGGAAACATCACCTTCAAATAGTTACAAAGACAAAACTGAAGATGATTCTTCAATGGAATGGATGACTAGCTCTCAACATACAATAATTGAAAACGACACACAAACAGTTATCATGGAACGTCGTAAAATGGATATCTACAACAAGCAAAAGCAGACTGAACTTCAAGAAAGTAAGAGTAATCAGGATATTCACTCATTAGTGACTTCAGAACGAAAAGCAGAAGTGACTCGTTTGACCAGCGAGGAAGAATCTTTGACTGAAGTTAGCGATTTGAAAGTGTCTGACGAAAGCAACATGCTTGGTTTATCCTTACCGTATATTGATGCTGACAGTTCATCGGATCAAGAACAGAAGAAACCCAAGATTCCTCGCTGTGTGAGCGATGATTCAGGGTCATGGGTCACTGTCGATTACGAAGAGACTACGTTAGACACTGAGCTACCCCTTTCTGATGCTAGCAGCAAAACTCGTGGAAGGAGAACCTTGGATGCTCAAGGAACATTTGACGAATCATCGGCGAGCTTGATGGAGTTCTTAAAACAAGAATCTATATCGCAAATCATGTCAGATAGTGATACTGAACGTTGTTCAAAGATTTCTCGAGAACCTCCAAAAACTATAGACTTGTCCATGAAATGGAAAAATAAGAACAAAATTATTGTGACGCCACCTCAAGAAAACAGTCCCACGGTTGAAAGTATACCGTTTATTGACTCCAGTACGTCAAAGTCTAATAAATCTGAAGGCGAACACACCGGTAGTTCTGGCAGTGATAAATCTCCTACTGAACATAAACCGGATCAAAGAGCGTTATTGACTGCTAAGTCAAGACGCAGTGAACTGTTGAAGTTGAGTGCGGAACGTTCTCGAAGTTCCGAATCGACTTCCTGGACCAGCATTGAGAAAGATGTCAGTCCGTCAAGTCACATCAAGGGCAGTTCCATTGACGATGAGTCCAGTGTTAGTTGTTCGATCGCTAGGCCTTTAGGTATATCGCAGGATATCGAAAAGCTTAACAAGAAGGATCGAGAATGCTTGGAAGAACTAAAACAGGCGATGGAATATGGGGAGGAACATTTGCTGTCTCAGCATACACTATCTAGTGACCATTCAAAATCAAATTCGAAGTCGCCTTCACCAATACCAGAAATTGCTCGTATAGAAAGTCCTAGAAGTCCGTCAAAGTACGGCGCAAGGAAGTCTCCTACTCCGACTTTGGAAAAACAGGGTCAAGTTGATTCTCAGAAAGCTCCCACTGACTCAGAAAATTCCAGCTCAGAAAGCATTGATAGAACGGTTGAACAGCTTTCACGGCCAAGTGTTAAAAAGAGCGGACTTGAAAAAATTGGTAAAGCCGTTATTGAAGAATCTGAATCCAGTCAATCAGCTGCCTCTAAAGCTTCCGATGCAGCAATAGAACTGAGAAATACTGTTAAAAAAACTAAAATCGCTATTACTATATCTCAAGAGGACCAAAACACTACTATTGATTTCGATGATGACGGCAATGTCATTACGTCTTCATTTGAAAGAGGGGATATTATGAAAAAGAGGGCTCTTAAAGACCACGACCAAAAGAGTTCGTCCAAATCGAGTATTGACACTACGACCACGACTACTCCATCTAAAGGATCTCTTAGTGTTGATGACTCCTCGTCTCGAAGAAAGGGACGTCTTCTTGATGACCAGAAAAGTTCATCCAAATCTAGTATAGATTCTCGGGGTTCCCTTAGCGTTGAATCTCGAGGTTCATTTGAAACAACAGAATCGACGTCTGGGTCTCTTGGTGAAGCATATCGTCGCGGTGAAGAGTTGAAACCAACATGGAGACCATTCTTTGGGGCTTCGGGCAGCGAAAATAGCACGAGTATTGAAGAAGCCTGGATACCACAAGACCATGAGGGCTATGAAAACTTAGCTATTAACAAAGAAGTTTTTGAGTACAACAACCAAAGGTTGTTAGATGACTTTCAAACGTTCTCAAAGAATCCTCCTCTGTCTGCTAACACGTCTAAAGATTCGACTGATGCAGACTTTACAGACGATCTGAATGATTTTCCGGTCAATTTCCTGTATCCAGCTACGTCATCCAGTGGTAGTGGTACTTCGGATGTAGTTATAGGGTACGGCCAAACATTCGGCCGTACTTTATCACGCATATCCGAACGTAGTACTGCGTCTGAAAAGACCAGCGCTGATGAAGATTCTACTAAGGCTTGTTCCCGATCAGAAAGTATTAATGAGGAGTCTCTTAACTCCAGTGATCATCAAGCTAGTCTTAGCTCTGATCCGCCTAGCGCTAACGTCGCTTACATATCCGACGCAGATAGACGCACTTCGGCAGAGATGCCCGACATACCAATAGATCAAACTAAAATAAGTGAAATGTACGAATCTAAACGAGATGTAGAGAAAGCCAGCAGGGCTTTTGATGCGTTGGACCATAAGAGGAATGGTAGTGCTGGTAAGCCAGGAGCACTTACACCTATGCCAGCATTGAAACAATCTTCCGCTAGTGAAAGCCAGGAGTCCGATGATTGGCCATTACCGGAGTTACCACCACAAGCAGTAAGCAGCAGACCCGCTAATTTAGAAGAGATTGGTAGAAAAGAGTCGAGTGATTTTGACCAATGGCCGTCACTCCCGTCAAGCTTATTAGAGACACCCATCATAGAAAAAGTCCACATTTACTACATGAGCAATGAGCCAGAAATACCCACAAAAGTGACATTACAATCGGAGAGTTCAAAAGACCATTTAGGGGGTTCAGACGACGACAGTGACACATTGAACAACGACGATGATTTAGAAAAAGATGTACCAGAGTCGAAATCGGAGTCAAAGTCTGGTGAACTAAGCGAAGATACTTCTCCGAAAAATGCCAAATTGATTCCTTATGATCAATCAGGGTACATGGTCGAACCGTTGGAAAAACAAGATGAATATACTTGTCATAAAAGCGTGGTACCGAATTATGATAAGTCGTGCCTTAGTGGTACGATCAGTAAGGCGACTTGTCTCATGGGTGATGTGGGGTCCTGTTGTTCACGTTCAGAACACAAGTCGTTTAACATCAAAAGCAATTTGGAAGATAAAGTTATAATAAATCAGCCCCAAAAGTCTCCTACCAACCACAGTCCGATATACGAGGATGATCACTTGTATGCTGATGATGTTTTCGGTGGAGATAGCAAATCTCTCTCCCCAGATTTCGATAAAGGTTTTTCGCAGCTAGGCACACAAAAATACTCGTTCGGTTCGAATAATTCTGATACTTCTATCGATGATCTTTTGTCACAGACGAATGCCGAAGACACTGTTCGTGCTGTTACTAAATTAAGTACAGGAAGTGCTGGTACTTGCAAGAGATGCAGTCACAGTAGTCATTCAGAGGAAGAAACCAGTTCTTTTGGAACTGATTTGGACGGTACCGTCAAAATCGGATTGCCTCAAAAGAAATGCACGCACAGCTCGCATTCGGAGGACACGTCGATTTGCCTCAGTATTTCTGAATGGTCCACTGGTACAAATACAGTACGCCAGTACGGTAATTTATCGGCTTCTGAAAGCGTTTCGGTGCCTAAGAGTGACAAGTCTGATAAAGCCTCGAAGGTGTATTCATCTTCGCATGGGAGTAAAAAAAGTGAACAGAAACTGAAACTCGGTTCTCAAGCAGGAATGAGCTCTAAAAGTAGCAGTCTTGATAAAAGCTCCGAAAATATAAAATACGATAAATTGTGCAGTTCAGATACCACTATTTCGAGGAAAGGTATGGACAGTAGTTCTGGTACAAAGAGCGATAGTACTTTAACTCTAGCTCAATCCATATCAGATTGGTCAGCCAGTACCAGCCATACCCTCGTGGCCACGGCTAAGGATGACCAAGCCGATGCAGATAATACGAAATCCGATGACACAATAGTCAAAGATATCAATGTCGACGATAGACCTGATACAGAGATTATTATTACTACAGTGTTGTCTCCTACAAAGGAAATTGAAGAGGCGAAAGAACCTGTACTCAGATTGACTGCATCATACACCGGAAAAACTGATAAATCGTCATCTATAAGTTACAGCGATAAATCGGATAAGTCTAGTTCCAGCTCTTTGAGTAGTTTACAGAAACATGCGAATGGGGTGTTAAGATTTGACCAGAGGCAAGGTTTCCCCCCACAAGATGAAACCCAGGAACGCTACCCAAAGGTGCCACCAAAAAGTTTGAGCTATGAGGAACAAACACATAGATACTCAAAACATACCATGCGATGCCAGAGTGAAGACAGCGGCTTCAAACCTTACTTTGTAAGCGAACAGCCAGAGCTTGATATAGACATGCCATCTCAACTTTACAGTCAAGAAGAAAAACATAGCGAACGTTATCAGAGCCAAGAATTTTCAAACATAATGCGTGAAGAAGGGCCTGGTAGCAGTAAATTCATACGGTCCGATTACAAGCCTTTGGCTAAACACGCGAGTTATGATGATAAGACGCTCTCGAAGAATCAGATAAAGGAGTATAAAACGAATCAGCAGTATCGCAGCAAGCCCAAAAGCTGGTCTTTCCACGAGCATTATCTCGCTTCCTCTGATTTGCCTATCATCGCAGTCCCTGAAATACCTTCAGTGCATAGAGAACTCTCGGAAAAGAGGTCTGCTGAAAGGTCAGGGAAGACTCCTTTATCTCGATGTTCGCCTTATTACTCTAGCAGTCTGAGTTCAGAGTCTCCTCCGATACAGCCGTTAAAAGCGCCTGTTAAGAAATCTCTTCTGGTTCGTAATATTTCGTTGAAGAGTCCCCCAAGTGGCAATGACACTGATAGCTCATTGGATGTCATCCGTGATCCACGAGAACGCATGAAAACGTTCAGGCGCAAGAAACAAGTGACAAGCGCACGTAAGAGGCAGGAGAGAATACAAGACGTGTTAGAGGAAGATTCGACCAAGAGCCAATACTCTTCAGAAAGTGACATGCTCGGTGGCAAATATCTGGCCGTAGAAGAATCTCTACGCCGAATGGAAAGCTCAGAATGCTCCGATAGCTATGTCCCTGAAGTAGAATCGGGTTCCTCAGAAATGTCGAAAGGTGATTCTAAGCATTACGATATCCAGGAAGCTAGTTATTCCGAAGACGAGGGACAAGACGAATACGCAAAGTATAAAAGTGCCAATTATGAAGCACAACAATTCCCAATCAATATAGCTCCAATGCAATTCCAAGGATTCGGATCTTCAGCTGATGAGGATGAAATGGGTTTCCCGCGGTTTGATAGACTTGGTCGTTTGCGCCATCCTTACCTCGATTCTCAGGAGCCCCCTTACGTTTCAGAGGACAGTCCTCCAAGGACTTCGTACTCAAATAAAAGTAGTCGCCAGTCTTCTCTGAAAAAATCGAAGTCTACTACAGTATACCGTCAGGCTGACGACCCGTCTCTAGGCGAGCCGTCTGGTCAGCACCAACAAGTGTTCTATGAAGAACAAAGTGACAGAGATGACTCGGATGACTACGCTTACCCGATTGATACTATAAAGCGTGCTCCTAAAATGCCCAAATCTGGTAGCTACTTGTTTGAACGCGGGGAGTCTGTAGCTTACTCTGATACGGAGCTGCCGCAAGACAAAGACGAATACGAAGAGTATAGAGGCAGCCCTTATCCAGAACATTACGAAGAAGTGGTAATGTTTCAAACGCAGGAATGTTACCCGCAATACGAGCATGATCTCGATGTAAATAGGGATGCTAATCAAGAACATTACGCTCGAGATCTTGACCAACGTTTCAGTCTGAATAATGTAGAGAGGTTCTATTCTAGTCACTACGTCGACTCACAAGCTTCTAGTGAAAGCCCTGAGCAAAAGTTTGACGTGTCCACGCTGCCCCCGCCTCTTTGCTCCGATGACGAGAATGATTAAGAACATGTAGTTTATCGTGCAATTTCATAATTATATTTAGTTTGGTCGTTGTCATCCCTCGCCTCATCGGCTGAACGTTTACTATTCGGTTTGCGAGCGTGCCGGCCGATTAGCGTTTCGAAATTTAAATTCCAATGAATGCAATTATTGTTATTGATATTAGGGTACTCCATTATATTGAATATTTACATTGTCACTTAAATATTTAGCAACATAATGAATTAAAAAAATATCTAGTGCCAATTCCCGGATAGCGCGACCCTTTTGACTATCGTGTGAACGCGGACTCATACCTATAGCTTGTTAAGTATTTAGGTGTAGTTATATGTGTATTGATCTAAATTATACATTTTCAGACGTCTTACGAAATACTGATCAATATAACGGTAACTTGAATATAAAACTGTCCTTATACTCGTTACGTTATAGTTTGTTTAGACCCTAGAGCTAAAGCTTCGAGGAAATGCAATACAGGTATAATAAAAACGTAGTGCCAACTTCTTCTAGTCGTATATTTTAGTGTTTTCAACCTTTATAAAAGTTATATTCGTTGATAAAAAATATCCTGAAAATAGTATTATTGTAAAGGCTGTGATTTACTTTGTGTGGTGATGAGATCCAAGATCTGAGTTGTTCTTTTTAGGCGTTTTGCTCAAACGATCAATGTATTGTTTACGCACTTAGCACGTTGTTTATTAATCTTAGTTTTATAGTCTAAAGTTAATTTACGTTTGTCCATTACACTACACTAATTATTAAAACATGGGATCTGCATTCGTGCCAAATCTGCTCAATTTTTTCCAACACTTTATTATGATAATTTATTGTAATGTTTTGTAATAATGAATTTTGGGAATCTTAAATATGTTATAGTTGAAATAGATATGAGGTAACGAGATTACGTGTCGTGTGTGGGGTATAGCGCTGTTAAATTTACTGCCATCGAAGTTAATGGCTGCGACGTAAACTCAATTTAATCCGTAGAAAATTACTTTTGGCTAAAATTAGAATTGTTTCAGACGCAACAACAAGATACACTACTTAATACACACGTACATTTTCGCTTTATCATAAATTATTTCTTATAATATTATGTTGTAGAGCACTGTGCAGTAGCTGTTTCGTTCAAAGATATCGTATGACGCGAGTATATTTTGCAATTAAATTCTATTGTAACATACCAAGGGATTTATTGATGGAAATGAAGGAAATATATTTAATCTTCGAATTCCTAAGACTCCCTTTAGAATGTAGTACTCAAGCAACATAAAACGAATGTTAACAAGTGAAACTAAATGAGAGCTTGTAAAAAAGCAGAAAATAGATAATGCTTTTGAACATAATAGCGCCGAATCTCTATTGCGTTTCAGCTTAGAAAGACTTGCAACTTATGGTATACGCTTTGACATTATTTTTGCTATTCATCATACCCACACTATCAATCCTGCATTTAAATTTATCTAAGGTACCGTTTCAGCTATATTGCTGCGGAACAAAAAATCTTAGAACATTTGTCTGCTTTCTCAGTTAAATACTACAAAACAATCATTTGCGAATAAAAAATTAAATGACATTCACACATTCCCAATCCGCAGTTGATTTATATTTAGATAGGAATAAATTATCGAAAAAATTAGACGAATTGTGTGTCGGTGTAGATGTGAGAAGATTCTTTTGAGAACTTAGAGATAGGTAAGTCAGTCGTCGGAGTATATTGAAAATTAGATATAATAATAACTCACTTATGTCTGACTCGTTGAAGTATTGAATGTTTTAGAGATGATATTGTTTGCATGACGTGATATTGGTTCTTGTGAAGTAGTGAAATTATTTAAACAGGTTATATGAATGCAAGTTAACTTGAATAAAGGGAAGTGATTAATAAAACATCCAAACATCATAAATAAATACTAGTCATCATGGGCAGTAAAAATTATCAAAGTATCACAAAAGCTCGATGTTCTCGATAACAGCACATACGAAAGGATGAGACATGATGATGTAGAATCTACATCTTTAATTAAAACCATATTGAGAACCGAATCAACTGAACCGTAAGCAATTAAAACTATATTGAGGCATTGACCTACATTGGAACCATCACGAGCACCTCATTCAGGCAGACTTGTATTCAACGCCCTGTGTATTAATAATTGGTTTTTAGTAGTCAAATATTTTATAACACAAATATTGCTGATGTTTTAAACAAAATATATCTTATGTTATACCTATATTGGGTAAGCCAATGTGTTATAGAAAGTGTTATATTATTTGCAAATAGTTACTCCTAAACTTATGAAATTTTAGCTATATCGAACCCTTTACAGTGTTTATAATGTTTTTCAATACTTCTCTGATATGCAAGTACGTATAAAGTTAATGTTTTAGGGAGTAACGTTCGACTTGTGTTAATTTTATTGAATATTTTTATTTTACTTAACAATGACTGAAATTACAACTAACGATGCGAATTGTAGAGAAATGTAGCTTAAACTTTTAGTACTTGTATATCAGAAAAGTGGTTATATTCAAATATTATCCTATAAACCCTGTGCTAAATAGTGTTCAATTATAATTGAATTAAAAGATTAAATGGTCGTGTGTGCACGAAGCAATTTTAGTCTACTAGCGTAAGAGGTCGACAGACTTCCCTAGTTAGCGCAATAACTGTACGGTACGATATTAAAAAAAATCTTAGTACTTAAGTATTTCGACTTTTCGATTGAGAATGTACAATCCGAATAGACTGTAATGTTACAATTTCATTGAATTTTTTAAGTTTGAGCGACCGCTTCGGATGTGTACTGTGGGCCAATGGAACTGGGATAGCGAATGGGGAGTCGCAGTATTATCTTGATCAATTTCTTAATGAGTCTGTTATTTGACAATACTTTAAGTTCGAGTTGTTTTGTGAATGTGTTGGAATTTGTCTCCTTCCAGTTATCAATGCTAGCAAAAAAATGGTTTTATAAGTTTCATTATTTAACACTTAAAGAACTGGATGAAGTAGTGTTTTGAAACATGGGTATGATGAAAACAATAACATCGAAAAAAAAAAACAAGCCGCAAATTGGTCGAAGTATTGTTCATTCGTTCACAGTCACATCCAAAGCGGACGCATTAATTCATGTAATTTAAATATTGTTTCGATTATTGAAACGTTACTTCCTTTTTGAATTTATATTTGAGTGTTAGCGTGCTGTGTCCCGCAACACACGGCACTGCCCCGCCCGGGGATAGTTAAACAATAAATAAAAAGAAATAACTAGCGTTTTACTGTTATGTTCGTTCGTTTTGTTCTGTACCTTTCTTTATAAGCTGCCAGGATTTCTAATGTAAGTTGGTGATGTAATCATTGAAAGTTGTTCATTATTTGAGCTTTGGCGAAGATTTTTTGGTCATCTTCTCAGGCTCACGGGCTTGTCCGTATTAAAGGCAAGTGTCCTTGTTAAGAACTAGGTTTAAAAAATATGTGTGAGATTTGACGTTTCTGTACTAGGAATTTTCACCTAAGCTCAATAAAGTACACCCTAGAAATTCTATTTCGTTATAGTTATAATTTAATTTTTGCACAGGTTCATGATTTAAGTTGTCCTGCTGTTTATATTTTTTCAGGTTTTTCTTTTGTTCACAGAATTGCTTTTCCCTTGCATGCTTTACTCTTTTATAAGAACGTTTTAATTAGTACCTTTTTATATTGTCTTTTGTTGCGAACTCAGTGCTGCATTGGTTATTCTTGCTGAATTTTAATTTTGTATCCATCATAATATGTTGAACATTCTTGTTTAACGACACGGTTGGCGCAGTGGTTAAGCGATTGACTGCTGCGCTGCGTGTCGCGGGTTCGATTCCCGCACGGAACAAATATTTGTATGACCTACAAGTAGTTGTTCCGGGTTTGGCTGTTTGTGTATGTGAGTTTTAAATGTTTGTAAACGTACCCACAATACAGGAGAAATTCCTAGCTTATAGGAACGTTAAAAAAAAAATTACCAGTGATGTTGTGACGTTCAAATTGAATAACCGTTATGTTTTATCATTTAAATATTTACATTAGAATGGGATGTGGCTTTTAGATATGATTTTCCTATAATGTTAAAACATTAATTATTGGGATTAAAATGTCAAAAAGAAACTATGCTTCTCAAGCACAACTCCCACTCTGCCCTCACCAAACAATTACTACACCTCTTCTCTCCTCCACAGACGAGACATCTCCCGAGGAAGAAGAGAACACAGTCTCCTCAGCAAGCCTCTGCATGTCTCCCTCGCCAGTCATCGACCACAGTATCGCCGGCGTGCCTATATTCGCGTCAACGCCTTTAGTCTCGCGGCCGCTGACCAACGGGCACGATGTCGTGGATAACAAGAGGAGTAGCGAGAATAATAATGATACTGTTGGGACGGTTAATGGAAATGTTAATGGTGAGTTTATTGAATATTTTATCATACAATGTACCTACCTACCCTTCTCAAAGGTGCTAAGTAACCTAATCTAGCCTTATGACTCGCAGTAGCCTCATTACATTAGGCCGCCTGTTCACCGGAGCGGAGAAACATTAACCAATAGGATTGCAAGTGGATAATGCTTGGATGTGGACGTGCAATCCTATTGGTTCATATTTCTCTGTTTCTCCGCTGCGGTGGACAGGCAGCCTAACACCTCTTTGGTACCCCCCCCCCCCCCCCCAAAAGATGTGCGTTCAAATCCGTGATAGGCCCAAGATAGTTTTTGTATTTTTCAAGCCTGCCAACCAATGCCTCAAAGTTTTTTTTAAAGTCTGTTTTTAATATTGTTTTTTTTTCTCATTAAAACGTTAATTCTTTTATTATTACGTATAATGACAAGCAATAATAGGCTTAACATTTACGAATAATTAATGAACGTCTAAATAGACCGGGTTTCAAGACCGCTTGCGATGCTTATGATTGGATGTTCAAATCCTAGGCACGAAATGTGCTTTTTGTCATGCATTGAATTGCATGAGTTACCTACTCTTGTTAACCTACTCAATAAGATATATGACAGGACTAAACTGTCATATCTCTTATTGAGTAGGTTAACAAGAAAGTTGCCCACAGTAAGCTGATCAATAGGAAAACAAAAGTTAAACCTTTTAGCCGTATGACATGGTGTTGTCAGATTTAAAAGATCTATATTATAAAAACACCCTCTTGATAAATGCGACTTACGAACATCCTACAAGCATAGAATCCAACACACTAATTATACATACACGGCTTCAATAAAGAAACGAATTGAAAATCGAATAAATAAATAAATAAGAAATTTATTTATTTTAGGTAATTTACACCCGTGAATTAACATTTAACATACATCAAATAAATTCGGATTATCATTTCGTCTCACTTGCACATTCAAGGCAGGAATACAGTGGGAGTCAAGGGAGTCACGTTAAGCGCCTTTGTTTGGGCGCCATTTTTAATTTGTTTCTTTATTGGCACGGGATTTTCCTAGCGGATAAACTCGATGTGCATAGTACTTGAGTCATCTCCATAAAACGATACTACTAACCATCTATAATCAGCACAGCTATCTCAATTCAGTAGATTACTAGAATGATAACAAACACACGTTTATTGCCTACAGTAACGATAGTATCGGAGTCAGTGAACAGTATGGATGTGCTGAGTGGCGGAGAGAGCGATGCCGGAGATACACTCTCGAGGCGAAATAATAATAGGTAAGTTTGTCTATTACTTAAGCCTTTCCCGGTCGGTATGTGCCACATATGGGTCATGAGAATAGTTAAAAACTTTGTCTGCTTCGCGAACAGTGAAAAAGTATTGATATGTAACGTCGTGCTTGTAAACGATGAATATAACTTGCGTGGTGTTTTTTTTTTTTTTTTTGTTTTGGGAAATTATCAAATAACTTCTCCCGCTCTGGGCTGAGCGGACTTCTAAAACCCACTCGTGTTCCTTCCGTTACCTGTGTGCCAGGGCCACGATATCCCTTTCGGACAAACTCGCAACCATGGCAGGGACTGGTGTGGGTTATGGAAGTAAAATAAATCATGTGTTAAAAAAATATTCGCGGATCCAGTGACCTACGTTCCACCGTTTGTGTAGCTCGCATCTTTACTTGCATGTGTAAAAACTTTGAAAAAGTTTTGATATAATTACCATGCTCGAAAATTTCGTAATAACCTATCACGGTTTTAGGGTTCCGTAGTCAAGGAACCCATATAGTTTCGCCATGTCCGTCTGTCTGTCCCCAGTTTAGCTCAGAGTCTTGTACTAGAAACCTGTAATTTGGCATGGGGTATACATATTAATCACACCGACGAAGCAGCACAACAAAATTTAGAAAAAAAAAAAAAACAAAAATTGCGTACCGTCCCTTGCACGTAAAGTGGGGATGATATTTTTTTTCTCGTCTATCCCATGGCGTGGGGTATCGTTGGATAGGCCGTTCAAAAATATTGCGTGTCTGTGAAAACCATTTTTCGATTCAGGGATCAGTGCCTGACCTGACATGACTTGACTGAAAGTGCTTTCCAGTCAAGTCTCGGGGGCCCTCCTGCCAGCTAAATAAATGGTTATTTTTGGATATGTGAAAAAATGCATGGCAATCATTCAATTATAACGATATTAAAAGGAAAACTATCACAGCTAAGTAACAAGTTAACGAGTACTTAATAGTCGACCAACTTACAATCGCAGTTGGAGAATTTGACCGTGACGTATATCGATGTATGGAAGAACATGTTTTTCAACAACAATGCTTAGTTGGTTTTTTGGATAAATTCATCCCAATTACGGACCTCTTCATTTTGCGTGGTCTGACACGCATTGGCTGATTTTTTACTGAGAAATTGAAGATGTATGACTCAACTTTGTATGCATGGTGAAGCATCTATTTTATTTCTTCTTCTGATGACTTTATTATAGTATTATCTCACACCACTATAATTAATACTCCACTCACGTGGACATGCTAATCCCGACGTACATGCTAATTAGTCTGTCAGTTTAAACGAGATTAATGATTCTATTTACTATGATAAATTTTGCAGTATATCGTCCGGTCTGCTAGGCACATTACGAGAAGTAAGCGACGCTCCTAAGAGAAGAAACATGGATATGACATACTTTGTTGCTAAGGAGCTGTTGATGACGGAGAGAACTTACAAGAGGGACTTGGAACTTGTTACTGTGGTGAGTTTTTTTTATTATTATTAACTAGCTACAACCCGCTGCTTCGCCCGCGTGGTTTTTCTAAACATAGACCTTCCTCTTGAATCACTCTATCTATTTAAAAAAACCGCATCAAAATCCGTTGCGTAGTTTTAAAGATCTAAGCATACATAGGGACAGACAGGAAGCGGGAAGCGACTTTGATTTATACTCTATAGTGAAGTAGCAGTTATGCAATTATTAATGTCGAGAATATGTTAGTCCAACCGAGATCTTTAAAAATCGAGACTTTTCGGGCCCATTTTATCGAAAAACAAATAATGATATCCTTTAGAAAAGGAAATATAAAAACTTAACAAAAATAAAGCCCGACACCTAAAACACGTTACAGTTTAATATTCAAACTAACTCCGCCTTATATATACAAAACAAGATTTATATTTCGACATGGCTTAAACCACGGAGCCAGTTTTGTAATAAGAACGTAACAGTGATTGAAATACCGTTCTTTATACAAAACTGAAAACTTAGTTCGGTACTAAGTTTTCAGTTTTGTGTTTAGGAACTTTACCATAGTAGGAATAAAGTTCCAAATTCAATAATGGCTCCATGTTTTAAACCTGGGTCTGAGATAAACCTTGTTTTGTAATAAGGCCCGACTAAGTTCTTTTTTAATCCCAGATAGTAATTTGACAGGTGCAAATGTCAAACTCCAAATTGGAATAAATACAACTATGATTTGAAATGTCAAATTACTATCTGGGTTTAAAAAATGAACTTTAGTTTAACTGAAATGAAATAGTGAAATGCAGTGAAATGTGGGTGTAGTATAGGTACACTTCTTCTTAGCCCCAGGGAGAATAAAGGCGTCATATTATGTTATTAAGTAAAAAATAATGATTGTGTTCAGAAATGGAGCAGTAGCGTGTCAGAGCTGGCCGCAGGCGGCGTCGAGGCAGGCGCGGCGCTGGCGCGCGCGTGCCTGGCGCTGGAGCCGCTCGCGCTCAGTAACGGCAAGCTGCTCGCCCGCCTCGATAGGCTACTAGCCAACACGCCCAAACCTGAAGGTAATTTAATAATCGACTTTTTACATTGTCATTAACTTTGATGTGGTGAAAAATATCTTTACTCCATATTCAGTTGGTTTAGGTAGTTAACTAAAGGTAAACAAAAAAAAAACCGGCCAAGTGCGAGTCAGACTCAGGGCAGGGCAGGGTTCCGTACCATTATCTATGAAAACGGCAAAAAAATCACGTTTGTTGTATGGGAGCCCCCCTTAAATATATGTTTTATTTTAATTTAATTATTTATTTTTAAAGTGAATATATAACTAAAGATTCTGTGAATATTTCAAGCGTCTACCTGTTGCCGTTATCAATATCGAGCAAAAACGAGCAAAAAAATCACGTTTGTTGTATGGAAGTCCCCTTAAATATTTATTTTATTCTGTTTTTTTAGTATTAATGTTGTTATAGCGGCAACAGAAATACATCATCTGTGAAAATTTCAACTGGCTAACTATCACGGTTCATGAGATACAGCCTGGTGACAGACGGACAGACAGGCAGACAGACAGACGGCGGAGCCTTAGTAATAGAATTCCCGTTTTACCCTTTGGGTACGGAACCCTAAAAACCACGTGACGAGAGAACTGTCAAAGGCATCTGGTTAACTGACTAAACGTAATACCCGTCACTTCAGTTGTCATGCTACGTCACAGTTGTACTCTTAAATTTAGCAACGTTATAATTCATTGACGTTTAGAGAACCTGTATTTTTTGGCTGTTTACAATAGACAGATTACAAAGTATTCTATTATTTTTAGAAACCTAACAAATAAATGTTGCATCTACGAAGAGTAGTTTAAGAATAAAATGATAAAGTTGACATGCATTAATAAAAGAGAAAACGAAAAGATGTTTTTTTTTTAAATGTCGTCTCTAAACAAACCCTTTTTATGATTTGTTTAGTAATGTTTTAATTTTCCTACGTACAAACAAATTAATCAAGACGTGGCGGTATTTCAATGTTTTATTTTCTTTCACAGATTCAGATGAACCTGAGTACAAGAAAATAGCTGATGTTCTGTACGAACATTTATTAAGTACAATTGACGTGAGTATGTATAAAATCCTTCACATTGTTTATAATCGGTTTTCAACTCCCCTTTGAGAGGGGCTTGTGGCTGAGTAATAACAGCCACACGGGTCGATCGATCAGGTTAAGGTACGCTGGCCGGGGTTGGTCCGTGGATGGGTGACCATCTTTACATACCTCCGTGCCTCGGAGAGCACGTTAAGCCGTTAGTCCCGGCTCTTATTTGTAGATCTTGGACAGTTGTTACGGGTCGTCAGAAGCCCGAAAGTCTGACAACCAGACTTACCAAGGGGTATCGTGTTACCCAGTAACTGGGTTGTGGAGGTCAGATAGGCAGTCGCTCCATATAAAATACTGGTATTCAGCTACATCCGGGTAGACTGGAAGCCAACCTTAACTTAGTTGGGAAAAAGCTGGGCAGATGATGCTGAACTTTCCCTTTGAGTGATTCATTATCATCATTTTAGCCGAAAGACGTCCACTGCTGGACATAGGCCTCCCCCAAAGAGGGGGGGGGGGGTTACCATAATCGCCACGCTTGGCAGGCGGGTTGGCGATCGCAGTATGGTGTTAAAATGCATAGAGAACGCTGCTGCCCATTCTCTAGTAGTCCCTTAGTCGCCTTTTACGACACGGGAAGAAATGGGATGGTGCTATTCTTTACGTCCGGCACGATACGGAGTAGTGAGTGATTCGCTTTTAAGTAAAGTAAGTTGTTTGTATTGGCTCGTACTAAATAAACCAACAATTAATTTTGCAGGCATACCTATGGTATAGTTCCCGCGCCGGCTCCTTAGTAGGTGTAGTGGAGAGTGTGCGCAGACGAGGGCTAGAGGCCGGCCGGGCCGCTGCAAAGTTTGACGCAAAAGCACCCTTACCTTTAGCTGCCTTACTGTTGAGGCCGCTGCATAGGGCGCTGCATTACCAGAGACTGGCTAGCGGTATGTATTATTTTTAACACCTGTTTACTTATATTTTTGATATGTAACATCTTTTGAATGGCTTAAATTAAGCCGTTCAAAAGGGTTACCCACACCGTATGGGTTTTTATCGAAAATCCTTTCAACAGGTTATCAAAATTTAATTTAAGCCGTTCATAAGGGTCACCCATATCGTATGATTGGTTTTTGATTAACCGCTTAGAAAAAACCCTATCGAAACCCCTTTCAATGGGTAACCAAAATGGTCCCTGGTTAAAACACCGTCACATGGAAGTAGACTTTCTCGATTTTTTTATAAATGCCCGTAATTTTTAAAATACATAGCAAAGATTTTATTTTTATTTTTCTGTTAACTATTATGACTTGAGTTATCACCCGAAACCGGCTTGACGTCGATTTCTCGGACATCCTGCATATCGATACCCATCACGTCTGCGGAGTTTCTGACCCTGTATATCCGGTTACGGCCCACCGGCTCACCGGTGAGTCAGTTGTCCCCACCGTCAAGCCCCACTGACTCACGTTTGTGAGAATATCTACCAGACAATCGACTAAAATCGCCACAAACAATACTAAACGATATATTCAAGTGTAATTTGAGCCTACAGTAGCATGAGTCACTGTTGCCGAATCGGCAACACCGGGGCTTTACGGTACGGCCCGGCGTTGCCGATTCGGCAACGCCGGGCTTAAACGGATATACAGGGTTATTGTTAAAACATCAATAACCTCTTAAGGGATCATTGTACTCATCATTATGAACAACTTTTACTATGGGACCAAAACTGAAATCGCAAAAAAAAACCAGCTGTTCCCTACATTTATGTTCGAATAATTCGTTAAAATGTAGGGAAGCTGATTTTTTTTTCGCGATATCAGGTTTGGTTCCATAGTAAAAGTTGTTCATAATGATGAGTACAATGACCCCTTAAGAGGTTATTGACGTTTTAAAAAAAACCCTGTAGATATATTTTAATATTAAACTTACTTACATGTAATAAAGAAACGATGTTTTGACAAGTCGTAAAACCCGTGTGAAGCGGGGGCAGGTCGCTAGTTTAAGACGCAAATATATGCCAGTGACCTTGAGTGCTTAGCTTGCGTGTTCTGTAGTGAGCTCACGCAACGCGTCGTACGTTCAGCCAGTAATAAGACTCGCCCACCAAGGAGCGCTATCCCTAATTTGACGCATTATTAATTTATTATTCACAAAACAAAAGGTATTTTAATAAAACGCGTATATTAAAAGATCAATAATTAAATTATCTTTAAATTGGTGAAGGTTTCAGAAAAATACGCTTAGTAGATTTTGGGCCATTCTCAGTTTTTTATCCGCGTTAGACATAACTTTACAAATTAATTTCACTATGTCATGTAAACATAATCAATGGGTAATATTCGTATAAGTTATTGAGAAAATGCTCTAATTTAACATATATTTTTTTCAAATCATTATAACTATTCGTTTAGACGTGATCTTCAGTATAAAATCATTAAAAGTCGGTTATCGTCGCCTTAAGATGTATGTATGTCTCCACAGAGCTATTCAACGCGACGCAAAGCGAATGTTCAGCGGCGGCACTGGAACTAGCCGAGCATGTCGCGTCGGAGGCGCGCGAGCAGCTGCGGCACGGAGAGAACCATGCGGCGCTGTGCCAGCTTCAGAGGGACATTGCTGGTCAGTATCTGTAGTAAACATGGACATTTTGCCTTTTTCTTAAAGAAAGCGGTTTAATAACGCTCTAATTGTCTGACTTCTTGCAATTTAGCTAATTATTGTCATGCTATGAAGAGAAGTGTACCTACCTACTATGTTGCTTAATATTTTGTTCAATAATATTTGTATGCTACTTACTGTGGCTGGACACAGTGTTAAGTGTATATATAAAACACAAACAAATTCCAACATTTATATGTAACTTTGATGGTGTAAGTACATAATAAAGAGTATTCTATTCTATTCTATAAATAAAAACATAGACTGGCCCAGTAAAATATATGTATTCCGAAGAATAAAGAAGCACATTTTTTATTTTTTTTAAACAATGCCCCACACTAGGAATTTCTCCTGTATCGTGGGTGCGTTTACAAACATCCAGACCCGGAACAACTACTTGTAGGTCAATATACAAATATTTGTTCCGTGCGGGAATCGAACCCGCGACACGCAGCGCAGCAGTCAATAGCTTAACCACTGCGCCAACCGTGCCGTCATTATTATTATTCGACAGA
This sequence comes from Tiliacea aurago, assembly GCA_948098905.1. Lineage (NCBI taxonomy): Eukaryota > Metazoa > Arthropoda > Insecta > Lepidoptera > Noctuidae > Tiliacea > Tiliacea aurago. The sequence goes on from OX402578.1 coordinate 23,783,409, forward strand.
CAGACACGGCGGTTGTATGTAGATAGACTTAAAGCTCAACACACACAGAACGCGAGCCCGGCTCCCGCCGCCGCGCCCGACCCGCGCTCGCGTTCTGTGTGGTGTCGGTCATATAAATACAGAAATTCAACCGTCGCGGTCGTATCATCATGATCAAAATGTTGATCCAGCCCGTCCCCAAATTGTTACTAATTTTGTGATCCCCCAACGACGCCCTAAGCCGAGGTCCGTACCCCACAGGGGGTGCCCTTAGTGCGCTGTCGTTTAGTTTTAATATATATAATTTGCGCCCTGGCTGGAGGCTTTAAGATTAAAAACCTTAGGGCAGCCACAGGAATATCCGGTTAAGTAGCAACGACCTCTCTAGGTCTGCTACGAGATGCCATACATAAAAAAAAAAAAAAAAAAAGTCGCGGTCGTACTGCTGACCTGAACCGCGCCTGTCCCGCGCCCTTCCCACGCCCGACCCGCACCCGCGTTCTGTGTGTGTTGAGCTTAAAACTAATTCACCATCACAAAAAATGCCTGTTAAAGTTCTTCAATGCAATAAGTTGTACGAAGTTGAAATTGTATAATATTTAAATTTCTTTGATCATTGTTGCGGAAATCGTTTTGGTTTCTAAATCTAAACACACAATGATCCCTCTACTTCAAACATTTAACAGACTAAGACATAACAAACTTTTGAGCGGAAACTTCATCAGTACAAAATACTGGGCCATTCAAGTATTACGTAAGTAGACTTTTAGTAGTTTTTATTTTTTTTATTTTGGTGAATCCCTGAACATGCTTTTTGCTTTCGAGAATAGTAGGGTTGTCATATTTGTTCAAATCGGAATCTACAAAATTTTGCAGAAAAGTCAGAAAAACTAATAAATATTGCTGACGTAATCACCAACTAGAATTCTAGACCCATCAAAAATAAGCAAAGCAACGACCCCCCACCTCCCTTTGGTGCTTACGTAATACTTGAATGGTCCCTAATCAGACGAGACATTTAACTTAGGTAATATCTGTTGACAGGTTACGATAAATTACTAGTGGCGGAGCGAGAATTCATAAGAATGGGCTGCGTCTACAAACACTCCTCGAGAGGATTGCAGCAGAGAATGCTGTTCTTGGTATGTTACTATTTATGTTATAACATTTACTGCTGGCAGAGCCATCCCACGCCTATGCTACTGGAGCCATGCTCTAGGACAAACCTGAACAAGCTTGCTCCCTTGTCAGCCATAAGATTATTGAATATTATTTCTATGGAGGTAGATATATTTCACTGCAGCCGGAACAGGTTTACAGAAGTAGCATTGAAGTGCATTGAAAACTTTTAGAGGCTATTTTATTGTATTTTTTTGTTAATTTAGTATAAATATGATGTATTTATTTAAGTTTTATTGTAGTAACATCGCATTGGCACATTATACCTGTTATGGTGCTTTTTACGTAATTTTCAAATAAATAAATAACAATTTAGTTTCTGCCTATAAACTCACGCCTTCTTCCCATGGGGGGAAGAGGGCGTGAGTTTATGTATGTTTAAAGGCATGAGGAACAGGATGTAAAGTTCACTCATCCTCAATAGAAGAACTCAAACGACAAATCCGTGGACTTAATAACCAATTGCAGGCAGCACATGAGGAGGTAAATAATCTCTCTATTGAAAATACAGATTTAAAGAAAGCGATGGAAATAATGAATAATAAATACAAAATTATAGAAAAAGCGACCAAGAAGTTAGCTAGCGAGACAATAACACCAAATAAAAAAACAAAATTGCACACACTTCTTAAACATTCCATAAAAAAATCAGGAAATTCAAGATACGGGACTGCAGAGTTATTCACCCCCACTCAAGTTACTCCGCGGAATAAATCGGTACAATTAATTAAACAAAGGAGAATAAGTTCTACCGTAGAGGAAAAGAGCAAGCTATGCATTATAAGCAGCAACCGATCGAATAAAATATTAACAATTGCGGAAAATACTTTTCCATGCCACCAAATATGCCATTATGTCTTACCAAATTGTGGCATAAAAAATTTGGTATGTAATATAGACACTAAACTATCTGGCTACACGATGAAGGACAACTGCATCATATTTATAGGTGAGGATGACTTCCAAACAACGAATAATTACTTTGAATTAATAAAGATCATACGTGAAAGTTTATCAATCATTAACCATACGAACGTAATATTGTGTTTACCTACTTATAAATATGGTTATTATTGCGGAATGTATAATTTTAGAATTGAAATGTTTAATAATCTGTTATATCAGGACATGCAAATTGACAATTATGCTATATTATTTGACTCTAATTTAGACTTAATATATGAATATTCGATGTATCAAAGACAGACTGGTAAAATTAACAATTATGCCGTTTCAAATATTTTTTCTAATCTTAAAGACTATATTTCAACTGATTGTAATTTAAATATTCATAAACCTGCGAACGAACCATTGTCGGAAAAAGATTTCTTGTATTGCGACTCACCTTCTTCTTTTGCTTCATGTACTACTGACGTCCTAAACCAACATTTTTTTCGTGTATAATTCATTATTTGTACTGCATCAGAATATTAATGGACTATTATCCAAGGCTGATGTAATAACAGAACATTTGGATACGCTCATGAGGAATGGGAAATGTGTAAGTGTATTATGCTTTACAGAACACAATATGAAGCAAAGTGATCTTGACTTATTGAATATACCAAATTTTGTTTTGGCTACAAGTTTCACTAGACTAAAGCGAAATGGTGGCTCCTGTATATTAATTAATAACCACATTAACTTCAAAGAAATAGAATATGTGAAAAAGTTAAATGTTCCTAATGTGTTTGAATGTTGTGCAGTCGAATTAACGGACGATAACGTTATCATTTTGTGTATTTACAGAGTTCCCAATTCAAGTAAGATACATATGTTCTTTGATAATTTGGCGAGCATATTGCAACAGTTTTGCTATAAAAGTAACCAAAAAATAATAGTATGTGGCGACTTTAATATTGATGTACTGCAGGATACCAAAAGCTCTAAACTGTTTAAACAACTTCTGAAGGAATTTGATCTAAAACTAGAAATAAATGAACCAACACGCCCTAGTAGTGTTACATGTCTAGACAATTTTCTCCATAACATAAGGGGATGCAAAAGTGAGATTTTAGAGTTAGGTGTGTCTGACCATACAGCACAACTTATGAAGTTCCCGGTATCACAAAAGTGTATTCTACCATATTATTATATATATAAAAGAGACTATAGCAAGGAAAATATAAACCTTTTTAAGAAACATATCTCCAGTCTCAGTTTCTCTGAAGTCTATGAATATGATGAAGTAAATGAGTGTTTTAACTCATTTTTTGAACTGTTTAAATTAATATACGATCTATGTTTTCCACTTGTGAAATGTAAAATTTCTACAGTTACTAAACCAAAGTGGATCACACGTGGAGTTAAGCGTTGTAGTAGAACCAGACGATCTCTATTGTGGAAATATAGACTAACACGAGACCACGATTCTAAAGTAGCGTTCAAACTTTCTCTAAAAGATATCAAAATGTTATCAAACTAACTCAGAAAGCACAGAACTCTTACTTTATTCGAACAAGCTCAAACAAGTCGAAGGCAACTTGGAAAGTTATTAAATCTGTAAAAGCTAATATTCCTAAAACTAATATAAATGCGATTAATGTAAATGGCAACTATATAACAAAACCCAAACAGATAGCACAACAATTTAATGACTATTTCGTATCTTCAGTTCAAATAAATTCTAATTATTCAAAGGCAAACATTTTTAGCACTTCAGGATCGCATAAATCCATGTTCATGTCACCAACCGTACCTCAAGATATAGTTACAATAATAAATAATCTTAAAAACACCAACAGTACAGGCTATGATGATATTAACACTAGGGTAATCAAATCAGTTGCTCATAACATAGCACCCATATTAAGTGACATTATTAACAAAATGATTCAGAAAGGCACTTTTCCGGATAAATTAAAGATTTCAATAATAAAGCCATTGCATAAAAAAGGAGACAAAACACAAATGACTAATTATAGGCCTATTGCACTAATACCAATATTTTCTAAAATATTTGAGAAGATATTATATAATAATATTAACAGTTATTTAGAAAAAAAATATATATTCTGCAAGGAACAAATGGGCTTCAGAAAAAATAGAACAATTAATATGGCTATTTACAACTTCTTGGAAAAAATACACCATAATATGGACAACAGAAAACCTGTAATGGCAATGTTTATGGACATGACCAGGGCGTTTGACTATGTAGACCATAAAATGCTATTAACTAAGCTCGAGAGATATGGCATCAGAGGTAGCGTGCTTAATTTGATAAAATCTTATTTAGAGAATAGAAGGCAAATTACACAAATTAAAAGAGTAAATATAAAGACCAAAACTGAGATAATTTACTCCTCTAGCTCTAGAATATTGTCATGTGGTGTGCCGCAGGGTTCTGTCTTGGGACCATTACTATTTATATGCTATATTAATGACTTTCCTCAAGTAACCGAACATCAAATGTCACTTTTTGCCGACGACAGCACTGTTATCTATGACTCTGGTACTACAAAACAAATAGAAGAGCAAATTAACGATAGCCTTATTCCTATTATCGACTGATTATGACTGATCGATCCTAATAACCTTAAAATAAACCTTAACAAAACTAAAATAATGAATTTTAAAATTAGGCATAAAGAACAATCGCAGTTTCAAGTACACTATAAAGGGAACGAAATACTTGAAGCTAGTGTAACAAAATTTCTTGGACTTTATATAGACAATGACATGACATGGAGGACTCAAATTGAAAGTGTATGTTTAAAGCTTAGTAGATTTTCGTATGCTCTTTATATGCTAGGCAAAATTGCAAATAAGACCGCCCTACTAGAAGCGTATCATGGTTATGTCGCCTCAACTTTGAGGTATGACCTCATATTCTGGGGTAATGCACCGAAGGTTCAAGAGGTACTTGTTGCACAGAAAAAATGCATCCGAGCTGTTTGTAAAATAAAACAAACAGTATTATGCAAGCCATATTTTCAAAAACTAAATATTTTAACGTTACCATCTCTTTATATTTACGAGGCCTGTATTTTTGTAAAACAAAACATGAATTTATATAGATTTGTAGAAAGTAAACGTCGCTCACAAAAATTGCAGGTGTTAGCAACTAAAACCAAATTTCATAGCAAAAGCTTTTATGCAATGGCTCAAAAACTGTATAATAAGTTACCAGGACAAGTTATCTCATGTATGAACATTAATGAATTTAAAGGGAATCTTTTCAAACTGTTAAATAATAAGGTGTATTATTCTGTTGACGAATATTTAAATGACAAATTTTAATTAGTCTGTTTTATCATATGTGACATACTGAATGATTTTGATTATTGATTTGAATTTAATTATTAGTGACATAATTTTTTCATTTGTATTGTTTGGCCCTTTTACTTTATTTAACTGACATATTTTTAACAATTTAATTTAAATTTGACATACTTAATCTATATTTTTTGTGATATCACCTACTTTGAAATAGTTATGTTTTATGCATGTAAAACCTGTTAAAATTTTGTATGCCTTTTGGCGGAACACAGCTCGGATCTTATTATTAATGAAAACATCTACTGTATGTACCCTGTGTTCACGAAATAAATGAATTTGAATTTGAATTCAATAGAAAAGGGTGAGTCCTCTGACCAGACGGGTGTCGTGTCTGGTGGGCTACTGCCCGACGGTTGATGTCGGGATGTTGTTTAAATGCTAGTCGCGCGGTAAACTCTGCTTGCGCGATGCAGGATTTTGCGTGACGTCAGTGTGACGCGTAGTTCGCATGTGGCGATGTTGATGCCGCTACATAAATGTGTATGTATAAAAATAAATTTAAACCTGCGCAATGAATACTGGTTAATACTGAAATGAAGCAAAAGGAGCATGTAAGGATCGTAGCAGGTGGCGTTCTGGAGTTTCTGCCTATTTCTATGTGAAGGTTTTCATTTGCCGAAAGTTAGTATTTCATTATCACACTAATATTATAAAGGCGAAAGTTTGTGAGTGCAAACACACACACAGTGTGTGTGTTTGTTACTTCTTCACGTTCAAACAGATGGACCAGTTTTGATAAAATTTTGTATGGAGGTAGCTGACACCGTGCATTGACATATAGGCCTTTTATCCCGATATTCCCACGGGATCTAGGCTTACGCAGGTGAAACCGCGCAGCTAGTTTCATATAAAATCGAATCTCACTAAATGTACGAGTACTAAATATTAGACATGTATTTTATAACGTTTGTATACTTGTTTCAGTTCAGTGACGTATTAGTGGTGACTTCAAAAGCTGGGTCAATGCAGTTCCGAGCCCACTCGGCGTTACCACTTCACGCGTTGGAGTTGAAACCGTCGGAATTACCGCATTCCTTCACACTCACGGGTAAATATGATATGAAATATATGTGGCAATTTAATTTTATCAATTTTGGCAGTTAGTTTCGTAAACCGGGCCTTGGAAACTACTTTTTGAGAGTTATTCAAACTTTAAGTGAAAAAAAAAAGATATCTAATTATCGGTATTACTACTGGTAATCATTGGTAGTAAGGACAAATTGTAGTTACCCTTCTAACAACTTACTACTGCAGTAGCAAGAAAGGAGATCAAATTAACAGTATTACTACTGGTAGTATCATTGGTAGTAACATGGGCAAGAAAGGGACTTGCCTAGAGAACTGAATCTAATGCCAAACCTTTGTACACAGGCGAAGACATAAACCTACTTCTGAGCGCGACCAACGACTGCGAGTACATGGGCTGGTACAACGCGCTGCAGACGACGATGGAGAACGCGCGCGACAACTACACCGACGTGGATGTAGAACTGACGCCTTATGAACAAGAGACTGGTATGTATTACTAAGTATAGCTGTGCAAGGATCTATTGGCGCGTTGTTAAAAACGGAACTAACGCCGCCATCTTGTTTTTTCAATATATTTCACAAACAAATTGCACAAATCTTCACCAACAGCGCCACCCTGTCAACGTTATTTTAGTGCCAAAAGATCCTTGAAGCACTCAGCTCAGTCTACAGTTTCGAGTCAGGGACCTAGTGCGAGTTTTTATACCTATTCGATCGCGCTATATTGTTATTCCCATTATTGTTACCAGACGGCGTTTATTCACTATCACTACAAATTGAAGTTTACTTTAACATCATGGAATAAGAAAGAAAGAAAGAAGATACGTTTATTTGCGGTAAACATAACGCAAAGGGGAAAAAAAACACAAACACGAAAGAACAAGTTGAGGGAAAATATACGTCACATTCACGCAAAACGGCCATCGCTCAGCATAATGGTAGAGAAGTGATGGGTGGGAATAGGTATAAAAACTCGCACTAAGGTCACCAAACTCCTGATCACACGGGCTCAAGGTCCGTAGCGATGCTCTAGAATTCTAGCATCTAGATCATTGAGGGCCTGAAAGGTCCGAGTGATGATGCGAGCGTGCCGAACACACTCCACGCTATTGGCTCTTCGATCAACAATACCAACGAGATAGGGTCACGTACAAAATAAAAGCTAAATGTTGACCGCGTGAATATATACGTATACAGCTACATTACTAACGAATTGAGACAAAAGTATTAAAACAGTTTTATGTTCAACCTAATTACAACCATGGCACCTAGTAATAAAGACTAAATTAATTTATCCATGTATCTACTGTTCTGTTACGCAACAATTTGCGCGTGTATTTCCCAACCTTGGCCAAACATTTGTAGCGGTGGCTTAAATCGGTAATTTTGTTCAAAAATTGATATTATTTGTTAGTCTATAGCTTAAAATATAACTTATTCTACATGAACTTACCGAAAGTAATACACTCCGGCCCAGAGGCGGCTCGTCATAAAGAGCGCTGGCGCAGTGCACTCCCATGAAAATAGCATAATCTTTATTATAATCCTATACATACATTCTTTCTACTTTGCCCATACAATAGCAGTTTACTAGAAACGTAGAAACCATTTCGTACATTTGGCGTCAAGTGGTAACGTGTGGAGCGCCAGCGATTGCGCTCCTATGAAACAAAGTTCAGTACGATTTCTAGCACTGTATTCAATGAGTGCGAAAGAGAAATATCGACACAGTCCGACGCGTGAAACAAAAGATTTTGTATGAGAAATTAGCCTAATCCAGAGCGCCGCTCACGCGCGACGTTGCCAAACTGCGCAAGGCGGCCGCGCGCGGGTGTGCGATCTATGCCTATGCGCTGTTGCCGATCTTATGTAAACAAACGGTCGGCTCATCACGGCTGTCAGTAGATTCGCAGTGTTTATTCTAAATAAGTATTAAAAAAATAGTTTGTGCGCGACATTTGTGTTAAAATGGAACAATACAGTGTATCTTTTATTAAAAACTGTGAAAAGAGTCTCGAAATGCGTATCGAACTGAAAGCTAAGGGACCACCACGTCCCGAAATTGCACTTTCTCAAAAATGTGTTAAGAAAACTAAATCTTTTACGCGTGGTTTTATATCTGAACGATATTTCAAAACACCTTGGTTGTGTGGATGTGAAGAAAGCATTCAATTATTTTGTTTCCCGTGTCTGGTTTTTGCTTTGATGTCTTCGCTCGCCAAAAAGATCGCCGAATGGATTTTCTTTACAAATAAATAAATGGTAAGCTCTAGTTCTACGTTTCTTTTTTTAGTGAACCCCCACAAATAAATGTCACGAGCCGCTTCTGCTCCGGCCGTCAAAAGGCTTTTTCGGGCATTATTTTTGCAACTTTTGAATACACATTGCGTCGTTTTGAAACGTTTACATTGGCTATTTCAAGCGACTTAATATAGAATTTTACTTACTTATATGATTTAATTAAATTATGTATTGTTTAATTGAATTATTATTTTAAATTATTTAATTCAATTATTATTGTATGTTGTGTAACTAAATTATTATTACCAATTTCTATTAATTACTACTAACACTAGTTTGTAAGCTCACAATAATTGTACTAACAAATATGGATGTAATCTTTGATGAATCTGAAATAAATGATGATTTGATTTAAACAAAATAAGAGCTCACGTCTCACGTGCGCTGTTATTTACCGAGACGTATTTTTTGTGTCTATATCTAGTTGGTATTGTTGATCGAGGTATTGGCTACATCACTCGCCTAATTGTGTACATCTGAAGGCTAATTTCTCATAGTTAAAAATGTTCAAAATCTAGTCGCAATCTTCTTTAGCGACAATCAATGTAAAATTTAGGGAAATTATATGTTTGACAAATTGAGACAGAGATTATAATGCAAACATTCTTTGAAAAACGAAACTTGCCCCTCTGGTATAATTTATCAACGTCTGTTATGTGATAACGCCGTGTGTAATATTTCGTGTGTGTGTGTACAGAACCCCCTACGGCGAGCGCGTGCGGCGCGGGCGGCGGGCTGGCGCACGTGTGTTGGCACCGCTTCACGTCCCTCGACACGCGACATCTACATCTCGCTATGAGGGTACGTATCTAATAATACCACTACTACCTATGAGCGTTTACACCTTACGGCACTTCATACAGACTTTCAAGCCCTTGTTTTTCGAAATGACTGAACCGATTTTAATAAAACTTCATACGCATGCAGGATATAAGGGTCTAAAAAGTTAGTTAAGTATACGCTGACCTCTCATTGTACGGAAATCCTATACGATGCGAGATCAGCTTATATTGGAAATGTATAGCTTGATGTGTAGCTGTCTGTACAAATACGCCAAGAGCTCAGCATAAATGTTATCGTCGGTTATAGAATCAAATCTGTTATCAAATTATATATTATCAGTTAATTACACTGTTATAATCATGATTTACCGTACGAATTCAGCTAAGTAACAAGAATTTCCGTGCGCTCCGCTTAGAATTTGTATTAAATTATCGACTTTATTTTTAGTGCTATACGTAAATAAGTGCAGTGATTACGTTTTTTATAGTGAAATAACTCGTTAAATAACATAATCTATCAGTGCTGTTTTGATTTCTAAACCAGTGATGACTTAAACACGTAAGAGACGCCTACTCCACGGCGCTTACGACCTTTCGGTCGCGAGATTTCAAGCGAGCCACACCCCAACGCCGCTCACCGCTTTAAAAATACCATCGCTTTATTTTGTTTGGCACCTCTAGTTGCCGCATGCTGTCATTCGCTGAAAGCGATTTATTATCATAACTGACATTTTAAACTGTACTGACAAAAATGACAATTAAAACCTGCGCTGTTTGTTATGATGGTGTTGACAGCAGAGAATGCTTGCAATGCTCTATTTGCCATCAATGGACAGAATTTGTGTGTGCTAATATTCGCGAAACGGTGTTTAAAAGCATGAGTATCAAACAAAAGTCAACCTGGAACTGTCCTAGCTGCGTAAGTAAACAACGTAAGGACGATAGTACAAATTCACCTACTCGTCTGACGAGACTTGTGAGTCCAACCCCGGAGCGATCACCAAGATCGTTATCACCCGCGGGCACCAATGTCTCTTTCCGCGCTAAGCCTAAACAGTCACAAAGCCACACACCGGTTAAAGCAAATGATGACACTTTAATTCAGTTTTCGAGACGCACATTGCGGGAATTTATTAAGCAAGAAATACAGAGTGCGCTTAAAGACTCAGAAACCGATCAGTTCGAGTTGGTCGCAGGTTTCAACGAGTCACTTGATGTCTATAACAAAAAGTACAAAGAAATGAAGGCTATACTGGAAGATAAATCTGATCGGATACAGAAGCTTGAAAAAGAAAACTGTGTATTACGGAATGCCATTCAACAACTTAGTCAGCGTCTGAGTTCGGTAGAACAAAATTCCAATTCCGTCAACATTGAGCTTCAGTGTGTACCAGAAAATGAAGCAGAAAATCAGGTGCTGCAACCGGATAAGGTGATTAGTTTTGATATTAAAGACCTCGAATTACTACACTGCACAAGAAAAGCAAAGCAGGACACACAAAGCACCAGGCCCCGTTATATTCTTGTCAAATTCAGTAGCTCACGTCTGCGTGACAGTTTCCTTTTTTTTTTGGGTGGTAAATTATCAAATAACTTCTCCCGCTCTGGGCGGAGTGAAAGGGCGTGTCAGACTTTTACTGACTAAAACCCACCCGTATTCCTTCATTTGCCTGTGTGCCAGGGCCACGATATCCCTTTCGGACAAACTCGCAACCCTGGCAGGCATTGGCCCTATCGGACCCCGTGAGTTGGTGTTGACAAATCTTTGAGGCGCGCGTGGAATACGACGCGCCGTCGACCCGAGCCTGGTCCTTATCGGATGGTGAGCTACCCATCGCTCACCGTCCGCAGGTCCGCGCCTACGGTGGCCGGAAATCAGCTTGCGACTCCCGACGCCCGGGGCGTCTCCTGCGGCGACTAGGGGCGCGAGGGCGCGAACCTTGCCTCTCCCTCACGCGTTCCGCCTCCTCCTTCGCAAGCATGACTAATTCGCAGAAGGAGGTGACGGCCTCCCATGCACTCTCGCTCCGAACCATGGCCTCCACCAGGGCCGGACGCGAGAGATCGCCGCCGCCGATCGCCTCCGTGAGGACACGGCGGTGCTCCGCCCCACGTGACAGTTTCCTTGCCGCTTCTATGAATTATAATTGAAACAACAACCAAATAAACTGATCATTATTCACCCGGTTATTGCAGCAGAGAAACCTCAACGTCACGGAACGTATTATTAATATTTTAACTTTGTTAGCATAGTTGTTAACTTTATTGTGCATGCCTCCTATAAGTGAAGGAGTACACCTACTTAATACCGGATGTTGCCCATTATTTCATCATCATCATTTCAGCCGAAAGATGTCCACTGCTGGACATAGGCCTACCCCAAAGGAGGGGTTTGCCATAATCGCCACGCTTGGCAGGCGGGTTTGTGATCGCAGTATGGTGTTAAAATGCATAGAGAACGCTGCTGCCCATTCTCTAGTAAGTCCCTTAGTCGCCTTTTACGACACCCACGGGAAGAAATAGGGGAGTGCTATTCTTTACGTCCGGCACCACACAGACGCCCATTATTTATATCTTTTGCTGGTGATTCTAAATAAAAAAATAAATCTATTTCCAGACACAGTTATCCGGCTACTTACTGCGTAAGTTCAAGAAGTCTCCGGGCTGGCAGAAGCTTTGGGTCGTGTTTGCAGTGTCTACGTTGTTCTTCTACAAGAGCTGGCAGGACGAAACGCCGTTGGCATCTCTTCCTTTATTAGGGTAAGCCGAATTGTTATATTACTAGCGACCCGCCCCTGCTTCGCACCGGTGCAATGACGACATGTTACAATATCGAGATTTCTGCGCCATAACTTAGTTAAATAAAAAACAAACGAGCCTTACAGTAGTCGCATATGATGTGTAACATCTGAAATCTCACCTTGGTAATCAGCAACTGAGCAGCGACAGAAATTAACCTCAATATAAAAAAAATGTAATACAGAAACATTTATCGAATAATTATTAATTACTTGTGGTCGCTCACTGGTCGAAATTTGACCCCATTCTTTATAGTACTTACTAATCCCATGCTATTACAAAGTACTTACTTATTCCATGTTCAAGCTGTCACTTCCTGTTACACACTTCCGTCCCTTTTCACGAAATCACTCCCAGAGAAAGCGAGAAGAAAGATGTTACACATCAATAATAATTCCGGAATAAGTTCTCTTGTTTTATACTTTAGAGTCATGAGGAACAGGGTGTAAAGTTCCCTCATCCTCCATAGAAAAGGGACGATCCTCCGACCAGACGGGTGTCGTGTCTGGTGGGCAACTGCCCTACGGTTGATGTCGGGATGTTGTATATAAGCTAGTTGCGCGGTAAACTCTGCTTGCGCGATGCAGGATTTGCGTGACGTCAGTATGACGCGTAGTTCGCATGTGGCGCTGTTGATGCCGCTGCAATACTATGTATAGATTTTAGAAACGATATTGTTCCGTTATTTTAATCTACGACTATTTTGTATATTTGACTAAGGCCCGCTTTTACCAATAATCACTGAATGCGTTTAGCGCTAATAGTTATTTATGCAACTGTTGTATAATAAGGGGTATTAAAACACGAGTGTGATAATAGCTGCACATACATAGCTGTTCCTCACCTCCTTGAAAAACAACTCTCGCTGCACTCACTCCACATAAGTCATCTTCTTTCACACACTTCTAATCTGAATTACTCACATACATGACACACATCTCCTACTAGTCTAACACTTCACACAAGACAAACACTCACTCACACATCGTCTCACACACAACATGACTCAATAACCTCTGCATAATTATAGGGAGGTATTTTTTAATTGTTATTACTACTTCTTTTATTTGTATTAAGCATTTTTAACTCTTACGTTGTTTGTATTTTTCTTATGCATATTCTTTAATTTCAACTCTGGCACGGTATTTCTGTAAAAGCTGATTCTAGCCGTGGAGGGGGCCTGGTGACCTGTAACACAGGTTTTTCCCAAAAACCTATATCAGGCACCAGTCTCTCACAAAGGTGGAATGCAACTGAGACTTTTTTGTACACACTAGCTATAAGTCACCTTGTGAAGAGAGAATAAATAAAAACTTATTATTACTTATTAATAGTGTTTTAAAACCTAATCATGTACAAAACTATCTACACCCATGATACTCGTATGAATCCTCTTTAAAAGGCTCTGAAACCATAGGGTGTTGTACAGTGTTGTAAGAATTCTATGCAAATTCATGGAAAGTTTAATTGCCGAGTATCTAATATAAACAAACTATGTGTCTATGTAATAATAGAATTACATGACGATGTTCTTTTTTTGAAATTCATAAAGATACCACTAATTGAGTAGTGAGAATGTGGCTGTTTGATGAGTAAGGAAGGGATCGGAAAAAGCAAAGGAGTTGCGTAATTACATTTAGTACAACATTATAACACTTGTTTGATGATATTATGGTCACTATGACACTGGTTGTTTTAATGTTCGCAATAAGCTAACTGTTTTAGAAACTTTTATAGAGGATTTATAGCATGGGTGTGGATAAACGTATTTAAAACACCGTTCTATTCTTCTGAATCGTTTGGAAATGAAGAAATTTGAAATTTCTAAATTAGTATAGCGCAAAACGCGTTCAGATTTTTGGTGAAAGTGTACTTAAATGTATGTAACAATTGAGGGGATCATTTGGCAACCTTGCTAAATGTGTTTCTTTGTGAACAGGTACAGCGTGGGGGCGCCCGCGTCGGACGACAACATTGACAAAGACTTTGTGTTTAAACTCCAGTTCAAGAACCACGTATACTTCTTCAGAGCAGACAGCCAATATACCTTTAATAGGTACGTCTTATTTATACATCTAGTTACTACCCCGTATGTTTAGGTTTGTTTCTTATAATGGAAGATAGGACCAGTGATCCCGCGGGTCCATAGAGTTTTGATAGCAAACAGATATATAAATTAACTTACAGATAAAACAGAAAATGTATGCACTTCGGTAATATTCGTGTTTTCGAAGTAGCGTTTCGTTGCGCTACCCAAAGAGGCTTCTAAGTTTTACTAACCGATTTCACAAAAAGGAGGATGTTATCTATCATTGTGTGTTTGTATCAAGCTTTCTCTCTATCGGGTTACCTACTCCGTTCGCAGATTCTAATCTGTGACTCAAAACGTTTGAACAAATTTTTGGAATAGCATAGATTTGTTAATCAATAATTTTGTAGTTACGGTAATACAAAATGTGGGTTTCCAAACAAAAAAGGTCCAGTTCTCGGCACTTAGTTTCCGAGTTATACGCGGTTTTGTATAATTGATTTTGATTGATTATTAATTAATGTTCAATTATCTACATGTTCATAGAGTAAATGACTTTATATCATGTTTTTTAGTACCAGAAATTTTAAGAGAAAGGTTTAGTACAACAGGTACACACGGCTACACACCAAGCTATACATATCCAGTTGAGGCTGATCTCACATTGTATAGGATTTTCGTACAATGAGAGGCCAGCTTATACTGGAAATATATAGCTTGATGTGTAGCCGTGTGTACCTGCAGTGGTCAAATTTCAAAATGATTTTTCTCAAATCAAGCTTTTTCAGTTTCTACTCCAAATGTCTGATAAAAAAATGTGCCAGTTATTCATTTTTTTTTAATTCCTTTTTTATCAATTGACTATTCTAGATACAGAATCCCACAAAACCCCACTACTGGACCCTTTTTGTTTGGACGCTCACAAATAGCTCGCAAGAATTTACATGGACAGCTCTATATTACATCTCATCAACGTGCGTTTATATTTCTGAATATAGACGATGATTCCCGAAGCGCATACTTTTCTTGGGATAACTGTACTTACACTTGTATTAATACTGGCCTATCAATCAATGTAATGTTGTTATCTATATACATACAAATAATGGCTAAATGTGTTGAACGCGCAGACTTCGAGAAAGGCTGGACCAATTGCCCTTTTTTTTTAAATATTCGTTGCAAGTCCGAGGAAGCTTCTTAAGAAGAGAAAAATTTGAAAAGTTGTCGGGAAAATTGGAAAATTCGGGAAAACTGCATGTGTATTTTCTATGAGAATGATGTATGAATGATTGAATTTTTGACAGGACGACGTCTATGAGGTCAGCTAGTATAAAATAAAAATTGGTAGCAATGGCTCCATTCCCTACGAAATGTATAGAAAAAGTTTTTGCGATTTCTGACATTTCTAGTACTCAAACCTCAGTTGGTCCAATAGAGTTTTTTGATCCTTATAAGAAACAGGATAGATTGGCCTCAAAAAAATCTGTGAATGCAGATCAATATGTCTCAAAAAGTAAAGGACAGTCTTCTAGGACCGTTTTCCTGTAGCTACAACGATTAAGGTACCCTTACTGCCCCATGTCAAAAATCCACCCTGTATACATATTTTTACGACAAAACCCTATCAAGCATGGACTATAATTATCTTCCCTAAGGTTAAGTTCATGTATTTGTTTACAGATGGACGGAAGTTCTGCAGACAGCAACTATGCGACCTGAACACGATTGAACATACAGAAATGTAACTAAATAGTTAGAAAATAAAATATTAAATTATACAAAAACACGAATCGATAAACATTGGTGCCATAGAATAATGGCCAGATATATTTTTGTACGAAGTTTACGAAGTGAATCTTGCCTGTATTTATTGTGTGAGTAGATCGCTTTAGTATTAGATCAAGACTGACGGATGTCAAAGACGTGGATGCATGGTAGTCATAATATTAGGTGGCTAATGTAAAACATAACGTAACTGGGGAAATGTGGGTGTAACAGACGCCACTGCCTACCCTTTAGGGCATTACAGACGTGATGTTATGTTTAGGCAAACATACAGTTTTATAAAGGTTTTTTATGTGGACACGGCTTGTTATTTTGTCGGCCTACAAGTAAAATGTCGGTATTTTCTTGGTTTAGGAAAAGATGTCACGCTGTTTTTAAATTTTGACATTCAGACGCCACTGGTTTTAACACGTTCATTGCCAATCATGCGACGTCGCGTATCCGCGCTCCTTTTCAATTTGGCCCTTATTATTATTATTTATAAATTAAATAAGTTTAACAAAAAAAACTTAACATATGGACTTTGTCCCGCAAAACCGATTTCACGGTTTGTCTGTGGGAACAGAACACAATTATACAATTTTTATTTATTAGTGCGGACACCTTAATTTCTCTAACTGAACCTATTACACGTGCTTTGTACGTAGTCTATTATTTGGGCTGTAGCGTAATCGCAAATTAGTTTAGGAAAGAATTGAACTATCGGGAAGGGGCGTGGCCATTTGAATCACGTGTTATTTCGTGAAGTACGAACAAAAAACAATAAGACCGTACTAAGAAAATAATAATAAGACCTATGGGCCACCCGCAGAAAACTTATAATTTCGGTTTGGTAATAAACAAGAAAATTCTTCTCAAATATAATATAAGTGTTTAGCGATTTAACTTGGTTGCGAAAATTGTAGATATTCTAGAATCATCCAGTATTACTGTCCACTTTTTACTACTTTGGTTATACCGGCGAGCCATGATTGTCTCTGAATCATTTGTAAGTTCAGTTTGTGCTATAACAAATTGAATTTTAATTTCGCAAGGCGTATTACCATCTTGTTAGAACGTGTCCACATTTAATATCTTAAAGAAAACAACAAATATACCGTCGCAACGTTAATGAAATGTATAAAAATGCATGTTGTCCTTGTTATCGGTAAAAATGTTAGCAATATATCAACCACCGTGAATTTTATCGCAAATGTATGTTTCCATTGAGACTATTTTTTTATCGTTATGATGGACCCTATCGATTGGTGATATAAAAAGACAGGGGTTATTTGATTTGGTTCGATTCCCGGTTCAGGCAAGTGATTTTTCAAAAAATTTTAAATGCAGTTTCAATAAATTAAAAAAAAAAATTGAATGTTTCCTTTGAGTAAAACTTGGTAGCATCAATATTTAGTGTACTATCGGTGGAAAAATTAAGAAGTTACGCGCTTTAGAAATTATTATTCTATCCGTGTAACGCAAAACGATCTTTGTACTGATGCTACCTTTCCAGGGCCCGCTTCAACTTCCCACCCTGTATAATATATTTGTTTAAGATTTGTGATAATTAACATTGGTTTAAATATGGACGTCACACACTAGTTCGTAGGTAAAGTAGTGGCCGTAAATGTTGCACATTGAGTTTTGGGAACAGGTCGGCTTTGTAGAGCGTCGCCTTTTTCTCAAGCTCGATGTGTCATATTTACAAGTGGCCTTCAAACTTTATGGCGGCTCTGAACTACGTAACTCACTGCGCAGTAGCCCGCCGCTCACCCCGCGGTCACATAAATTAAGCCGCGTACAGATTTGCGAAACGTAGCATGCAATGTAACATGAAAGGAGCATTTCATAAGTGTGGACGCAGGGCGCGCACGAACCGAGCATGTACGTACTCACATCTGTTTCCGGCATGCGCGCGGTGAACATAGCTCAGTCTGTCGAGAACACGCGAAGAAGCTTTGTTCCATGGTTCGCGCGCGTTCTGCAGTACAGACACACACAACTCGTCCACACTGACGTTCCGTGCACACTGCGCGCCCCTTTCTGTTCGGCGAAAAAACCGACAAATAGCGGATCGCGGCGCGCTCTGTACGTGCGCGTATTGAGCACGGTTCGAGCGCGCAAGCCGTCCACACTATGGGAATTCTGTTACATTGCATGATACATTGCGACAATGTGGACGGCAAATTCTTTCATTGCATGTTACATTTCATGATACGTTTCACCAGTCTGTACGCGGCTTGAGTTACCGCCATCAAGTTTGCATCGGGCTATACGCCCGAGTACTCTACTGTGTCTAGTTTCACTTTAAGAAAGGGAACTGTCATCTTGATATTTATAGATATTAACACTATTGTAGCCTTCTTTCAGAGAAAATGCTAAAATAAGCCTACTTTTAAGTTATTGAAGGATATTAGAAGATTGTTGGATGAATGGTAAACAACATTTATTTGTACATAGGTGAATGAATGAATTTAACCCAAATTTTTGTGTATTGTTTGGAACAAAAACCTCGCCAAATTAAGGCATTGGTTGTGTACTACGGAAAGACCAAGGGTCGATTCGGGCTCTGCTTAAGGCCTTTAAAAGTTGGTCCTTCTATTCTCGACTTCCTGCCCCAAAATATTGGTCTTTTTAAGTCGAAATTGCGATGTTGTAAAGAATAATAAGAGTACAGTTTATTAATAAGTAAGCAGAAGATATTGAGCTCCCGTGTTAAAACGAATGGCCTTTTCATTATTTCATTTATATTTGTGAAAGAATTTGGTAGTGGTCGCTCGTTGAACTCGTAAGCGATAGTGGGAGATCCAAAAGATTGGATTTTGTTTAATAAAATATACAACAAAACAAAATCATTTCCAAAATGTCTGTCGGCTGCGTAGTATAGACTTTGAAAAGTTATTAACAAATTCACATTAATACGGTCAGTGGTTGATTATAAGCAATAAAGCATCACAGGTAAATAATATAGTTAATGTAAGAATAATAAATGTACTTTATAAAGTAAATAAATAAGCGCGGTTGATGCCTCATCAAACGTTGAAATGGTACAAACGATACAATGGAAGTGAATGAACTGAACGAATGATAATCGACTGAACGATTTAGACTAAAATAATGAATGAAGCGCGAATTATACAAATCTGTATTGAAATCTCAAGGTTTTCATTTTCCCATTTTAATTTCAAAAACATATTTTTGTTTCCAAAAGTGTTTACTGTATATTAAAATAATATGCATGATGTTATATATTATACTTGTCAAAAGATAATAGGCCCGTTTTGACATTTACTTCACTAGTTACGTCGCGATTGTCAAAACGGGCCTATTATTTTTTTACAACTTTAATGAATTCATATTTCGAGTGCTATCATGTGTGAATATTCCCAAAGCTTTTATTTATAGATTTATTTATTAAGCAACAGTTTATGAGTTTAATATAAGAATGGAGGGGAAAGAATAAATAAATACAAAAAGAAATCATGTTCGAAAAAAAAAACTAAATAATTTTCTGTATTCGTTTTTAATTTTTGTGAAATCAAAGTTTATGTAAAGTATAAAACATTTATTCGAAATTATAATTGAAATAAAAACATTCAAGTTCATTCGACGTTTTATTTCGTAGTTTTTATTTTAATATATTTGTTCGAAATTACTTAGATTTAATTTGGCTTTGGCAACACCGAAGTTTCTAGACAATAAAATAATCTACCGATTTAAATATGTAGAATGTCAGATCTTAAACATTAAATACAATATATAAATGTCTACTTAGTATATGTGTTACTAAAAATGCTTTTTGAGATCATACCTTTGGCATTGTCCATTCTACTGTAAAGGTGGCACATTAAATTTCCTACCGTTATTCGAATTAAAGTAAAATGCTGTCGGATTTCTTAACAAGTATTATTTATTATACCTAAAATATAGCAATCTGTTAGAACTGATGGACTCTAGCGCCTTACAGAGAATCATAAATCTATGAGCCTATGACAAAGCATTTATTACATTACACATGCCTCCATTTCATAAAATGGTCATGGTAAAACTGGTGGATGCCAATCTTAACAGCTTGGCCCATCGCCGCAAAGTTGCCTGCTTGTCGGTCTTCTACAGATTGTACTTCGGTGAGTGTGCCCAAGAATTCCACGACCTCATTCCACCAGCCCCCTTCTATTATCGGACATCTAGACGCACTGCAGGTTACCATCCCTTCCTTGTTGCTATTCCACCAATTCGCACTAAGCGTTTCCAAATGTCTTTTATAATGCGCACAGCAAAAGAGTGGAACTCTACCTGTGTCTGTGTTTCCGAACGCATACAACCCTAATCTCTTCAAAGATAGAGTGTACAGGCTTCTTCTGGGTAAGCTCACTCTATCGTTGACTTTGTCTCTGTCACCTCTGCCCTAGACTAAGGTCAAGAGCAAACCCATCCTAAATAAAAAAAAAAATGGTCGGGGAACTTGATCAATTCTACGATCATGCCACGAAATAAAGCTTTTGAACACCAAATGAACTCTGACCAAATAATACTGATTCGTCTGTAAGGCGTCTGTATCCCATATCGAACTCCATACATGTACAACACGAGTCTCTGTTTGGTCCCACACCCGGAGCCCAAAAGTTTTAACTGATTATACAAAAATATCTAACAATATTTACATCTTCAAACGCTTAGCGCTCTTAAATAAATAAGATTCCATAATAAAATAGGTAAACGGTACATTTTGTGCTTCCGCAATAAATACAATCTACGTATATCGGATGTACTAAGTTTAAAATGTCATATACTAAAATAAATAATGTCATTGTAATATTTAGTAAAAATAAATAACTCCTAAAAGGTTCTTTATGTACAAGATACATTGATTACGTCAATTTTGTGTTATTCATATAACAGAAATAGATGCAACTCCGCTAGAATTAACAAGATTTTTATACAATTTGCGAATAATGTGACAGCCTCTACCTACATTTTAAATACAATAATAAACTTAATTAGCTGCACATCACAGTCATGTAAAGGTGCAAATTAAAAATACCTATATTTCATATTTGCCTATTATGGGAAGACAAGCCTCTATGTTACAACGGGAAAATTTGACCTAAACCAAGGTGATAGAAAAGTAGGTATGGCAACATTAACATGGCCTAACTGTAGCAACATCAATAGGACAGGCTTACTAACTTAAGACTATCATAATTCCACACTTTTTTGTTACACATACTGTCCCCCTTTTGGGCAAGTCACCCATAGTCTTGCACACCTCTCTCTATTACCTTTTCTGTTCAACGTGCATAGCTATTCACAACCACACCACAGGTTGTCGAATCGAAAATGACACATTTTCAATCACTAACTTGCTTTGCCCCCGACAGCAAATAGCTCTCGGAAAAATGGCGGTCATCTATTTGATTCAAACTTACAAAATTGTCGGGTTTTGGATTTGTGAACAGCCTATAGGACTCTTTTGATAATATTGAAGGTATGCTGAAGTAAATTGGCAGCGAGAAATGCACCAAAATGATAAAACAACCATCACATTTCAGTTCACATCCTTGTCGAGACTGCATCTCCATTCTCTTTACTCTCTCCATCCAGCTGTTCTTTGCTGCGTTTTTCTTTATTTCTACTTTTGAATATGGAAGCGTTGGTTATGGACCGGATGCGGAAGGAGCCGGGTGTGCCGTTGCCTATGGAGTTGCCGGACCCTTCGTGTTGCTGCTGCCGGATGTTCGGTGACCGGTCCCTAGGTCGAGTTCTTGATGAGAAACTTGCTGCTTTTAGGCGTGCTCCTGTAATCAAGGTTGGAAGTTGTGAGCTACGGATATCATAGTAAGCCAATGATATTTAATATACCTAATATCATTGTAGTAAGCAGTCAACTTTAATTTACTAAACATATAAAGTAATTTAAGCTTTAAGAGTAATTATCTCGTACAGTAGTACCCAATTGATATGGCTTACCGATGTACCTGCGCAGAAGGTGAATTTTAAAAGTGCGGGAAATGCTATTGACCAATCGGCACGCTCCACGCACCGCGGTTCTTTTTCCTGTACCGCTATTGGTCGGCAGCTGCCGCCATGTTAGCGAGCACCGCGTGGCATGTTTGTCAGCCGCCATACTTCTGATCGAGTGCACGCTAGCAGCTCCAGTGTATTATGAACCTTATAATAGTGACCTAAGGTTGATTGTAAGTTTTAAGCATTCTTTCGTTAATCTTCGGGGCCATACTTTCTTTTCTGTGCGAACGAAGATTCACGACGCGCCTTATCAATTGGGTACCACTGTACCTATGCGTATGATGCAAATGATTGGCACGTACAGAGTATTTAGTTGGTACTTCGGAATCTGCTAATGTGTGAACCACCTGGTCCTTAATCAATTTAACTAAAGGGCTAGGTTGGTTCTACTGACATTTAAAACGAGCCACTAAATTGAGGTTATAGAACAGATTGATCCATCAAAATGTTGAGATCTAACCTCAAAGTTGAGTAAGTTTAAAATAACGCTGACAGACAGCTGACTGCATACTATACAAATATACTCTGTGCTGCGTAGTGCAATTTTGGGCTAAACCCCCGAAGTAATTTGAATTCTTTTTGAATGTTTACCATGCGGTAAACTGTCTAATGACTACATCATCGTAGCACGTACTCGTACACACGGCTACACATCAAGCTATACATATCCAGTTTAGGCTGATCTTGCATTGTATAAGATTTTCGTACAATGAGAGGCCAGCTTATACTGGAAATGTATAGCTTGATGTGTAGCCGTGTGTACAACGCTTCATGGTTATTTATTTAGGCGCGTGGTCAAAATCGGAACTAATGTCGCCATCTTGTTTTGTCAATACATTTTCTGTGACATAAATGCCTCCCTGTCAATCAGGCACCAAAAGATCTTTGTTGGCATTCTTTTTGTATAGTAGGTACTTGTTGTATCACATACCTAGCCCCAGCTTGGGCTGCTTGTCCTTCGGCAGACAGTCGTGCGGCGCGGGCTGCGGGTGCGCGGCGCCCGTGGGCGTGTGCGGCGCCGACAGCGACGCGGCCGGCGCGCACGCCGCGTCCGCGCGCCGCACCACCAGGCTGCTCGAGTGCGGCCGGATCGCGCCTAGTTCTAGCTCGTTGCCAGTCCTGTCATATTGGCAAGAAACTTTAAAATATTGGCCCAAATATTTCTGAATGATTATTCGGTATATTTCAATAAATTCCTTTGAAGAAGGTATGCGGTATATTTAGATGGGTTTGCTCTTGACCTTAGTCCACGGCAGAGGTGACAGAGACAAAGTCGACGATGGAGTGAGCTTACCCAGAAGATGCCTGTTTACTCTAACTTTGAAAAGTTTAGGGTTGTATGCGTACGGAAACACAGACGCAGGCAGAGAGTTCCACTCTTTTTCCAAAGAAAGTTAAAATTATAAGTTAGGACACAGTGGCAAAATGCTCGAGTGTGTAGGAATGTTCCTTGTTGTTAAGTTTGGAGTGAATTCTTGGTTGTAGCATATTCATGCTCGTTATTGCTTGTGCACACGCCACAGGGAAATTATCTTTGGCACGCTAATTTGAACTCTATTTTAGTTATGATTTAGTTCAATTTATCAATAAAAACTTCTCCAACGATTTACTGCTCTGTCTGCACTGACCCTTATTGGGCACTAACGGATTGTCTTTTAGGTAAAAAAGGTTAACAAGGCATTAACAGGAGAATGATGTAAAATTAGGCAAAAATGTAAACAAAAGTAGGTAAGTAACAATTTATTGTGACACTGAGTATCATTTTCTATTAGTCGGTGTTACTTTTTTAAGTTCGATTTCGGAAGCTTTGAAATGTACGAGTTTACTTTGTTCGAAATTACTTTGCAGATTTAGTATCAGAGATTTAACATCAAGAAATAAATGTAAAAATTTATTGATGTTGTTACTTACGTCCTCACATGTCGTGTCCGCGCTCGTCGCAACTCAGACCGTCGTTGTGAGCCACTCGGCGCAGTGTCCGCTCGGCTCGTCCGCACGCTGCCGCCGCGTTTAGCTGTAATATAGCAACACTAAATATGAATACAGCTTAGTAGTTTAGTTTATTTGGTGGTAGGTAGGGTATCAATTATTCTGCATCTGATACATGATACGTCTCCCGCTCTGGGCGGAGCGGGAGGGCGTGTCAGACTTTTACTGACTAAAACCCACCCGTGTTCCTTCCGTTGCCTGTGTGCCAGGGCCACGATATCCCTTTCGGACAAACTCGCAACCCTGGCAGGCATTGGTCCTAACGAACCCCGTCAGTTGGTGCTGACATCTCTTTGAGGTGCGCGTGGAACACAACGCACCGTCGACCCGGGCCTGGTCCTTATCGGACGGCGAGCTACCCATCGCTCACCGTCCGCAAGCCCGCGCTTACGGTGGCCGGCAGGCTTGCGACTCCCGACGCCTGGGGCGTCTCCTGCGGCGACTACGGGCGCGAGGGCGTGAACCGGCCTCTCCCTCACGCGTTCCGCCTCCTGCTTCGCGAGCATTACTGCTTCACAGAAGGAGGTGACGGCCTCCCATGCACTCTCGCTCCGAACCATGGCCTGAACCAGGGCCAGACGCGAGAGATCGCCGTCGCCGATCACCTCCATGGGGACACGGCGTTGCTCCGCCCAAGCCGGGGAGACCTACACACGTATGCTCCACTGAGTCCCCCGGGCGATCCACATAGTGGTGACACCCGGGCGTTTCCTCCCGCTTTTTCCTGAACAGGATCCTCCCAAAACAAACATGTCCGGTGAGGACCTGCATCAGGCGGAAAGTGAGGACGCTGTGGCGCCTCTCTAGCCACTCCTCAAAGAACGGACTTATCGCCACAATTGTGGCATGCCCAGCGCTGGGTTGCGACAATCGCACTATCCATGCCGCCATGAGATCCCGCTGGAGCTCTGTCCGCTGTGCCGTGATTTCTTGCGACAGCGGAGTTTCGCCTCCTCGCGCCACTATACCAGACGTGCGCGAGGAATTTTGTATCCAGATCCCATGGCGGTAGTCCGGCAAGGAGGCTCGCCGCCTCACGGGAATCTGATACATCCTACCAACACAAATGACCAGAAAGTGAAAATGTTGGTCCTTCGAGACGGATCTAATAACAGCGTTTTAATAATCAGTCTTTGTACTTACGCACAGCTGAAGTATCGAGTGGGTGTGTGTAGATGCGCTTGCGAGCTTGCAGCATGGTGTAGACGAGCGCGGCCAGCGAGCGCGGCGGCGCAGGCGCGGCCGGGCGCGCGGGCGCGGGCGGCGCGGCCCCGCGGGCGCGGGTGACCCACCACGTCTCCATGCGCCCCTTGCCTTTTACTTCCACGTTGCCGCGACGGTCGAGAGCGTAGCCGCGGAGTTCCAATAGCTGTAGTGTAAGATTTCTCATTAAAAATTAATAAATTATTTAGAAAACGAATCAGAATTTAGATGGATCACGTCACGAAGACCTTTAGTGTCCGAAGCCCCATGGGTACTAAAGCCACGCTACCGGTCTGACACTGCTGACTGGCAAGTATAGACAAAGAGTTCACCTGCTTGGTGTACTTAGTAACTTGAATCTTGTCCATGGCACCAGTGGTTTCCATACGCGACGCTTCGTTGACAGTGTTGCCCCAGATGTCGTACACCGGCTTGCGAGCGCCGATCACGCCGCCCACGAGAGGACCGCAACTTATCCCTGATTACAAAAAAGTCTAATTGTTAAGAAATTACCTACCTACTGAAACCCAAGTTTAATCAATCCAAGCAAGCTAACTCTGAAAAGCTGAGAGGCTGCTTAAGGCGACGATAACTGACTTTTAATGATTTTATACTGAAGATCGCGTCTAAACGAGTAGTGTTAATGAATTGAAAAAAATATATGTTAAATTAGAGCATTTTCTCAATAATTTAATATGTGAATATTTAAGATTATGTTTATATTACGTAATGAAATTAATTTGTAAAGTTATGTCTAACGCGGATAAAAAACTGAGAATGGCGCAAAATCTACCAAGCGTATTTTTCTGAAACTTTCACCAATTTAAAGATAATGTAATTATTGATCTTTTAATATACGCGTTTTATTAAAATAGCTTTTGTTTTGTGTATAATAAATTAATAATGCGCCAAATTGGGGACAGCGCTCCTTGATGGGCGAGTCCTATTACTGGCTGAACGTACGACGCGTTGCGTGAGCTCAGTACAGAACACGCAAGCTAACTACTCAAGGTCACTGGAATATATCTGCGTTCTACAATGATACGTTGAAGAGGCTCAAAAAAAGAGAAATCCAACGAAGTCTCTTTGGATAAAGTGGACTTTTCTTTTCTTTTCTTTTTTTCTTTCTTACTTTCTTTTCTTTTCTTTTTTTTTTCTTGGTTGTTTTTGTAACCGATGAACGGATAAAAGTCAGAATGTGGTATATTAATGTTGTAACTTCTCTCACCTACTCTTAGCCGGAATTTGTAGAAGCTATGCTTGCTGATATCTTCTAGCGCTTCCCTCAAAGCGAACGCATAGTCGACCAGCGCGCACAAATGTTCACAGTTGTCCTCTCCAGTCTACAGAAAGAAACGCAGATGATAGTATTGGTAGATGGTGACAAAGTAAAGGAAGGAGGGAGGAGGAGTGAGGGGGGGGGTAGGATTCGTAGTGGTGGTTAATGTTGTATTTATTGATCATCTTGTAAAATCATGAGGTGGGATTTGATAGTCCAAAAGGTTACCAAGTCCAAAATACAGCAAACCACCTTAAGATATTGGCACCAGGAGTAGTTTTACTGTAGAAAAACGGACTTTTGTATTTCAACAACGAAAAATAAAAAAATATGAGATAATATTTAATGAAAAAGTTACCTTATTGTGGTTTGGATTGAGTCCTGAAGCAGCCATGTAGGTCGCAGCTATAGTCTTGATCTTCTCAATGCTTTTAAACCGCTGCTGCATCAGCAACTTGTCAAAATCAACTGTAAATAACAATACGAATTAAGATTTTCTAATTAGCGACCTCAGAAACATTTTTCATGTGTCGAGAACCAAGTTAACAAGGAATTTTCTGTAAAGAATAAACACTAAAACAGTTGTCTTTCTTGAAGAATCAGTCCAAAATTATTGATCGTTTATCAAGGATGCGGTGTGATTTAGTAGAGTATCTATTCTGACAGAATTCAGGAAGAATAAGCAGGAGTATAGATGTGTTCGGTTGGTACATTACAAATGATCTCGTTGAGCACGCGCATGCACTCGACCGCCTTCTCCTCCGAGTAGAACTCATCGAAGTTCGGGATGCCCGCGAACATCACGCCCACTTCGTCACGCCATTGAGAGTACAGCTCCTGGTAAAGAAGTATTCAGATAGCGACAAATCAATAGAAGCCCAAGAATATCCCGAATTTTGAAAGTACCGACTTAGTAACTACAGTAATCAATCAGTAATGTTGTCTTGAGATGTTTTAAACAGATTAATTTGAATCTTCTTTCTGGATAACACTTATACGATCGAACAGAAGGCATTGCCATAATCTTCTTCTTTTCGAGTTGATGGGAAATACACGTATTATGTTAAATGAGTTGGGCCCAGTAGGTGGCCACCCCAATCGCAGCATCAGTACCGTTTTTTAGGTTCTCAGATGTGCAGGTGTGTCGACACTTGGGACATGGTTTGCCTTAAAAATGAATATTAGGACCAATAAAAATGATTTCAAATTTTTCTACTTACATCAGGACACCAATCTTTACTAAGAAAGTGAACTACGACGTGGTCCGGCAGGATATGCTTTAACAAATGTCTGTTTGTCTTCTGCGTGTCCTCCATATCGTCCAGGTCTGCTTCCGCCTGCAGTTTCCAGATGAAGTCCAGGCGCGAGGTCACTTCCACTAGCCGCCCGTGGTATATTACCACTACCAGGAATACTGCCATCAGGATCAGCATTTGCACGTAGGCTGGCAGTGTCCTGGAAAACGAAATTATTCTCAGTCATGTACAAATTCAAAATAAGCTGAAAATGTAAGATAGTCGCCAAGAAATTCATGGCGACTATCTTATATTTTCAGTTCATTATTATATGGCATAGCTTAAGCGGTTCTCAAACTGTTTTGGCGACGGATCTCTTTTGGAAAAGAAAATATTTGATGGGGCCCTAAAATAATAAAAAACTGGCTCTATGTGTATTCTTTATTAATAATCATATTACTTGACTTTGTAGGAGTGTAGTCAATATTTGTTCCTTTTGGTGCCGGATGTAAAGAATAGCACCATCCCATTTCTTCCCGTGGGTGTCGTAAAAGGCGACTAAGGGCCTTACTAGAGAATGGGCAGCAGCGTTTTGATGATACATTGTGTTATGTATAACACAACATTGTGTTATGTTTAACACAACATTGTGTTATGTATAACACACATGGTTTATCAAATTCTCAGCGATAGTGTGCGCTTCACCCGCAGAGATTAATTTTTGAAAATTGAGACAGATTCGTGATCAGAGGATAGGCTGGATGTAAGAAGTAATTAGATTCGGCCAGGATGTAAAAATATCAGGGATGGGCCGAAATTCGGTTCACATTCGGTTCAACCGAATTTCGGCAGCTTGAATCGAACTTCGTCGTTCGGCCGAAATTCGGTTCAGATGCCGAAAATTCGTCACAAAAAAAAAATACCTACTTGCACTATTTTGACTGAAATTTAATAGAATTAGAATAGCATTACTGTAAAATAAAATTATTTCTTTTACTCACTCATTGTCATTTATTTTATTTAGGAACATTGTAAATGTAAACCTTAAATTAAATCAGTTCTTTTTATTCATCTTGAAAATCTCTGCCTAATTAATTAGACTTACTATTACAAAAATGAAATAAGCTTTATTCTTTTAACAAACATCTGGATATATTATATATTCGTAAATTGAATAAAAAAATCACGTTTTTGGTTCACATACTAAACATTCATTAACATCCAGTATTTTTTATATCAATTATAGGGTATTTTTTTCAACAATCAATTTAAACATACTTTTCTCATCTATCCACTGACTCATACTTAAAATTTACTATAGGCAGGTTATGGTGCAAAAACACCAAAGACTGCCTCTTATCTGGCAGAAGTTTGTTACGTTTTAGCAATAATTGAAGTAAATGCGTAAACAAGTCACGACGTGTCGCTCTCAAGAAAGCGCGCGAAAATGAACCGAAGTTCGGATTCGGTTCAAACCACATTCGGCCCATTGTGAAGTAGCTAGCCAATAAACTAAAAAAGAAATAAGTAATGTGTCTATGGTAAAAATGTCAAGTCTGACAGTCAAGTCTACTTTTTGTCTATTGCGGATTCTAGTAACATACGAGAACCATTGTATCCGATTTTCTCCACCGAGTTTTAATAAATGTTTCACTACTGCGTTATTGTTTAACTCTGCAAAGCCCTTAATTCATCACACCCATCACTAAAAAATATGGAGATGTGGCCCGAAATCTTTATTGGTTGTTTCCTTCAAAACAAAGCTGAGCCAGAACGTTACAATAATACTCACGTGTTCGTACTTGGGTTATAGTTCTTGTAGTTGTAGTAAAATAGCAGCAGGATACAGTACATCATGACGTTGACGGTCGCTAGTAGCGTCTTTATCAGGTAGTACAACTTGAGCACCGAGGTGAGCGCGACCAGGCATAGCACCCACGTGAACACCACGTATTCTGGACGATAACATTCGTCTGGGGAAATAAACTAAAATGGAATATGGCGGCGAAAGCTAAAATTCAATGGGAAAGGAAACATACAAGTTAGTAGGTTTGCTTATTTTGAAATACTACATGAGAAGGACTGGCAGTTTAAAAAAGTTGAGAAAAATCTGTTGATGAAGTGAACACTACTCGTATTTTTGCTAAACGGGGGCAAGTTCACATGTGCTACACTGGACGTTATTAGACAATAACTAGCAGTAACGAACTAACCTGGATCACTCAATTGGTATGTAAAGGAAAAATTAACCTATGCCATTCAAAAACCATTTCGAGATTTTAAGCTTCTAAGACTTATTTTTCTATTAATAGGTCTTAAAATTATACGATCGTATTTATTTTCACAAAAATACTTAAAATCACTTGACTTTTATTTGACCTCTAAATGACGTCACAAAGCAGCCTGAATTGGAAACTTTCAGTGCCTCTTGTAATTAAGTTGTTCTGTATGTGTCAAGTGTCATGTCAACGTCAAATTTACATGAAGCCTTAATATTATTCTATTCAGAAGTAAATAAGTAAATAGTGTAGTATTTCACCAGCGGCCGACAGTACAAGTCACATCGATGTATCGCCTCAGGAAAACTTAACTTACGTTTAAATGATCTTCACAATAAAATAGTCGCCGCCCAGACTTGTAATCTACATTTACTTCCCCGCATCATTTCCTTTTTAAGGTTTCTTTTACTAACAATCAATTTGTGTCGGCTATTTGTTGTGGTGTTTACACCACACAAAGAATATAATAAAATAATAACAAACTAATAAACTAATATAATGGATCAAAGACTACTTCTGCTAAGGGCTTCAGCACTTAGCAGAAGTAGTCTTTGATCCATTCATTTTATTAATGTGCTATAACTTTAAACTAAGGTACGGAAATCGCTAAAATATGAAATGTAAACAAATTAACTGTCAAAGTTGACAGTTTGACTTTACTGAATTTTGGTTTTAAATAAGTGTTAAACGTGGCAAAGATCCTAAGCTATTCAGCCTACTTTAGATGTCAGTACGAACAATACTTAAAAAAAATAACTACAGCTTGTAAAAACAAACAGATGAAATGATGTGTTTCAAAAACTCATATCTTTAAAATAAAAATATAAAAAACATACCTGAAAAATACTTTACATACCTAATACCGTGGTTATGATGGCTTCCGTGGTGTTGCATGTTACGTTTGTAGCATTCGCGACTTGCGACTGGGGAATAAACGACGGTGGACACACGTAGAGTTTTATCGTGCTGCAAAGAAGAATATAATTATTTTAACGAGAAGTTTGCTCGCCAATCTTTTAGAGTTGTAAGGCATCTCATCAATATGTATCAGTTAGGTGTCAATAATTGGCAATATCCAGTCATGGTATAATTATTATCATCAACATTAAATATTTGGGTTTAGCCCATCTTGAGCAAGCGTGGTGGTCAATGCTCGTGTCTTCTCTCAATGGGAAGAGGCCTTTGACCTGAAGTCGACAATAATAGGCTGGTATTATTATTAATCTTAGTTTAATCTTTTTACCGTATAAAACTGTGGCGGCATCAATATCGTCACATGCAAACTACGCGTCACACTGTCGTCACGCAAAATACTGCATCGCGCAAGCAGAGTTTACCGCGCGACTAGCATATATACAACGTCCCGACATCAACCGTCAGGCAGTAGCCCACCAGACACAACACCCGTCTGGTCGTAGGATCCTCCCTGTTCTATGGAGGATGAGTGAACTTTACACCCTGTTCCTCATACCTCTATAAAACTAAACTGCAAATTTCTAAATGTTTGTTATGAATGTATTTTGCTATAATCATTTACCATAGCCTAAGTAATATAATATTAATTGTCTATCTTTGAGACGAGTGTTGAGTGATACCTTACCTGGATATAGACATGGCAGTAATGAAGCAGCAGATGTGTATATTCCTGATCGTTCTCGTCGAGCTGAGGTAGGCAGAGATCTTGGACAGGCGCGGCAGGATCCCGGGGAACTCCTCCAGCATCACCAGCACGAAGGAGAGGGTGAACGGCAACGTCATCGACATCAGGATTACCACGAGGTAGGGACAACTGTGGCAGGGGAAATAGTAACATTTAGAACAACAAATATTGGTGTCAGATACGTAAACATCAACAAAACATAATTTAATCATTAGAGATTCAAAAGATTTAGGCAGCCTATACTTTTATTCTGATTATCCCAGATTCTCATTTCTTGATTAAAGAAAAAAAACAAGAAAAAAAAACGTTTAAGTATTTGCGTTTGCGTTTTGTATGATTACTTTAGTAAAAACTACAATAGCCTAAATCACAAGGGCTTTCTTAAAATTTCGAGTCCCATTTTGCAAAATGACGACTGGTTACTAGAGCAATGGAGGCATTTTTGTCCCAATTAAAAGTAAAGCAAATGTAATAATGCTTATTACCCTTAAAAATATCTTACTTGTAATGCACCAAAGACTGCACCGTGACTATGAACAGCCATAGCACCAGGCAGCTCATGACATTAGACTTGAAGGTCTTCTCATCGAGCTCGCAGAACCTCTCTTCGAGGGAGGGTCGACGGAACCGCAGTGACCAGCCGTGCATGTTACTGACGCGCATGCGACGGTTAGACTTCACTTCGATCGAGTGGTTTATTATGTCGTAGTCCTGCAAAGAAGCCATTGATTTTTAGCGGCATCAACATCGCCACATGCGAACTACGCGTCCCACTGACTTCACGCAAAATCCTGCATCGCGCAAGCAGTGTTTACCGCGCGACTAGCATATATATATAACATCCCGACAGTAATCGTCGGGCAGTTGCCCGCCAGACACAACACCGGTCTGGTCGGAGGATCCTCCCTTTTCAATAGAGTATGAGTAAACTTTACACCCTGTTCCTCATACCTCTAAAGATTTTTTAGTCTAGCCATAGATTATACACTTATTTATAGGAAACTCTAGCGTCTGTTACTATCTCGACAAAAGTCGAGTCGAAAATGTGACAGAGGCTAGAGTAAAGAGTTCTTCAAAAAGATGCTGAGCGATGACCGTTTCGTATGGTTGTAACACGCATATGTCGCCCCAACTTGTATTTTTTTGTCGTTTTGTGTTTTTTTTAACCATCAACCAACCAATGGGTCATGTTACATTGTCAATAATATCACGATACTGTGGTAATATTGATGGTGTAATAGGCGGTATCGTGATAATATCACAGATTATTCGGAAATATTGACATATCGCGATTTTTATCATTTACAATTTGTTCCATAACACTGTATCATTAAAAATGTGTAATACTTTTACATATAAGTAGCTACTATACAATGGCACATCTTTTTTCAAGCTGATTGTAGTATGTCTGTCAGTCTCCAGATTGGTGACTTGAACTATGTCAGCCAATGACTTAAAATTATTTATATGTGCATTTTAAGTTATTGGCTGCATAGAGAATCTCAAAGCCAACCTAACTTTTAATTTCCTTTAGTAAATCGAAAGAAATGGGGTCATCGTCATCCTTTATAATATCGCTAGAAGCTGTTGCTTAATTTATATTCCCTTTAAATCTCACCTCAACATCGGAGAGTGGCGGCACGTCGTCAATTTCCGGATCTTGTTTAGAATCCTCGCAGTTTGTGCGACACGCGCGCTTCACGCTGGCTGCGCCGCTTGTGTAATACTGCAATCAATGTTGGAATTATTTTACATTTCCACTGGTTTCCGCACTTCTGGTCAGCTGATAAAATTGGTTTTGAATCTATAAGGTCAAATTAACTGGCGAAACTCCAGTCTTGATGGATATCTATAAAAATATAATTTTCTAAACACATAATATAATTTAACGTAACTGCAGGTGATTACGGGGTCAACGGCCACTAGTAGTGTAGATATTGGAAATGATGAGTTTAGAAAAGCAGCATTTTTATTTGTTTTATGATCATTGTATCCCGAATAAAAATAAATTATTATTATAAATTATTATTATTATTTGTTGACCATATAATAATTACTCTGTATCTTGATATTTTGACATTTATAATACCTAACTAAATTTGACATGTAAAATAATTTTAAATATAATATAATGACAATACATAATAATTATTGTATGCCTATTAGGCCGGACATATTGGAACACTAATTTATTGTTAAGACCTGTATCAAACATAAGCCCACAATAAAGATATTTTGAATTTGAATTTGTGCATCGATTTCCATCATGGCTTTGAAGGTTCTCCAATTAATTTAATTGGAGAAACCTTGTATCTCAGATGCTTAAAGAATAGTTACTAGTAGTAGTAAGTAGAACATTTTTTTTTTGTTTTAATATTCTTTCTTTAGTCTTTCTTGCACCACCACCTTTATAGTTGTCATGATCTTACATACTTGTCTTACATTTTGGAAGGGCATCTCCGGCGTCCAGTCGGCTGTCATCTCGTCTTCGATGGTGCTGCTGGGACGACGTGGTGTCGCTTCCCAGTTTGTTTGCGGTGCTTGTGGTACACTGTAAGTATGCAAAGGCACTAGTTACATTATATAATGTATGAAATCTTTCTTCTTCTACCTTCTTCTTTGTTTAGATCCGCGGAACTTCTAGTGCTTAAAAAGTAACTGCCGCTTAAGAGCGTTTACAGCGTACGGCATTTCATACAAACTTTCAAGTCCTTGTTTTTGGAAATGCCTGAACCGATTTTAATGAAACTTCATAAGTATAAGCAGAATACTAAGGTCTAATAAGTTAGTTAAGAACATTTTGGAAATGTCTTATTTAAAGGCAGATAACTGGAAATCTCTGTTTCTATGGAAAAATTAAAATCAGTCTAGTCAACACAATTTTTTGAAAATGTTCTTTACTAACTTTTTAGATTGTTCGTGCGCGAGTCCGACTCGCACTTGGCCGGTTTTTTTTACTACTATCTCAATGTTGCTGTCGACGATATTTCACGCCTTATTGTAACTTTATTATATCTAACTCACCTGGTCCTAGACCTGTGTCTCGTCCGCCGCGGCTGCTCGGTGCTCTTGATAAGGTACGTGGTAGGATTATGTTCCCGCAGGTAAGGGTCACGGGTCCCACCGTCTCCAGGCTCCACTTCAAACGCGCCGTTCAAGCACTCCAATGTGGAAGACGATATGTGTACGCGACTGGAAAAGTTAACTCATTATTATATTTAATGTGCCTGAGCGGCAAAAATCTCGGATGTATATAAATTGACAAGTAAACAAGGGGCAATTTTAAATTTGTGACATAATTTATTATCAAAAAAAATCAAATAATCAAAATAAAATCATTTATTTGCGTAAATAAGGTACAGAAGGTTGGTAAAATGTACAAAATTGTTCTCTTATTCTGCCTTTAATTTCAGCGTGCAACTACAAAATAAAGTTACATATTTTATTTAAATTAATTTACCATAATCATGCAGTCATTAAACAGATACTCCCATTAAAAACATTGTATTATTGAATTAAATAAATGTCAATTTATCAATGAAAAAATAATAATCATAAATGTCTTATAATAATCATGTCAATAATAGGAGAGATTCGCCACACTAATACAATAACAATAATAATTTAAAATGACCGTGCAGTTTACAAAACTTACAATTTATAATCTAAAAACTCATGTACACTATAAAAGCATTTTTGAATTAAAAACCTCGTCAAATTATTTTTAAATCTAGAAAATGGAAATGGTAATTGTACTAAGTGTATTCCGATTATAGGATAGCGTGACACGCGGGGCCTTTGTGTCGCGTCGCGTGTCGCGCCGTTCTGTAGTAGCCTTTTAGGTTGTTGGACATAGAGAATAATTACCCAGGCAGGCCTCCACTTTCCATGCGATTGGCGAGCGTGACATCATGTGACCACAGGTCAAACTGCCACTTGAGTAGACCCAGCACCCCGCAAAGTACCTTGCCA
The DNA here is from genome assembly GCA_948098905.1 of Tiliacea aurago. Lineage (NCBI taxonomy): Eukaryota > Metazoa > Arthropoda > Insecta > Lepidoptera > Noctuidae > Tiliacea > Tiliacea aurago. Next base: position 23,819,199 of record OX402578.1, read on the forward strand.
CTGTGGATACCGATGCGCATGTCCAGGTCCACCTGAACACGGAATAATAATTGTGGTTATTTTATAGACTTAGTACCTAATTGTTACGACACGAAGGACCAAATTCGGTCGAGATGGCTGCGGAGTCAACTATACTTCATTTGAAATAAGATTAGATGTTTAAATAAACTTGTTTACAGTCCGTTCAACCAATTTTGAGTTCGATCCCTAAGGCATTAGGATGGCACTAAAAGCAAAAACGTAGTTACAATACCAACGGTTTAATACAGCTGCCATATGTCATGCCACCAAAGCAATAGAAGTCAAAATCGGTTGAACGGACTGTAAAAAAGGTTTATTTAAATGTCTAATCTTACTTCAAACGGAGTGTAGTTAAAAACTCACAATGTCCTTGGTGGTCTGAGGTTTTTTTTTTTAAATTATTGGTTTGTATTTATGATGGTAAAAAAGAGGCTTATTATTATGTGGAACCTGTGCATTGTATCGAACGTCGCGGATGGCGCGTATCATGTGCAGTCCCATGTTGACGCAGCAGTGTGCGTGGTCCTCGCGTCGTTCCGGAAGTCCACTTACGCAGAAATAGCAGTCGCCCAGCAACTTGATTCGGAGACAGTGATTTTCCTAGGGAATACATGGGGTAGATTAAATTTGACATTTGTGTTAATTTTGCAGCAGTTTGCTGTTTGAGATAGATTAACGAGGAAGTTGATAATTTGTAACAAATAGATTAAAATTAAGAAAGACTGACTTAATATTAAGGTCATCCATAGCGTCCTCAGTTATTCAATTAAAAAAAAAAACGACTATAAAAAGTCTCACCGATGCCAACCTGTCGAAGCGAGCGAACAGTTCATTCAACAGCTTCACCAACTCTTGCGCACTGCATTTGCTTGAAAGTTCTGAAATTATGTAAATTCTGGCCTATACAGGGTGTTAAAGAAGCTGCGTGCTTAGGGGTAGGTTTAGTATCGATAAAGGAACCCAGAAAAAAAAACTGCAAGATCAACCTAATTTAGTACCTACTAACTTAAAATAATTTTCCTAGGTTGCTGCTGAACTACCCCTAAGCTATGGCACGCTGTATAACGGAGTACCAGTAGGTATATCTTATACAGAAGTTCTCAAAGAAAATAAACCCTTATAACAATCTAATTAAAGTTTCTATTAGCTTACCAGTGAACCCCTTGATGTCAGCATACAGTATGGACACGTCATGATGCTGTTGTATGTACAGGTTGTTGAACTGCTGCTCTTGGAACTCTCCTTTCACTTTGTTCACGTGACCGTAGATCTGTTTCGCCAGAAAGTCTGGTATAACTGTATATAAAAATAAAATATAACTCGAACTTCTTGTGATTCCAAAAGTAACACAGATTAAAAACAAAAACGTTTAGTAATCTTGATTATTCTTCTTTCTTTTTTGTAAATTTTTGATGTGTAACATCGTTCCTCTTGCTTTCTGTATGAGTGATTTCGTGAAAAGGGACGGAAGTGTGTAACAGGAGGTGACAGCTTGAGCATGGAATAAGTAAGTACTTTTTAATAGCATGGAATTACTAAGTACTTTATAATAGCATGGAATTAGTGTGAGTACTCATGGAATTAGTAAGTACTATATAGATTGTAAGTAGAGGGGATCGAATTTCGACCAGTAAGCGGTCTGCGCGAATGAATAATTATTCGAATAAATATTTCAGTATTTATCTTTTTTTAAATTTTGAGGTTAATTTATGTCGCTGCTTAGTTGCTTATTGCCAAGGTGAGAAGTCAGATGTTACACATCTTAACCAACTACTGCAAGGCTCGCTCGTTTTATAAGAAATCCTACGGTTTTTGACAACACTTCAGTTTTCTCGTGTCTGACTATAAGAATTAATCAATAAAACTAAGGGTTTCGTAGAGTGGTGGTTGCATTTTGAAAGTCTACTGTAGAACTAATGCTTAACAGGCTGCTCTCTGAAAGTTAACACCGTCATATATAATTTACAGCGAAATAAATGAGAGCTATTGTAGTTCATTATAGCAGTTTTGATTAATCACCTTCGGCTTCGCCCGCGTGCTTTGTCGATAAAATTATCAAATGTCCTTCCCCAGGGTTCAAAGTATCCCCTTACAAAATGTCATCAAAATCGGTTCAGCTATTTAGCCGTGAAAGCGTAACAAACAAACAAACTCACATTCGTATTTATATTATTAGTGAGGATTCATTCACCAGATTTTTTTTTGTTGGTTTGTACTAAAATAGGATTGATTATAAATTGAAATAACTAATATCTATATACATAGTAGGAATAAAAAAGCACTAGCACTTGTAAACATTCCTAATGTTTTTTTTTACAGCTATAACTGTTATAACACTTAATCCAAAGCTATTAAAGCAATTCATAATCAATATTTTAGAAATATTTAATAATTTATCAAAACAGTTTTTTTATTTGACGCTATTTGCGAGACGTTTCCAACATTCAGAATGCACAGCCTTAAGGATATTAGGGTTTTCCAAGACAACATAAAAATGTCACCGCTCTGAAACAGCTTCCACTGCCGATCACTCTCCCTCTTGGTCTTTTCTCTTGTGACCATCGACCGCCTCGTCTCCAGGAACGCCTTCCTCTGCCCCCAGTCAGCCAAGGACTTGGCATACATTCCCGCGAAGTTAACAGCTACGTAGAGTAACGCGTTCCCGATTAGGAGACGAAGACTGCATGTGTAGGACTGTAAGAAAGTAGCTATTAGCTTATCTACTTATTAAACAATGTTTGACAAAAATCTAAGGAAGAAGTGATGAAAAGCCAATGACCAAAAATGGTGCAATTTAATTTATTTTGCGCCCATCGTACATTATTAATTAGTTGCAGACTACAATGACATGATGAACAAAAGTTCTCTCAGCATCTTCATCATCATTACAGCCGTAAAACGTCCACTGCTGGACATAGGCCTCCGCCAAAGGTTTGCCATAATCGCCACGCTTGGCAGGCGGGTTGGCGATCGCAGTATGGTGATAACCTAACATCAGTCAGAACCGAGATAAACAGATAATAAAAAAAATGATTTTTTTACTTATTTATCATCTAAAAGCAAGTTTGTACAGATTAGCACTTGTTTTTTACATAAAAATTGAAGTTCAAATATATCATCTCAGACTGCAATAGTGGAAAAATCCTTTATCAATTAATTTTTGTGATAGGTTTTTCCAATACAGACTAAGGTTTCAGCTATGGCCGCGATATTAAATCAAATGCACCACTTCCCGTAGTGATTTGGTCATTGTCCTTTAAGCCTTGTTTTATTATATTTTTGATGAGTACAAGGTGAAAGGGTGTATTAAAGAGCAAAAAGAGTTCATGGCAAGCTTTTCGATAAAAATTGTCTACACAGACAATTTAATCATTTGAGTTTCTTAGTGACTCTTTTTTACATTAAGGTAGAAAACTAGGTAAATATTTACAAAATTAAAAGCTACCTACGTGAAAGTTAAAAAACTCAGAAAGCAGTAAAAACAAAAATAGCCTAAGATTTAATAAACATTTAGTAAGCTGAACAACTCACACACATATCAGAAAACTGCAATAACGAAATAATCATTAATAACAATATATTAATTTACATACATAAATACTTTGTTCTACATTTTACATTGGATATGTCACCGTATAATTATGAACTTCGTTAGTATATAATCTATCGGTATTATTTCCGTTAGATAATAAACTGTCGAAAAATTGTGAACTGCAACAAACCATTTACAATTTAACGCATAATTTTTTGATAATTTATAATATTATATCAATGGGTATCCGATAAATTGTGAACAGGGGGTCTACTCCGAACATAAATCCGAATTATTGGCCGAATGTTCGGCCGTTGCCTGACTACGGCTAACTATGGCTGACTACGGCGAAAGAAAAAAAAAACGACAGTCAAAAAGATAAGCCAAAGTCAAAAATGTGACTGTAAGTCGGGGAAAGATTCAAAGTCAAAAAAAGAAACTATGGAAGTTATAAAACGGCCGAACATTCGGCCGATACTTCGGATTAACGGTTCGGAGTTGACCCTCTTGTATCAAACTTGCTTGTGACGTAAAGAACCTTGCGCCAATACTAAATAGCCTGCCTAGCTGCGAGCAACTTGGAAGTAGATTGGTCACAGTACTTTTTTTTTTTTTGTTCACGGGGTGGAAAATCCTTATGGATGTCGGAGGGGTCTGTCAGACTCTTACTGACTAAAAACCACCCCAGTGTTCCCTTCCCACATTTGCACCAAGGATCTTGGGATCTGTTATTACTTTCGCAATCCCCGGCTAGTGCCGGCCCGCCTCTGCGGGCCACCTCAAGTCTGGGGGGGGGGGTGAGGTGTTTGACCCCCCGCGACGTCTAAAAGGGGCACGGGGTGGCTCCTCCCAAGCGGCACACTCTGCCAGCGTATGCCACGCCATGTCCTCCCGGCAGTCAACGCAGTTGGTCACAGTTCTAACCTTTCGTCGACAGTTTATAATCTGACGGCAATAATACCGATGGATTATTAACTAACGGTTATCACATTATTACGGTGACAGATACATTCTATTATACTTAATAATGATTCAGACCCAATCATTCTAAAGACGTAAAAGTCACAATCACACGTCAAGGGTCTCTTCACAATATAAATGTTAAGTTAGAATCAGTTGCAAACTTACATTAATATTACAGTTTACAGCCTTGTTGGCTTCCTCCATGCGTTCCTTGATGACCAAAGCTGTAGCCAGTACATGTGCCAGGAAGGACAGGAGACCGATGATGATGCACCAGATCAGAGAGAGTGGCAACATCGCGTATGGCACGAACACTATGAATAGCATGTACCATACTTGGTTCTCCGAGTCTTGGAAGCCAATACCTTGCCCGCTTAGACCTAGTGGATAAGAAGAGTTGTAATAGTGTTAGATCTACTTAATAAAAAAGGTCTATTGGTGCATTATTTGATGTCAAAAGAATCGATATCATACAGCTTTTTCTATACTATAGAAACTTTAACCATTTAAAGCATTGTGGTCTTCTATTCTTCTAATCTTAATGAAATCTATTGTTTAAGAGCTCAGAGAAATGACAATTAAGTACGTACTACCTACATGAAACTTATGATATTAAAACTTTATCCGCCTTATGGAGCTAGTTTTTTTAATGAGAACGCAACTCTAAACCGTTCTTTATACAAAACTGCATACTTAGTTCGGTACTAAGTTGTCAGTTTTGTATTAGGAACTTTACCATAGAGGAAATAAAGTTCGAAATTCAATAATGGCTCCATGGTTTAAACTTGGGTCTGAAGATAAACCTTGTTTTGTAATAAGGCCCTTAATGTCCATCGTAGGAGTATCATATATACTAATAATATAAAGAGGTAAAGTTTGTGAGGTTGTAGGGGGTAATCTCTGGATCTACTAAACCGATTTTGAAAATTCTTTTACCCATAGAAAGCCACGTTATTTGTGAGTATCTTAAGCTATACAACGTGTTTTAAAGAATCAACTGGCATATGAGTTATGTTCCAATCCTTCGGCAAAGTCACGATTATTAATGTAAAACACCCTTACGTGAAATATTACATGTCGACAAGGTAGCTTTCCCTTCACTAGCTGCCGCCGGGAAGCCCCGATACCAACAAACCTACATATTTTATTTTACTATTTATTTTACTACACTACTGCGAAGTTTGGCAACCTCGCAAAAGTAAAGATTCGTCATACTGATGACAATTTTTGACCTAATTTAATTATGATTGATGATATCTCCGAAACGATGCATTTTTGGACCACCTATTCTAGGAGTTTTAGTATTATTTTTACCTACAGAATATAACCCTAGAGTTAAACAGGTTGTATATTAATTCGAAAAATGAAAAGACTTTCCGCCCAACGTAGTGGGTACGGGTCAACTAGTTGTTAATAATAATGCAGTACTTGGTCCTTTGAGCCCGTTATCATAAAGATCACTCTTAAAAATACTATAGCTACAATCCTCCTAAATCTTAAGCGCTTAAGCTTAATAAATATGTATGTACCATACCTTGAGCGATGAGCAATATCCACGTGGCAGCTGCCGCCCAGTGCAGGTAGTTGTTGGCGAAGCATCGCCACCAGCCCAGTAAGCACACCCCTACGTTCAGCCAGGCGAATGCTGCTGTCCACGCAATCTGATATGGACCCGGTGATGCTACTGGAGAACACATGTAGACGTGAGTGTTGCTTATTACTTTCTTTAGTCTTAAACACTTTCCCCCTTATTACAAAACAAGGTTTGTCTTCAGACACAGGTTTAAAACATGGAGCCATTGTTGAATTTCGTACTTTATTCGGACTATGGTAAAGTTCCTAAACACAAAACTGACAACTTAGTATCGAACTAAGTTTTCAGTTTTGTATAAAAAACGGTATTTCAATCACTGTTACGTTCTTATTACAATAACTGGCTCCATGGTTTACGTCATGTCAAAATATAAATCTTGTTTTGTAATATGGCGGTTTATATCGAATGTCACTGCAGGTTGTCAGTAGTGATATGTATTAGGAAGAATTATATGATTTTGATTTTGAAACGACGCAAAGAAAGAACACGAACACGAAACGAACAAGTTGGGTAAATTATGCGTCACATCTACGCAAAACGGACATCGCACAGCATAATGCTGCAGCCCTAAGCGAGCCCGAGTCCCAGGGCTGATTTTGAGCAACAGCCGGTGTTGGCGTGATGACGTCAACCGGTGCAGCATTTAATAATATTAAAATAATAATAATACATTAAATAAATACAAAACTCACTCCCATGACAGCATCAAAATTACAAATTAATGTAAACATGAGTTAATGGACTATATTCAATATTATTTATGATAAAGACAGAAATACTTTGGGTATATTATACAATCTAAAAGTAGTTCATTTACTTACCGTCTAAGTTTGTGACTGTATAAATTATTGCTAGACATATCTGAAATAAGGAAACGACAAAACGTTTTAGAATAAAATAGTTAAGTTACAATAGTACGACATTATAATGAAAATATACTCTTTCACTATAAGAAAGTTTTACATGGCATGTTCTTTTTTGTGATAGAGTTCTTGAGACCTGGGACCAAAGGACTAATTACACTTTAAGTTTTAAGAAACATTAACTTTTAAGGACATTACAATTATTTTCCTATTTATCAAAAATGATAACAACTTACCTTAAGTGCTAAATCAACAACGTTGACCATGATGAGTGACTTCTGCCGCTGCCTCCGCGAATATCTTTGGTATGATAACTCTACTGCTTTATTCTGCGACAAAAACAACATGGTCACTTTACTACAAAAAAACCGGCCAAGTGTTTGTCGGACCACGCACAATGAAGGGTTCCGTAGTTGGAATTAATTTATCCAAACAAACTTAACATTGTAGATATAAAACATGATCCCCATACATTCCAACTGCAAATGTAAGTTTGTACGCACATTATTGAGTGATATACCATGTTATTTTAAGATCACAGACTTCTTATAATCTTTATGTAAAGAACTATTTCCTGGAATCTTTATGTGAAGAACTATTTTCTGTATTTTTATCAAAATTGTAGGCTTAATAGTTTCGGAGATAAGGGGGGGGATGGTCATTTTTCATCTATTTTTAACCGACTTCACAAAAAGGAGGAGGTTCTCAAGTCGTCTGTATTTTTTTTTTTTTTTATGTTTGTTACCTCAGAACTCCGTCGTTTATGAACCGATTTGGATTTTTTTTTTTTAATTGAAAGGATATACTTCCAGATTGGTCCCATTTTTTTCAAAATCCAGTTCTGATGTTGGGATCCATGAGTAATTGAGGGAACTCCTCAAATATTATAGGCATACCTATAGCGATTTTTATATTTTCATCAACAAGTCAATCATTTGCATTCGGAAAGTATAATTTGGTGAAATGGAACAGATGAAGAAGGCCACAGACGGCCACCGGAACTTCTCAGTGATACGTAATTCACGGGTGGCGATGAGATATCTGGATTAATATAGTTAAGCGAAGCAAATTTAAATAAATAGTTCTGATCAAAATGGTACCATCAAACTGATCTGTTGATGAAGCCGGATGGTAGGCACTGGAACTCCGTTAAAAAACAATGTATCCTACCCGTGTTTGGTCTTATTGGAATTGTCATGAGATGCACTCTGGTTATAAATGATTTTTAACCGACTACAAAAAAGGAGGAGGTTCTCAATATATATATATATATCTAGCCATATGTACATGTAAAAGGAAACCGTGACTGATTGGTCTATCAACACAGCTCAAACCACTGAACAGATTGGCCTGAAATTTGGCACGTAGGCATCCGCTAAAAAGGGGTTTTTGGAAATTTGACCTTTAAGGGTGGAAAACGGGGGGTTTTGTTTGCATGAAAAATCTTATTCCTAGGGTTAATAAACTTGAAACTTGTACGAATACTTACGTAAGTAAATTATAAAGTTTATGTTTTTTGTTAACTTAACTTCAACGGATGGGATGTCAAAGCTTGTAAGGAAGAATTTTAACGCGCAGTCCGATCAACTCGAAACTCAGTATTTATACTTAAAACCAAAAATGAAGAATAACTTGTATCAGGGTTTTTCGAAAATCTACCCATAACGGGGTGAAAAGGGGTAGTAAGTTTTACAAGAGAGGATTTTACTACGTGGCTTGATTAACTCGAAAATTGGTATAACCTATAAGTCAAATAATGGAAAAGTCGCAAACCACTTTAAAAATTAACCTCTTTGGGGGTGTAAAGGGGGATGGATACAGTTTGTATGAAAAAAATCTTCTTTCGTTGATCTATGAACTTGAAACTTAGCCTGAATACTTCATCATCAGTCTCCTGCCCTAATCCCAATTTATTTGGGGTCGTCGTAACATGTCGAATTACACTATAGATTTAATACATACAAAAGGAAACAGTGACTGACTTACTGACTGATCTATCAAGACAAAGCTCAAATCACTGAATTGATTGGGCTATTTGGCACACAGATAGTTATTATGACGTAGGTAACCGCAAAAACAGATTTTTGACGATTCAACCCCTTAAGGGGTGTAAAATAAAACTCTTTTGTTTTCATAGCAATTAGTAGTATACGAATTGGTGTGGGGTAGGTACCACTAAAAAGTGAAAAATAAAAAACTTTTTTACAAAAAAAACAACCGACTTCCAACAAAAACACTAAAAAGTGAAAAATAACTTTAATTTCGGAAGCACATAACATAACATCACGCCTTGTTACCTCGAAGGGTAGGGCAGAGATGTACCTGTAGTACACCCACATTTAATATTTTATAATATTTTTTTTAATTGAATTTCGGAAGTCGGTGGCCATAAACGAAAATACAAAACCAAAGACACCGACTTCCGAAATTAAATTAAATATTATATTAAATGTGGGTGTACTACAGGTACACCTCTGCCCTACCCTTCGAGGTAACAAGGCGTGATGTTATGTTATGTGCTTCCGAAATTAAAGTTATTTTTCACTTTTTAGTGTTTTTGTTGGAAGTCGGTTGTTTTTTTTGTAAAAAAGTTTTTTATCTTAAATAATTTCAAAAGTATGTACTTTAAAATTATAAAAAAAATATATATAAAGTTCTTAAAACAAGCCATTTCATTTTATATGTCACACGGTACAGTCAGCAAAACTTTTTTTTTTATTTGCGGGGGGCAAATTAAAAAAAAAAAAAAAGTGACCTCCATATTCAAAATTAATTTATTTACGTAACACGACCGTGTTGGGGTCACAGAAGTTCATATGTGTACCAAATTTCAACTTAAACAGTCCAGTACATTCGGAGCAAATCAGCTGTGACAGACGGACAGACAGACAGACACACGAGTGATACTATAAGGGTTCCTTTTTACCATTTTGGTACGGAACCCTAAAAATGATAAGATATCGCCATTTACACCCGTTTTCTAGAACCAAAATTAACACAGAAATAAGCTAACATATTGGGGTAAGAGAGGCATTCGCTCCATGTAAAAAATACTGGTATTCTACTGTATCCGGTTAGACTGGAAGCTGACCCCAACATAGTTGGGAAAAGGCAGATAATGATGTTTTTTTTAAATAATATTTTAATGGCCTGTTGCTGGGACCTTTTAGCCAAGTCTTTTTTTAGTTACAAAACTTGTATAAATTGATGAAATGAATTATATTCAATGCATGATGATGATATCCCCGCCCACTCCCCTTGAGTTTCAGTAAAGATGTGGCACTTTACTGAGACCTCACGCGGACTTATTGAGAGAACTTGAAGCGAAGTTGCACTGTTTTGTTTCATTTGCCTACACTAATGCACGTTCACAAACACTTAATGGTTAATAATCCACCATTATTACACATATAATAATAATATTATTATAATATTCGGCTAAGCACAAATTTTGGAAAATTAAACAAACTGCTGAACATGACGCTTCACTTTCCCGCCAAGAAGTCATAATGATTGTCAAAGGCATGTCAACGGCTATTTTTGTGTTGGCTGAATGCCTTGATATGAGTTTAATTTGACACGTCGTTGATTTTCGTTCAAGAAACCAACCGTACGTGACTTTCCCGACGTGACTTCAACTACGTGAAAATCGGTAACATTTTCAGGTAGATTTTCGTAATATTCCCGGGAGGAAATATCTTTTGAGACATTTGTAAATATGTAGACGCTCGGTGACCTACACGAGTAGGTCTTCGGAAGATGTCTGTTTGTTTATTTTTCATACTTCTCTGAGAATTTTCAACCGACAGCTTGTTTGTAGGAGTGTAGTCAATATTTGTTACGTTTGGTGCCGGATGTAAAGAATAGCACCATTCCATTTCTTCCCGTGGGTGTCGTAAAAGGCGACTAAGGGACTTACTAGAGAATGGGCAGCAGCTTTCTCTATGCATTTTTACACCATACTGTGATCGCCAACCCGCCTGCCAAGCGTGGCGATTATGGCAAAAACCCCATTTGGGGGAGGCCTATGTCCAGCAGTGGACGTCTTTCGGCACAAATGATTAGTCAATATTTGTATACTCACCTTAAAACTATTTGTGATGGATGGACAGTATATCCCTCGGTAGTATCGGGGTTTCCTCAGCATGCCTTCTGTTTCAACTGTGAAATTAAGAACATTTTCATGATGAGATACTTTAGGGATAGCTAGGAAAGTATGGGTTTCCCCTTTTTCCTATTGACCCATTTTTAGCAAAGCTTATTATAACAAGCTTATTATAAACATTAGACGCTTCTTGCTTTTTTTCAATTATCGGTTCTTTCTCGTCGTCTACATTCTTTAAGCTGTCTCCAAAGTCTTTCAAACATATCCCTCCCTTTGGTATTGGCCGCCGTCGAATAAAAAGACCTGCTATGACGAGATGATGAGGGAATTAAGATAAGCCATATGTAAGTATCTAATCAAATACTCATTGACAAAATAACAAATATAAAGTTCGTAGCAGTGCTACGGCGTAGCACTATCGTAGACGCGTAGATCGCTACGGATAACAAATATTAGTGTAGAGATAGAATTAGTTATGTCCACAGTTCCAATTCGATTAGTTTCAAACAATTGTGGGATCGGTTCGAGTAAAGTTTAATAACACAATAATTATGAACTTGGGAACTTCGAGAGTTAGTTCCTGTGGTTATTATAGGATTAAATTACTTACCCTATTAAAGTTATGGCACCCCGGTGTAAGATAAGATCAAATCAGATTTAGATACGGTAACGCAGAAGTGTTTTGAAATATTCAATAAGTCTGAATTAAGTGCCAATGTCCAGCAGTGGACTGCAGCAGTTTGATGATGATCATGAAGTGTATGTGTAGGTACGTGTATTGTGGGTGGGTTTATAAGACAAACTAATGAAAGTTAACTGTTAGGCCTAAAACGCACTAGCGGCTGGCCGTATTCCGGCTAACCGTATAGTCTCGGTTCTATTGCGGTCCGCCGCATTTCGAAAGAAATATGGGACATGATGGACTTCGAAGAAGTTACTGCAGTTATTTATCTAAATTACTATCGTGGATAACGTCGTCGTAAAAATAAACATGGATTTTGGATACATCCTCTATTGTGACTGACTAACTTCTAGTGACTGACCAGGGCGGGAACAGTGTTGCCAACTCTAAATAATGGATTACGGTGTTCCCAGTTAATAAATACGGTAGATTTAAAAAAAATATCGGTAGATTTTAAAAAGGGCTGTAATTTACATGTTGGTTTGAAAAAAAACGCATACATTTTAATTAGTCTGAATTTGACAAAATAACTGTTTGATGATGATCATTTTGATACATTTCAGTATTATGTCTCCTAAGCATGTCTTCTGATGGCAGAAAGTCGATATAATTTTTTCGGCTTCTTTTAATTGCCTGTTGTGCCAATAAAGTTACATTACCTGAATATACAGGGTGCATGACTCAATACTGCGTCATGAACTTTTAATGCATGCCTACTAACCAGTGTTTTACATGTTAGCAAATAAATAAAATAAAATAAAAAATATAGAAAGTTGGTGATAAAAAAGGGCTAAGAAGTCTGTAAATTAGGCAACTCTTTAATTTGTACGTACGTATTACATTGCTTCATACTATTATCTATGATTGGGGAATTTTCCCTAGTCCACTGCTATTTAGAATGTTGCCATGGCATGAAAAAAAAAAACGCTCAATATTCCATCTGCCCTATTACGGTGTTTTTTGACACCGTAATTACATTATTACGGTAGACGGTGAATCAATGCTGGATACGGTGTTTTTACCGTAATTACGGAGCAGTTAGCAACACTGGGCGGGAAGCGCTTGCGTGCGTGGATGGGCATGCGGGGCGCCGCTACGTTCAACCGTTGCTCCAAGACAACCGGAGCGTTTGACCGGCTGGCCGCAAGTCAGTGCGTTGATATCATGCGGTTTTTATATAAAAATTAAAGTGCGGCCTGCCGCAACGGCACGCCGCATCTCGGCCACCCGCTAGTGCGTTTAAGCCTTAGCATCGATATTTGTGTTTAATTGAACTCACCTGGATCCTCTTGAAATGGATTACTACTGTGTTGAGAAACCCTGTCATCGCTGATGCGGCGCTGTCAAAAAGATTGATTAAATTAGTAATGCAAGATATTGTGCGGTCATGGGGTCGTAATTATTTAATTAGTACTCCAAGATGTTGTGGGGTCGTCATTATTTATTATCCCGGCAATTTAAGCACTCCCCTATTTCTTCCCGCAGGTGTCGTAAAAGGCGATTAAAGGGACTTACTAGAGAATAAGCAGCAGCATTCTCTATGCATTTTAACACCATACTGCGATTGCCAACCCGCCTTATGCGATTATGGCAAACCCCCCCTTTGGGGGAGGCCTCTGACCAGCAGTGGACTTCTTTCGGCTGAAATGATGATGAATGAATACAAGCAGGACATAGGAGGTTAAACACAGGATAAGGTAACATGAGTATAATAATAATAATAATAGCCTTTATTCGACAATCTTATAAAACATGAATGAAAGTAAACTAAACTACAGTAACTAATTAAACTTAAAAATAATAATTATTTGACACCGGTATCGCGATTGTCTTGCGTTTCCGCAAAGGCCTCCCATAAACTTGCCACCCTCTCCGATTATGGGTCATCCTCATCCATGTAACACCAGCTATTTTCTTAATATCGTCCTCCCATCTAAGACGTTGCCTCCCTTTCTTTCTTTTATATTGTCTTGGACACCATTCAGTTACGTCCTTAGCCCGTTTAACTTTGTTACTCCTCATCATATGACCTGCCCACCTCCATTTTAGTTTTCTTATGGAGTATGTTATATCTTAAATTTTTGTTTGTTTTCGTAATGTTCCTAATTTGATTCTGTCCTTTAACTTGACGTTGAGCATGCTACGCTCCATACTGTGTTGACAGGTCTCAAGCTTACGCATATTTTTCTTCGTCAGGCTCCATGTTTGACATCCAATGGATTGGTGTTTACACACTACACACTATACACTTATAGTAAGTAGTAAGGTAATATTTAAAGGTACCTATATGGATGTCAAACATGAGTATGAAAATATTACCTTAAGTATAAAAATGATTTTGGTTTTAAATGGATTGGCCATTTAAAACCAAAATCATTTTTATACTTATGGTCCCTATTAGGCCCCTTTAACACAATCTATACATAGAATAAAATCGTAGCGAAGTCAAAAATGTACATTGAATTTTTTTTTTTTTAAGTAATTGCTACGAGGTCCGGGATTAATTCCAATGCCGATTTTTTTTTTTTTTGTCTGTTTACACAAATTAAATTTCGCCAGTTATGATTAGGTCCCATGTAATAGGGGGCGAGCCTATTGCCACTAACCGGGCACAAATTCAGACTTAAGACTGTAATTGAGAAATTCCAGACGAAAAATCCAACAATATTTTGCCTGACCCGGGAATCTAACCCAGGCCCTCATACCCAACAGTAGCGCTTGTGACCAATAGACCAACGATGCAGTTTTTTTTATAAAAATGTGGCTGTTGTTTGTATATTGTGGTGTCTTACGACTTCCACGCGAACGAAGTCGCAGGCAGAAGGTAGTATAAAATAAAAATAAACTGGCCAAGTGCGAGTCAGACTCGCGCACGAAGGGTTCCGTACCATTATCTATAAAAATGGCAAAAATTTGTTGTATGGGAGCCCCCTTAAATATTTGTTTTATTTTAATTTAATTATTTATTTCTAAAGTGAATAGAAATAATTTCTGTATGCTCGTATTGAAAGCATACAGAAAAGGTTTTTAAGGCACATTCAATATCGATCTAAAACGTTCTTAACGAATTATACCTACCGTTGCAAAAAGTTTCATATCCTTCCTCTTTACGTAAGGCGAAAAATATCAGATCTTGTGTTTCTTTTCAAGATTGCCAATGGAACAACTGGTGTCACCGAGTTGTTGCACAAAATCGGACTGCGAGTGCCGTCTGTGTTCTTGCGTAGACCTCATTTATTGCACACCCCAGTGGTAGCCACTACGTACAGACGGAACTCGTACATGATGAGAGCGAGTCGTATGTACAATGCAACCTGTCAGGAAGCTGACATCGACATTTTCAATACTAGTGTTACTCAGTTGAAGAGAATCTTATCTAATAGCTTCTTCGAGCGGAAATAGTATTTTTTTTTCTGTTTTGTGTTTTACAAAGTCTACTATCAATTTTCTTTGTTCCAATGATCATAGACTATAAGTGGAAACTTGTAATTGGCCATTTTCTTCTATGAACTATTACTAAATGTATCTGTTTAGCTGTAAGTTTTCCTAAAAATAAAATAAATAAATAAATAATTAAATATTCTGTGAATATTTCAAGCGTCTACCTGTTGTCGTTATCAATATCGAGCAAAATGGAACAAAAAAATCACGTTTTGGGAGCCTCCTTAAATATTTATTTTATTCTGTTTTTTTTTGTATTTGTTGTTATAGCGGCAACAGAAATACATCATCTGTGAAAATAGTCGTCTATTTATCACGGTTCATGAGATACAGCCTGGTGACAGACGGACAGACAGACAGACAGACGGAGCCTTAGTAATAGGGTTCCCGTTTTACCCTTTGGGTGCGGAACCCTGAAAAGCAATATGGAATACCGTTGCATGACATAGTTTCAATACGTAATGACTACCTACTTTATGCAATAACACGGCTGCGGTCAGCGGCAGGCAAAGTACGTAATTAGGCAGATCCCGAACTCACATTCAGTCAGGGAAAATAATTGCTTATCAAATTGGCACACTACGTCAATTTGCCGTGTTATAGCAATTTCATAGAAGTGTCAAAGTATTACAGTGCTGATTAAAAAAAAAAAAAAACAATTTATTGACACACACAAGTTAGGAAACATTTATAAATAGGAACAATTTTAATTGAAGGAGTGCTTACGTAGATATAGCCGTGGGCCCCAAACTAGGCACAGCCTGTATCTTGGTGGCCCAATATAGATAGCAAAGACAGATTGATTTAATGACTGCTCAGCGTGACACAGCACAGCAATAAACAAGTAATAATTAATTATGAAAATTTGAATACTTATACGGGCAATTTAAGTTGATAGTCAATTTGTTTAACAATTAATTTCCCTGATTTTATATCAGTCTTAACATAACTTCACGGCTGTAAACCACGAAGGGTTAGGCTGAGATGTGCAGTCACGAACAGTAATATGTATAATAATATACTTGTCTTAGCAACATATAAAAGTGATTTCCTCCAACTATATTGATTGTAATTTTATTTTACAACGAACAGTATTTTGGTACCGTGTGGTGCCGGACGTAAAGAATGGCACTAACCTATTTCTTCCCGTGGGTGTCGTATAGGGCGACTAAGGGACTTACTAGAGAATGGGCAGCAGCGTTCTCTATGCATTTTAACACCATACTACGATCGCCAACCCGCCTGCCAAGCGTGGCGATTATGGCAAACCCCCCCTTTGGGGGAGGCCTATGTCCAGCAGTGGACGTCTTTCGGCTGAAATGATAATGAATTATAGTAGTATTTTGGAACTGAAACTATTATGAAATAGATCTTTTCTCAAAGTTGCAATCGTTATTCCACGAAAAAATCGGTCTTGGATTTTACACATTACTGCTCATGACTGTACCTCTTAGTACGCCCACATTTCGCCAGTTACGTTTCAGTCCCATGTAATAGGGGGCGAGCCTATTGCCATCAACCGGGCTCAAATCCAGACTCCGGGCTGCTACTTAGAAATTCCTAATGGGAAATCCCAATAACACTTTGTCCGACCTGGGAATCGAATCCAAGACCTCATGGTCAACAGTAGCGCTTACGACCGCTAAACCAATGAGGCAGTCATCAGTCGGCATGCAGAGGCATCAGTTCTACCGGTCCCATTATACAATATTAGTTTGTATACGCGAAACCCGAAACACGTGCGTAGTATTTTTATGTAAAGACGCTATGTACAAAATTTCAAAACACTATCATGTAAAATCACAAAGTTATAAGGTTGTTATGTTACCGGGTTGTCCGTACAAAAACATGCTAACGGCGCCCCGCGCATCCAGGGTCATCTTGCACTCATTGATAATAATTTTGCAGTAGGTACCTAACCGTACGGCGATTGTATTGTAAGTAATTAAATGGTGATAACATTTTCCATCACACTTAAATATTTTTGGGACAAAATATAACATGGTGTAAAAATTATTGAAATCGATTCAGTTCCTTATTCTGAACAAACTATTATTCATACTGAAAATAATGTTGTATGTATAGGTAGAGATTAACTACGATAACATGGCACGCCCCTCCAAAATTCAAAACGTTTGAAAGTATTTACAAAGCGCCACCAAGACTCTTAACGCATGTGTGCGT
Organism: Tiliacea aurago; assembly: GCA_948098905.1. NCBI lineage: Eukaryota > Metazoa > Arthropoda > Insecta > Lepidoptera > Noctuidae > Tiliacea > Tiliacea aurago. Next base: position 23,836,584 of record OX402578.1, read on the forward strand.
AATGAGACGGCCGTCAAACAAAAACAAATCACGGATTTGTTGTTCGACTAGTGGCGTCATTAATCGCTCATTATTATTAGTATGGCGCTGCACTGGCGTAATCTATGAAAACGACACGTGCGTTGTCTTGTGAGATCGGCTAGTTATGATTAGTTGACCAACAAATCTGGTAATTAATTTCATCCCATTTTCCGGTAAAAGCCATTCACGCTCGTCACTCAATCGGGTACCAACGTAGGCTAGAGATAAACTACGATAACATAAGTACTGATTGCACAGAAACTATGAATAAATTCGACGAATACGAAGACGAATGCTTACAACTACATACAAACTCTTTCGTAAGGATGTGAGTACACACATTGAAACAGTAATTTGGAGGGGCGAGCCATGTTATCGTAGTTTATCTAGCCTACGTTGGATACCCGATTGAGGGACGAGCGTGAATAATAGGCTTTCAACGGCAAATGGGATGAAATTAATTATTATGATAATATTAATGGCACTGCTTTGGTATTCACATTCACGTAAGATAATTCGAAATGCAATTAAAATTTTACACAGAATTATTTGAAATATTTAACGCCTTTACAGGTTTGGTATAATAAAGTGTGAAGTTCCTACGTTGAAATGAGAGGATTCTTCAGGCGGGTGATGTTGGCCGTCGTTGTTGGGCATTTAGTGTGTATAATGGTGAACACACGGTAAACTCTACTTGCAATATGTGGCGATTATCTGGTGTCAGTGTTATCGTTATTTGCAACTTGCAGTTCTCTGGCTATCAACTCAACGTACTAAACTTCCAATGAAATGAAATGAAATAGTTTATTCTGTAAATAGGATATCGGGATCACTTTTACACGTCATAATACAAAAAAAAATATAAAAAAATAAGTTAGATGGAGGGCGAAACAAACTGAGAGGGAACCGCCACCGAATGACACCGCCACTATCCGTATAGGTAACGCCACTCGTTCTGAATACAGACTGTTGAATATTTACCTGGTCATCAGGTGCGGAGCAGCTGGCGCCATCCCCCGGAACCCTCTCCCCCTCGGGGGCCTGGGTCTGAGCCACGTCGCCAGGCCGCACATGGTCCACGCAACTGAGACACTGTAACAACAAAATATGTCAATTTTGTGAAAGTTAATCATCTCTCGTAGCAAATAAGATATTGTTTTTCATACACATTTCTGAAAATTAGGACGAGGAGTATAAAAAGGTAATGTTGATCAAGGTCATAAACCAGTGGATAAACACACGTGGACTTTTTACAAAAACTGGAACCATCGTTGCAATCTTCGAATGCCTTATCGGTACGATATTGACACAATCACCAGGGATTTCTGATTCCATTGTGGCCGATATTTTAGTAACAGGCTCGTCATTCCGTGAATGAAGCAAACATTGTTGATATACGTCATCATAAGACGAACCGAATGAATTCTAAAAAATATTAAATAACTCTGTTTCACTTCGGTGTGGGGGGAATAAATTAAAAACAAAAATCTGGTCCTCCGATCCGCAGAATTGCAGACACAGCTGGAACCGAAGAAAAGGAAATTGGTGGAATTGGGGGAAACTGGTAACAGCTGTTACTGAGTTGTGTTCGGTGTTATAAAATCCAATTCAGTGCCAAGACGAATTGCAAAAAGTTATTATTTTTTATTTATTTAAATATACACAATATGAAGATGTTCCGTAGAGGTGAACGAGTTGGCATTGTGGGGCATAACCAGTTGTAAAGCATGATTAATATGTAAGTATTCTATGTTTCGAAGCCTATTAGTCTCAGTAATGGAAAGTAACTAATAAAATACGCATGTTAAACCAAAAAACTGCTGCGTAAATGAAAAATAATTTTAGATAAAGCTACAGCATGTTCAGGCCAGTGTCCAGCTGTCACAACAATGTCCCAACGGCCTCAAAGGGTGGCGCTAATGGCATCGATATGTAAACGCATTAGCGTTGTCGAAGGCTTATCTCTCCCAACTGATACTGTTATCATTTTGTCAACGTTCCTGCGTACTGCGATTTTTATGGCTTTTGGTCCCCAGTTCCCACCAAATGAAATGTGCTACGGAATTTTTATGAGTCATATTTTTTCGAGGTATGACGCCTGCGAAGATGATGGCGACATGCTATGTAATATGTGAAAATAACTTCTCAGTTCCGTGTCACAAGCGGAATATTATGTAAGGATGAACACCGTTGTAATATTTTGTTTGAGGGTTTGGTTTCGGTATATTAAAATAGGGGAAAAAGGGTGCAAGGTTACGTTTCATGCGGTTTTCTTCACAACCGCAGGCGGCACCGTTTTAAAAGTGTACTTATAATAAATAATAATATATAATAGTATATACATAAACAAAGCCACAGGAAGAAATAAAAATAAAAAGTCAATAAGTGGCACCGCACAGGAAACCCAGTTTATGCCAAGCTCTGGACGCGTCCATTTGCAGTGTGTAGTCACATCCAGTGCCGCCACATCGGCGAGTCGCAGCGGCCCACGACCACGCTCAGAAGGCTGTTTGAGCTGGCCCACATGCGCTTCATAAGAGACGCACAACGCTTTCGCATGATGTCATGAAAACCATCCTCGCTTTTCAACGCAAACATTGCTAAAGCGCTGCAGTAGCGCTGTAGCCCGAACAGTACCCTGTACGCGTTACATAGCGCTGCCAAGCGCTGCATAGTTCTTTTGTTATTTTGAATACATTTCGCAAAACAATATTGCACTAATGTTTACCAATAGCGCTTCCTGTTAACGTCATGCGAGCGCCAGAGAATCCTTGCAGCAATGTATACGTTACTTTCCGTTAAGAGGACAGACAACAGAGTCGTCCGGTCTGACAAAACTAGCTTAATCAACAATCATTGCAGACTTGCCTTTTACTGACTATGTTGGGGTCAAAAGTCAAATTATTTATTTCAAATAGGCACATACAAGGCACTTTTGAACGTCAAGAAAAGCAAAAAAAAAAAAGCTCTCAAAATGTAGGGAACAGCTGATTTTATTTCGCGATTTCATGTTTGATCCCATAGTAAAAGCTATTCATAATTATGAGTACAATGACCCCTTAAGAGGTTGTGCGTTAATTCTGAGACTTGTTGTATAGATAGTTACCCATTTACGGACCAACCCCGGCCAGCGTAAGCCCTGATGGATAGACCCATGCCGCTGTTCGATCCATCAGGTTCAGCAATGCACAAAAACAGCAAAATCCGATCACGAATATTTTAGTCTATCATTCAAAATAAACTGTTTTAAAAGGATATTTTCTTCCTATTTCCAAAATAAAGCAGCGGATTCAGAGCTAGCAGCTGACCTGTGTAACGTGACCTGAATAGTTATTTCCAATCCTCTAAGATTGGTTTCGCTCATATTTGTAGAGTAGTCAGCGCCACCGGCAATTTCCTCTTACCTGGATTTCTTTAGCGTAAAATATACAAACGCTCTTATTGAAAATAAACAGGATCAATGCTTTTCAAAGTTACGTAAACACGAATCAAACGAATTCAAATCACGGTGACATAATTTTGTCGATTCCTTCCTCCGTCCCAAGGGACTGAACTGTTGCTCGCATCAGAATTATAGTCTGAATTATTGTCAATCAAATATGTAAAGGAGGTCTCGACTTAGCGTTTCATAATATGTAAACGACTCATACACAAAACTTTGGTAACTAGTTTTTACTTCTGATTCGTTTCGAAGTAATTTGCAGCTTATTCACATTCAAGTTTCGTTCGTTGTTAATGTCACAGTCAAAACTGTTAATCTGTCAAAACTACTTATGACCGATTAAAACTATTTTAACAATTACCAGCATTACTGAGATCAGAGGAGTAGCGTGGACTAATATAGACGTGAGCGAAGTCGCATCAGCGCAGCATCTACCCAATAGATCTAACCAACCAAAAATGCTTTAAAACGACATACCTACTCATGATAGTGAAAAAATATAAATGCGCGGTGGGAGAATATTGAAAGGCATATAGATTAGTAAAAAAGTTTTAGTTTGAACCTTTGCACTTTTCCTAACTTAAAACTTTTTATGGCTTATACAAAAAACGCTTACTGATAGCTATTAATTCCTGACAAGTCCCGTATTCCATCAAACTAACGATTGCGGTCATTGAAGGTAGTTACAACGGCTTCGCAGTCACGCTTAAGAGGAGCTTCTTGTAAGGCCCAAAAAAAAAAATGCTTTTAAACTTGTAACGTTCTTTTTTGACCGTAAAAGTGATCAAATTATTTAGTCATCTGTGGTAAAGTCTGGAGGCATTGCATTAAAAGGGGCCTCACGAGGCCCCTTTAAGACGCAGATATATGCCAGTGACCTTGAGTGGTTAGCTTGCGTGTTCTGTACTGAGCTCACGCAACGCGTCGTACGTTCTGCCAGTAATAGGACTCGCCCATCAAGGAACGCTGTCCCCAATTTGACGCATTATTAATTTATTATACACAAAACAAAAGGTATTTGAATAAAACGCGTATACTAAAAGATCAATATTTAAATTATCTTTAAATTGGTGAAGGTTTCAGAAAAATATGCTTGGCAGATTTTGCGCCATTCTCAGTTTTTTATCCGCGTTAGACATAACTTTATAAGTAAATTTCACTATGTAATATAAATATAATCTAAAATATTCACATATCAAGTTATCGAGAAAATGCTCTAATTTAACATATATTTTTTTCAAATCATTAACACTACTCGTTTAGACGTGATCTTCAGTATAAAATCATTAAATGTCGGTTATTCGCCTTAAGTGCGAGGTCGTGGGCCCACTGGGTTATAACTGGTTTCTCTCAAAACCGTTGTTAAGTTAAAACGCAGTTTTACGAAACGCTTTAATTATATCTATCTAGAATCTGAACAAAAAAAAAGGTCTAAAAGGTTTACAAAAAAACACATACCAACCTATTTTGCCCGTCCACTTCGCCCAGGCCAAGCTACGCAACTGACTGAGATGCCTTTATATATAATATATATAATAGGCAGTTTATTTCAGACCATAAAAGACATCCATAATTGTGTTAGTAAATGCTTAAGACCTATGTTAGTGAAACACAACAAATAAAATTACAAGAACAATCAAATAAAACCAAATCATATTTGGTTGGACACATACCGCCTTATTACAAAATAAGATTTATATTTTGACATGGCTTAAACCATGGAGCCAGTTATTATAATAAGAACGTAACAGTGATTGAAATACAGTTCTTTATACAAAACTGAAAACTTAGTTCGGTAATAAGTTGTCAGTTTTGTGTTTAGGAACTTTACCATAGTCGGAATAAAGTTCGAAATTCAATAATGGCTCCATGTTTTAAACCTGGGTCTGAAGATAAACCTTGTTTTGTAATAAGGGGGATGGAGTGCAATCCGATGCCCAAGAAAAGGACTGTCTAGTCGGCTAGCTATTACCTTTAGAATGCTATTGGAGCTTGCTCGGATGCGGTGCAATATGGAGGCCGCTCTCTTTCTCATGATGGCATGAAAGCCATCAATCATCTATTAGGTTGGTATGTTTTTTTTGTGAACCTTTTAAACCTTTTTTTTTGTTCAGATTCTAGATAGATATAATTAAAGCGTTTCGTAAAACTGCGTTTTAACTTAACAACGGTTTTGAGAGAAACCAGTTATAACCAGATACGACTTGTAGTCTGTGGATAGGACCAATTGACAGTTATGACTGTAACATTAACACTGAAAGTCCTTCGGAAGCTGGTTTGTGAAATCTTACTACACAAAGAAATTTTAGGAAAACGGATCGAAGAACCAAACTCTTTTAGAGCAAAATAGTTATTTTTAAAAAAGATTATAAATAGGTTGCTTGTTGACGCAGTTCATTTCTGGTAAAATTTCAAAGTGATTGTGAAAAACTTTTCACATCTGCACGTGTAATATAATAACCTAATGTTTTTGCGGAATGTTGTCTTAAAATACGAGCAGTTATATCATCATATAAAGTGATTAGGGATATTTTAAAAGAATTAATTCATAAGATTAAATTAAAGTGTCCGCACTAATAAATAAAAATTGTATAATTGTGTTCTGTTCCCACAGACAAACCGTGAAAACGGTTTTGCAGGGCAAAGTCCATAAGTTAAGTTTTTTTTGTAAACGTAGTTAATAAATAAATAATAATAATATAATTGAAGCGAAGGGTCTGGCATGTTACATAAATAATATAAACTACAATCATTCATTAATTTTTCAATCATTTATCTTATAATAAAAAAATTGCAAATCAGATTCATGAAACTATTAGTAGATAAAAACACAAAAAACCGTTGTAAAAGTAGTGATTACGAAGACTTATTTTTGGAATGTAAAATGCTGCCGGTCCATGAGAGGGTAGTGTTGTCAGTACTCGTAGCTTTAGAACAGTATGGTAGCAATGAATTTAAAAACAATATAATACGCACAAGATCTCAAAGAATTAGTAACATGAAAAGATTTATAGTGCCCACTTGTAATAATTATTATGGTCGAAGGTGTAGAACTTTTTTAGTCCCAACTATTTTTAATAACCTTCCAGTAGATATAAACAGCTGTATCACAAAAACCTTTAAAAATAAAATATATAAGTACCTCTTTCATATGTTTTGTGAAAACCTCGCTGCAGAGGATACATACAAGGGAAAAATTTAATTGTTTGTATGTTTATACCTATGAGAAAGTGTCATTATAAAAACCAAATTTTAAACTTTAGTTATAAAAAAAGGAGCTACGTCTGCCAACAAACTGCTGTGCAGTTTGGCAGAAGTAAATGTTCTGTATTTATATTATTAATCTGAATAAACACTTTATAATTTTTTATTTTTATTACCCAAATAGAACAACAATGTTATTTGTACATTAGATTCCATGTAGTACACTGTACAGAGATAATCTGACTGATAACAGAAGTTTGGGAAATGAACAATAAATAAAACTTTCGTTAGGTTACTACGAAATACGAATAGTTAATAACAATATCGTTACTAATAATATTATTGTATATTGTATTATATTATACTTATTTATTAGATAAGTGTATGCTTTGTAGTATGTATTTATTGTATATGTAAATGGTACACTATTGACTACCTGCAGTATTGTCTCTCCTTCTCCGTTTAACTAATCCATGTAAATGTTGTCTGTAAAAGATCGCTTTTAGCGATAAGACCGCCCATGTAAAATTTAAACATTTATATTTGTAACTTTTATGGTGTACATAATAAAGAGTATTCTATTTTATTCTATTCTATATCCCTGCACGTGTTACGAGTTGTGGTTAGTTTCTATTGTTTTAGAACTTTATTTATATTAGAATAATATACAACATAACTTTTAGTATATGCGAAACCAGAATATAGTTTGTTCAGAATAAGAAATTGAATCGATTTCAATAATTTTTACACCATGTTATATTTTGTACCGCATGTTATCACCATTTAATTACTTATAATACAAACGCCGTACGGTTAGGTACCTACTGCCAAATTATTATCAATGAGCCCAAGACGACCCTGGAGGCTCGGGGGTGCCGTTAGCATTTTTATGTACGGACAACCCGGTAACGTAACAACCTTATAACTTTGTGATTTTTCATGATACAGTTTTGAAATTTAGTACATAGATACTTTACATAGAAATACTAGACACGTGTTTCAGGTTTCGCATATACTAAAAATAATGTTGTATTAGGATCTACTTATCTTTTTAAAACTTTTGAGTTTTTGTATCAAAAACCAACTTAATTGTCTCGTAAACTTGACCAAGCATACAAGGTTGGCCAGCTTTTTCGGTCGTCCTCAACAAAAGGGCGCACTCACGCACCTAAGTGAGTAACTCGAGCCGTACGTCTCGTCAAAGCCCTTTATTAGCCTTAAGAGACACTACACTACTCAGCCGATTTCAGGCTATAAAGACATCCTTTTATGAAAAAAATCGGTAAAAGGTACCTACTTGATTTTCTTATGTAAAGTATTTGTGTGATAAATGATAAAGTGATTGATATGTTTTTAATTATAAGTCAATGGGAAGGGAAAACGGGGGAAAACCTCAAGCGGCGAAAGTATAAAATAACCTTATCGGTAATTATATTTTCGAGCCGTTTGGGGTTGAAACCCTCGGGCCGTGAGGTCCGAGTGCTAATGGTTTGTTCAACGAAATCTGGTGTATTCTGAACCGCTTTACAATTGCGTAGTAAAACGAAAAATAAAATATAAACTCTCTATGAAAACATACCTAGCTACCTACATGAATACTAATATCAGAGATTACCAATATAATTATAGTTTATTAATGTCCAAAAATAAACGTCTTATTTACCTAACAATCCCTATGTTAATCGGAGCGAGCCAATCTCGCTCACTTGGCCGCTCACTTGGCTTAATTCGCGGAAGACGCTACAGATCGACGCTACAGAGATGCGTGTGATCTGAGGAAGTATGCACTGATCCTTCTGATAATGGAGGAAACACGCCTCGAGAATTCGAGATTCACGACGGGGATCAAAATATACACGAGTTAATAATATTTTTGAATTTATTGCTTGGATTTTTCTTTTCTTGAGAAAAATTTCTATTTCAGTACCTTTCTTACGGGCCCGGTGGTAAAGTATTACAGACAATTGTTGCAAAAAACAACTCTAGAGTTTTCTCTTGAATATTTGATTTAAAGGAAATGAGAAAAATGGTTTTAATTGGTATAAAAGAACGCACTTTGTTTGCACTGTTTTGTCATTCTAGATTTAAATATTTTTTCTTGTTTTTAAATTGTGAGTCCTCTGTAAAACGTAGATAAACATTTTTTTCTGGATTTATTGCAATAACCGTTAAAGAAACATGGTTGCAATGTAAAGTCCGTCTCTCGAAAGCAGTTTCGCAAACGCGGCACCACAGGCATGCGACGGAATCATGAATCTTTATTTATTTATTTATTTAAACATCAAGTGCTAAAAGCTAAACATCATCTAAGCGTCCGTAAAGGGTTAGTTTACCGTTAATTTCTATCGATATTTTTTTTCTAAACGTGTTTTGGTAACAACCAAGTTCTGAGAAATATGTTCAAGAATTGTTAATAAGTAGGTAACAAAATTGTAAAATATGTGTATGCATACAAGCAGAGCCATCTATGTTTTACTTTGTTACATCTTTTTGGAATAAAGAGAACTGTCAGTGGTCTGTCAGTTGAAGTTGAATACGAAAAGCTAACGTGTTTTAATAGGTTATGGGCAAATATCCAGCTTTTCGGTTTTATACAGTGTAAAATTAGTATAAAGCAGTCGAAAATTGTTGACTTTTCGTGTAACTATGGCAGTGAACTATTTTCAAAGTATTCCGAAGCTGAACGGACGCGAAAATTACGATGAGTGGAGTTTTGCAGTTGAAAATCTGTTGGTGCTAGACAACCTAGTGAACTATGTCAAATCAGAGCCAGAGGTGGGTTTCGAGGCAAAACCATCAGATGACGCAAAAGCCAAGGCGAAGCTAGTCTTGACCATTGACCCCGGATTGTACGTGCATATCAAGGAATCAAAAACATCTTTGGAGTTGTGGGTAAAACTAAAAACTATGTTTGATGACTCAGGATTTTCAAGAAAAATAACCCTATTAAGACATTTAATCTCGTTACGACAAGAAAATTGCGATTCCATGACATCATAAGTCACGCAAGTGGTCGAAACGGCTCAGAGTTTAAAAGGCACAGGATTTACAATCACCGAAGAATGGGTCGGCTCATTATTACTAGCAGGTTTGCCAGAAAAATTTTCGCCCATGATCATGGCCATAGAGCATTTAGGGATGAAGATTACCACAGATGCAATAAAATCAAAGTTGATTGATATGGAGGTTTCAAAAAACGACATGGAATCCAGTGGCGCAGCATTCTCTGCAAACAACAAAAAGCAGAAGTTTAAACATGGCGCTAAGTCATCGACAAACACAAAAGTGACAGTGACAGGTGACAAGACCGTGACTTGGTACAAATGTCAACAAATGGGTCATTACAGAAACCAATGTCCATTATTGCAGAAAAACAAACAATCAAATGCTTTTAGCGTGGTATTTTTGAATGGAAAATATAGTACAAGCGAATGGTACGTAGATAGTGGCGCAAGTGCACACATGACGGCAAACAAGGAATGGATAAAACATGCAAATTTTACGCCATGTTTATCAGAGATTACCGTCGCGAACAATATGAAAGTGCCAGTTTTGTGTTCCGGAGACGTACAAATATCGACTAATTGTAACTACGACATCATGGTTAAAAATGTGCTATGCGTACCAAGCTTAACAACGAACTTGTTGTCAGTAAGTGAGTTAATCAAAAACACAAACAGTGTCGTTTTTGAAGCAAATCAATGTTATATTCGCAACAAGAAGAATGTTTTGGTAGCCACAGCAGTGTCGACAAATGGAGTGTACAAGCTAAATATTAAAGCAGCAGATTGTATGCTGGCAGCACCCGCAGTAGCAAGTGCAGAGCTTTGGCATAGGCGGTTAGCACATATTAACAGCAATGATTTAAACAAAATGAAGAATGGCATTGTGGATGGATTGAATTATCCAGATACCAGTGATATGACGAAGGCTAAATGTGTAATGTTGCGAAGGTAAACAGATGAGGTTACCATTTCTGCATGTGGGACAAAGGAGTACAGAAACACTACAGATAATACATGCTGATGTATGTGGTCCTATGGAAACAAGGTCAATTGCAGGCGCTCAGTAATTTGTCTTGTTCATTGATGATTATAGCCGTATGACTTTTATATACTTTCATAAGAATAAGAGTGAAGTCTCCCAGATATTTAAAAATTTCAAAGCAATGGCAGAAAATCAGCAGAATAAAAAAATTAAAGTTATACGTACAGACAATGGTGGTGAGTTTTGTAATGGTGAAATGGAAAATTACTTACTCAAAGAAGGAATTATCCACCAGAAAACAAATGCGTACACACCAGAACAAAACGGTGTTTGTGAACGGGCTAACAAAACTGTTGTAGAGAAAGCACGATGCTTACTATTTGATGCAAAGCTAGAAAAAAAGTTCTGGGCAGAAGCAGCAAATACAGCAGTATACTTAAAGAACAGGTCGGTAACTTCAAGTTTGGGAAATAAAACACCCTATGAAGCGTGGTATCTAAAGAAACCAGACTTAAGCCACATACGTGTTTTTGGTAGCCCGGTAATGGTTCACATACCGAAAGAAAAGAGATTAAAATGGGACAAAAAGGCACAAATGCACATCCTTGTTGGATTTTCAGAAACAGTGAAAGGATATCGTGTATATGACCTTAAAAAAAATATTATAACTGTGAAGAGAGATGTCATAGTGATGGAAGGAAAAACAAAAACCATAGAAAGCAATAGAGAAGAAACAGCAGGATGGATACAGGATGATGTTGAAATTGAAGCACATGAACCGCCAGCAACAAATGAAGATGGCAGAGATTCAGTGGGGGAGTCTTCAATGAATGAATCTCTCCATGATTCAGATTCCAATACATCTGTATATACTGATCCATCTAGTGCAAACGATAATGACACTCTAATAGCCTCAAACTCGGTGACAGATATCTCAAGCAGTGAGTTACAACCAGTTCCAGAACTTCTAGGACAGGGCAAGAGAATGCGGAAACCTCCGGAACGTTTTGGGTATAGTAATATCTGTGTTCCCAGTTCTAGTTCAGAAACCGAACACATAGATTTCTCAGAAGCGCAGAATGGACCTGAAGCCGATCAGTGGAGACAGGCTATGCGAGAGGAGCTTCAATCATTTGAAGAAAATTACGCGTGGGAAATTGTTGATATACCGAGTGATGGGTCAATTGTGAAATGTAAGTGGGTCTTAAATAAAAAACTTGATGTGAATGACAAAGTGCGGTATCGTGCCAGACTCGTGGCTAAAGGTTTTACACAACGACGTGGCATTGATTACGAGGACACTTTTTCTCCTGTTGTAAAACATTCCACTCTGAGAATGTTGTTTGCTCTAAGTGTACAGTGGAACATCGACATTTAGAGCAAACAACATTCTCAGAGTGAACATTTATTTTTTCCACTACCACAAACTATATAGATTTGGCAATTGTTTTGTTTAAGACAAGCCTACTTTTTTCATTGGCCTCTTGTCAGCGCCTTAATCTTGAATTCACCCCCTTAACAAGTTATACTCCACATAGCCATAAACTCCACTATTAACGGCGCTGACAGCCATTAAATCTATTACCTCTTATTCCGACTTCGCCAAGGTCTATAAAAATATTAGCTACAATTTGTAAAGACCGAGTACATAAGAGCGAAAGTCTTTTTGCGTTCACCTTAAAAGGAATGTAAATAAAATTACTTATGGTTTGTGGTCTTTCGAGACATCTAGGTTTGAGTTGTGTTATGTTATTTTGCAAAGTCGTGACGGAGTAGGTAGGGCTTATTGTATGTTTATAGGCAAATAGGTATAGGATTTTGTAACTTTGGTCGATTTTAATCTATTAGAAGTAATAAAGTACTGAGGAATGATGTGGTAACTTGATAAGACAACAGTGCGACTCCAAAAATATTTAAAAGAGTATTCTTATATGGTTTGGTCATGTTGAGAGGATGAATGAAAGACGACTAACAAAAGTTATTTACAAGGCTGATTTCACTGGAAATGCTGAGAAACGCCCTAGAAGGACATAATATAGTGACCTTACTGGGGAAGTTCTTTTTGTTGTTTCGATGTACGAGTATGAACGTAAACGAAGCAGAAGGAGTATGTAAGGTTCGTAGCTATAGTTTCTGTCTACCCCCATGGGAAGAAGGCGTGAGTTTATGTATGTATGTAGAAGTAATAAGTAACTTTTGCTAATAGACATGATTAAAAGTTAGTAAACCCTTTTAGGCAAAACCCTTGTAATTACTATTAAAATTAAAGTTCCAAATGTAGAAGTTATGTGAATAAATATTTGATTTCTTTGCAAAACAAAACAGAGAGTTATATTCATTTGAAATAATATTTTGTTTGAGACCCACGAGGGACATTTTCACCTTTTATCCTCCATATTTTTGGTCCCAAATTATTTCGTAAAAAATCTGACCGACCGGGGCGCTCCGATATTGAGTTTATGGAATTGATTGGATTGGAGCACGAGGTTGGGAAAATATACTCTGAATTTAAACTCATTTGTGAGCTCTCTTTTTTGGGATGTAGTCTTTTATGATTCAACAATATTTTCTTAGGTAGGGTAACGATGAAACCATTACCACCAAAATCCTGCTGAATAGCATAATTATAGTATAGAGGTACCCACACTTCACCGGTTGTGCGAAATTCCAGATAGAAAACCCATTAACATTTTGCCTGACCCGGGAATCGAACCCAGGACTACATGCTCAGCTGTAGCGCTTGCGACTACTATACCAACGAGGCAGTCTAACACATAATAATGTTATGTAGTAAAAAGTTCCCTGAAAAATAACAAAGTTTAAAAAATAAATACCTTTTAAACTCGATCCGTCTTATTACAAAACAAGATTTATATTTTGACATGGCTTAAACCATGGAGCCAGTTTTTGTAATAAGAACGTAACTGTGATTGAAATACTGTTCTTTATACAAAACTGAAAATTTAGTTCGGTACTAAGTTGTCAGTTTTGTATTAGGAACTTTACCATAATTATACGGAATAAAGTTCGAAATTCAATAATGGCTCCATGGTTTAAACCTGGGTCTGGGATAAACCTTGTTTTGTAATAAGACGGGATATGTCTTATTACAAAACAAGATTTGTATTTTGACATGGCTTAAATCACGGAGGCAGTTTTTGTAATAAGAACGTAACTGTGAATGAAATACCGTTCTTTATACAAAAATGAAAACTTAGTTCGGTACTAAGTTGTCAGTTTTTTATTAGGAACTTTACCTTAGACGGAATAAAATTCGAAATTCAATAATGGCTCCATGGTTTAAACCTGAGTCTAAAGATAAACCTTGTTTTGTCATAAGACAGAAGAAGAAGGTGTGAGTACTATGTACAATAGAGCTACCATTTACCGGGTAATTATGTCTTTCATTGACTTAAATGTGCACTGGCGGCTGAAAGTATGTCATGCTCACTCAGATGTCTCGCTGATGGTGGCGTGTATGTTGGATCATTTAGCTCCCTTCAAAATGGTTGAGCTGAATGGTGCTGATCCATGCGTCATGTTCGTGAACGGGCGCTGTCAGTTGGGACTGGTCATCTCTTAGCCGCCACGGCTTATTTTTAATTATTTTAGTTTTGAATTGTTATCTTTTTATCACGGACGCTTTTGAGGTATTGCATCGTTCTCACATGTTTAACTTCAATATGAATGATGTAACCAATATTTTGTATCAATATTTTAATTTAAAAGAGTGTCCGTGGAGTTTCTTGCCCGTTCTTCTCCATAGGAACCTACTATTTGGAATGGCCAACTAGCTTCTTATTTGTAACTGACCGACCTCTTGACAATTCAAAAGTGCCTGTCAATGGTTTAATTGAAATAAATGCTTTGAGTTTGAGACGGTAAGTCTTTTAGAATAGTTTAGTTTACTAACATAGTGATAAGTCAATGACTAACAATATTCTACATTTAACATCAAACATACCGTTCCGATACTCGTTCCAAGGAACGTGCATCTGTATGCAACCAGCGTTTCTCATTCTAAGTGAGTCAATTGAATTCTGCTTTTTGAGAAATATGTTTAAAACCATAAAATATAATAGGTACAGCTACAAGTATTTCATTGATTTGTACAGCAAGCGGTATGAGTACGTACAGATGGAAAATATGGGGAAAGCCACCATAGTTACCTACACGTAAGGGATCGTCCATTAATCACGTGAGGATAGAAAGAGGGGGAGGGGGTCCGGAAAAAATCACGAAGTATGACAAGGCGGGAGGGGGCGGTGCAGTGGGATATCACGTGTATTAATTGGGGTTCCGTACCAAAATGGTAAAAAGTCCGTACCAAAATGGTAAAAAGGAACCCTTATGGTGAGACTAAGTCTGTCTGTCTGTCTGTCACACCTGGATATCTCAAGAACTACTAATGCTATCAACTTGAAATTTAGAATAGTTTTAGATGACGTTTGCCCAACTATTTTGCAAGCAAGAAAGAAATAAAAAAATAAAAAATTGCAAAAGGGACTGAAAGGGGGTCTGAAAAATTTGAAGTGGCGCTACTAGGGCATGTGGGGTATCATATGAAAAAACGCTGTTTGCACATTCGTAAACATTTTTTTTTAGACAGCGTAAAAAAAAATACCGTTCCCCCCCTTATCTCCGAAGTTTGCAAAGATAAAAATCTGAAATTATTCTATATGATAGAAGCCTAGGTAAAGATTACAGGAAAAATAAAACGATGTCTCTAAATAGCACAGTTTTTCAGAAATCATCAACATCATATATTCGTCCGGAACTCTTGGTGCGCGAGTCCGACTAGCTCTTGACCGGTTTTTTTTTTTTCGTTGAACGCGCGGTTTCTAAACCGAAAAGCACCGTGTGACATTGACTCTCCGTTGCCAGGCAACGATTTCCCAGCCCGCCGCGATAACCGCCCGGCTCGGCTTAGCAGTCACCAGTAAGATACTTAAGATAATTTGTACCAAAAAAAATACACGTGATTTATTTAATTTATTTTTTATTTTATTTATTTTTGGAAGGCTTACAGACTAATAACAATAATATTTATCAACGTTGCTAATTACAAGCCCCCACAGATGAAAGAAAGAGAGAGAAAACTAAATTAGTACTCCCTCATAGTCTAAGTCCCGTATTATAGAACGTCACTCAACACCCAAGCTCTACCTAAAACTAGTCTCAACCAATCAAATGGCTTGAATCTAGCCCCAAGCAATTTTGGGTAGGGAGTAGTCTAAAACCTCGCCACGTATCACCAGCGGGGGGTTGGAGAGTTGCTAAAAACATCACGTGATTAATGGACGACCCATACGTAGGTAGGTACAAATGTTTTGCCTCGTGGAGGAATTCAATCGTCAGACAGGAAATCCCTTTTCACTTCAGTCGAGTTCAACATAGGTACAATTACGTATTACGAAGGCTTGTACATTACGCCACCCAGCAATGGTAACGAAACCAGTATAAGCTAGGCTCTTATTCTACTGAAACTTCGTTCTACGCTAGGCCAGTTCAAGGTCACAGTGTAATAACCACCGACGCGGTGCGGCGGTGCGGTTGAGTGAACCTACCTATTACCTATCTGTGTAACGTACCTACTTTACATAAGTACTTACGTTTCAAGGTGAGTAAGCATGTACTTTATCTAAATGAAATGAAATCGTTTAAAGCAGTTCAAACTGGTTACTTAAACATTATATGTCACCGGAAAATTATGAACTCTAATAAACCAACGATTTTAATTTCAACAAGGTTCTAACTTTTATTATTTTAATCATATTTTATATTGCTTTTTTGTTAATGTGAGGACGTTGTAGGCAGACTGTAGATCGGTAGACCATTTTCTATTTTGTTAAGTACCTGGTACTTTTGACGGGCCTACGCTGTCCTCTCATACCTATTAAAACTGTAATTTGAAAACATTGTAAAATAAAAGCCAATTTTTTTTTTAAAGAGTAACCGTGGAGTTTCTTGCCGGCTCTTCTCCATAGGAAACGACTAATTGGAACCGTGCACCTAGCTTCTGACGTTTCATAAGTGCCCATGTAGGCTTATGTGAAATAAAAATATTTTTGATTTGATTTGAACTTGAGTTTATAATCTATCGGTATTATTTCCGTTAGATTACCTTTATACTGTCGAAAAATTGTGAACTGCAACAAACCATAATAAAAATTTGACGCATTATTCTTCGATAGTACCACTGCTGGACATAGGCATCTCCCAGGCCGCGCCACAACACCCTGTCCTCCGCCTTCAGCATCCAGTATGTCCCAGCTACCTGTTTAACGTCGTCGGTCCATCTAGCTGGGGGGCGTCCCACACTACGCTTGTCGATACGCGGTCTCCACTCCAGGACTTGTCTACTCCACCGGCCATCGGTCCTTCGACAAACATGGCCAGCCCACTGCCACTTCATCTTGCTTAGGTACTCTGCAGGCTATGTCGGTAACTCCGGTTCTCTTCCGAATAACTTAATTTTTAGATCTTATCCTTCAAATAAACTCCAGGCATAGCCCACTCCACGCTGAGTGACCTTGAATTTGTGGACCAGCCCGACTGTCAGAGTTCATAATCTATCCATGGGAAACCGACAAATTGTGAACTTGCTTGTGACGTAACGCGTCTTGCGCTAATACTAAATGGGTAGTATATATACGAGTGACTGTAAATGAAAGTTTTAAGTGACAAAAATAATTAATTTACGTTATAGTATTACTAAGTGAGCGACTGACTGCGAGTGACGAGAAATGAACAGAACAACAACTTACAAACATTAATTTGAGTTACTTAAAATACAAAATGAGACGCTTTTATTTATATTTATAACGTTTAGTTGACCTAGTTTTCATATTTACAACCTCATCTAACCCTAATGATTCACCAAGAATAGAGGGAATCTGGCGATCGGCGCTCGCGCGCCTTCACGCGTTAATGATCACTGTTCTAAGTTCTAACCTAAGCTAACCCAAATGATTCAATAACACCACCCTCTCTGTATTTCTAGTGGCTCACTTAGTCATTTAGCAGCACGACTAGAATTTTAATATCTGAAATGGATTAATCACAACCTACTTTTAGTTAAAGTGAAGTTATTAAAACAGTATCTTATCATCAGTCACTAAGTTTTTTTTTTATTCGTTCGTTTTATAATTCCCCATACTAAATAGTCTACCTAGCTGCGAGCTACTTCGGTAACTAGTTTATGTAAGATTTACACCACGCTAATTAGTAACGTAGCACACTATCAATCACAATCTGTATGATTTTGAAGTATTTAATCCATTGCTTCAGATGTTCGAACAATTTGCAACGAAGATAACGCAATGAATGTTGTTAAACTGTCAAAATGAAACCCACTGATAGTGTGTAACACAACTACGTCACCGGTTTCATAGAGGCCGATTAAGTCTCTGAATAATTAATCCAATACCAAACCTCTCGAGGTTTGGTATTGGATTAATATTTCACAAATAGCAACAGCAATGTGTAATGTCTTTGTCTTTGGGCTTGGTGTGACCCATGTAATTAGTATGTACTATGAATCGACAATAGATTAAATATACTATATCCAATTAATCTAATTAATTAAATCTACATTAGATTAAATAGAAAACTTAGTATCTATAAATTATATTACTTAAAGCTGTACAAAAATTAAACTGAAATATTTACTAATCATGCACAGTTAGAAGATCTACTTGTCTGCAAATATAACTGCTAACACGCTATTTTTAATTTAGTTTAAACTTTATAGTCATTGTTAATTTTATTTCATTATGTATTTCTGCACTTTCTAGCCTGAAGCACAGGTTCAACCTAGTTCAGGCAAATAAGCAACTGTGCTTTACTTTAATTGATTGTAATATATTGCATGCTCTTGTATGTTTACAATGTTTAAAGAAATCTTATCAGAGAATAAGATGAGATAAGATAGAAGAAAACTTACGACTGGACCCGAGCATCCGCGACTCTGCATCACCGACCGACTGGAACCGAATAATATAATAATAATAAATCAGATTCGATTTATTATTATTATATTATTCGGTTTCAGTCGGTCGGTGACGCAGAGTCGCGGATGCTCGGGTCCAGCCGTAAGTTTTCGGTATCATAAGCATATACCCTCTTTTTAGGGTTCCGTAGTTAAGAAAGAACCTTTATAGTTTCACCATGTCCGTCTGTCTGTCTGTCCGCGGCTTAGCTCAGAGACTCTTAGTACTAGAAAGCTGTATTTTGGCGGCATACATTTTATACTTGTTAAGCACAGCCTCTGTTACAACTAAGTTGTCAAAACAAGCGGTTTAAACGATCCTTCACGAAAAGCGTCCCTTATAAGAAACGTTCATAACATTTCCCGAAGTTTAAATAAGTTTCTAACAACTCTCTAAATTCACAAAACTTTACACTCCGTCTTAAAACCATTTAAATTGTGTTTTACGTAGCTGTTTTTTAAGTAGGTATGGATAAGCTTATAAAACTGCTGTGTGAATGAAAACAACAGACTAAACCACAACTCTGTGTGTGTAGGATTATGATTCTTCAAAGGCGAAGAGGAGAGATGCACTCAAGTTCAAAGCGTTTATTTTAATTAATAACATTTAATTAAGCACATTTAGGGTGCTCACCCACGAGCAATTTTTTCGGCGATTTCCTCGGCGATTTTTGTGCGAAAGAAATACATTCACACAAAAATCGCCGAGAAAAACTCTTATAAAGAATAAGAAAAAAAAAGAAAGAAAGAAATTACGTTTATTTGCGGTAAACATGACGCAAAGAAAGATCACAAATACAAAAAGAACAAGTTGGGGGAAAATATGCGTTACATCCACGCAAAACGGCCACCGCTCAGCATAATGCTGTGACCCTATACGAGAAAGAGCCCCAGCGCTGGTTTTCAGCGAGAGCCGGCGTTGACGTGATGACGTCGACCAGTGCAGCATAAAGTGAGATAGACTAAGAAATAATCTAACAAAGTACTTACAGCTTTGGATTGTAAAGGAGTCGGTCTGGACTTAGACCGAAACTTGACTAGTTGATGTGAAAATTTTGTATATAGGTAGCTGACACCCTGGATTGAGACATGGGCTACTTTTTATCCCAATATTCCCACGGGATCGAGACTTACGCGGGTGAAACCGCGGGGCGCAGCTGGTTATATAATAAATGCGAAAGTGCGTTGGTTTGTTAGGCTTTCACGCTAAAACGGCTGAACGGATTTGGATGAAATTTGCAGCATATGGCTAGAGCATGACCTGGATTAGGACATTCAATCCTTTTTATCCCGATTTTCCTACGGGAACGAGACATGTGCGGGTGAAACCGCGGGGTGCAGCTAGTATTAAATAACAATGATGACAGGGACAGGTTTTGAACGCGGTTTAGATGTGCTAATCGCAATCAGTTTCTGTGGTGAAATCCACCCCTAGTTAAAATAACTTAACCTTGAGTGGAGAGGTCGTAGGCAGCCGACTTGGCAGATATGCCAAGTGGAGTAAATTCAGCCCACTATCCATACAAAACTATGGCTATGTGCAAGCGCGTTCATTTAGTAATTTTGTTCGAGAACATTTTTTTGCTAAACTTGGCTGCTATTATGAAAACTTCAAGCCCATTATGAAACTTTGACCGTCTGTTAAAGAAAAGTTTGCGCTGTCGCTTGATTATTATGAAAAATTGTCAGTAGTTTTAATTGCAGTTGTTTTTAGGGTTCCGTACCTCAAAAGGAAAAAAGGAACCCTTATAGGATCACTCGTGTGTCTGTCTGTCTGTCCGTCTGTCACACCTGATTTGGTCCGAATCTACTGGACCAATTAAGTTGAAATTTGGTACACATATGAACTTCTGTGACCCAAACACGGACGTAATACGTAAATAAATTAATTTTGAATATAGAGGTCACTTTTGGGGGCCAAATTAAAAAATTAAAAAAAAAGTTTTGGTGACTGTACCGTGTGACATATCAAATGAAAGGGCTTGTTTTAAGGATTTTATATATATATTTTTTATTATTTTAAAATATTTACTTTTGAAATTATTTAAGAAAATAGATGAAAATTGACCATTCCCCCCCCCTTTATCTCCGAAACTACTGAGCACAAAATTTTGATAAAAATACAGAAAATAGTTGTTTACTTATAGATTACAGGAAAACCTATATGAAGTCTGAGATTATTAAAGTAAACGCAGTGGAAATTGGTTTATATAAAATATATATTGCGTGCGATGTCGATTATCTGAAGTACATAAAATAACAAGTGTAGCCTAGCAACCACAACATAGATTATACTTAAATCTAGAAGGGAAGACTTCATAAAGTAACGCTGGAAGTGCTTTCCTAACAGAGATCTTAAAATAACATGGTAAATCACTCAATATTGTGCGTACAAACTTACATTTCCAGTTGGAATGTATGGGGATCAGTTTTTTAACTACAACGTTAAGTTTGTTCTTGGGAAAAAATCATCCCAACACCGGAACCCTTCATTGTGCGTGATCCGACACGCACTTGGCCGGTTTTTATAGAAAGAACTTTGAACACTAGATTTTAGAAGAGAACCAAACTTTAGAGTTTATTTATTTCTTTTTAAAGGTGTACCAACAACTTCTGTATACACTATATCTAAAGTATAGGCAACGACAAGGCTTGGACAGTCTTACACAATCGCTAATTACAGGTTAAGGGGAATGCTCTAAGGTAGTCCGCGAAATTCAAATATTCCTTACATTTTTCGCAATTTGCAGGACGGTGTCAGGTTGTATGTTAATTAGAATACGATACGATTCACGACCGTAAAAAATATGGCTTTACAGAATTATAATCATTAGAATCAACAATACCAACTCCTTAAGGGGACAATAACCGACTTTTAATGATTTTATACTGAAGATGACGTCTAAACGAGTAGTGTTAATGATTTGAAAAAATATATGATAAATTAGAGCATTTTCTCAATAATATGTGAATATTTTAGATTGTGTTTATATTACATACTAAGGTAAATTAATTTGTAAAGTTATGTCTATCGCGGATAAAAAACTGAGAATGGCGCAAAATCTAGCAAGCGTATTTTTCTGAAACCTTCACCAATTTAAAGATAATTTAATTATTGATCTTTTAGTATATGCGTTTTAATAAAATACCTTTTGTTTTGTGTATAATAAATTAATAATCCGTCAAATTGGGCACAGCGCTCCTTGATTGGCGAGTCCTATTACTGGCTGAACGTACGACGCGTTGCCTGAGTTCAGTACAGAACACGCAAGCTAACCACTCAAGGTCAATGACATATATCTGCGTCTTAAGTTAGAATTGGCCTCAAATATCATGATTTCATGAAATAGTCATTCATTAGGGTAATATGAACTTAGATAAATGAAATCGTTTATTCTGTAAATAGGATATTAAATTCTCTTTTACATGTCATATACATGTTTTTTTTTAAAGCTAGATGTAGCCGACATTTCCTATCTGACTACCACTGAGAAGAAATGGCGAAACAAACTCAGGGTCAAAGTCTCTTTTAAAGGCCTGACATAATCTTGGTCAGATCATGTGAGGACCATGTAGATCCGTGTCTGAAATGGTCTTTTGAGGAAAGAACCACAAAAATTTGAGAGAGTTGTATTGATGATTTGTATAGTTATAATTCTGTGAATAAAGATTTGATACGGCCGCGAATCATATTGAGATCACCATTAAAATTTAACCTGATACTGACCTGCAAATTGCAAAAAACTTAACAAAATTTGAATTTCGCGGGCTACCCTGACGCTTTCACCTTAACCAGCATTCTCAAAAACAATGGAGTAGTACTTGGAAGGATTACTATAAAGTTCTATAATCCACTTTTGAAAATAGCCAAAAAGCAGATTAATCTAAAATTGAGTTTCACTTCTGAATTGAGAATTGGAATTTATAAGGTTACGAAAGCTCGCGAAATTGTCTTTGCAAAAAACGTAAGACATTTTAAATTTCGCGGGCTACATTGAAAGATTCAAAGACTATTAAGAGAAGATTGAAAGATTTTTCACCCTATGTATTGCTAAGATAGAGTTGACAGGTTCTCAACTTCAAATTCTCAATTCAGAAATTGGGTGACACGAGGACGGGCGTAAAATTGAAATCAAGGTAGCAGACTGCACCTTATGACTCTTTAACAGTGTCCGTTATAGTCATAAGTCATTTGTTTAACTTATGTACAGGGAAATCTAATTCTTAAAAGTCAGAATTTAAAAATATAAAAAAATGAAGAAGATGAGAAAAAATACAAAAAAAATGCAATGCTAAGTATACAGTAAAAAATGTCAAGTATATTCTGCTACGCTGAGTTGATTGATATTCTGCTACGTTATCATTAATATTTACAATTATAATTGGGGATTTAAAAATTATTTGACCGAGCAAAATCCTTTTTGCAACTAATAATGATTTCATTTGTTTTTTAAACTGATCCATATTAAAAAAAAATGCATTTACATCAGACTAGTGAAAACGATTCAAAATATGAACTTTTCCAATTGCTTTTCCACGTGTGATTCAGTTTGAGGAACCTAAACCTAGGACCACGCCACGGGTGTTATCTAGCTGACATACTTAAGCAGTGGTTGACTCTGCCAACAGGAAAAGTTGATATTCTGCTCTTTCACTTTCGTTATCTGTTTCGAAGTATGCAATGTTTAAATACTGGAAAATTGAGAACTATTTGAACTATTGCCAAGAACATGCACTGGGGTAATCGAACCAGCTTTTTAGAAAAACCAATAAGGTAATGTGATTTCCTCACGATGTTTTCCTTCACAGTTTTGAGAGCAGTGGAGACGAAGTTATTTACACAAAGTAAAGCGCCTGCCTTTTTTTTTTTGGGTGGGAAATTATCAAATAACTTCTCCCGCTCTGGGCGGAGCGGGAGGGCGTGTCAGACTTTTACTGACTAAAACCCACCCGTGTTCCTTCCGTTGCCTGTGTGCCAGGGCCACGATATCCCTTTCGGACAAACTCGCAACCCTGGCAGGCATTGGTCCTAACGGACCCCGTCAGTTGGTGCTGACATCTCTATGAGGCGCGCGTGGAACACAACGCGCCGTCGACCCGGGACTGGTCCTTTTCGGACGGCGAGCTGCCCATCGCTCACCGTCCGCAAGCCCGTGCCTACGGTGGCCGGCAGTCGGCTTGCGACTCCCGAGGCCCGGAGCGTCTCCTGCGGCGACTAGGGGCGCGACGGGTCGAACCTTGCCTCTCCCTCACGCGTTCCGCCTCCTCCTTCGCAAGCATTACTGCTTCACAGAAGGAGGTGACGGCCTCCCATGCACTCTCGCTCAATTTTTGGTTCTAGGACATGCCGGTTTCCTCACGATGTTTTCCTTCACCGTTTTGAGAGCAGTGGAGATTAAGTTATTTACACAAAGTAAAGCGGGTTCGAACCTACGTCCTACAACTCGTAAGTCAGGGGCCACTGGGCCACCACTAAATAAAAAGAAGCTAATTTACATTAATAAACACAAAAACAGTTAAGTTGAGTAAATGTGGTGTGTCTTTTTGCGGCCGGGAAATGCATTTTACATACAAGCCTGGATCTAGTTATTGCGGAATTAAAACAAATTTTTTTATAAGTATAACATTTTACAGACAAACTAATGACAAAAGTCTTTTACCTCTTTGTTTTTGTATTTTGGGAAATTTAGCGATAGAACATTTTTGTAAATTTTCTTTAAAATTTTTCGTTAAAATATTAAAAAAAAAAATTACATGTAAAAAAAAGTAAAAGTAAAATTTTATTTGTTTAAACATGGTGTACTTACATGATATATACATTGCATGCAAGATATTATGAAATACAGAAAGTTCTAACATGTTCAGCCGCATATCGTGGCGTACAAATTGGTAGGAAGAGATGGTGCACAAACCGTGTTATTATTAATCAAAATTAAATTATAGAAATTATAAAATCATCATTATTAATTAAAGATTAAGTATCATTACAATTCAGCAAGCATATTTTTTAGATAAAATTAAATGTCAAAGTAGTCATTAAATAAATTAGTCAATAAAAAATTATTAATTACTATCATACAAAATTACAAACTACAATTATTTCACAAAAATACAATATATTACAATAACATGTCAATAAAATACAACATCGTCATCTCAAAATCGAAGAAAAATTGTCCTCTTTCATAAACTCTGCTATACTGTAATATGCTCTTTCAGTTAGTAAACTCTTCAATTTACTTTTAAGAGCAGATATATTTAACGATCTCCATGATTTAGGCAATTTATTAAAGATGGCCGGACCCATGCAAAAGATGCTCTTACGCATAAGAGCGGTTTTAGCGCCTTGACCACAAAGTTTGAAGTTATCACGTCTATTTCTAGGGACAGCATCAGACAAAAGCTGAAATAAATTACTATTTGATTTAATGAACATTACTGTTTCCAGGATATATAACGAGGGCAATGTCAATATCTTACATTCTATAAAATGAGATTTACAGCTGTCCGTTGTTTGCAGTCTAAACATCGATCGAATGCACCTTTTCTGTGCCCGAAACGCTATTTCGTTGTCCGTGCTATTCCCCCAAAAGATGACTCCATATCTAAGAATTGATTCGGCTAAACCATAGTAAGCAGTAATTAGCGCATCTGTATTGAGAACCACAGCACGCTGTTTCAGAGCGTAGGCTGCACTACTCAATTTTTTACTAAGTGCCTCTATTTGAGGTTTCCAATTCAATCTAGAATCTATTATTAGTCCCAGAAATTTTATTGTGTCAGCTTCATGGATATTTATATTATCAAATTGAATATTAAGATTGTTAATTGTTTGTGTCCGTTGTCTAAAGTGCATCACGTTAGTCTTTTTTAAATTAATTATTAAATTATTAGAATTTAACCAATTTATAATAGATATTAGTGAATTATTAATGTCATGTTCATATTTGTTTATGTCATTACAAGCTATGGTAATAGTGCAATCGTCAGCAAAAAGTGTCATTGGTTGTTCAGTAACGTTAGGCAAGTCATTTATATACAGGGTGAACAACGGAGGCCCCAATACACTGCCTTGAGGTACTCCGTACATAACTTCGCGTTCCTCTGACCTTGAAGTTTCTTCACGTTTACTTTTTTTATTTATTGCACTGATTTCTGTAACTTGTTTGCGGTTATGAAGATATGATTTAATTAATTCTAAAACGTTGCCTCTAACACCATAGGCTTCAAGTTTCTCTGCCAGGGAATTATAATGGACGCAGTCAAAGGCCTGTGTCATGTCGCAGAATATGGCACAAAAATGTTTTATCCGTGTTTTCGTGACCAAAAGCCTCAATTTGTGTGCAACCCTTAAGGGACTGTGTAATGAGTACAGAAATTCAGTTTAGGTACTGGACAATTTAACGGAGGTCAGTGAGGGTCTTCCCCCACCGGATGACGTCAAATGGTTTGCCGGAAATTTAACCGACCCATGGTTCAAATGGAGAGAAAAAGTGTTTTTGGTCCTTGGAGAACCTAAAAAGGTTTTGTAGAAAATCTGTGAATACTAGTTGTTGCACGCGACTTTGTATGCTTTTTGCTTTTTTGTTTTTTTGTGCTCGTGATTACAATATACAGGGTGTTAAAGTGACTGCGTGCCATAGCTTAGGGTAGGTTATTGATAAAGGAACCCAAAAAAAAAAAAATAAACAAAAAAAATAACTAAACATAAAAAATAAAATAAAAATATGTCTCTTCGTACTTTAACGGGCTTAGGACCGTCAAATAAAATTATTTTAAGTCTAAACGATTGCTATTTTAAGTTAGTAGGTACTAAATTAGGTTGGTCTTGAAATATTTTTATTGCTTACATTTTTTTTTAGAATTTATTTTTTATTTTTCCTGGTTTCCTTTATCGATACTGAACCTACCCCTAAGCTATGGCACGCAGTCTCTTTAACACCCTGTATATGTGTTTTGTGTAATGTATACCTACTAGAGTTTATTATTTTTTCGTATACACGTGTTTATGTGTAAAAAAATGTTTTTTTCTTTCTTTCTTCCACCTGCCTCGTTCTCGTAACGAACAACCTTGTTGGTTTAGTAGTGGAATAAATGATAAAAACTTCATGACGATGTTTCTATTTCCGTATATTAGTCGTTGATCGTGGTGTTACTGCAATATTGCCTGATGATTAATTAATGCAACGAATGAGGTCATGGAAGTACTTCAGCTGCATTGGAACGGGTTAAATATTATGAAATATCTAATTTATTCCCTAGAAACTTATTGGTTTTCTAGTGGTGATTACCACTTCTTTTTACCACGCTTTTTCTAATAAATGAGCCGCAAAATTTCTGGCCTTTTCTCAAAGTTGGTCGCAGTAACTGAGCTTTTTTTTTTCACGGGGTGGAAAATCCTCATGGATGAACACCGCCCTGGTGCGGGCGGCGGGGTCTGTCAGGCTCTTACTGACTAAAAACCACCCCAGTGTTCCCTTCCCACATTTGCACCGGGGAAGTTCGCCTTCCCTGGACCCATTTGCAGTAACTAAGCTAGGGCAACCCCCGACCAAATGGGTTAGGTAAGCTTAGAATTGTGTTCACCCACACGCGAGCCGACCTGAGGGCCTAGACAAATGGCATTCGCTTCGGAGTGATTCTATTTCTACAATCGCTATCGTTATTTCACTTTTTGACAAGCGTTATCGCTATTTATCGATTCGAATTCCTTCATACGAATCGAAAACTAGCGATTACGTTTGTTAAAAAGTGCCACTTGGCTACGCATCTCTATGGAAGTTATCGTTCGACGATGTCGATTCGTTTCATGGAATCGAATGATCATAACATTGTGTAGCTATTTCTATTCGTTGACCTATGATCACGTGACATTTCGATAGCTTATGTCAACCCCATACATTTTGTGGTTTTTCTACTAGCGTTATCGCTAATCGAATGTTACTTTGTCTGGGCCCTCTGGTCATAGTAACAAAATTAGGGCACCCCGACCAAATAGTTTACATCCAAGTTAGTCGCAGTCAGTTAGATATCTGAGACTTGGAGGACACCAAAATGTGAATTATTTGGCGATCACAAAAAGAGGCGCTTTTATTAAATTAGACTGTCCATTAATATTTTTAGTAAATGTGGGGTTTCATGAAATCATACTCGTAGGACAAGTGATAAAAAGATAAGTAATAGTAAGTATGGATAAGTGATAAAAAGAATACTAAGTATATTGTTTACGAAACCGCTAGCTGAGAAAGATCTTTAGAAAACCAACCCCTAGGGAGCCAAACGGGGGAGCTATAAATAAAGTAGGTATAGATATAGTCTCACGGAATTATGTATTTCCATGTCGCAATTTCTTGCAATGGTTGGATAACTCCCGACGGTATTTTGGATATAACTTCTAAAATATCTTTTTTATTTTTAGGGTTCCGTACCCAAAGGGTCCAAATGGATCCCTATTGCTGTCACTTACGTGTCCTTCCATTGTCTGTCATACAGGTTTTACAGCCAAACGGTTAGAGCTACAGTCTTCAAATTTTCACAGTATACGCATCTTGTTGACCCAAAGCCATAAAAAAATGTCAAAAAATGTGGTGGGGTCGTCTTGGCGGTGTCTCTTGACATCGCCAATGCCTTCAATACCCTGCCCTGGAGTTGCATTAGGGAGGCACTCCGATATCACCGGATGCCGACCTACCTCTGTCGAGTGGTCGAGGCCTATTTGACGGACAGGGCCGTCATCTACCCCGGTCACCACGGAGAGTGGAACCGGCGAGAGATGTCGTGCGGTGTCCCACAGGGATCGGTCCTGGGGCCGCATCTGTGGGACATCGGTTACGACTGGGTGCTGCGCGCCGATCTCACGCGAACTATTTTGTAAGTACCTACTTACCTACTTGTCTTCTACCGTCACTAAATCAATGACAAACACACAAAGAATCGCATATTTTTATTGTAAAATCAATATCAATAAAAAAACATAGCTACAAGGTTAAATCCCCATAAACGTCCCCTTCGAGCGAACAATCCATAGTCGGAATCATGTGTATGTCGGCCATTATTATTATTATTAGTTCTGAGTAGATACGTACGTACTAGGGGTGAGACAGAGGCCATCTTAGAGGAGGCGGAAGTGGTAAAATATTGAAAAAACCGGCCAAGTGCGTGTCACACCACGCACAATCAAGGGTTCTGTAGTAGGGGTGAATTTATCCCTAGAACAAACTTAACATTGTAGTTGTGACAAACGTGTTCTCTGATACACAATATTGAGTGATTTACCATGTTGTTTTAAAACCATAGACTTCTTATAGGTTTTCCTGTAATCTATAAGTATAGAACTATTCTCTGTATATTTTTCAATATTTTAGTCTTTTAAGTATAACTTTAATACTACCTAGTTATTTGAAGTATAACTTTAATACTACCTAATTATTTGAAGTATAATTTTAATACTACCTAATTATTTTAAGTATAACTTTAATACTACCTGATTATTTTAAAATAAAAGAAATTATATAAGTATTTGATATTCTCATCAAGTCCTTTCATTTAATATGTCACACGGTACAGTTTGAAAAACTTTTATTATTTATTTTGTAATATTCCCTTAAAGTAAACCCCATATTTATTTACGTTACACGCTCGTGTTCGGGTCGCAGAAATTCATATGTGTACCAAATTTCAAATTAATCGGTCCAGTAGTTTCGGAGCAAATGTGTTGTACAGACGCCTAGACAGACAGACACACACATGAGTGATCAGGATCCTTAGGTTTCCGTTTTTAGGGTTCTGTACCAAAATGGTAAAAAGGAACCCTTATGGTGAGACTAAGTCTGTCTGTCTGTCTGTCACATCTGGATATCTCAAGATCTACTAATGCTATCAACTTGAAATTAGGAATAGTTTTAGATGACGTTTGCCCAACAATTTTGCAAACAAGGAAGAAATAAACAAAAAAATAGCTTTTTGCAAAAGGGACTGAAAGGGGGTCTTAAAAAAGTGGGGCTACTAGGGCATGTATGAAAGAGCGTTGTTTGCACATTTTCAAACATTTTTTTTTAGGCAGCTTAATTTCCGACTTTGTTTTTTTTTCATTTGTTTTATCGAAATAGATCGTTGAGTTTCAAAGTTCTACCGATTTGTTTGAACAAGCATTTAAAAATTGCTATAAAAAATTTAATTGTTTTTTTATATTTTTTCCGTCGATAAAATTAAGCTTAGTTTCCCTCATTTCGATATGTGCACATTATAAAGACTCACTGTATAGGGTCCTCGCTTTTGGAGGCAGTTTTTTATATTAGAACTCCATTACACATATATACATAAACTCACGCCTTCTTCCCATGGGGGTAGGCAGAAATTATAGAACGCCACTTGCTACGCTCATTGCATACTCCTTTTGCTTTTGTTACCTCCATTACAATTTCGTTAAAAACTTGCGGAGGCGGAGGTTCGATTTCTTGCGAAAGTTTCTCATTTGTGGAGGCAAAGACGGGGTTTGCTTACAACCCTAGGACGTATGGGGGACAAGGGGGAAAGTCGCAAACAAGCACAAACGACGCACAAACATACTGCCATTATTTTAAATATACGAACTATTCATATTACGCTCAGCAACGAAAACATCGTAATTTTTTATGATAATTTTGTCTATTAAAGAAGTTCGAAGTGTATTATAATGGGAGCGTCAAGGTTGTGATTAAAATGCGGAATCTACTTGACATAGCGTAAAATATCGGTCAAAGATTATATCATCATTTTTATTGAAGAAGGTCTTTGGTATTTAAATTTCTGATGGTCAGATCGAGACATAACTGAGTCTAATAACAGCTATAAATATGTGTACTGCGGAATAAGGACTACTTTGAGGTTACTTTATACAAAATAACGAGTAGGTACTTATGTACATTTTTGTATATTGGATAGAAATAACGCTTTTACAGTCAAGAATTTTATGATTAAAACTACTTAGATGAGGTCGGTTTCTTAGCCGACTACTCTTAGAGGAAACATCGAAACAAACTCCGTCTGAGTTTTCAAGGTTGCTATTAAAATCATCTCTTTTAATTATTGTCAGCTGACATTGTGATGGTCAGCTGATCATAATATATGAGGATCATTTAGGTTAACGTCATAGGTCTGTATACAAGATGTAACATAAATAACACACAACCAGGGCCCCAACTCTGCTATTTTTATAAATTCAGTCATTCCAACACGATCCCATTGACATTTTGCTAAAAGTTCGTAATCTGCTAAATTCATAATGGTCGATCATTGGTCGGTCAATGTTCTCGTAATAGAATTGTGTTATTATAATGGCATTGTCGTATTGCCATTATTATAAAACCCATTAGTAGAAATGTCATTCATTTGTCATTATGTATGTACGAGATTACCAATAAATGCAATTTCTATCAATGTAGTGTCAGTGGCCGACCATTGAAAAGTCATAATGACGCCATTATTATAGTAGATTACCAAACTTGTCAAAATCAACAATTATGAAATCAATGGTCGACCATTCTGACACTATTGTAATAGCAGACTTGAGGCCCTGTTAAGGGGTCATTGTACAGTCAGTGATCTGTATTACCTGACCCCCCTTACAAAAAGAAGAATAAAGAGATAAAGAGATATTTATTTGTAAACATGTGTAACATTATACATATAAATGCAAATGTGGATGTAAAAGTGAAAAATTCGAGTTCAACAGGTTTTGCCACCATTGGCGTACAAAATTAATTATAGTCACTTGAAATATTACACCATTTAGAAAGAGAAAAAAAATAAAAAAAATAATAATAACAAAATTTAAATATAACACAAATAGATTAGAAACTATCATTTAAAAAATCTTTAACATAATAGTAACATTTTTCAGTAAGTAAGAAGAAAGAAGAAGAAGAAGGGAACAAGGTAAGGGTAGAAGGGTCAGGAAACAGATCACTGACTGTACTATCATTATCAACAACTTTTACTATGGGACCAAACCTGAAATCGCGAAAAAAAAAATCAGCTGTTCCCTACATTTTGACGTCGACATTTTTGAGTTATGAGAACATAAATGTAGGGAACAACTGATTTTATTTTCGTTTTATTTTATGTTACACTTTAGCACACACACACTAGCAAGCTGTGTCATAGCTGTTGCACTAAGCAGATCAAATTGTTATCTTGCAGTTTATGAAGTAAACCTTCTTTAGGCACTCTGGACTTGGGGAGTAAGCTGGTGAATGCATGACGAGAGCGTTACGGAAGTGACGACAGCAATACGGAAGTATAATTAGTATTAATATTGAAGTAAAACTTCTTTACGCACGCTTGACTTGGGGAGTAAGCTGGTGAATGCGTGACGAGAGCGTTACGGAAAGAGGCTACGGAAGTTGGTAAAATTTTAAACATGGAACACACCGCGTCACCGCCGCGGGCCGTCCCGCTTAATAGGTATTTTTTTAAATACACACTGGCTGTTTATACTCTCACAAGACCGCAGCTTTTTTAAAGCAAAACTTCTTTTGCTAGCGAACGGTGATTTCTGTTTTACTTCAGACGTGTGGTCTAAAGCACACTCGTTTTTTTTTGTTATTCGCACACAGGAGACTGCAGCCCCCCGGCAGAGGAGAAGAAAACCTTTACGTCAAGAATTACGAAAAACTATGCTCTTGCTATACTACTTATAATACGTTAGGTATAGTAATACTTTATGCCTAATTTAAAAATAAATGAAATAGAAATAAGAAATAAATACGACGAACGCTAGACCTGAAACAGAAGAGCTAGATATAAACTGAGTCTGTTACTACCAAGTGTCGATATATTTACATAAACTTTGATATTACTCACAGAATTGTGCGCCTGTCGCAAAGTTACGAAAATCGAGGACTTAATATACAACCTGTTTTTTTTGATATCCCATAACTCTAGGGTTATATTCTGTAGGTAAAAATAATACTAAAACTCCTAGAATAGGTGGTCCAAAAATGCATCGTTTCGGAGATATCATCAATCATAATTAAATTAGGTCAAAAATTGTCACCAGTATGACGAATCTTTACTTTTGCGAGGTTGCCAAACTTCGCAGTAGTGTAGTAAAATAAATAGTAAAATAAAATATGTAGGTATGTTGGTATCGGGGCTTCCCGGCGGCAGCTAGTGAAGGGAAAGCTACCTTGTCGACGTTGTCATATTTCACGTAAGGGTGTTTTACATTAATAATCGTGACTTTGCCGAATTATTTTGTATGAAAAATTAAAAAAAAAATAACGAAGGATTGGAACATAACTCATATGCCAGTTGATTCTTTGATATGGCCTCAATCATACCCTAGAGTTATGGGATATAAAAAAAAACACGTTGTATAATAATTAATTTTTTATTATAAATAATTGATTCTTAATAAAATTAAGAATCAATTATTTGTTGAAAATAAAGGTTTTACTAGATGCAAAAATTTGTGGTTTATGCACGCACAGTCCATGTTTTGCCTGTTTACGGCATGTACATTAGTTTTACATTAAGAATACCTGCTTAGGTACTTATTTTAGTTAAATTCATAAATATGTCATAGGTAATATAAATTACAAGATGCACACTACAAAACTATGAAATATGTTCAGTAAAAATTGTTATTAATTTATTTGGTTGTTACTTAGGTAAATAAAAATTGTAAAAAATGTTTGGAATAATTATTTATTTATGTACTATACACAAGATAGCATATTTTCCAGAACAAATTCATTTTATTTATATCGACAATATGACATGTACAGAATAATCACCGGTCTTTGTTACATCATACATGCTATGTTTGATTTTACTTCTACACTTTTTTATATCAAATAATAATTTAAGTTGATGGTAACAAGCAACTTGTTAGCATTATGTCATTCTTAGACTGGCCAACATTTGAGCTAAATTAAATAACTACCCGTAATTATACTAATTCATTACTTATTAGACGGAACTGTGATAATTTAACAAAGTTCTCCTAGCTTCAGAAGTCAAGATCTTTTTAGGCTCGTATGGAGTCAAGATGCGTGATCACATTAAACAAGATTTTTGTTAAAGCAAGCACTTTTTTTTTCAGTGTATGTTAACCATAACAATTTTAATTTACCTTTATCTTACAGAAAATAATGAACAATTTTCTGTATTTTTGCAGAATTGTAGACTCAGTACGGTAGGGGACTACGGGGGGGGGGGGGGAGTAGTCCCCTTATCTCCAAAACTATGGTCAATTCTAATTTATTTTCCTAAATAACTTTATAAATAATTATTTTAAAATTATAATTTAAAAAAAATTGAAACCCTCACAAGTTCTTTCATTGAACATTGATATATCACACGGTACCGTTTGCAAAACTTTTCTTTTTAATTTTCCTCCCAAAAGTGACCCCCATATTCAAAATTCATTCGTTTAGGTTACAAGGCCGTGTTTGGGTCACAGAAATTCATATTATGTGTAATTTCAACTTAATCGGTCCAGCAGATTTGGAGCAAAGTGGCTGTGACAGACAGACAGACAGCCAGCCAGACAGACACACGAGTGATCCTATAAGGATTCTGTTTTTTTCTTTGGAGGTACAGAACACTAAAAACACTACAAAGTGAAAATTAACTTTAATTTCGGAAGTCCGTGTCTTGGTTTTGTATTTTTGTTTTTTGCCAACGATTTCCGAAATTAAAGTTATTTTTCACTTTGTACTGTTTTTTTGGAAGACGGTTGTTTTTTTTGTATAAAAAATGTTTATGATATCTTTAGACATTTGCTATCAATGTATATTGCCTTTAAACAGTTATAAAACACAGGGCTCAAGTTTAAAGAAATAAATAATGTATGTCTGCTATTCCTCTTAAAAAAAAAACTCCGTCGTCGTAGAAGTGTTTCACAAGCACAGGAACGAACATTTATCACTACGGTGGCTCTGATTGATGGCACTTTCAGACGATTAAGTTTAGATAGTTGAATTAGCTTTAAAAATAACATATATTTAATAGAACCTCAAATCATTCTCATTTTGCTTTCCTAAAAATATAAAAACATAATTGAACACTCTAATATAATGAATGCGCCTCTTTTTGTGTACCTCTAAATAATTCCTATTTTGGGGACCTATAAAGACTGAGGCCCGTATTACAGAACGTCA
This sequence comes from Tiliacea aurago, assembly GCA_948098905.1. Lineage (NCBI taxonomy): Eukaryota > Metazoa > Arthropoda > Insecta > Lepidoptera > Noctuidae > Tiliacea > Tiliacea aurago. Next base: position 23,871,373 of record OX402578.1, read on the forward strand.
CTCAATACTCAAGGATTGCTTAAATGTAGTTTCAACCAATCAAATGGCTTGAATCTAGTTATAAGTAATGCTTGAGTATTGAGTGAAGTTCTGTAATACGGGCCTTAATAACCAAGTAACTACGACCAACTTGGATGTAGCGCAATTGGTTACAGTTCTAACTTTTTTTGTTAGCCTATAATGTTCCCACTGCTGGGTCACAGGCCTCCTCTGTGAGAGGGAGTGGGCCGTAATCCACCACGCGAGCCCAGTGCGGGTTGGTAGATGTCACATGTCTTTGAATTTTTGGTTCTAGGACATGCCGGTTTCCTCACGATGTTTTCCTTCACCGTTTTGAGACCAGCGTTTTTTTGGTGATAGGTTGGAAATCCTCATGGATGTCGTCCGGTCTGGGGCGGATAGAGAGGTCTGTCTGACTTCTACTGACTAAAACCACCCCGTGTTCCCTCGCACACTTGCACTGGAGGCTACGGGGCTACGGAGGCACTTAAGCACTCTTCAACCTAACTCAATTGGTCGGGGAATCCTAGCTTTGTTACTGCGACCAAAAGTGACAAAAGGCCAGAAATTAAAAAAGAGGTTCATTTATTTTAAAAAGATGTGCATCATTTTAAGCCCAAAAAGTTCGTGGACGTTCATTTATATTACTGGACAATTTTTTATGTCTGTAACAAATGTTTTTTTTTTTTTAAGTGTGTATCATTACAAGGTCAATAAGTTTTTAGAGGATTTAAAATACTGGTATTCAGCTACACCCGGTTAGACTGGAAGCCGAACCCAACATAGTTGGAAAAAGGCTGGACAGATGATGAAGTTTTAGAGAATCAGTCAAATATAACCCTTAAATGTAGATAGGTAGGTACAAAACACCAAAATATGATGAACCTGTACCAACCAATACTGTGCTTGTGAACCTTCGGTAGGCTTGCAGAAAAAATATCGATGTATCATTCTAAATATTTTTTGTTCGTTATATCGATATTTTTCGGCGATATCTATTATATCGATATCAAATATCGAAAATGTATCAAATATGATATATTTTATAGCAACACCGTTGTCCCACTGACTTATACCGCTAGAATTCAGAGTCGTAAAAAAGTAAACTTCTTTTGATCAATGTTTTATTAGTTTAAAAGTATACGTCAGAAATTATGTGTCTAGTTTGGAATTTCTATGAATAAAAAACTAACACAATTCAATTTCAGAAAGTTCGTACCTTTTTAGAAAATTTCACCGATATATCGATATTTTTTATCGATAGGTACCTATATCGAAATTGATAAGTATCGATTTTTTATATCGATACGACATGTATCGATACTTTTTGGCACTTCTTGCATCCCTAACCATCGGTACACCCAATTAATTACGTCATAATTGATAATTTTCTAACAAGAAATCGATACTGTACCTTGGGACCAAACCCAACACACCTATAATCTTCAGTCTTCACCCGTACATGCTAATTTCCAAGCGGACCGATACATTTGTCCTACTTTGTATGCCACGTAGCTGTCACCTCCCAACAGCCTTCCAATCAGAATTACAAGATTCCCGTTGTTTTGAAAAAGCAGCCAATTATACCTGATGCTCAGTGAAGTTCTGATAAGTCAGAAGTTCTGACGTGGTCTGATTGCGTCAGTAATCCTCTCTTGTTTGCCAAAGAATACAGATTTGTTGGCGTGAATCCCTTAACTGATCCTAATTGTCAGCGATTTCATTAATGCGATTAAACTTTGTTGATTATTTAGAACAAATTTTCGCAATAATTCACTGAACAATTTTAGATGAGTTTCATTCAGGTGATTCGCGTGTAAATGATGGAGTTTGTTTAATGAATTTGTGATTTTTGCTGTAAGCTTCTAAGAAATTGTGTTTATGTAGAATATCGTCATATTTTTGGTTGGTAAAATTGGTCCTTTGATACGACGCACGTTTAAACAGATAACATAACAATATCACGCCTTGTTTCCCCGAAGGGTTGAGCAGAAGTGTACCTGTACAGTAGTATCTACACCCCCATTTAGCCAGTTATGTTTAAGTCCCATGTTATTACTTTGCTTGGGGCAAGCCTATTGATATCAACCAGGCGAATATAAACTCCGGGGAGCTACTGAGATATTCTATATAGAAAAATCCAATATCACTTTGCCCGACCCTGGAATCGAACCCAGGACCTCATGCTCAGCAGTAGCGCTTGCATCCACTAGACCAACGAGGTAGTCTTTAAATTGAAACCTCGAAATAAGTAAAAGAAAGAAAGAAAAATATTTTATTTGGGACACGCACAAGAAATTCAAAAATAGCATTTTAAACTAACCAACCATACCTACACAAAAAAAATATCAATCAAGACTGGTGCGATGCCTAAAAGTCTCCTATCTGAGCATAATGCTGCGATATTTAAAAAATAAATACCACAGCGCTGGTATTCTAAACAAGAACAAAAAGAAAAGTTTTCTGAAGTAAGAAAATTAGTTTAGTATTAAAGATGATCACCCATCCACGGACCAACGGCGGCAAGCGTAGCTTAACCTGATCGATCGACCCGAGTGGCTGTTGTTACTTAGCCACAAGCCTCTTATCCTTTTATATCACGAAGCTACGCGCGCTTGGCTTGTGATCACCAAGTGTACAAAAATGCTGAGTACAAAAATGCGTGAAGACGCACTGAACAAAAAAAAGTGTTTCCTTTAACAAAAATCTTGTATAATGTGATCACGTATCTTGACTCCATACGAGCCAAACAAGATCTTGACTTCTAAAGCTAGGAGAACTTTGTTAAATTATCAGAGTTCCGTTTAATAAGTAATGAATTTGTTTAATTACGGGTAGTTATTACCTATTTAATTTAGCTTAAATGTTGGCTAGTTTAAGAATAATAAATACTAACAAGTTGCTTGTTACCATGCACTTAAAATCAAACAAAGCATGTATGATGAAACAAACACCGGTGATTATTCTGTACATGTCACATTGTCGATATAAGTTTAATGAATTTGTTCTGGCAAATATTGATTCCAAACATTTTAACGCCTACTACCACGTGTGTGAATGTGGGTGTAGGTACATACTAAGGTACACCCCTGCCTAACCCTACGGGGAATTACAGGCGTGATGTTATGTTATGTCATATTTTTAGGGTTCCGTACCTCAAAATGAACAAAACGGAACCCTTTTAGGATCAGTCATGTGTCTATCTGTCTGTCCGTCTGTCACAGCCGATTTACTCCGAATCTACTGGACCGATTAAGTTGAAATTTAGTACACATATGAGTTTCTGTGACCCAAACACGGACGTGTAACGTAAATAAATGAATTTTGAATATGGGGGTCACTTTTAGGGGCAAATAAGAGCGTTTACACCTTACGGCATTTCATACAAACTTTCAAGCCCTTTTTTTTCCGAAATTACTGAAGCGATTTTAATGAAACTTCATACGCTTAAGCAGGATACAAAGGTCTTAAAAGTTAGTTAAGAACATTTTCAAGCGTATGATGTTTCATTAAAATCGGATCAGTCATTTTAGAAAAAAGGGCTTGAAAGTTTGTATGAAATGCCGTAAGGTGGAAACGCTCATAAGAAAGTAAATAAAAGGAAAATAAATAAAAAAAAGTTATACAAACTGTACCGAGTGACATATCAAATGAAATAGCTTGTTGTAAAGATTTCGGATAATATTTTTTTATAACTTTAAAATAAATGCTTTTAAAATTATTAAAGAAAATAGATGAAAATTTACCCTTATCTCCTAAATTAGTGAACCAAAAAAAAAACAAATACATAAAATTGTTCTTTACTTATTTTTTAGTTTTTTTTTCTTTTTCTTTTTTTTTACTTTTTCAAGTCAAGTTATAATTTTGAAGCATGTGACCTATTTTCATACATAAAGTTGATATTATTTTCCGGCTTACTGAGTAGTAAGATCAACTTGTGTTTCAGCTTTAAAAGCCAATAAAATCGCTTTTCTCTGAGTATCTTAAAATATTTTTCACGTGTCAAGAGGATTGATGCGCTACGTTCTCTATTTATTTTTAGGAACGTGTTGATTTTTGCAATTTCCTGCTGTTCCGTAAGTTCACGCAATGTACAGATGCGGGCAAAATCACGCTTTTTAAAACATATTTCATTCATCATTATCTCTGAAACTACTGGGCCTAACATTTTGAAAAAAATACAGAAAATAGTTCTTTTACCTATATATTACAGAAAAACCTGTAAAAAGTCTATGATCTTAAAATAACATGGTAAATCATTCAATATTGTACGTACAAACTTACATGTGCAGTTGGAATGTATGAGGGAACATATTTTCAACTACAATGTTAAGTTTGGTCTTACGATAAATTAATCCCCACTACGGAACCCTTCGTTGTGCGTAGTCTGACACGCACTTGACCGGTTTTATAATAAGGAAATTAAACTTTGTTTTTAATTCAAAATTTATACCTACGAACATTGTAATATTTCTCAAAAAAAACCAATATATTTGTAGCCGACATACATACTGCCAAATTGTCAAAATAAAAAAGTCAAAGGGTCATCCTTTGACTAAGTATTTCATCACCACTGCTCTCAAAACGGTGGAGGAAAACATCGTGAGGCATGTCCTAGAAAAAAAAAATCGAAGACATGTGACATCTACCAACCCGCACTGGGCCCCAAGTCTGCTATTTTTATAAATTCAGTCATTCCAACACGATCCCATTGTAATTTTGCTAAAAGTTCGTAATCTGCTAAATTCATAATGGTCGATCATTGGTCGGTCAATGTTCTCATAATAGAATTGTGTTATTATAATGGCATTGTGGTATTGCCATTATTATAAAACCCATTAGTAGAAATGTCATTCATTTGTCATTATGTACGAGATTACCAATAAATGCAATTTCTTTCAATGTAGTGTCAGTGGCCGACCATTGGAAATTCATAATGACGCCATTATAATAGTAGATTACCAAACTTGTCAAAATCAACAATTGTGAAATCAATGATCGACCATTCTGACACTATTGTAATAGCAGACTTGAGGCCCAGATCTCTCACCCGAAGCACGCAGTGTTTGCTGCTCCCGGCGGCGTAAGCTTACCGTCCACAAAGTCAGTAACTGTTTACATGAAGTAGGTATATTGCGTTGCCATTTAACGTCTGAATACTTTAAAGCAGCCAAATGTATAAAACCAAAACTTTGCTTCCCTAAAACGGTCCTATATTTCATGTGCCCTAACCTTTTTCTACATATCTCGAAGTAGAACTCTAGTAAGTAAACAAATGTCTATAAAAAATGTCGATCATGAGTTTGGACGATCCCTTATTAAGTCGAACGGCAAATAGAACGGCCCTCGGTCTGTTGACCCTTTGCTTTAACAAACCAGGCCAGACCGCGGACAATAGGGCTGGCAGAATATCTGCGTGTGCATGACTAGGTATGTCTTACATGAGGACTTAGAAAGTTTGATTTGGTTTTTAGGGCTAGTTCATCTATGTGGCATGCTACGTTTAATTTCAGTTTATCTATCAAAATAAGCACAGTGTTATAGACGACACAAACGCCAGAAAATTCAAAATAAAGGGTGATATTGATCTACTAATGATCTATCATTCAGACATGGCAGCCACGATGGGGTTTTGCGTTCGATTTTCAATCTAGGCTTTGTTATTTGGGATTAAGAGTTACTCCGTACAAACTTTGGAAACTTTGTAGGTATAATATAGGTACCTATTGTAGAAGACCGTTCAGCAAACAAAATGTAGGTGTAGTTCCCGATACAACCAACTTTACACCTTTTGCTCGGCCCAGACTTAAGACGCAGTGAACTTGAGTGGTTAGATTGCGTGTTCTGTACTGAGCTCACGCAACGCGTCGTACGTTTAGCCAGTAATAGGACTCGCCCATCAAGGAGTGCTGTCCCCAATTTGACGCATTATTAATTTATTATACACAAAACAAAAGGTATTTTAATAAAACGCGTATACTAAAAGATCAATAATTAAATTATCTTTAAATTGGTGAAGGTTTCAGAAAAATAAGCTTGGTAGATTTTGCGCCATTCTCAGTTTTTTATCTGCGTTAGACATAACTTTACAAATTAATTACACTATGTAATATAATCTAACATATTCACATATTAAATTATTGAGAAAATGCTCTAATTTAACATATTATATTTTTTTCAAATCATTAACACTACTCGTTTAGACGTGATCTTCAGTATAAAATCATTAAAAGTCGGTTATCGTCACCTTAAATTATTTTTCCCTTCCTTATTCTTCCTTCCCTATAAAATTATAGACTAATTAGAAGAAAACCACCATCCATTCATTGTTAGCAAGGGGCTTAAGCCGAGCTGTCAATAAGATCTGAGATTAAGCTGAAGTCAATCTACTGCCGCGACTCTAAGTGTGGCAAAACTGTCTAAGTGAGGCAAACGGCCTCTCTGCTTTTAAACGCCTATTGTTGAGGAAAATGCAATTTGGGCAAAGTGTTATTGGGTTTTCCACCAGGAATTTATTAGTACACAGCAGCCCGGAGTAAGGATGTGTGCCTGCTTGCAATAAATTTACATGGGACTTAAATACAACTGGCGAAATGTCGGTGTACACCTCTTTATAACCCTTCGGGGCGATGTTTGTTAAATTAGCAAAACTTTGAGTAAAATGTTAATAAATGTCAAAAGTACACGATGTTTATCCATAGGTATATCCTAACTACAATAAATCAGTAAAATCATTCATAAAAACATGGGTTTTCATTTCCTACTGCTGTGTCAAAAACAATCAAAATTGGTTGGGCATTTAGCCATAAAAACGTAGTTAGGTATTGAACTAAATAACTAACTAACTACTCCCAAATTATATTAGATAAGTAAGTACCCAAAATGAGTGTGGATTCAATTACCTGTTTATGTAAGTAAGTTTATGACGTGCTTTTATTAAATTCCCAACAACAATGCATTGCAGGAAAAGAAAACTTAAATGGATTGAAACTATAACCATTACCCCGACTGTCCGTAAATTAATAATAATGGCGCCGACGAGTCTCCTCTCGCTCGTCTGTCTCATGGCGATTGCACAAAAAGTTTTGTTTAAATACTTTTAAAAGTATGACTTTGCGATAGTTTTGTCTGCGATAATTATTAAATCGGGTACTGTTGTTTTAATAAAAGTTTTAGTATCGGTCGGGTGAGGAAAACTTCATAAAATGGTTTTTTGTTTTGGTAAAAGTTTCTATTATGTTGCTAGTTTTTGAATAAATATTAATGGCATGACTAATGGTTTAGGTATAAAAAAAATACCTTCCCATTGATATTCTAGTAACAGTTACCAATCCTATTTACGGTTTGAAATAAAGCACATTTTTCACTAGGACCAAGTACGTTACTTTCCGTGCATTCGCTAGGTATCTGTATCAAAACTGCACTACAGTAAGTGTATAAGGTAAAAAGCTTTCAGACTTCGTTTTTTTTTTGTGTTGGGAAATTATCAAATAACTTCTCCCGCTCTGGGCGGAGCGGGAGGGCGTGTCAGACTTTTACTGACTAAAACCGACCCGTGTTCCTGTGTGCCAGGGCCTCGGCCCTTTCGGACAAATCCGCAACCCTGGCAGGCATCGGCCCTAATGGACCCCATCAGTTTGTGCTGACATCTTTAGGAGGCGCGCGTGGAACACAACGCGTTGTCGATCCGGGCCTGGTCCATATCGGACGATGAGCTACCCATCTACCCTTTGCTCACCGTCCGCAAGCCCGCGCCTACGGTGACCGGAAATCGGCCTGGGATTCCCGACGCTCAGGTCGTCTCCTGCGACGACTAGGGGCGTGAGGGCGCGAAATTTGCCTCTCTCTCACGCGTTCCGCAGCATTACTGCTTCGAAGAAGGAGGTTATTACCTCCCATGCACTCTCGCTCCGTACCATGGCTTGGACCAGGGCCGGACGCGAGAGATCGCCGTCACCGATCGCCTCCGCGAGGACACGGCGGTGCTTCGCCCAAGCCGGGCAAACTTCCACCGTATGCTCCACCGTATTCTCCGGGCGATCCACACAGTGGTAACACCCGGGCATTTCCTCCAGGCGTGCCTCCGGCAGTAGGCGTTTGGCCCGCTCCAGTCTAAAATTACTTACCCGCACTTAGCAAGCTTGCTAATTCTTTTTCTTCATAAAAATAGACGTTTGCTCAACAGTGGGACTTATACAATCCAGTACTTACGAAATTCCTTTACATAATTTAGTAAGAAAAACAAAGTCTTATCTATATTAACATCTTACAAGAGCACTTCAACAATCCAACATTCTAACTAAACGAGAAAGTTATGATAAAGTAATAAAACAAATGAAGAACGTTGTCAGCCCTGCGAAAAGTGTCGGTTCTGAATATTACAAATAAAGTGACTGGGATATGTGTATCTACTGAAGTAAACTAGAAGTAAGCTGTTACATAGTCCTGCCCTTGGACTGAACTCCAAAAATGTACGTAAACAAATAAATTGTACATTTCTGGGAAATAAAATGACAAATCTTTTTCGATTATCTTTAACTCAAATGTTGCTGGTAGAGAATATCTCATGATGATGGCAAAGTACTTTTGAATGGCCCTGGCATATTCAGTGTTGAAATAGGTTCATAGCTTCTGTACGGAAAAGTAATTGTTTGGATCTAAACGATTTTTAGTTTGTATAAGTTGATCGTGTATTATTTATTTTCTAATTTATTTTATAGGTATTTTGTACCAGCCTTTTTTGTTTATCAGTGGTTTGTAAATGGAGTTCAATTTAATTTTTTTTAAGAACACTGTTTATGTTAGCTGTAAGTTACCCGAATAGAATAAAATAAATAAAGCCACATGAAAAAGCTGCATAGTTTAAACATATTATGCAATTATTATATTCTGCATATTTTGCTAACTTTATTTATGATTCGAATAACAACTAGGTACTGTAAAAAACATGAGTACCTTTATTATAAATCACAATAAAAGCTTCTACAGACCGACGCGACTCGCGACGCGTCACATCATATAGGCACCACTCGTCGCGCGACACGCGGGGCCTTAGTGCCACGTTGCGGGTCGCGCCGGTCTGTAGAAGCCTTTATTGTGTATTCCAGTTGCCTTTATACAATCTGTTTTTTTCTCGCCAGCTGTGCAAAGCTAGCGAGCTAGCTTAGAAAAAGCACAGGCAAGGCATTTGGAATCCTTTTATGGAATGAAATGCCGGCTATAGGATATCGGGCTAAAAGCGTGTCCCAGCTCTATTTAACAGCCGACCGGCCACTTTGTAACAGTGTGGCCGTAAATCCTAAGTTATGAGCGTTCTGGGCGTAGGTAAGTGAACTTTACGTCCAATACAGAGAGAATGAGCATTGATCTTCACGTTTGCGTACTGTGCTGGCGATTTCAGACTTTATGGCTGGTTTCATTGGGATGTTTCCTTCACTGGTAATAATTCTGTCAAATATTTGTAGATTACGGTAGTCGACATAAAATATACTCCTGGTCGAAATTCGACCCCTCTACTTATAATCTATACAACATTTCCCAGAATTAACGAACAACCTCTTAAGCGGTCATTGTACTCATGATTATGAACAACTATGGGACCAAACCTGAAATCGCGAAAAAAAAATCAGCTGTCAACTTATAGTATAACGGAGAATGGATGGAATGGAGAGGGGCTTGTGGCTAAGTAAAACAAGCCGCACGGGTCTGGGTCGATCGATCAGGGGGCCTAAATGGACGCTTAGGCAGAATCATAATATGATCTGCGTACAATTCATACATCCCGCAATTCAACCGCGAAAAAAAATCAGCTGTTCCCTACATTTTGACGAGTTAGGTAATCGAACATAAATGTAGGGAACAGCAGATTTTTTTTCGCGGTTGAATTGCGGGATGTATGAATTGTACGCAGATCATATTATGATTCTGCCTAAGCGTCCATTTAGGCCCCCTGATCGATCGACCCAGACCCGTGCGGCTTGTTTTACTTAGCCACAAGCCCCTCTCCATTCCATCCATTCTCCGTTATACTATAAGTACAGCTTCTATTATTCTATTCCTTGGTGATAATATGGGAACGTTGAACCATTTTCATATTTACGCCTGCCCCATCGTAGTTTATGAAGGTCTTAGTAATATTACTACAATGTATGTGAAAATGTGCTTGAACGGGTTCCCTGAACAAGTCGTTATGATAATGTAAGCTTGCGATAGGTACTTACCTACTTGAATAGACCGAGACTGAGGCGACTGATAAAATTGGCCAAATGATCACAGCGTTTCAATAAACATTACCTAATTACAATTGGTGAAGAACTGAAGACCACAAATAACAGCATAGAGACATAGTCATGGTCTATCCATGTGCCGAATTTCATCCAAATCCGTTCAGCCATTTTAGCGTAAAAGCGTAACAAACAAACAAATAAATAAACTTACTTTCGCATTTATATAATATTAGTTAGAAGTTAGGATTACGATACCCACGACCGACTATAATAAACAACAATTGCTTTGAAAGCGGGCTTATTAACATCCGGACTACAGTAATTAAATAAGATATACTTACAACATTATTTTAAGTATATGCGAAACCTGAATATAGTTTGCTCAGAATAAGGAACTGAATCGATTTCAATAATTTTTACACCATGTTATATTTTGTCTCAAAAATATTTAAGTGTGATGGAAAATGTTATCACCATTTAATTACTTGCAATACAATCACCGTACGGTTAGCTACCTACTGCCAAATTATTATCAATGAGCATTAGACGACCCTGGAGGCGCGGGGGCGTCGTTAGCATGTTTTTGTACGGACAACCCGGTAACATAACAACCTTATAACTTTGTGATTTTTCATGATACAGTTTTGGAATTTTGTATGGACTTAGATTCTTTACTTAAAAATAATACTTAATAACTTCTCCCGCTCTGGGCGGAGCGGGAGGGCGTGTCAGACTTTTACTGACTAAAACCCACCCGTGTTCCTTCAGTTGCCTGTGTGCCAGGGCCACGATATCCCTTTCAGACAAACTCGCAACCCTATTTTTTTTCTTTTTTTGGGTGGGAAATTATCAAATAACTTCTCCCACTCTGAGCGGAGGAGGGCGTGTCAGACTTTTACTGACTAAAACCCACCCGTATTCCTTCATTTGCCTGTGTGCCAGGGCCACGATATCCCTTTCAGACAAACTCGCAACCCTGGCAGGACGTCATTGTGCTGTAATTGTGTTATTCTAGTGTGCGTGCATTTTGCTGCCAACAGTTGGACGCAATTTTTTTCGTCAAGTTTACTTTTGACTGTCTATCTATACTCCGTGGGTTTATGTAGATAAATAAAAGTAAACAAAAAAAAAACACGTTACGAGAGAGCTCTCAAGGAACCGACTAAACGTAATACCTGTCTCTTCAGTTGTCATGCTACGTCACAATTGTACTCTTCAATTTAGCAACGTTTTATTTCGTTGACGTTTAGATAACCTGTCTTTTTGGGCTCTTTACAATAAGCAGATTACAAAATATTATAGTATTATTATAAATCTAACTAGAAAATTGTGCTCAAGCAACTACATCTACAAAGAGTAGTTTAAGAATAAATGAAAAAATTTAACATACAGTAAGAAAGAAATAATAAATAAAACTACCGTAAAAATCAAAAATAATTTGGTTATAAGTTACAACGTATTTTTAAATAAGAAAGTGTCATCTATAAAAACCCTTTTTATTATTTGTTTACCTTTATTTAACTACCTAAACCAACTGACTATAGACATATTTATAGCTTTGGTGTAATTATAGTGTCACTTACATTGCCGGTGGTCCATGTATGGCGGTGCTCCTCCTCCTCGCCGACGCCCGAGGGTAGCTCCACCATCGTCTCCAACCAGTTGTGACCTGAAACAAATAATTTCAGCCTTAAATATTAAATTAATATATACATACAACGTGTTAGAATTTAGTTGACATGAGATAGTCTATTGATTTTTGAAGTGTGATCTTTAAGTTATTGTTGTGTGGATGATGACCAATGACGTATTATAAATAGACGCGTCATACACGAACATTGGTGCACTCAAAAACAGCGTTAGCCATGAATGTAGCTACATACTTGCGTACAATCATACAGTGCGCGAAGAAAAGGAAAGACCTATACCAATAACTGTTGTTAGAAAGAGATGAACATACATATTTAGATACGTCACTAGCTGCTGCATGTTCATTGGCGCGTACGCGTCGGTCGCAGCAGTCAGGAAAAATGGCTGACTGGCTGTACATGTACAAAACAAAACAACGTTATCTTAAAATAAAAAAAATACATTAAGTACTTATGCATGAAATGAGACGTTTTTCCGTACTCCCACAGTAGTAGTGGAATTTGTACATCGTGTATAGACACGGGAAGGCATTTTCTTCACAAATAATTGCTGAGAATTGCGAGTGATTGTGACGTGTAGGCGCGTCACTGGATGGTGCGCGACTAATTTCATGTCAGGCAACTGCCTGGTATTTACTTTGCCAATATTGAGCGCGGGTAACGCATCTAAAGGTAATATGCATCATTGATGATGACAATCATTTTTACGTTGGATATGACAGTCATCCTATACCACTAGATGGCGCTACTTTTTGTATGGTTAGGATCGATTTATGTTTATTATGTTTATTTTTTTATCTCCACAAATTACATCTTATACTAGTTATACATATAGTTGACAGGTATTTTGTTAATATTTTGTGATTTGTGGGAGATCTGGAGTCTAAACTAAGCCTTAGGCCTGTATTTTAGAACTCCAGGACCGCCATTTTATCACATAGTAAAGGGACAACCTTTACTATGTGATAAAATGGCGTGCTACAATTGCGAGTGACTGATGGTGTGTGTGTGTGTGTGTGACAGTTTGTGGGGGTTGTGTGAGTGTGTGTGTGGGGGTGTGTGTGAGTGTGTGTGTGTGGGGGTGTGTGTGTGCATGTGTTTAATGCCTATATTTATTGTCCATATTCATTGTACATACAATATTTCATAAATATATAATACAATTATGTAGATGTGCATAGAAAATGTAATATTAAAATATTGTACGTAGAAAACTACCAAGCACTTGCAACACCACTGCCGAGTAGCTTCCCGTTGGTAGAAGCCACTCAGACAATGCGGAACAAGTCCCATGAATAAAAATAAAATTAAAATTACAGTATATACACTGTTACTTTACTATCTCAAGGAGTTTTTCCGTTTCAGCGTAACTTCGATAACCATTTGTTAATTTTGTTTTTACATTCAATTTTACGACAATTAGCTATATCTATGACTTTATTTACTTTATTGAATAATTCGCCTCTTCGGAATAGGAAAAATCTTTGCGCAAAAGCAGTATTGACAGCAGTTGACTCACATATTGCGTAATTTCTTCTAGAGAGGGCTATGCGTTTTCTTCTTTCTTCAGGTAAGTCAGAGTGCTGAAAAAGTATAGTTAGCAATATGTACAGCTGGCGTACAGTTAGCACTTGAGTTTCCTCATAAAGTATTGAGGTGGAGAAAAGACGAGGTTTGGATAAACTAACTTTGAGTATCATCCTTTGGGCTCTTTCCGCGGTTATCATTTTAGTTTTGCATGCTCCTCCCCATGTTGTGATCCAATAACTAATTATTGATTGCACCAAAGCTTCATAAACCATCCTTATAATCTGTTTCTCTGCTACATCGTGAAGCTCTTTGAAAATGTATGTGAGCTTACGTATTCTTTTTGATAGAGATTGAATGTGAGTTTCAAAAGTTAAATTAGCATCAATTTCGACTCCAAGATATTTAAGACATTTGGTGGGACTAATATTAGGACAATTACAGTTTGGAGATGGAGGAAAGTTACATTTATGTACAGAGATGTTATAATTGGTAAGGTTAGCAACTTCCTTTTTATTATGAATTGAGAATACAATGTATTTGGTTTTGTCTCCATTCAAAGTAAGAGAATTTGATGATAGCCAGTGACACACCGTGTTAAAACCGTCTTGCGCAAGACTAAAAAGCTCACTCCACGAATCAGCAAAAAAGGTTAAGGCAGTGTCATCAGCATATGCGGAGATGCGGCAATTTCTAATCTTAAGCATACAGAGCTCATTTATGTAGCAGAGAAAAAGAGTGGGTCCCAATATACTGCCTTGTGGCACCCCAAATTCAACGGGAAGTTCGTCACTAATGTGATCTCCAATTTTTACAGATTGAGTTATGTTTTTTAAATAATTTGATAGCAATGCGAGTGGAATGCCCCTAATACCATGGTCTTCAAGTTTTTGCACAAGGTGGGGAACAGAGACAGTGTCAAAGGCCTTGGCGAGATCAAGAAATATAGTCAAACATTTATTTTTACTATCTAATTTGTTAACTAAAAAGTTAACAAGATCATGTACTGCATTATCTGCTGAGCGGCCTGCTCTGAAACCATATTGCGTATTAGAAAACAAATTGTGTTCTTCCAGGTATTTTATTAACCTGTTGTTGATTACACGTTCAAATATCTTCGATAACGTTGTTAGGATCGCGATTGGCCTATAGTTGCTGACGTTGTCTCTGTCACCCGTCTTGTGAATCGGGTGCACCACAGCTCTTTTTAATGCGTCGGGAAATATTCCAGAATCAAAACAGCGGTTTATTAAATTGGTAAGAACAGGTGTTATAGAATCGGATATATGCTTTAATACCTCAGCACTAATCTGGTCCCAACCAGGAGAGCAGTCACTTTTTAATAGTTGAATCGTTCTTTCATTTGTTTATTTTTATTTATTTTGTTAAACATTGATATTACATTTAAAGTTATGCATTAATTAATTCCTGTTTTTTATATAACGTTAAAAGTTAAAACTAATATTTAGAATTGTTTTGGTTTGTATTCAAGATGACAATTAATGATACTGTTTTACCAAACAAGGTGGCGCGCTGCATCCGGTCCCCACTCTTGTTGGTGGCCGGCGTAGCGCGTTGGCCCTTGAGGCAGTCTGTTAACTGTAGTGCAAGCAAGTGAAATAATAAAAGTATTTAATGTTGCTGAAGCATAAAAGACAGTTTTATTGGAGTGCAACAACCGAGAGTTTATTTCCTTTAACGGAAACTCTGATGGCCAATACTCGTACTTAAAAAACATTCAAATTCAAGTTAAAATGTCGTTTCAGCAGCAATCAATGTGAAGAACTTGTCAAAAATGTAGGTAAATTAGAGTTATTTTTGATAGATTGACTTCAGACTCTGAAGTCAGTCAGAAAAAAAAACTGTCGCAAAAAACTTCTGTTTTGTGACCTTTTCTATGAAAGAACAGTTGACTATGGCTATGGACAATGTTATTCAAAGTCTTAAAAACGAAAGCTTGGTTGTTGACATCATTGACTTATTAGACTACCTCAATGGTTGACATTGACGACCGTTGACAGACTCTTGACCAGAAGCAATAAAAAAGTCGTCTGTGTCCAGAAGTTTGCGCTCTATCCTGTGTTGTTCAAAGTTCAACACTATAAATCTCGCTGTGTTAAATAAGATATTTTTCATTTAAAGGCGTAGTAATTTAATTCCAAATAAAACAATAAATGGGGGGCTGCCATTGCTCTTTCATATTTATTAAATTATTAGAGAAAAACATGTACAACATTACAGATATAAAAGATGCACAGTTAAATCTGATTGTGACGTGTGGCCAAAATTGAAGCGCTAAAAAGTTATTTGATGTGTGGCCAAAATTGAAGCGCTAACAGGTTATTGTGACGTGTGGCCAAAATTGAAGCGCTAAAAGTTATTGTGACGTGTGGCCAAAATCGGTACTAGGGCCGCCATCTTCTTTTTTAAATTTTCAAGTGATGTTTCACAAAATTTAGTATTTTCAAAGCCATTCCCTATAAAAAAAAAAAAAAAATATATAAGGTATGTTTCAAAAACATTTGTAAGTATTCTTAATATAATTTCTTTTTTGCGAACCTTTACTACCAGGTTTTTTTTAAATGTCTCATATTTTTTTACACTAAATTAAGGTTACAAAATACCATTAATTCAGCTTTTATGAGATTAATTACAATACCGGCCCTATTTCGATCATCTCGTCATTTAATATTGGAATGAAAATGTTGTAGTGTCGCCTACTATATTTTTTCTTTAGAAATATGGTATTTATGCCTCTAATAATAGCAGGATATTATGTTATACATTAAAAAAACAAATAAAATCAAGTCATTTATTCAAACAAGGCTGAGAATCAGCACTTTTCGAACGTCAAAAATTACATGAGACAGTCCGCCAAAAACACCCACCCTTCACCACTTCCAGCTTTAGCTGGGAAGAAGAAGTGGCGCAACAAACTCCCAGCAGCACAGCTGTCTGTTCGCTTATAAAACTTAATATATAGTAGGGTTGGCAACACTACTTGTAGCAGTGTAGGTAGTTACCTATTTATTTCATTTGCCATTTTAAGTACAGGGCACGACTTTGGTACTTACCGACCTTCAATCGCTGAAAAGTCATTGAAACATCGGAAAGAAATCCATTTCTCAAAGTTATTAATATGCCATCACAATCGCTCCCCTCTGATTTATGTATTAGGGCAACTAAGCGTAACGCCAAGGCTAGCTTAGGTTCAGTCGAGGAAATTCATTCTTAAGCAAGTTGATACCTTACTTCAAAATGCCGTGTTATTTCATACAACTGTTAAATAATGCCAGTTGTCATTTGAATATGCGGATAATTTAACTTGGTAGTCAATTTGCTCAACAATTAATTTCCTTGACATACATGTAGTCTCCGTCATTGAAAATTTAAAACAAGGAACGCTAATCATTGTACTTATTAATATTAAATATAAAAATGTACGATTTGGTTGGTATAAATTCCAGTGAAATTGAGACAAAGGAAATTAATTAAAAAATTGATTAGGTACATACAATAACATTTTTACTGGTACCTTTGATGTAGGTAGGTAAGTAGTAAACGTTTGTTTCAATTAATCTTTCAATTAAGTATATAATTAGCCAATAATGTTCCCACTTGCTCAGTTGGGACACAGGCCCCTCTTCGAGAGGGAGTGGGTTGTAATCTACCACGCGGGCCCAGTGCGGGTTGGTAGAGGTCACAAATGTCTTCGAATTTCTGGTTCTAGGACAGGTATTTATAATTATGGTCATGTCTGTAGGTAGGTACCTACTATTACATCTCTGTAAAGTCGACATACCCAAGCACGACCCTCTAGTAAAATATTTATTTATTATTTATTTATTTCACACCAATAAGTACATCTTACAGTATACCCAAGACGATGTTATACCAACCTATTACACTATTTATCCTTATAAAATACCTATGAATAAAAAAAAAATCAACAATAAAAATAAAACTAAAATACTTAATAAAAATTACATTTTCTTTTTCATATTTATAGTAGTACAAATCAATTAAGAGCGTTTACACCTAACAGCATTTCATACAAACTTTCAAGCCCTTGTTTTTCGAAATGCCAACCGATTTTAATGAAACTTCATACGCACAAGCAGGATACAAATGCAAAGGTCTAAAAAGTAAGTAAATAACATTTTCGAAAAATAGTGTTACAGCCAAATTAGACCGATTTTAAATTTTCCATAGAATCAGAGATTTCCAGTTATCTGTTTTTAAATAAGAAATTTCGAAAATGTTCTTTACTAACTTTTTAGCACTTTGTATCCTGCTTATGCGCATGAAGATTCATTAAAATCGGTTCAGTCATTTCGGAAAACAAGGGCTTGAAAGTTTGTATGAAACGCTCTTAAGTCAATCGATTCCACTAAAGCCCGTTGTATAGTTTCTTACCTACACGTACAAATTAAACAGTTACGTCATTATATAAACGTTGACTTAACGCGTTCGTGCAAGACCCTCAGAACCTGTTACCAATATCCACAAGGTTCATCAGCAATCAGGTGCCCTGATTCTGGCACTCCGATCACTCATACATATGCAAACCAGCGCTGAAGCGTGCGACGGACAGCTATTCTTGTTAGCTGTGTCGCGCTATTCACACTTGAGCAACTATAGTGCGGGGAAAGTATTCCATTTCCCGGGATAAGTTGGCCTAAATGCGGGTAAGTGTGTATAGGTCGGCGACGCGGAAAAAGCCGAACATATGAAGGTAAAAGTTGGTCCACAAACGCTTCCCCCTTTTCGAGTGAAATTCGGAAAAGCTTCGCAACCGGTGCTTATTGCTTGTGGGTCAACAATCGGGGATGAATAAATAGTAAACCGTGCTATGTTCTGTAGAGCGTGGTGGCCCAGTGGTAACGGCCCGGACTTACGAGTTGTAGGTTGTGAGTTCGAACCCAGCCAGATGCTTTACTTTGTATATTTAAAACAATAAATTGTAAATTATTTAAAATCCAAATAAAAAAATGGATCAATAATAATAATTTCTATAGTATTAATGATTTTTTAATAAGAATTTCAATGTATCTTAAATGTCATAATGTATTTTCTAGTAAGTAAGTTTGCATGCTTTAGTTTTAAGCAAAACATATTCGATCTAATATTGTTATTAACACCTTGTATACCACGTTTTATGCAAATAAAATATCTTATCTTATTGTTAGTTTTTTTTTTAAACGTTGCCCCACCTAGCATCATATCTTATAAATAATTTCATCACCACTGCTCTCTAAACGGTGAAGGAAAACATCGTGAGGAAAGCGGCATTTCCTAAAACGAAAAATTGAAGACATGGGGCATCTACCAACCCGCACTGGGCCCGAGTGGTTTATTACACAGCTCACTCCCTCTAGAAGAGAGGAGAACGTTATAGGCTGATTATGATCTGTTCTAGACTCGGATGAGATGTGAATTCATAATACTACGTACTTAATTTTAGATGTGACGTCCGTCTTGAATGAACTACATAAAATTAATTTGTGCCTTTTGCATGAAGAAAATCTTTTTCCTTTTGTTAAGAATCCATAAAACCTCAGCACCACCTCATTCTTTATCTCACTCGAACACTACTACTCGCGATCACGCGAGCAAGCGAGACACGGCAGCAGAGAGAGGGCTCCAAGGAGCCGTTACTTTAGGTAATTTCTTTTTACGGTGAAAATAATGGTAATAAAAAATAAACGTATTATCTGCTTTATATTTAGTTCAGTTATTATGCAAAGTTTAATGATCTAATTTGAAGTATTTTTTTGAATAGTAGCGGTTTATTGTTGAGAAAATCTTAAGGAATCGTGTTTTCTTCAAACATAGTACATAACATTAATCCTTAACTTTACAATATATTTATTTCAAAATTAATGCTGCAGTATTTTCGATGTAACGGTGGATGATGTTAAGAAATTTGAGATATTGTAGACTCTTGCCGTCTTAATACAAAACAAAATTTATATTTTGACCCAGTGAGCAGCTTTACACCATGGAGCCATTATTGAATTTCGAACTTTATTCCGTCTATTGTAAAGTTACCAATACAAAACTAACAACTTAGTACCGACCTAAGTTTTTAGTTTTGTATAATTTGAGCCAGTTTTTGTAATAAGCACGTAACTGTGATTGAAATACCGTTCTTTATACAAAACTAAAAACTTAGGTCGGTACTAAGTTGTTAGTTTTGTATTGGTAACTTTACAATAGACGGAATAAAGTTCGAAATTCAATAATGGCTCCATGGTGTAAACCTGTGTCTGAAGACAAACCTTGTTTTGTAATAAGACGGTTGAAGTTTAGTTTTAAATTAATTAAGTTAAGATCTTAGTTATTATGGAATTTCTATTTTTTTTGTAAATCTACGAGGCTGGCATAATCGCGAAGCGATTAAAGTCTTTTTTTTTCCCAAATAAAGATATTAAAAAAAAAAAAAAGTTTAGTTGGCAATATTGGCATATTCCTTTTATTATTATATGGAAAGATAATCCATAAAAAAAATTAGGTAGGTATGCATTCGGTTTCACCAAAGACATTTAACTATTTACTTAACAATATACGGGACATATCGAACAAAATCGTAATCCGATACATTTATCCTCCTAGTGGGCAAAAGTCGCTCAGTCTAATGTGGTACGCCTGCATGTGAAGTCACGATTCGCATTCGTGTCCAAATTTATTTTCGAATTATAATGTCTAATTGGTGCAATATGGTATTAAAAGTGTAACGTGTCAAACTTAGCTTTTATTGAACTTCTATTATGCTAGATGGCGTCACTGAGACCCGGATCACAATTTTTTTATGACATTACTTCTGAATCTGATGGCCTCTCTATAGCATCTATCTTAAATCTCTTTGGGTTTCATCTTCAAGATTGCCATGAAATTACAAACAAACAATCTCGCATTCGCCTCAGAAGTGTCCTTAAAACTAGCTGCAATGCTGTAAAGACGTAGACAGAATATTTTATACGCTTAAGCGGAGCTAGTGTTGTGCAAATGGTTTAATTCCCCGGACGAGTCCCGGCCCCGCTTTGTGATTTACAATGCTATTGCGACGTGAAGTCCCTTTAATTGCGGGATTTCACAAACACCTGAACGTAGATAGGTACAAAGACGTAAGTTGACTTCGGACGTCTTAGTAATAGACCTGTGTTTTCCCGTAACCTAAACCCATAAATCACTTCACTACCTGAAGTGATTTAAGGTGAAACAATAGTCTCTTGATTTAAATTTATATTTATTTTCTAACTAGCTTTTGCCCGGGGCATAGCTCGCGTTAATTTAGAATTTGACAATCAATTCGGGTTGTACTCTGCTTGTAATATTATAATTCAATCATGATTCGAAAGACACGTGGCGCCATCTATTATCATAAGAACGTTATTGTTGTTTTCCTCGGGAAAAGTACTTTTTTTCGGGATGAAATGTACCCTATGTCCGTTTCTGTACACCTGACAACGTATGTGCAAAATCTCAGGATGATCGATTCAGTGGTTTAGGCGTGAAAAGGTAAAAAAACAAACTTACTTTCGCATTTATAATATTACTAGCTGCGCTCCGCGGTCTCACCCGCGTAAGTCTCGATCCCGTGGGAATATAGGGATAAAAAGTAGCCCATATGTTAATCCAGGGTTTCAGCTACGGAGGAGCCACGCCGTACCCTCATCTCAGGAGTAGGCAGTGACCTATCGCTGCCGGCCGTGGTCGAGTCGATGGCCGGCAGTGAGGAGTCCTGGGACGCGGTGGTGTCCTTCTGCGAAACAGTCGTGTCGCAGAAGGAGGCTGCGGAAAGGGAGCGGGAGATCTCGTCCGCTCACCCGGCCCGCAGCAGGCTCACCGGGCGTCAGCGGAGGGCCGAAAACGCCCTCTTCCAGCCCCGATAAATGGGTCTAGGGACGGCGGACTTGGGGACGTCCGCCGCCCCCTATCACATTGGACCCGAGGTGGCGGCGCGTAGTGGTCCACGCGCGCCCCTATCAAACGTCGCGGGGGGGGGGGTGTCAGACACCTCACCCCCCCCCCCCCCAAACTTGAGGTGGCCCGCTGAGGCGGGCCGGCACTAGCCGGGGATCGCGGAAGTAATAATAGATCTCAAGATCCCCGGTGCAAGTGTGGGAGTTGTCTCTGTGAGAAGTAAAGACGAACAATACGGTAATGGAAAATGTTACTGTAGGTACTAAAGCGGAAGCGAAATTGCGGAAGTAATAATAGATCCCAAGACCCCGGTGCAAGTGTGGGAAGGGAACACTTGGGTGGTTTTTAGTCAGTAAGAGTCTGACAGACCCCTCCGCCCACCCCAGGGCGGAGGACATCCATGAGGATTTTCCACCCCGTGCAAAAAAAAAAAAAAAAGGGTGTCAGCTACCTCGATACAAAATTTTATCAAAATCGGTCCAGCTGTTTTTACATGAAAGAGTAACAAACATCCATCCATCCATCCATCCATACTTACAAACTTTCGCGTTTATAATATTAGTAGGAAGTTAGGATAGTCGTTTTCTTAATGACTATCTATATCTCATCATCTGCCCGCCTTTTCCCAACTTTGTTGTGGTCGGCTTCCAGTCTAACCGGACGCAGCTGAATACCAGTATTTTACACGGAGCGACTGCATATCTGACCTCCACAACCCAGTTACTGGGTAATACGATACCCCTTGGTAAGAGTGGTTGTCGGACTTTCGGGCTTCTGACGACCCGTAACGACTGCCAAAGATCCACGAATGACAGCCGGGACCAACGGCTTAACGTGCTTTCCATTAATATAATAAAAAAAGTAATGTTCAGGCATTATGTCGGACTTTGTACAGTGTATTTTTTACTTGTGCATAAACTTTTAATACATAAAAAAGCTCAAGAGTTTTTTTGAACGCTCTAATCTCTGAAACTACCAGTCGAATTGGGAAAACTCTTTTGCATATTTTGGTAAACCAATTCTTGAGGAAGGTTATAGGCTATTTCAAAAACACTCTTCGACCCTTAGGGGCTGAGAAAAAGAAAAAAAGTCTAAAAGAACGCGGTGTGAAAACGAGGTAAATGCGCGGGCGGGCGATGCGATGTGACGCGGTGTATTGGTGTCTTTCAACTACCACGCGACCGAAGTCACGGGCAGAAGCTAGTCAACAGATCAAATTCAAATTTATCTTTTCACGTAAAAATCGAAATATTGAAATAACAAATTGCAATCCCAACACTATTATCGATGTTTCAGAGGAGCCACAGTGATATGCATCAAGATTACACAGATAAGATTTATGTAGTCCACGCTGAACAAAATGTATATGCAAATATAGTATTCACTCGTTAGTTATAATCCGATGACGTAAAACAAATGGAGCTCGCAAATATTGTTGTTTTATCGTATTCGGGTGACCTTCGATATTTATGCTCCACATTCTTACTAAAAGCCCATATTCTACACTGGGGAATACACGAATAGGTAGCGATCATATAACCTGACCTTATGTTTTTGAATATTTGCGGTTAATGAACAAAAGAAATGGTTTTTAAAATAAGAATCAATCAAAATCAAAAAAATCAAAATCAAAAGTCATTTATTCAAACTAGGCTGAGAATCAGCACTTTTCGAACGTCAAAACGTCAATCAAACAAAGTCACAAGGTGCATTTTTTAGAATTGTCAAAATTGCCGCCAACTAATTATGATCACAGATTAGGCATAATGAGATTACGTCCTTTACGAATTATAATGAAAAAATTAAAAAGCTTTTATAAAATGGCGACTGCGTCTTGTAATTTCAAACAGTTAGTCATTGTTTAACGTCAGAAACATAATGTTTGCAATCCGACTTGCCAATTAGTAAATCTCGCGTAACTTAATTTCTTAAATTATTTACGTATTCAGCTTGGAGTTTAGAAGACAAAGAATGAAGAGCTCAAGGTTAACTTAAGGTTATACTTAGGCACTTAGAATGAAATATCGGGCACACATCTTCGAGTAATAGATTTTTTTTTGCCAAAGTAATTACTTTTCTTAATTTAATAATTAATTTTGTTTGACAGAGCGTGTAGTTTATATCATGGTTGGTTGAAATCTAATCACACTAATATTATAAAGGCGAAAGTTTGTGAGCGTGTGTTTGTTACTTCTTCACGCTCGAACGGCTGGACCAATTTTTATAAAATTTTGTATGGATGTAGCTGACACCCTGGATTAACATATAGGTTACTTTTTATTCCGATATTCCCCCGGGATCAAGACTTAAGCGGGTGAAACCGCGGGGCGCAGCTAGTTTAAGATATATTCAGAAAATGAATTGTAAGACTGCGTTGGTTAGTGATCGCAAGCGCTAGTGCTGAGCATGAAGTCCTGGGTTCGATTCCCAGTTCAGGCTAAATATTATTAGGTTTTTCCATCAGGAATTTCGCAGTAGCATCCGGAAGTCTGGATTTGTGCCCGGTAGATGGCAATAGGATCGCCTCTTATTACATGGGATTTAAACGTAACTAGTGAAATGTGGGTGTAGTAGGTACCTACATCTCTGCCAAGCCCTTCGGGGATTACGGGCGTTCTGTTATGTTATGTATTGTAAGAATAAACAAGTACCTAATATATTAGGTAGGTCTTGTTTATTTTTATCTCATTTTTAGAGGTATGAGTAGCAGGGTGTAAAGTTCACTCATCCTCTTTAGAAAACGGAGGATCCTCCGACCAGACGGGTGTTTTTCCTGAGGTATTTGTATTTCGTAATCCGCGATTAGAGATTAATTTCAGGATATTTCCATGAGATCGTATTTACCAATTACTTTCGAGAACTTTGCTGATCCCTTAAAAGCTAGAAATCCATTAACTACTTTTTCTAAGTTCTTCAAGTTGTACTAATAATCTATTTTTAACATCGTTTTGTTAAAGTTTTCTTTCAGAACAATGGAAAACAATTTGGCGAACAACTTTCAGAACTTATATTTATTTATGAGTTCCCAAGTTTCTTCGAACGTTTCTTCTTTGGAAAATAATGGTATTTTTATAGCTAGCAAAACTTAGTGAATTGGTTATAAACTCCCCAGGTATTGAATTACCTACACTCTCTAAGCAAAGCTTCCGTAATATTATTATCAAATCAATCATCTCAGCCTATCGCAGTCCACTGCTGGGCACAGGCCTCTCCCAGACTGCGCCACAACACCCTGTCCTCCACCTTCCGCATCCAGTCTGACCCAGCCACCTTCTTAAGGTCGTCGGTCCATCTAGCTGGGGGGCGTCCCACACTACGCTTGCCTATACGCAGTCTCCACTCCAGGACTTGTCTGCTCCATCGACCATCGGTCCTTCGAAAAACATGGCCAGCCCACTGTCACTTCAATATTATTATAAAGCACTTAAAATAACAACAACGAAATTGAGCCGTCACGGGAAGACTGTCAGATGTGAAACATCGCACTACACTCACATTTACACACCACTACATATGGACTGTATAGTGGCCGATCACCACGCGGTAGGGATGCAAGAACTGCCAAAAAGTATCGATATATATCGTATCGATATTTAAAAAAAAATATTGATATCGATTTCGATATATCGAAAAAAAAGTATCGATATATGTGTGAAATTTTCTAAAAAGTATATAGTGCTAGGTATATGAAATTGTATTGTTTGATTTTTATTCATAGAAATACCAAACTAGAATCATCATTTCTGATGTAAAATCTTAAACTAATAAAACATTGATAAAAATAAGTTTACATTTTTACGGCTCTGAATTCTAGCGGTTTTAGTCAGTGGGGATAACGGTGTTGCTATTGGAAATATATCGTATTTGATACATTTTCGATACTTGATATTTTATATCGATATCTATTATTTCGATGTATCGAAATAATAGATATCGCCAAAAAATATCGATATATCGATATTTTTTCTGCAAGCCTACCACGCGGCATGCACACCCCGCCAGCAATCGGTTTTACGTGCGCCTATAGATGTTACACATAAAAAAAAACTGCTTAGCCTTTTCCCAACTATGTTGGGGTCAGCTTCCAGTCTAACCGGATGCCAACTGAATACTAGTATTATACATGGAGCGACTGTCTATCTGACCTCCACAACGCATGTGACGTTGCAATTCAATAAATGAAAGCAACTACTGGCGACATCTAGCGTCAGGACAGACAGGCTCATGGCATGTTATTTACTTATTATCTATGTTACAATAAATATTGTATTGTGTAAAAAGGTTAAAAATTGTTTAATTGTGTAAAAATTGTTTAATTGAATCTTTCCCTAACAGCTTATACATTATAAATTTACATTAGCATGGTTGTGGTTTTGAGTGGACAACCAGATGAGAAAAATCAACATCTAGTGTAGTAAGTCATCAAAAGATCAGTTCAGGCACCAATCTACATGGTCTTCACATGATTTGACCAAGATTATGTCTTTTTTTTTTTTTTTTGGGTGGGAAATCATCAAATAACTTCTCCCGCTCTGGCCGGAGCGAGAGGGAGTGTCAGACTTTTACTGACTAAAACCCACCGTGTTCCTTCAAATGCCTGTGTGCCAGAGCCACGATATCCCTTTCGGACAGGCTCGTAACCCTGGCAGGCATTGGCCCTTTCGGACCCCGTCAATTGGTGCTGACGTCTCTTTGAAGCGCGCGTGGAACACAACGCGCCGTCGACCCGGGCCTGGTCCTTATCGGACGGCGAGCTACCCATCGCTCACCGTCCGCAAGCCCGCGCCTACGGTGGCCGGGAATCGGCCTGCGATTCCCGACGCCCAGGGCGTCTCCTGCGGCGACTTAGGGCGGAAGGGCGGGCACCCTGCCTCACCCTCATGCGCTCCGCCTCCTCCTTCGCGAGCATTACTGTTTCGCAGAAGGAGGTGACGGCCTCCCATGCACTCTCGCTCCGAACCATGGCCTGAACCAGGGCCGGACGCGAGAGATCGTCGCGCCGATCGCTTCCGTGAGGACACGGCGGTGCTCCGCCCAAGCAGGGCAGACCTCCACCGTATGCTCCACCGTGTACCAAGATTATGTCTGGACTTTAAAAGAGACTGTGACCTCTGAGTTTGTTTCGGTCTTTCTTCTCAGAGTAGTCAGTTACGAAACGCCGACCTCATCTAGTTTTTTTTAAACGTGTAAAAGTGTTTGTACAAACCTACTTACAGAAAATAAATCATTTATCATTTAGTGTTTCTGATCATATCCTATCATTCCTTTTAAAAACCGGGTTACACCCAGTATCTGGGCCGACCTTGATAAGACTTGTTGTCAGACTTTCAGGCTTCTGACGACCACCCGTAACGACTGACAAAGGTCCACGAATGACAGCCGGGACCAACGGCTTAACTTGCTTTCAGAGGCACGGAGGAGTCTCGGTGTAAGGATGGTCACCCATCCACGGACCAACCCCGGCAAGTGCAGCTTAACCTGATGGATCGACCCGTGCGGCTGTTATTACTAAATAGCCACGAGATCCTCGCACTTAAAATACAACAAATAGTGTAAGTTTTTTCTTAACTTGTTGGGCTTGGTCGTACATAATCAGCCTATGTTCCCACTGTTGGCAGGCCTCTCTGTGAGAGGGATTAGGCCGTTATTCACCACACGGGCCCAGTACGGGTTGGTAGATGACACATGTCTTCAAATTTTTGGTTCTAGGACATGCCGGTCTCCTCACGATGTTTTTCTTCACTGTTTTGAGAGCAGTGGTGATGAAATAATTTACACAAAATAAAGAGCCTGTCTGGGTTTGGACCCACGACCTACAACTCGGTATACTGAAAGAAAAAAAAGAAAGAAAATACATTTATTTAGCACAGACTAAAGGCACACAATATAATATAAGTACAGCAGGTAAAAATAAAAAAAAAAATTAAATAGTGTAAAGTGCGACGTAAGAAATACTGCACCGGTCGACGTCATCACGTCGGCCGGCTGTCGCTGAAAACCAGCGCTGGGGCTCTGTCTCGCATAGGGTCGCAGCATTATGCTGAGCGGTGGCCGTTTTGCGTGGATGTGACGCACTTGTTCTTTTTGTATTTATGTTCTTTCGTGCTGTTACGACTGGGCCACCACTGGTCTTCTGGGCTTGGTCGTGCTGCGTTCAAAAATAGACGATTAATTTGTTTTTTATTTATTTACTTTATTTATTAAAATCTTCCTTACAACTATCATTACAGATGTATTGCTAACGAGATAGCGCGGTCTTGAAATTAACTTATGACTATTTAATTAACTATGATGATATTTAGCACAGTCATGTGTAGACCTCATGGTCTAAATAAAAAGTATTCTATGTCCTAACCCAGGATGGGTTAGGAGTTAGGACATAGAATACTTTTTATTTGACACACACACACTTATTTTTTATTGCGGCATTTATTTTTAAATGTTGCAGCATCATGTTGAGATAGTAGCCTTTTGGCCTCGTACAGGACTTTGTTTTTATTTTCATTTGACTTTGTTTTTTATGCTTTTATGAGTGTGTTTTAGTTTAATTTGTGATCTCCTGTGCGAGTCCCAAAAAATACTTTTTCTTTCTTTCTTTAAGGCTTCTACATACCGGGGCGACTTGTCGCGCGACGCGACACGGCACAAAGGCCCCGCGCGTCGCGGGACGAGCGGTGCCTTTGTGTCGCGTCGCGTCGCGCGACAAGTCGCCCCGGTATGTAGAAGCCTTTATCCCGATATTTCCATGGGATCGAGACGAAAGGCTTCTACATACTGGCGCGACTTGTCGCGCGACGCGACACCGGTAGAACAATTTCCTTGAAATTTTCATAGAAATTGTTCTAACGGTGTCGCGTCGCGCGACATGTCGCGCCAGTATGAAGAAGCCTTTATGCGGGTGAAACCGCGTGGCACAGCTAGTAGTAATTAATTTATATCGCACCTATCATTAATTACATTCATAAATTCACGCTCTGTTTACATGGGGACAGGTAGAAACCAAGGAAGTATAGACTGCTACGTGCTAGGTACGTTTCTTACATACATTTTCTAATAGCTAAATGACATTTCAGTTTCAACCGTCTTTGTTTACGTAACCATACTCAAGTAATTAACAAACGACCTTCCAGAACTATCCATATAACTAACTATTAGCTGCTATCACTTAGAAACTCGGCGTGACACGTCAGCAAGTTAGCAACAGTGTGTGGCCATTAAGGCGCTGACAAGAGGCAAATGGTCTAAGCAAAGCCGTCTTAGAGCAGGCTGGGGTCCATGAGCACACAACAATTTGGGGCCCCTTTGGAAAATAAAAAAAATTAAGCGACTGAAAAAAGAAACACTTTTCTGTTATGATTTTATATTTACTATCGGTACAAAACAAATAGATGTTATTAACTGTTTTAAGAAATAGAACATAAGTAGGTACGTTATTAAATAAAATGCTGCAAGTTTGAATTAACCTAAAAATAGGAAACAAAAATACGCTATTGAATGGGAGCGTGGCATCGGCCTTCCGAGGCCCCCGTGAGGACGGGGGCCCTGGGCACGGGCCCCGTGTGCCCTTATGGTAAAGACGGTACTGGATATAAGTAGGATTGACTTAAAAAAAAAAATTGGTAAATCTATATAATTTGTGGTAGCGGAAAAAATATATGTTATTCCTGAACATATTTCTCAGAAACCACCAAAGCTTACTTAGAAAAAAAATCTCGATACAAATTAACGGTAAACTAACCTCTTACTTTGGAGTTCTAATCCAAAATATCTGTATTAAATATCAACGTACGGTTGGTATTTAATTAATAACAAGAACATCTTATTTGAATACAGAACTTGGTTGTTTTTTGTTTTCGATTACTCAACTAATTTTTGAGTAAATAGATAATTGCTTTATATTTTGCAATAAATTACAAGCGTTGTGTCATCGCGTTTCTCTTTCTTTTGTATGCAGTCTGACAGTGACAGCGTCTTAAGCAAGCGTCGTCGTTTCACTAACTTTGTTATCGGAGCGATCGTCCACTCTTATTGGACACAGTGTAGTAAGAACGCAGAGTGCTGGCTGGTAATATTTATTGTGTAGGTAACAATAGCTTTTTGTTATTTTTTATACTGTGGTGTTTCGCTTTTCATCGGCCATCGTTTTGGCTTTTTAGGGTGCCGGAAAGGTGTTTTTTAGCGTTCTGTACCTCAAAAGGAAAAAACGGAACCCTTATAGGATCACTCGTATATGAGTCTGTCTGTCTATCTGTATGGCTGTCTGTCCATCTGTCACACCCGATTTGTTCCGAATCTACTGGCCCGATTAAATTGCAATTTGGTACACATATGAACTTTTGTGACCCAAACACGAACGTGTAACGTAAATCAATGAATTTTGAATATGGGGGTCACTTTTGGGGGGCAAATAAGAAAATAAAAATAAAAGATTTGCAAACTGTATTGTGTGACATATCAAATGAAAAGGATTGTTGTAAGGATTTCAGATATTTATTTATTTATAGTTAATCAAAACGGTACAACACCAATTACATTAATTAACATAGAAGCATAAAAAATATTAATATTAACACATTTTGTATAAATGTTATACAGATTCAATTAATTTAATAATAACATTGTTAAAACTAACATGGAACAGTAGACTCATTGCATACTTTTTCTCACAGAACACCAGACATTTTAAACATGGAACACACCGCGTCAACACCGCGGGCCGTCCAATAGGTATTTTTTTAAATTAACACTGGCTGTTTATGCACTCACAAGACCGCAGCTTTTTTGAAGTAAAACTTCCTTTGCTAGCGAACGGTGATTTCTGTT
This sequence comes from Tiliacea aurago, assembly GCA_948098905.1. Taxonomy (NCBI): domain Eukaryota; kingdom Metazoa; phylum Arthropoda; class Insecta; order Lepidoptera; family Noctuidae; genus Tiliacea; species Tiliacea aurago. The sequence goes on from OX402578.1 coordinate 23,901,524, forward strand.
TTACTTCAGACGTGTGGTCTAAAGCACACTCTTTTTTTCTGCTTAGGCGTTCCATAGCAACTTGCTTAAAAGTACCTACTAATTATACGTGTAGAAGTCAGTTTTAGACTGCGTTTTAAAATACTAGACATGTAGAGATTGATCGGTCGATGAATCGAGCTTAACTGCCTCGTTGGTCCAGTGGTCGCAAGCTGAACTGCTGAGCATGAGGTCATGGGTTTGATTCCCAGGTCGGGTAAAGTGTTATTGGGTTTTTCTATCTGGAATTTCTCAGAAGGAGCCCGCTAGTCTGGGTTTGTGCTAGATTGATGGCAATAGGCTCGCCCCCTATTACATGGGACTAAACATAACTGGCGAAATGTGGGTGTACTACAGGAGTACCTACCTCTGCCTAACCTTTCGGGAAAATAAGGCGTTATGTTATATTAGAGATCTCTTGATTCGTATAGTGTATTTTTTGCTGTAATGTAAACGCATTTTTCTTTCTTTCTGTATTTTAAGACGGAGATATATGCCAGTGACCTTTATTATTACTTTATTATACACAAACCAAAAGGTATTTTAATAAAATACTAAAAGATCAATAATTAAATTATCTTTAAATTGGTGAAGGTTTCAGAAAAAAACGCTTGGGAGATTTTGCACCATTCTCAGTTTTTTATCCGCGTTAGACATAACTTTACAAATTAATTTCATTATGTAATATAAACATAATCTAAAATATTCACATATTAAATTATTGAGAAAATGCTCTAATTTAACATTATGTTTTTTTTCAAATCATTAACACTACTCGTTTAGACGTGATCTTCAGTATAAAATCATTAAAAGTCGGTTATCGTCGCCTTAAGCAAAATCCTGCTGAACGCGTAATAGCTTACAAAATTCCTAATTTCCTTTAACAAAATAATCCATTTTTGGACAAGAGCTAAAGTTCGAGAACTATTAGTAAATTAACAGAGAGATAGGGGAATAAAACGACAACTTTGACTATCCAAGCTTTTATTAACCAATAATACATTTATGTAACCCAATTTGATCACAACCGGTAACTTCCCCCCAGTCTGAACAAGCCCTTAACTTCGCTCATCCATAAATTGGACTACCGGTACCGAAATAATATTGGCACAGTGACTGTGATATATTTACGGTGTTTGTCTGTTTATCCCATAAAACGCGCCGGTACGCAGCGACCACGCAGCGGCAGTGTCGTAAAAAATGATTACAGGCGTGTAATAAATTTTTATCTTCGTAACGGACGGTTAAATTTGAGTATTTTAAACTTTTTTGTGTCAACTTGTCGGAATACTGATTTTTATTTAGGTCTAACTGCGCCCCGCGGTTTCACCCGCATAAGTCTCAATCCCGTGAGGATACCGGGATAAAAAGTAGCCTCCTAAAATTTTTATCAAAATTGGTCCAGCCGTTTGAGCGTGAAGAAGTAACAAAAACACACACACATTCACAAACTTTCGCCTTTATAATATTAGTGTGATTGTCCCTGCCTTGTAGGATATTGTCCCTGCCTGGTGGGATATTGTCCCTGCCTGGTAGGATATTGTCCCTGCTGGTGAGATATTGTCCCTGCCTGGTAGGATATTGTCCCTGCCTGGTAGGATATTGTCCCTGCCTGGTGGGATATTGTCCCTGCCTGGTAGGATATTTTCGTTTTGTTTGAATGAGAATTATTGGTTTTTGAGGGGCTTGTGGCTAAGTTATAACAGCCGCATGGGTTCATCGATCAGGTTAAGCTTCGCTTGCCGCAGTTGGTTCGTGAATGGATGACCATCTTTACATACCAAGACCCCTCCCTGCCTCGGAAAGCACGTTACGCCGTTGGTCCCAGATGTTATTTGTAGTTTTTTGACAGTTGTTGAAAACCCTGAAATCGCGAAAAAAAAAACAGCTGTTCCCTACATTTTGACGAGCTATTCGAACGTAAATGTAGGGAACAGCTTATTTTTTTTCGCGATTTCAGGTTTGGTCCTATAGTAGAAGTTGTTCATAATGATGACAACAATGACCCCTTAAGAGGTTGTGCGTTAATTCTGGGACATGTTGTATACGTTTAATATCAAAGTGTTATACACATAAACCTTTTGGAATAAATTCTCTAAATGATGGTGAAAACCGCATCAAAATCTGTTGCGCAGTTTAGAAGAACAACGCGGTCACACAAACACACGAAAAGCGACTTTAATTTACAGGTAGGTACAGATTGTACACCAGAAAATACATTACAAAAATATACACTACAAAACATACAATTGACTGGTTAGTGTTTGTTTATCCTGGATTCAAATATTATTTGATTAGTTCGATATTTTTAAAGTAGCTTTGCATCAAATAAGTTTTATTACTTATTGAGGAAGGCTTTGTCCCCAAATTGTGATGACTATGGTTGATGATGTCTTTCATATTCTGATGGAGTGTGTTCGGAATGAAAATACTAGAATTAATGTTTTTGGACAATATAAAACGTATGATTTTGGCTGTTGTAATGCCATCCTTGCTTTTCCAGTGTCCGATAAGGCTAAACAATTGTACAAGTTAGTGATAAGGTAGATAATAATCAACAATTTTGTGTTTTTCTGCACTGGGCGATGTGGTCGCTAACCGACAAAGCCCTTTAAATAAATAAAAAAAAAAAGTAGGTTTGCTGTAGGTAGGTGGGTTTTCACCTTCCGGACATTTTTCTAAATAAGAAAAGAAAAGAAAGAAAAAATTGTGTTTTCTGCACAAAAAAAACGCGCATTACAAAAAAATACTACACACACACAAAGAAGCCAAAAGCCTCGTATTCAAGCAATAAAAGTTCGTCAATTTTGTCCATCGCTTGATGTCAGGGCTAGGGGCCAAAGAGAGTTTACATTGCGTAATAAATTACTCTCGTGTTGCGACACTGGCAAATGACAACAAACAAACAATTAACACAAAAACAAAATGCCAATTGCAGAGTGGAAAAATAAGAATAATGAGTTGTTTAATTCATCGGAACTCGCGCGACTTTATTTATTTACCTTAACTAATCATCTAATATAACGAACCAAATACAAGACAAATTGTATAATTTGTGTCACCAAGCGGTCAATTAACTATTCATTATTAATTAACACCTTCCTGCCCTTGGTAAAATGTTCCTTGTGTTCGGTTCGTTTTTAGGGTTCCGTACCAAAATGGTAAAAAGGAACCCTTATGGTGAGACTAAGTCTGTCTGTCTGTCTGTCTGTCACACCTGCATATCTCAAGAACTACTAATGCTATCAACTTGAAATTTAACATAGTTTTAGATGACGTTTGCCCAACTACTTTGCAAGCAAGAAAAAAAAAAAAAAATATCTTTTTTGCAAAAGGGACTGAAAGGGGGTCTTAAAAATTGGAAGTGGGACAACTAGGGCCTGTGGGGTATCATATGAAAGAACGCTATTTGCATATTCTCAAACATTTATTTTTTATTTTTTAGGCTGCATAATTTCCGACTTTTGATGAAAAATGTAAAAAAAAATACCATTCCCCCCCTTATCTCCGAAGTTTGCAGAGATAAAAATCTGAAATTATTCTATATGATAGAAGCTTATGTAAAGATTACAGGAAAAATAAAACGATGTCTCTAAATAGCACAATTTTTCAGAAATCATCAACATCATATATTCGTACGGAACCCTCGGTGCGCGAGTCCGACTCGCTCTTGACCGGTTTTTTTTTATGTGTAACATCTTTTCGTCCCGCTTTCTGTGGGAGTGATTTCGTGAAAAGGGACGGAAGTATGTAACAGGAAATCACAAGTTGAGCATGGAATAAGTGAGTACTTTTTAATAGCATGGAATTAGTAAGTACTTTATAATAGCATGGAATTAGTGTACTCATGGAATTCGTGTACTCATGGAATTAGTGTACTCATGGAATTAGTAAGTACTATATAGGTTGTAAGTAGAGGGGGTTGAATTTCGATCAACGGGCGACCACTAGTAATGAATAATTATTCGAATCAAAAATATATCAATTTAGCTATTTTTAAATGTTGAGGTTAATTTCTGTCGCTGTTCGTGTTCAGTTGCTTATTACCAGGGCGTGATGGGTGTGTGGTGCCAGACGTAAAGAATAGCACCACCCTATTTCTTCCCGTGGGTGTCATAAAAGGTGACCAAGGGACTTACTAGAGAATGGGAAGCATCTCTATGCATTTTAACACCATACTGCGATCACCAACCCGCCTGCCAAGCGTAACGATTATGGAAAAACCCCCCTTCGGGGGCCTATGTCCAGCAGTGGACGTCTTTCGGTTGAAATGATGATGAGGTCGAGATGTCAGATGTAACACATCATAAACGATTACTGTAAGGCTCACTCGTTTTCTTCCATTCTCCCCTGTCAACCCTAACATTCATTCCCTTCTCTTCAATTAACATTAATTGTCAATAATTTATCCACAGTGTGTCGTCATTAACTGAGTGGGTTGAACTTGTATCGTTCTAGGAAGAACTGTATCGTTCTCGGAAGAACTCGCGATGGTGTTAACTGAACATTTATCCTCAATTTGATAAGTAGGCCTATGACTATCCTTATGTGTTATATTTATTGGAAATTATAGTGGTACACACGGCTACACATCAAGCTATACAATTCCAGTTTACGCTGATCTCGCACAGTACGGAAATCTTATACAATGCGAGATCAGCTTATACTGGAAATGTATAGCTTGATGTTTAGCCGTCTGTACAAGATACAATTAATACAATAATATTTGTACACAATAAAGGAGACATTTCTAATGCGTAGGAAGCTTTTTTTAATATTAATTTATTTTTTGTCATGATGTTATTATTGCCATTAATTTCGTTTTGATTTTACCCATTCAATCTGCCCAGCCTTTTACCCATTCAATCAGGTCGGCTTCCAGTCTAACCAGATACAGCTGAATACCAGTATTTTACACGGAGCGACTGCCTATCTGACCTCCACAACCCAGTAACTGGGTAATACGATACCCCTTGGTAAGACGTGTTGCCAGACTTTCGGGCTTCCGACGACCCGTAACGACTGTCAATAATCCACGAATGACAGCCGGGATCAACGGTGCTTTGTGCTTTCCGAGGCACGGAGGAGTCTCGGTATGTAAAGATGTTCACCCATCCACGGACCAACCCCGGCAAGCGTAGCTTAACCTGATGGATCGACCCGTGCAGCTGTTAACACTTCGCCACGCGCTCCTCCTTTGATTTTACCCATTATCTATTATTTACGCCATAGAAATAAAATATGCACGTATGTTATGACTAGACAATTCCCGGATTACGAACTCTAAATAAGGAACTATAAATATGGACCAGACGCGTAGCGCGCTAACAACTCCATTCCTACTGGTTTCCCTTCGGACGATCGGAAGAGCAATTTTACCTACCACCATTAAATAGCACATTCACTAGTGTCTACGATTGCCAAATAACATAAATATAATACAGGTATTTAATACAACATAATATTCAAACAAAAACGTCATGAAGTCATTTATGGGCACGTGACACGGCTTGATATGCAAGACAGTAACTTGCTATTTGTATCGGGTTATGGCTTAGACAGACATAGGAATATGCATCGGCGAGAACCAAATAGAAGGAATATTACGCATTTTATTTTATTTTCACCCGTTCAATTGCGTTTTATTCGATTCGTCATAATTATATTAATAATTTCAAAATTATTGTATATTATTACTAATATTTTTGAAGTAAAACTGCTATAGGCACGCTTGACTTGTGGAGTAAGCTTCTTTTTTTTTTGGGTGGGAAATTATCAAATAGCTTCTAACGCTCTGGGCTGAGTGGAAGGGCGTGTCAGACTTTTACTGACTAAAACCCACCCGTATTCCTTCCGTTGCCTGTGTGCCAGGGCCACGATATCCCTTTCGGACAAACTCGCAACCCTGGCAGGTTGTGGAGTAAGCTGTGCATGACAAGAGCGTTACGGAAGTGACGAGAGCGTTATGGAAGTATAATTAGTATTCATATTGAAGTAAAACTTCTTTACGCACGCTTGACTTAGGGAGTAAGCTGGTGAATGCGTGACGAGAGCGTTACGGAAAGAGGCTACGAAAGTTGTTTAAATTTTAAACATGGAAAACACCACGTCACCGCCGCGGGCCGTCCCGCTTAGTAGGTATTTTTTAAATTCACACTGGCTGTTTATACACTCATAAGACCGCAGCTTTTTTGAAGTAAAACTTCTTTTACTAGCGAACGGTGATTTCTGTTTTATCTCAGACGTGTGGTCTAAGCTAGTTTTTTTTAAGTTGAGTTTATTTCTGTAACAAATTGAAAGTTTTATTTGTGTATTGATAGCGTATCGTTCGTTCTGCTACCTGACGACAGATGTTGGTAAATTCAGTATTTTAAAGGAATGATTTATTTTTGCGTAAATACGTTTATTTTGAGGTGATTATAATGACTATTTATAAATAGTCACTATAATCACCTCACAATAAATTTTACGCACTATCTGTCGTTTTTATTTTTATTTTTTTAGAAGAAATTGTTCAGTTATATATAACTGAAAAATTTCTTCTTCGGCTTCCTTCCTACGCTAGTTAAAAGTTAAATCTCGCCACTGCTAGGTGCTCTCATAATAACTGTCTCAAAGCACTTATACTTGTTTTTATCAAGGTGTAAAGGTCAATAGCCTGTTGTGGATAATAGGTATGTACCTAGCATGAGTAATTTCGTAGAAATCGATGACAAATGCATCGCTCTAATTAGTAGTTTAATTATGCATATTTTCCAAAGCGTCATTGGTTATCGTTAGGTACTGTAGGTGTTTGTTAGTTGACGGGATTTTTTTACAGAACGGGGTTAGGGAAAAATACATTTTGTAGGTACATTGAGAGTGATTGATTGCTTGAAAGACTGACAACGCACAGAGAAAACCTCTAAAGCCGGGTCTGCTGCGCCATATTTGCGTGTTAAATACATGTTTCAATCATGTTCTATGCATGTCTGCTTTATCCAGCCCGTCTGCTGCGAAGTTATGTTTTTGTAAGAAACTCTTTTCAACAATGAGTTCCAACGAGGAAGACGTTTGCTGTTCTAGCAATAGAAAACTTAGTTTTACAAATAAATAATATAAATTATAGATTCCGTGTTCTACAGTACCTGCGACCACGTTCGTTCAATATAAAATTTATCAAGAGTTGAAAATTGAACATAAATTCAGTTTAAAAAAAAATATTTATATTATATTTATATTATTTATTATTCTTTCATTTTTAGGGTTCCGTATTCAACAAGGAACCCTTATAGTTTCGCCATGTCCGTCTGTCTGTCCCCAACTTAGCTCAGAGGCTCTTAGTACTAGAAAGCTATAATTTGGCATGGTATGTACACACGGCTACATATCAAGCTATACATTTCCAGTATAAGCTCACCTCTCATTGTACGGAAATCCTATACAATGCGAGATCAGCTTATACTGAAAATGTATAGCTTGATATGTAGCCGTGTGTACAAATTAATCACGCCGACAAAGCGGTAAAATAAAATCATGGCAGTAGTTTATAACGAAATTAAAAGGAAAACTATCACAGCTAAGTAGGCATTTGCAGTTGGAGAATTGACCGTGACGTACTTATATCGATGTACAGGAGAACATGTTTTTCAACTACAACGTTAAGTTTGATTTTGGGATAAATTCATCCCAACTACGGAACTTTTCATTGTGCGTGGTACGATACGCAGTTGTCCGGTTTTTGTAATTCCAATTGTTTTTGATATCTCCAAAAAGGCATCTTGCCTTTTATATTTATTTTAGTCTATTGATGTAGCATCCCATATCACTGGTCTTTCTTGAATAAGTTGCAAAAAAAAAAAAGTATTTTCATTATTCCACTCCGTCATTAATTACACAAACTTTAAAAAATGTTACGAAGCGTCGTCGTCTGGAGAGCACTAAACACGAAATGAGTGAATTTTAAAAATACCCCATCTGATTAGTTTTTCAAATCGGGAACCTAATGAAGAGCTTCACTCGCACTATTTAAGCATTGTGCAGACTGGTGCGATATCGCGGGCGCGACAAACAGCACGACGCGCATCGCGACACTTTCATGAAGATTCATAAAAAAAATCCTACTAGTGTCGCGTCGCGCCTGTCTGCGGAAGCCTTTATTATAAATCAAAGCTCTCGAGCATGATAGTGCCAGCTTCTAGTGAATACTAGAAGCTGGCACTATCATCACAACGGTAATGTTTTCCCATTGTTTGTCTTATTTGTTATTTGTGCTTATATTTATATTATTATACTAGCTTTCAACCGCGGCTTCGCCCGCGTGGATGTCGAAAAAAAAAAGGAGTATCAGCAGTATTCCCCAAAACATTATACCATATCTTAGTTGGAACCAACGTAAGCGTGGTAAGCAGATAGAAGTGCAGTTTGATTTACAACTTTACGGAGGATAATAATATAGATAGCATATAAATACCAATTTCGTTTTGTACATACTTGTTCAATATACGTGTCCTCCATTTCATTTGTTTATTTTTTCTACTGTTTTTGTTCTTAAATAATAATTGATGTATACCAACTTTTGAGTTAATCAAGGTACGCAGTAAAATTCTCCCGAAAACTTATTTACTCGTACCCGATTATTTATTATTTTATAAGTTATAACCAAATTATTTACCGTAAACCAATCTTGGACCTGAAGAATAGAATTATTCACGTCGGAAAGGTTTTGTTACCGTTGGTATATTTAAAGATCAATGACGTGTCATCTGCAAACATCTCCGGTTGATTTTGAAGTAATTGGGGTAAATCGTTAATGTAAACTAAAAAGAGGAATGGACCCAATATCGAACCTTGAGGAACGCCCATTGCTTTTTCAGACCCCAAAAAGTTCACGCCGTTTACGTGAACTCTAACCTTTCTATCTTTCAGGTATGATCTAAGTAAATCAAGAGCTGTATTCCTAATCCCATAGTGTTCTAGTTTCAGCAGAAGTGTCTCATGGTCAACGCAATCGAAAGCCTTTGAGAGGTCACAAAAAATTCCAATGACATCTTGGGCTTTCTCCCAGGTGCTAGAAATGTTCTTTATTAGGGTGACACCGGCGTCAAAGGTACAACGACCTTTAGTGAAACCGTACTGTTGTTCATGAAAGATGGAATTTTTATTGAAGTGACGTAACATTTGATTGAGCATCAACTTCTCAAACACCTTACTGAGAACTGGCAGAATTGACACGGGCCTATAATATTGTTGGGTTCTTTACTATCTCCGGATTTGAACATAAGAACTACTTTAGTGTTTTTCATGAGAACCGGAAAGACTCCTTGGTCCACACTGGTGTTAAATACGAAAGCTAAATAGGGCGCAATGGTTTCGATGACAGATCTACAGACTTTTACAGACATGCCCCATAGATCTTTTGTTGATTTAATTTTAAGATCTTTAAAAGTTTTTATAACAGCCTGGGGGTTTGTATGCTGAAACCTTAACTCCAAGGGGCATACCTTTACATTATTTCTAAGTAAGGCAGCAGAAAGCGCGGGTGAGGAACTTAAAGTTTCGGTAGTTTTAAGGGGAATATTAGCAAAAAAGTTTTCAAATGCCTGAGCTATTTCTACCTCTGAAGTGATGGGCCCATGTGCAGTCTCTAAATTAAATTCAGTATTATGCTGTTTTTTCCTACCTAATTCATTATTTGCCAGGTAGTTTTTATTTTATCATCAGCTGATTTTATTTCATTGCTAATATAAAGAGGTTTAGCTATTTGTATTTTGCACACCATTTAAAAGTTTTAGAATATTTTGCAACATATTGATGAAAGCTTGTATTATTAATATGTTGCTTTAGGCCATAAAGTTCAAAAAGATTTTCCCTGATTTTACGAATACCTGGAGTCGCCCAATCACTAAATACGAACTTTGAGTAAATACTTTTAGTCTTCAGTGGTAAAGTGTCATTAAATTACGTGTTTAATAGTGAAAAGAACTTTGCGTAGAACTCAAGAACTCATGGGTCATAAATATTATTAAATTAACTTATAATTTATTAGATTAACTAATTAATACAAATTAATCCATCACCGGATGCAGTTGGGCATTTGCAATTTTATGGTATACTTATAATTATAACTGTTAAAGAAGGTATAAACTGGAATAAAAAAGGCTTTCAAAATATAAATATAAATAATATATATAAATAAGTAATTCTAATTAAGAGTTGTCTTTGAAGATTTTTTTGAAGTATTAAATTATGTTTAATTATGTTTTGAGTTCCATCACCATAAGCACAAAAGACTTGAAAATATCATACTGTTTATGTTTTGGAAAAAATATTTTTGACCATTTTTAGAAATCTCCATCTTACGGAGTAGTTTAAAAAAAAACAGTCATGAGCGAGTGGGACTCGCGCACCGAGGGTTGCGTACGTATATATATGATGTTGATGATTTCTGAAAAACTGTGCTATTTAGAGACATCGTTTTATTTTCCTGTAATCTTTACTTATACTTCTATCACATAGAATAACTTCAGATTTTTATCTATGCAAACTTCGGAGATAGAGGGGGGGGGGACGGTATTTTTTATTACATTTTTCATCAAAAGTCCGAAACTATGCTGCCTAAAAAAGAAAATAAAGTTTGAGAATGTGCAAATAGTGTCCTTTCCTACGATACCCCGCATGCCCTAGTAGCCCCACTTCAAATATTTAAGACCCCCTTTCAGTCCCTTTTGCAAAAAAGAGATTTTTTTTTAATTTCTTTCTTGTTTGAAAAATAGTTGGGCAAACGTCATCCAAAACTATTCTAAATTTCAAGTTGATAGCATTAGTAGTTCTTGAGATATCCAGGTGTGACAGACAGACAGACAGACAGACTTAGTCTCACCATATGTGTTCCTTTTTAACATTTTGGTACGGAACCCTAAAAACAAAAAATGTCATACTTTATAATTTACTTAAGTTAGTATTTGGCCAAGTTTCAGGTTTATTAACTCAAGGAATAAGATTTATTCCCCTTTTTCAGCCCTTAAAGGTCGAATTTCGAAAAATCCTTTCTTAGCGGATGCCTGCCTATAGTTTCCAACCATAAGCCGAAATATTAGTGATTTTAACTTAAAAAGAACTTTCATTAAAAATAAAATTTTATCCCTTTTTCACCCCTTAAGGGTAAACATTCTAACAACACCGCTGCGTTAGCTTCCAACCATAACCCTAGATAATATATTTAGTGTTTTTTACTTCGAAAATTAAGGACTTTGATACACAAGTTCATCCCCCTTTTTAACCCTTCGGGGGTAGAATTATCAAAAACGCTGAGACACGTGTAAATTAATTTTCAATCGTCAGCCTATACACCAAATTTGAAGATCCTAACTTCAAAACTGACGGACTTTCATATAAACTTCCATCCCCTATTTCACCCTCTTAGGTGTGGAATTTCGAAAAACCCTTTCTTAGTGGATACCTACTCTTCACAAAGAATACACCCTCCAAATTTCATGTTTCTAGGATCAGCGGTTTAGGCTGTGCGTTGATATATCAGTCAGTCAGTCAGTCAGGACTTTGAATTTTATATATATAGATAACTAGCTGCGCCCCGCGGTTTCACCCGCGTAAGTCTCGATCCCGTGGGAAGGGGTATAAAAAATAGATAGTAGCCGATTCTCAGACCTACTGAATATGCATATAAAATTTCATAAAAATCAGTCAAGCCGTTTCGGAGGAGTATGGTATCTAACATTGTGACATGAGAATTTTATATATAAGATTATGTGTACTTATTATATATTTATAGTTTTTAATAGAAATGTTTATCTTTATAAATATTTATTCCTCATTTCTCGTTATTGCAGCAACCACTGCTTGTCTCTGCATCACCCAAAGGTTGACTGGTAGAAAATGCCTATGGCATTAAGTCCGCCTCTTTATATTTGTGTGCATAAAGTATTAAATAAATAAATATAATTATTCCAAAATCTACGTGTACCGATCAATGTCGTGCGTATACAGGCAGTTCCAAGCCTTTATGTTAAAGTAATGGAGATAGTGCAAATCGAACAGCGTATTTAACAGATTCGATCTTAAAGACTTCGATACAAAAATACATCTATCCTAGAACTAACCCCTTAACGAATCAGTTTATCTATAATTATTATTATAGGTTTTTTAAATAGTAGAAACAATTCGGCGCGAAATTCAATAAATGAGGTACCTATAGGTCATAAGGTCCTGTCTGTTGACTCGGTTTTAATCACGGAGTAAAAACAAAGGTTTTAATATTAAATTTGTATTATGTCCGAAAAACGATTAAACATAGATTAGAAAAGTATAAATCATTATTATAAATAATGCATAATGCAATTTTATTTAAATTTTCAAGTATCGATTTCTGATATTCGTCACATTCATTACTCAAGTCGAAAGAAAAAAATGTTTGGCATAATCGCTTTCGCACATCATTACAATAAAAAAAACAATAATGGTCGGCGATTTAGAACACAAATTGATTACCTAGTGGTAATGAATATTACGTATTATTGGACCTGTGTTCACATAATACGTTAAGATCTGGGCGTTTTCTTGTTGCTCTGGGCATATTTGGCACATTTTAAATCAAATCTACGTGTGTGTATTGTGAAAAATGTAAACACGTGATTGGAAAATTCGACTTTGGTTATCAAAAAAATTACCGCTACGGATGAATTCGTCAAATAATTAAATGATGTGCCCATTCACTGCCACTGTTTGCCGTTTTTGTGTATTTTAGCTTCATCACCACTGTCATCAAAATGGCGATTATCGCATTAAACTTACGCGCTAAATATGAAAGATTTAATGGCGTTAACATATTATGTGCTTTTCATCCAACTCTCCTAATAAATGCTCCTTCATAAGATTTGATACTTGGCATAGTAAATATTTACATAATCAATAGGGTATCATAATCATGTCGTCATTCTGGGGTCCAATGGGACCCACTACCGAGCCGGCAGTGGTTTGCGTGTTCGGGTTCAATCGTTTCTGAACAGTAATAATAACTCCGGTTAGTATCTAATGTGAAATTGTAGCTTTATTATGCAAATTGGGATTAAAATAAACAAGCAAGGGATGAAATGTTAACACCTATTTATTATTTGCTGTTCATTTCATGATGATTGGCATGGCACAAACCAAATGCTTGTTTTAGAGCTCTGACATATCATTAATTCAAAGTTGTTTAGGTATCTATAATATAATGAGTTGAGCTGCACGATAACTGACAACTGACTGGACAGGTCCACTCAAATCTGTGTGGTTCTTTCGTCAAAAGACGATTTCAGACACCAATCTACATGGTCCTCAAATGATCTGACCAAGATTATATCCGTATTTTATATACAAATTGACATTGATGTATTTTATTTTATATATACAATGACATGAATATTTACTTTGTTAAGTATTATATTGTTTTAATTAAGTATTGTAAATGTGAAGACTATATGGGTTATTGTTTATTTTTGTTTTTCTTATTTTTATTCAGTTCGTTTTCATCATTGCTTGCAGTTTGAGTAATTTGTGCGGCCTACCCAAATGTCCTTTCTTTGGTATTGTTCGTTGAATCGTTGAGCTCCTCACGTTCTGAGTTGAGCTGCATGACTACTGACAAATGCGTGCACTGACTGGGCAGATCCCCTCAATCTGTGTGATTCTTACATCAAAAGATCATTTCAGGCACCAATCTACATGGTCTTCACATGATCTGACCAAGATTATGTCTGGACTTTAAAAGAGACTGTGACCTCTGAGTTTGTTTCGGCCTTTCTTCTCAGAGTAGTCAGATACGAAACGCCGACCTCATCTAGTTTTTTTTTTTTAATATGATTGACGTGTAAAAGTGTTTGTACAAACGTACTTACAGAAAATAAATCATTTATCATTTATAAGATACTTTGTTTTCGGTTAGGTTTTTTCCTGAATTCATTTTACAGAGTGGTTATTTGAGGTAAGTTAAGAAGCGTGAAAGGTTGTATTTAGATGTGCCATCCAAATCATCACTGAATAGTGTAGGTAGGTATAGGTTATACATCGGTGGACCTCGAGAAGACGTTCGCCGCCTCTGTGTGGGTGTCGTGCGATCGATGGTTCTCTATGGGACACCAGTTTGTTCAAATAGGCTCTCAGGCGTCCGACGCTGCAGAACTAAAATCAACTTCCTGCAGCAGAAAATGGCTAATCGTATCGCACGAGGATACTAAACTATGTCCGTTGAGGTGGCAACTCTCCTGCCACGCTTACAGCCGCTGGACATCTTGGCGGATATGGACGTGAGGGTCTATAACCAAATCCGTGTCATTCGCCAAAGTGGCAATGGCATTCCAGAAATCGCTGTTCAAATCAAATCAATCAAATATATTTTTTATTGGTTGCCAGGATTGGGCGAGATTTGTCTCTGCCAGCAATAGTTGGGTCTATGCTGGCGGAGTACTGGAGGGAAATGGCCTCCTTCTATGAGACGGTGATGGTTTAGAAGGAGGCTGTCGAGCGGAATCGTGAGAGGGCTGATCCCAATCGTAGAAACAGGCGTCTGGGACGCAACCGCCTCGACGCCTAACACGCCGAAACCTCGTCTGCAACTTTTAAGGCAGGCGGGAATTTGGGATCACGGGCACTCAGAGTGGCGACTCTGTCCACCCACTGAATGATCTCAGGGAAGACGGCGCACAGTGGTCACGTGCTGCTTTGCACACTTGCACAGTTATGTTTCGGGGAGACCCCTTTACCGTTTCCCCAGAGATATGCCCTAACAGGCGTTGCACAGAGGCAGTTTCAGATCGGTCTTCCATGTGCAGATGGTGACAACCGGGGTGGTTTTAGTGAAGTAAAAACTCCTCGGCCTTATCCCCAAAGTCCGGGCGCCTTTTGAAGTTTCACCCCGAAACATAAAAAAGTATAGGTTAGCTTAAATAAGAAAATACTGCACTGTAAAGGTGGCTGCATGGCTTTATCATGCAACCTTTTCGAATATTTCATAAGTTAATGGCATGTTTAATCAGATAAACATATATCAAGCTATATTCTAATGGTCTATACAATATTAGTTTTAGTATATGCGAAACCTGAAACACATGTCTAATACTTTTATGTAAAGAATCTAAGTACAAAATTTCAAAACTGTATCATGAAAAATCACAAAGTTATAAGGTTGTTATGTTACCGGGTTGTCCGTACAAAAACATGCTAACGGCGCCCCCGCGCTGCCAGGGTCGTCTTGCGCTCATTGATAATAATTTGGCAGTACCTAACCGTACGGCGAGTGTATTGTAAGTAATTAAATGGTGATAACATTTTCCATCACACTTAAATATTTTTTGGACAAAATATAACATGGTGTAAAAATTATTGAAATCGATTCAGTTCCTTATTCTGAACAAACTTTATTCAGGTTTCGCCTAAACTAAAAATAATGTTGTATACTATTTCATATATAGAACGGTAGAAAACAGATTGGTAAGCTGACAGAGTGTGTCATCATATAAAAATAAATATTTCAATCAAATCGATCTATGTAAGATCGATTTGATTGAAATATTTACGAGATTAATACCTACTAATTTAGCCATTAATTGAACAACCTGTAACAATACATACCTATAACATGAGATTTTAAGCGATATCTGATTCAGATAATAATTGAGATTGGCATTCTGAAATTTCTGGCGCAGTTTTTTTTTTGTTGGGAGTTCCCTTTTATCACAATCAAATAAGCGACTACAAACATTGTGGGGTAATAAAAAAGCTATTACAGTAAAACAAAGGCCTGATCAATAAACACATTAGCACCTTTCAGAGATAACTATCATCCATTCGTTGTCTGTTGTACAAATAGCAATTAGTGCTCGTCTTTTGTCCATGTTGGCGACGCCACGTTGGATTCCCGAACGTACCTTGAATGAAAAGGCGGGACGAGACACGATTGATTGTGAACGGAATAATTATATGCTGGCAATACTATTGTGAAAGGAATTAAGGTATTTCTGTTGATTTAAAATAGATGTCATATCTTAACGAATAAATTAATCAATTAATTAATTATTAATTTTGTTATCATGTAGTTTTGTTTTTTTAGCCTGTATGTACTCTATGTGATATTATAAACTTGAAACATGTAAGTGCTGTGCACACCTGTAAGTGAGTAATTCACTCTAGATTAATTACTCTAGTTTAATTGTTACAGTACCCCAAAAAATGTATTAGTGAATACGTCGTTGGAGTGCCGTAATTAAATAAATAATTTAACGAAGCAAGATGTAAATTGTATTATGATTATGATGTGTATGAATAATGACATTGATGTAATTAAATTTCATGATTTTAATATGTCGAATATAGTGAGACTAAAGTTATTTAACCATGTTATTATGTAAGTGGCAAATAAATAAATTTGATTTAATTTAATTTCAACGTAAGTACAGTCGCCAGCACATGTAGTAATACCAAACTTAAGCACTTACCAACGTTAAGTTCTAAAACGAATGAGAAAACTTGACACTTTCTGATAACTTTGATGTGCTGGCGACTACCTTAATATTGAGAATTTTCTCTAAGAGAGAGAAAGTGTGCAAAATATTCTCTCATCGCATGAGAGAAAATTTCGCAGACTTTAGACTGTTTTGCTTTTATTAGTTGAAAATTATAGCTTTAGAAGTCCTAAGAATCGATCTCGGAGCTTACTGATTGACATGACATCACGCTTCACCTGTTTTCCGCCCTCCTGAAGGGGTAGGCAGAGGCGTAGGTATATTGCGCTTATATTTTTTCCAATTAAGGCGACGATAACCGACTTTTAATGATTTTATACTGAAGATCACGTCTAAACGAGTAGTGTTAATGATTTGAAAAACATATCTGTTAAATTAGAGCATTTTCTCAATAACTTAATATGTGAATATTTTAGATTATGATAATTAATTTGTATAGTTATGTTTAACGCGGATAAAAAACCGAGAATGGCGCATAATCTACCAAGCGTATTTTTCTGATACCTTCACCAATTTAAAGATAATTTAATTATTCATCTTTTAGTATACGCCTTTTATTAAAATACCTTTTGTTTTGTGTATAATAAATTAATAATGCGTCAAATTGGGGACAGCGCTCCTTGGTGGGCGAGTCCTATTACTGGCTGAACGTACGACGCGTTGCGTGAGCTCAGTACAGGACACGCAAGCTAACCATTCAAGGTCACTGGCATATATATGAGTCTTAAGTAAGTCACTGAATTTCTGGCTTACTAAACCAAGAAGGCATTAGGCACTAAATAAAACATTGTGGCTTCATTCAAATAACATTGTGCGTTCGATTCCCGCACGGAATAAATATTTGTATGACCTACAAGTAGTTGTTCCGGGTCTGGCTGTTTGTGTATGTGAATTTAAATGTTTGTAAACGCACCCACAATACAGGAGAAATTCCTAGTGTGGGGCAACGTTTTTAAAAAAACGAAACGAAACGAACGAACAGTTTTCAGATACCTAATCGCTTTATAAATACAGTAGGTGGAACGCAGACAGACGTTTGTTTTCATTCCCAGTATGCTATATCAACACAAGACTAAAAGGAAAGTTCACAGTACGTGAGTGTGCACTTACCTTGTTTCCGATTGTCTGGGGATGGCATGATGGGCGACGACGCCCTTTCACTTTAGATCTGAAACAATACAACACTTTTAAAATTCACGTTTTTTCTGTATTATACAACGTGTTTTTTTTGATATCTCATAACTCTAGGGTATGATTGAGGCCATATCAAAGAATCAACTGGCATATGAGTTATGTTCCAATCCTTCGTTATTTTTTTTTTTCATTTTTCATACAAAATAATTCGGCAAAGTCACGATTATTAATGTAAAACACCCTTACGTGAAATATGACAACGTCGACAAGGTAGCTTTCCCTTCACTAGCTGCCGCCGGGAAGCCCCGATACCAACATACCTACATATTTTATTTTACTATTTATTTTACTACACTACTGCGAAGTTTGGCAACCTCGCAAAAGTAAAGATTCGTCATACTGGTGACAATTTTTGACCTAATTTAATTATGATTGATGATATCTCCGAAACGATGCATTTTTGGACCACCTATTCTAGGAGTTTTAGTATTATTTTTACCTACAGAATATAACCCTAGAGTTATGGGATACCAAAAAAAACAGGTTGTATATGTACCTATTCCTATCGTTTTAATTATTATTATATCAAAGTTTTTGACATGTCTCGGGACTCTAGGGTCCGGGACCTTTAGAAGGCGTACGTTGGGCTGAAGTCAACTCCCAGAGGCCCCTTAGACAATTTTAAATGTTGAGGCACCAACCGACGATTATCCCTCTTATATGCACTATGCAAATACACCCAATCCCTGGTTGGTGCAAGACTATTGCAGAATATTATGATTTATTCATTGTCAAGTAACATGATTTATTAATTGTCAAGTAACAATAATAATAACCCCTTTTTATTCTGAACATCTTTGCGTTGTGCTATTTCCGTAGTTTACAGAAAGTCTCTTAGTTCAGTGTGACTTTTGGCAAAGGCCTCCTCTAACAACTTCCACTGAGTACTATATCTTGCAACTCATCTCCAATTTGGACCCGCTGTGAGCTTCAATTCGTCTTCCCATCTTTTATATGGTCTTCACCTGTTCCTTTTGACATTTCTGGGGTACCATTCTGTCACGAGTTTACTCCACTTGTCTTGAATGCCTCTTAACATGTGGCCTGTCCATCTCCACTTTTGTTGGTCTATTTTGGTAAGAACATCAATAACTTTTGTCTTTACAGGCACACAACTCCAATACAAATTCAATAAAAAAACTGACTCATACTAGGTACCATATTAAGGCTGACATTAGCTGAGCATTTCACAGACCCACAAACTTTCTTTTACAACTGTCAAGGTAAGCATGATGTGCTAACAAAATATTAAATCCATCATTAGAAAAACTCGGGCTGGCACAAACTCCTGTAGATGGCAGGCATAAGTTTGGCATCGTAGACAATAAGATGGAGGTAGCAAAGTTTCTTTCGTGAAAGCTCTTTTATTTCATCATGTTCATTATAGACCTGATTTTTAGGGTTCCGTACTCAAAAGGGTAACACGGGAACCCTATTATTAGTAATAGGGTTCCCGTTTTACCCTTTTGAGTCCGCCATCTGTATGTCTGTCTGTCTGTCTGTCACCAGGCTGTATCTCATGAACCGTGATTGTTAGACAGTTGAAATTTTCACAAATGTGTATTTCTGTTGCCGCTATAACAACAAATACAACAAAAAAACAGAATATATTAAATATTTAAGGGGACAACAAACGTGATTTTTTTGCTCGTTGTTGCTCGATATTCATAACGGCAACAGCTAAACAACTAAAGATTCTGTGAATATTTTAAGCGTCTACCACGCTTAAAATATTCACAGAATCTTTAGTTATATATTAACTTTAAAAATAAATAATAAAATAAAATAAAACAAATATTTAAGGGGGCTCCCATACAACAAACGTGATTTTTTTGCCATTTTTATAGACAATGCTACGGAACCCTTCATGCGCGAGTCCGACTCGCAATTGGCCGGTTTTTTTGTTCATAGCCTTGAATCTTTGCCAATTGATAGAATACTCTTAAATACTTTGAAGAAAAAACTTTATATCTTCGTAAACAAATAAATATTAGCTCATACTCGTGCATCTCAATGAAGTGTGGGCGTTTCTTAATGATTTCGGCACATGGATGTAGTTATGACGTCCGCGCACGCCATTACGTCATTTAAATAACAGAATTCACACCGACTGAATGTGATGTCGATATGTGACGTCACAATGGACTGAAAAAACGGAAAGGCCAACATTTCCGTTTTTCAGTGCAGCAAGCCGAACTGACAGTTTTGGAACTGACATAAATTAAATTAGGTTCTGGATTGTGGTGGGTCATATCGAATTATTTGGGCCGTAGGATTTGAAATACAGTTTCGACTGATTTGCCAAGTAAAGGCTAAAATAAATAGATAGAGTGTCAACAACTTGAATAAAATCATTAAGATGACGACATTCTTACAACAGAAATAAGTAGGTCTAGGTAGGTCATGGTTCTCGAGGCGAAAGTGTAGCGGTGGCGCGAGGAAGCGAGGGCGCGGGGCGAGTGGCTGATGCAATGCAGCGACATGTGGAGCTCTGCCTTGGTGGCGGAATGGCGGGACAGGCTTTCACGCCCTACCGCCGGCCTCGCCACCATCGAGGCGCAGTAAGAGTCTGACAGACCCTTCCGCCCGCCCCAGGGCGGAGGACATCCATGAGGATTTTCCACCCCGTGAAAAAAAAAAAAAAAGGGTGTCAGCTATCCATCCATCCATACTTATAAACTTTCGCGTTTATAATATTAATAGGATGTTATGTGACCTTTGTCAAAAAACTCAAGTGATAACCTCAGATACTTGTCTATAGGCATGATGGCACAGCAAGTGGCGCCGTCTAGTTTTGTAAAGGTTATTCCCAAAGTACTCCAAAAAGAGTTCTCAAACTACTCCATCAAAAATATAATATTTTTAATTAGGTTTCATTCTACTCCATGATAATATTAAAACGTTCTCAAAGTACTCCACTCCAATTTAATTAAAAAGCAAAAAGACGTAATTTTTGTGACTGACTGTAATTAAATATATATTTATTTTATAGGTAAGTAATTAGATGGAGCAGTTTGAGAATTGATAACGAATTATCGGTGGAGTACTTTGAGAATAATTCCAGATACTTAGGGAGCAGAATGGGAACAAAATAATAAGTATTTTTAAATAATAATAACTCCTTGGAGTATCTCGGGAATTATTGAATGAGATTCTTATCTTTTTAGAACAAAAGAATGGAGCACTTTGCGAATAACTCTTTTGTAACGAAGTTATAACTGGAAAAACAGAATGGTCGGATATGAGTGACACTGGCTGGTGACAGTCTAGCAGAGCGTCGCATCGACGATTGCGTGGCGGCTGTCTTCTGATGACAGAGAGGATGTCAGCTGCTGTCTTACCACGTCCACGACAAACGCTATGGCGTTCGAATATATTCCTGCACAAGCCTGATGATATTGAAGCTGAGGAACCACTAATATGATGACAGCTTCTAGTAAAGGTTATCCAGCGCCGTTAGGTATATCCATTTCAAAACTACTTTATGTTGTGTACATCTTTTTGTGTACTTTCCTATCGCAGGTGTACTGGAAGAGATTTTTTTTGAAATAAGCATCACCTTTGTATTTTTCTGTTCCATTCATCTTGTCTGTTTAATGTGTGTACATAAACTGTTAAATAAATAAATAAGTACCGTTAAATTGCCTAAAATCGGAATAGATTAACATAAGGCCAGAGTTTCAAAGTTGTGCGTGTGCGATTAAACTTAGTCCCACAAACTCGCACTGCCTGCGTGTGGAATAGTGTGGGTATGAAACACGTCACTTTATACTGTTGACAAACTTGTACTAACTTTGGTACAAACTATCTAAGTTTGCTGGGAACATGGCACGTTGAAGCGGTAATAGGCTGTTGAACGTGATTGAAAGGTCTTAAGTACCGCTTTGGGTTTACGAGACAAAATATAATTATATTCTGTTAATTTTATGATAGTTTGATACGACATTTGCGTATACAGTACAACGTCGGGACGGGACAAATTATTTAAGACTCGTTATTCGAACAAAGGGGGCAGCAGCGTTCTGTATGCATTTTAACACCATACTGCAATCGCCAATCCACCTGCCAAGAGTGGCGATTATGGCAAACCCCCCCTACGGAGGGCCTATGTTCAGCAGTGGACGTCTTTCGGCTGAAATGATTATGATGATTCGAACAAATCCATAATCATTAATTAAAATAAGGCTGATGGTCAGCACTTTTTGAGCATCAAACGTTACAAAAAAACAGCCCCCAAAACGCTCACTCTTCATCACAAATCGGAAAACTAACTTAATTTTTTTTATGTTAGCTTAGCAGCTTATCTTTTAAATAAACAAATAAGATTTTGTCAAACCTATATATCAAACCCGATTTTGCCTAAATTAGTTAACAAACAATGTCCCAACTTAGCAGACATAATAGAACTTGAAGGACATAAACTAGTTAGCGTGATACTATTAGTTTCAAGCTCAAAGTTAACTGTACCAAAATTAATATACAGTTCGCTACAGAGGTCCTAGCACGAACGTGCGACGTGAAACGTAACGTAAATGCGATCGATTTTTTAATAAAAAAAACCTTTTTACAAAAAAATATAAACGACTCCCAAAAAAACACTACAAAGTGAAAAATAACTTTCATTTCAGAAGTCGGTGTCTTTGGATCTGTACTTTAGTTTTTTGCCACCGACTTCCGAAATTAAAGTTATTTTTCACTTTGTAGTGTTTTTTTGGAAGTCGGTTATTTTTTTTTTTGTAAAAAGTTTTTATTTTTCACTTTTTAGTAGGTCAGTTTTTAATTTATCTTAGTTACAATAGTATAATGTCAACTGCACATATTTTGCAAAATATGGCTTTTCCCGATGTTGGGACGTTCATTGTTGAGGAGTTCTCTTGGTAAGAACCAGGAGAACTGCCACTCACCATATGCAAACATACAGCCGAACATATAACCTCCTCCTTTTTGGAAGTCGGTTAAAAATACAACTATCCTGTATTTATTCATTTATTTATTTACCAGTTTATGAACACACATATAAACTTACAAGAAGAAAGGAACAGAAAAATACGTACAAAGGTGATGCGTATTTCTAGTAAAATCTGTTCCAGCATACTATGTTGGGGTCGGCTTCGAGTTCAATCGGATCCAGCTGAATGCCAGCATTTTACATGGAGCGACTGCTTAACTGACCTCCACAACCTAGTTACTGGGTAGTAAGGTAATACCCCACTCCCTAGTCCTCTTGGTAAGACTAATTGTCAGACTTCTGACGACCCGTAACGACTGTTAAAGATCTACGAATGACAGCTGGGACCAACAGCATAGCGTGCTTTCCGAGACATGGGTGATCTTGGTATGTAAAGATGGTCACCCATCCACGGACCAACCCGCAGCTAGAGTAGCTTAACCTGATCAATCGACCCGTATGGCTGTTATAACTTAGCTACAACTATCCTGTAGCGGTGTGGTATTTGTTTTGCGATAAGTACATTTAGTAAAAGTTTAGTACGTTTAAAAAACATATTATAAGATTAACGACTACATTGAAGACAAGGAAGTTTGGCATTCATTCCTTCTGCACATGTGGCTTCCCTGGTACTTCATTAACGGCAAAACTATGTAAATGTCTATTAAATGCTCCCAAATTACGATGTTTATTTAAATTATTATTTTTTCTTGACATAATCTTCTCTATACTTAATTGAGATTATACAACATTAGTTTTTGTTTATACTAAACCTCTTAAGGGGTCATTGTACTCACCATTATGAACAACTTTTACTATAGGACCAACCTTGAAATCGCGAAAAAAAAATCAGCTGTTCCCTACATTTAAGTTCGCTGAACTCGTCAAAATGTAGGGAACAGCTGATATTTTGTTCATAATGATGAAGTCCCCTTAAGAGGTTTAGTATAAACAAAAACTAATGTTGTATACCTACCTACAATTTTAATTTCAACAAGGTTTTAAGTTTTATTATTTTAATAATATTTTATAGTTTTTTTTTTGTTTAATATTTTGTTAATGTGAGAACGTTGTAGGCTTATTAGACTGTATATTTGTAGACCATTTTCTATTTTGGTAAGTACCTGGTACTTTTGACGGGCCTACACTGTCCTCTCATACCTATTAACACTGTAATTTGATAACATTGTAAAAGTCAATTATTTTAAAAGTGTAATCGTGAAGTTTCTTGCCGGTTCATCTCCATAGGAAAATACCAAAACTCCATAGGAAAGGAACCGTGCACCTAGCTTCTGACGTTTCATAAGTGCCCATGTAGCCATATGTGAAATAAAATGTTTTGATATTGATTTTGATGAAGTATCAACTAAGATTAGAATAAAATCTTAAAAAAACTAAGTAGTTATATTATGCAAAACGACTATTTTCAATTTTTTTATCGTTCGACGTGTACTCCGCACGTTTGTGCTGTGCCCACGGGACAAGCTAAGTTAAATCACGTTAGGGTAAGTTTTGCGCCATAAGCAGAGCTTGCGTCTTGTTGTCACAGATTAATTGGGTTGCATAATGTCGCAAAACGATAGCATGGTATATGATGCGAAAATGTTAAATGGTAGCTACTTGTTTTAGTAAGTTGTTATTGTTGAGAGGGAGTTTGTGATTTATTTAGGTACTCCCTCTCCCTCTGTCGCCGTGATAGAAAAGGTGGACTGAATGTCGTGGTAGGGACTTGTAATTTAGAGGAATTAGGTGCTTGTGATAATAATTGTAGATTGTTGTTATACAAGGGTTGAATGGAATTGGTGACTTTCGCCCGTGTTAAACACTCTACTTTTCATTTCAAATATAAGGAAATTAAGAAATAGTAGTTTTTCTAAGATAACATAAGATAATATTTATTTTATAAACATGAGTACATTAAGAAGGTCTTATAATTAATATGAGGTGGCTACATGTGGTGTCTAAAATATTTTATTTTCTTGTTTGCTCGCCATTTCATAAAATCATTGTATGTATTTAAATATCTTTCCTTTGAAATTTCTGGCATTCGATTTTCGATTACTGTATGGGAATTGATTGCCTCGTCTTTAACCGTATCTGGGGTCAACATTTCAGTATCGCTTGAACTCATTTTTGCAAATGTTTCAAATTGCATTTTTTAATTCACACTGGCTGCTTACACTCAAAAGACCGCAGCACTTTTTTAACCGACTTCACAAAAAGGAGGAGGTTCTCAAGTCGTCTGTATTTTTTTTTTTTTTAATGTTTGTTACCTCGGAACTCCGTCGTTTATGAACCGATTTGGAAAATTATTTTTTTAATTGAAAGGATATACTTCCAGATTGGTCTCATTTTTTTCAAAATCCGGTTCTGATGTTGGGATCCATGAGTAATTGAGGGAACTCCTCAAATATTATAGGCATACCTATAGCAATTTTTATATTTTCATCAACAAGTCAATCATTTGCATTCAGAAAGTATAATTTGGTGAAGTGGAACAGATGAAGAATCCGCTAAGAAGGGGTTTTTCGAAATTTGACCTTTAAGGGTAGAAAACGGGGGTTTTTTTTGCATGAAAAATCTTATTCCTAAGGTTAATAAACTTGAAACTTGGACGAATACTTACGTAAGTAAATTATAATGTTTATATTTTTTTGTTAACTTAACTTCAACGGATGGGATGTCAAAGCTTGTATAGAAGAATTTTAACGCGCGGTCCGATCAACTCGAAACTCAGTATTTATACTTAAGACCAAAAATGAAGAATAACTTGTATCAGGGTTTTTCGAAAATCTACCCTTAACGGGGGGAAAAGGGGTAGTCAATTTTACAAGAGAGGATTTTACTACGTGGCTTGATTAACTCGAAAATTGGTATAACCTCTATGTCAAATAATGGAAAACTCACAAACCACTTTAAAAATTAACCTCATTGGGGGTGTAAAGGGGGATGGATACAGTTTGTATGAAAAAAATCTTCTTACGTTGATCTATTAACTTGAAACTTAGCCTGGATACTTCATCATCAGTCTCCTGCCGTAATCCTAATTTATTTGGGGTCGTCGTAACATGTCGAATTACAATAAAGATTTAATACATACAAAAGGAAACAGTGACTGACTTACTGACTGATCTATCAACACAAAGCTCAAATCACTGAATTGATTGGGCTATTTGGCACACAGATAGTTATTATGACGTAGGTAACCGCTAAAAACAGATTTTTGAAGATTTAACCACTTAAGGGGTGTAAAATAAAACTACGTATACGAATTGGTGTGGGGTAGGTACCACTAAAAACTGAAAAATAAAAAACTTTTTTACAAAAAAAAACAACCGACTTCCAACAAAAACACTAAAAAGTGAAAAATAACTTTAATTTCGGAAGCACATAACATAACATCACGCCTTGTTTCCTCGAAGGGTAGGGCAGAGGTGTACCTGTAGTACACCCACATTTAATATTATATTTAATTTAATTTCGGAAGTCGGTGGCCATAAACGAAAATACAAAACCAAAGACACCGACTTCCGAAATTAAATTAAATATTATATTAAATGTGGGTGTACTACAGGTACACATCTGCCCTACCCTTCGAGGAAACAAGGCGTGATGTTATGTTATGTGCTTCCGAAATTAAAGTTATTTTTCACTTTTTAGTGTTTTTGTTGGAAGTCGGTTGTTTTTTTTTGTAAAAACGTTTTTTATTATTATAATCGATTTATTTTAATTATGTAAAATATTTCGTAGCCTACCTAACCAAAATTAGTTCTATTTTTAAAATTAATTCCCGCCCTAGAGAGGGATCAGTTACTATGAGTCTTTCCCGCCCAAGGGTGGGGATCAGCGTCTTCCACGCTCTACTCGGATCAAGCAAACACTACTTTCTGAGTATGAGAAATGAAAAAGTATTATACAGTGTGTAAGGTTAAGCGATAAGGTTATACGAGAGGAAAGATGGAGGGCAAAAGACCTAGAGGCCGAGACCCAAAACGGTGGTCGGATCATTAATATCGGAGCAACTGGGGGTATCAGGGCTGCACTCCACCAGGCCCAATTAACAATTTTCGTACTTTTCCCTTTACTTGTGCTGTGAAACCTTGCTTCTTACCAAATTTCATGATACTAGGTCAACGGGAAGTATCCTATAGGTTTTGATTTATTTGCGAGTATCAAAATATATCGCATAAATCAGCGTATTTTTTATTGCGTTGACATAGCAGCTTGATTTTTTTAGAGCTTCACGGGACCGTAAACTTACGTATTTGATATTAATTTCAACTTGATACCACCACGCATTCCTGAGAAAAGGGTCCTGACAGACTGACATACAGACAGACAGATGGACAACGAAGTGATCCTAAACCCGCTTTTTCCTTTTGAGGTATGGAACCCTCAAACACTGTTAGGTATTTCATAGTTTTATGTTTACATTATTTCCGCCTGCCAACCGTGGCGATTATGGCAAACGCCCCCTTTGGGGGAGACCATTTCAGCCGAAATACGTCCTCTGCTGGATATATTCAGCAGAGGACGTATTTCGGCTGAAATGGTGATGATGATGATGTTTTCATTTCTGTCGGCATGCGGCAGTTCCCATGACTGCCTTTTTTTTTCACATCCAGTGTAGTGTTTACAACATTATTTTTTGTATATGTGAAACCTGTATATAGTTTGTTCTGAATAAGGAACTGAATCGATTTCAATGCTTTTTACACCATGTTATATTTTGTCCCAAAAATATTTAAGTGTGATGGAAAATGTTATCACCATTTAATTACTTACAATACAATCGCCGTACGGTTAGGTACCATCGCGGACACTGCCGCCAGACCACTTTTCAACCTTATGCGCCTAGTAATAAGGTCGAAAAGTGGTTAGGCGGCAGTGTCCGCGATAGTACCTACTGCCAAATTATTTATCAATGAGCGCAAGACGACCCTGGAGGCGCGGGGGCGCCGTTAGCATGTTTTTGTACGGACAACCCGGTAACATAACAACCTTATAACTTTGTGATTTTTAGGGTTCCGTAGTAAACAAGGAACCCTTATAGTTTCGCCATGTCCGTCTGTCTGTCTGTCTGTCGGTCTGTCTTTCTGTCTGTCTGTCTGTCTGTCCGTCCGTCCGTCTGTCCCCGGCTTAGCTCAAAGACGCTAAGTCCTAGAAAGCTGTAATTTGGCATGGGTATACATATTAATCACGCCGAAAAAGTCGTAAAATAAAACCATGAAAAACATTTTTTTTAAGGGGAAAAAAAAATATCATTCCCATTTTTCCGTTTGCGTAATATTAAGCTTTAAAGTGCTAATTTTTGTTAGAGTCAAGTGCCAGCTAAATGGTTGGTTTTTGGATATGTGAAAAAATTCATGGCAGTAGTATATATAACGAAATTAAAAGGAAAACTATCACAGCTAAGTAGGGTTTACAAGTTAACGAGTAATCATCGACCAACTTAAATTTACAGTTGAAGAATTGACCGTACCGTATATTGATGTATGGGAGAGCATGTTTTTCAACTACAATGTTAAGTTTGTTTTTGGGATGAATTCATCCTAACTACGGAACCCTTCATTGTGCGTGGTCCGACACGTACTTGGCCGGTTTTTCATGATACAGTTTTGAAATGTTGTACGAAACACCTTTCTAGTATTATAATGTATGTACATACATTAGAATACTAGAAAGGTGTTTCGGGTTTCGCATATACTAAAACTAATATTGTATAAAAAAGAGGCAGATCGAAGAAGATGGATGATGGTGTTAGCAAAAAGTGTTAGTGGTCTACCACAGTCAAAAACCTTAGGTACTTACAGTGGTACCCAATTGATAAGGAGCGTCGTGAATCTTCGTTCGCACAGAAAAGAAAGTATGGCCCCGAAGATTAACGAAAGAATGCTTAAAACTTACAATCAACCTTAGGTCACTATTATAAGGTTCATAATACACTGGAGCTGCTAGCGTGCACTCGATCAGAAGTATGGCGGCTGACAAACATGCCACGCGGCGCTCGCTAACATGGCGGCAGCTGCCGACCAATAGCGGTACAGGAAAAAGAACCGCGGTGCGTGGAGCGTGCCGATTGGTCAATAGCATTTCCCGCACTTTTAAAATTCACCTTCTGCGCAGGTACATCGGTAAGCCATATCAATTGGGTACTACTGTACCTAACTATACTCCATTTGAAATAAGATTAGACATTTAAATCAACTTGTTTACAGTCCGTTCAAACGATTTTGACTTCTATTCCGTAGGCATAAGGATGGCATTAAAAGCAAAAACGTGGTTACAATACCAACTGTTTATTACAGCTGCCATTTGACATGCCGTCAACGGAATAGAAGTCAAAATCGGTTGAACGGACTGTAAAAAAGGTTTATTTAAATGTCTAATCTTATTTCAAATGGAGTATAGTTTGATGCCATTTCACATGAACCATATTTTTTTGTCCATTTTCTTGACCAGTGAACACCAATGAGAGAGAAAACCAATGTTTTGTACGTTATTTTACGTTGTGTTGTTAGAATAAATCTTACTCGTATGGTGTTATTTATGGCGCGAACCCTTTTAGCGGCATAATTATAATGCTCACTGGCGCACTACGCTCGACCACTATCCCAAGAGATGCATTCATTATAGTTGTTATTAAAGTAGCTCTAATTTTTGACTACTTTATAGTATAGGTTTTTTCGAGATGTTTTATAAATCGGCTCTATCCAACTTACCTCTTCCTACACATTTAATTATTTTTTGTTATCAGTCAACTCAGCCTATAGTAGTCCACTGCTGGACATAGGCCTCTTCCAGGCTGCGCCACAACACCCTATCCTCCGCCTTCCGCATCCAGTCTGTCCCAGCCACCTTTTTAAGGTCGTCGGTCCATCTAGCTGGGGGGCGTCCCACACTATGCTTGCCGATACGCGGTTTCCACTCCAGGACTCGTCTGCTCCACCGGCCATCGGTCCTTCGACAAACATGACCAGCCCACTGCCACTTCAGCTTGCTTACTCTGCAGGCTATGTCGGTAACTCCGGTTCTCTTGCGGATAACTTCATTTCTGATCTTATCCTTCAGAGAAACTCCGAGCATAGCCCGCTCCATAGCACGCTGAGTTATCTTGTTTTTGTGGACCAGCCCGACTGTCAGTGTCCACGTTTCGGCACCGTATTTCATAACGGGCAGGACGCACTGGTTGAAGACCTTAGTCTTCAAACACTGCGGGATTGGCGACGAGACGACTTGACGAATTTTTTGTTATAAATACAACGAAATACAATTAATCTGTCAGTTTCCAATTAGCCTGCTTGGTGAAAACGGGAGTATTTTTTTAATTTTTCTTTTCAGCCTACAGATTGTAACCTCGTTAGAAATCCTGTAAAAGCTTTCAAATAAATTGTGCTTTGAAGTTTTTCTTCATAATATTCCTCCAAACCGTGTCAGTTTCCTTCATAACTGAGAACAAAACTTTACAGCTTCCAGGCGACAGGGGGAGCTAGCATCGTTTATAATGATCCTACCTACAGCCTCTAATTACTTGTAATTTACACGCCACGGCCCCTTGTCTAGACGACAACGACGTAATGTTATGTCTTAAATATAACTATGAATATAGCAGTGTGGATTATTGTTAGAATCTAGAAATATTCTTGTGCTTTGTTTTTGAACCTACATATTGTTTTAAAGAATAAATCCATCCCATTTATTCCCGTGGGTGTTGTAAAAGGCGAATAAGAGACTTACTAGGTGGTTGCGCCATCTGATTAATTTGTAGCAATTTATAATATTGATTGCACTGTTCGATTAAAATTATAGTAAGTCATGTCATTTTTTTCGTTTTCGTGTTGGCAAAGCGAATTGATGGGATTAAATTGGATTTGCTACATTCCTTATCCTTTGTCCCTTACCCGCACATTACCTTTCGTCCGGGTGTGAGCGAGAGGGCTACGTCAATTAGCGCCAGCCGCGTAAAGACATTTGAAGAAATAAGATATGGCGATTTGTCTGCTCCGAACCTCCGCGTGTGCGCGAGTGTGTGCCTCGTTCGTTTTTCGATCAAGTGAAAATTCGTGGAAATCGCTTGTTTTTTGCTGGACAGACCGGACCATCATCATCGCATCGCTAATAAGGTATCGTGCAACCTTCCTTTAAACAGCCACTGATTGAATTCCAGTGTTCTTCCTATATCAGTGGCAGAATCGTTCATCCATCTTTTTTTCGTAAACCCAATTTTGAAATCCATCGTTAATGATTGCTTCGCGCAACCATTTCTGGTCCTTCGAGCCAAGATATTTATTATATTGTAATTGAAGTCGAATCAGTGCAATATATACTCGTATATTTGTAAATTCCAATTAGTTCGTAAATACCATTCCACGCGCGTCGGATCGTATACGCTGTGTCGGTGGATAGGTATTTTTAATGTCGTTTCAACCGCCTCTTATTATCTAAATCGTAGATAATAATTGTAAAATATCGTTCTCGTTCGCTAAAACCGCATTACCTAAACTTATTTACTTGTAATATTTCTTGTAGTTGAACCCGCATCAAGTGAATAAGCTAGTGTAAAACATTCGTTATCATTTCTTTGTTCGTAATACCTAATCTGAATAGTATTTAATTATTACATTATTTCGTTCGACCCGCGTATGATTGGATACTAGGAAGTTAGGTACATTCATAGAATATTATTGTAGATTCTTTCGTAAAGGAGATATACGTGACCTACTTAATAAAAAGTAGAAGTGGGTAACCTGTTGAACGCCTACCTACATATTTTGAGGTTTTCTGTTCTCCAACACATACCAATCTATTAAGATTAAATCGTTGTTTCGTTTCGTTTCGTTTGTCGTTGTTTCGTTATTGTACGAGTAGATACCTGGTGGATATCGTTCCACCGAAATGGCACCTACTGATATGTCTGTAACTTTGAAATTGTTATACGCTAAGAGAGATAGGATATTTTCTCGTATGCAAAATATTTGTGATCGAGCTCGGGAAATCGATACAGAATCAAACTTGGAAAAGTTTTTATGTGAAATTGAAACCGTAGATTCATTACGGGAGGATTTTGAAAGTGTGCTGGATAATATAGCATGTAGTGAATTAAAATTAAATCCCGATTATGTCATTAATTACCAGTCGCTCTCGTCCTTTGAAGACCTATTAGGTTGCGTGAGACGAGCCGCCAATAAATTAAAATCGAACTCGCGTACTGGCGATGACTGCAAGTCATCCAGCCAACATAAGTATCTTAGACTACCTCCAATTGAGATTCCCGAGTTTAACGGTGATATAAAAAATTGGCCTTTGTTTTTCGCTAGCTTTCAGAATGCCGTTCACAATAACGTATCCCTCACGGATTCTGAGAAATTGTATTATTTAATAGGTAAATTAACTGGTAAGGCGCGCTCTATATGCGCTGGGATCACACCTAGTTCAGAAAATTATTCGCTGTTATTTGATTTGCTTACAGCTAAATATGAAGATAAGCGACATTCGGCCACTTCATATTTAGACCAAATATTTGATTTTAAACCTATCTCGTCTGCAAACCCTAACAATCTAGAAGCTTTCTTAGATAAATTCGCTTCATCTGTCGCCGCTTTGAAACATTTAAAGGTCGATGACCTCTCGGACTTTATTTTTTTGTATATTGCGTTTAAGAAATTAGACTCTGATACCGCACGCTCGTTTGAGTCTCACAGACGTGGCTGTGAAATGCCATCTTTCGAGGACCTAATCTCGTTTGTGCGCGATCACATTAAAATATTACAGCGTACTTCGTCAGTAAAGCATGAAGCTACAAAAATTAATCCTCGAAAAATGGATACAACTCCGAAGTTGCATAAGTCGGCTACGTGCGCTTATGTGAATGCCACATCTAGTTCGGAGACAACTTCGTGTCCTTTGTGTAATAATCAACACGATCAGATTTATAAGTGCTCAGTATTCAAAAGTTACAAACCAAATGATCGTTTTAAATTTGCAAAAACAAATCATTTGTGCATTAATTGTTTGAGTAGTGGTCATCGTGTTTCTGAATGTGTGTCTAATTCTTCGTGTAGGAGGTGTAATTCTAAACACCATACTTTATTGTGTTTCGCTAGTGAACCCGTTGTGAATGACTCGCATATTGCGGCGCGCGCGTTTGTAGCCGCGGCTCCGCCTTCTGCGGACCATAGTGACGCGACTACTGCTTCCGCGAGCTCCGCTCACACTGATGACGTATCCCTTTGCGCGTTATCAGATAACAGGTCTACCACCGTGCTAATAGCAACTGCGCTTGTTGTTATTAGAGACAGTCGTGGTTTTGAACATACTGTACGCGCCTTGTTAGATAGCGCTTCTCAAAGTAACTTTATTACCAGCGATTGTTGTCGACGTTTAGGTTTAAATGTAAATACTAGACCAGGTTATTCGGTAGTAAAGGGAATAGGTGGTTCAAGTAAACACATTCAGGGTTCCGTAAAGCTGAAGTTTTATTCTCGTTTTGATTGTAATATTAATTATAGTATCGAGTCGTTAGTAGTTGATAAAATAACTGAACATTTACCGACTGTCGCGGTTAATGCTTCACATCTGTCGAATTTTATTAATTTACCGTTAGCTGACGATACTTACTTTTCCCCTGGCCCGATTCAGTTACTGATCGGTGCCTCGCTTTTCCCGCATTTGCTTTTATCGCATAAGGTCCAAGGACAGTTCCCGCACTTTTCGCCTCTCGCTTTAGAAACTGTTCTTGGCTACGTCATTATAGGCGATGCTCCGGTCTGCGTCGATAGAATCGAGACCGTGTCTTATTGTTGTACAGCTGATCCGTTGGATTCAGCTATGCGAAAATTCTGGGAATTGGAGGAAGTGATCGTCCCTCCGGTACTCAGCCCAGATGATAAAATATGTGAAGAATTTTATTCTCACACGACCTCTCGTGATAGCGATGGTCGTTATGTTGTAGCTCTTCCCTTTAAGGGTGATGAACATTCGCTGGGTAATTCCCGACGAGCAAGCGAACGACGCTTTCATTATTTGGAACGGAAAATGCAAGCGTCACCAAAATTAAGGGTGGCATATGATAGTGTAATTCGTGAATATTTAGAAAAGGGTTATATTTCCCCTGTACCTGTAGATTTAGAAACTTCTCAGTCGTATTTTATACCACATCACGGAGTTATCCGAGAGGACAAGATCACTACAAAATTGCGTGTTGTTCTCGATGGTAGTTGTAAGACTACTCATGGGGTTTCACTTAATGACCTTTTGTATAGTGGTCAAAATCTTCAAGGAAACTTGTTTAATATTATAGTCAATTTTCGTTTGTTTTTGATAGCACTTTCCGCTGATATTCGTCAAATGTTTTTAAGTATTGGCGTTCGAGAATGTGATAGACGTTTTCAACGCATTTTGTATCGTTTTTCCCCGCTACAACCTTTACAGGTTTTCGAGTTTAATAGAGTAGTGTTTGGACTTAAGTCCAGTCCATTTCATGCGCTACGCACTATAAAACAGCTGGCAGCTGATGAAGGTGACACTTACCCTAAGGCCAGAGATATCGTTGGTACTAGTCTGTACATGGACGATTTTGTATATTCGGTACAAAACGAGGGTGAGGCCATGTCCACCGCATCTGAAATGATCGGTCTTATGCAGGCTGGTCAATTCGAACTTGTTAAATGGACGAGTAATTCTCAAACGGTTCTAGATTCGATTCCGCCATCTCACCGCTTGCCAGCTGTCAAAGAATTTGATGAGTCTAATGAACACAAAGTACTTGGCTTGTGTTGGTCACCCACAACTGATTTTTTTGGAATGAAAATTGGTACACCTTCTCATATTTGTACTAAACGCACCATATTATCATGTGTCGCAAAAATATGGGACGTAATGGGATTTGTTGCACCTGTCGTATTGTATGCTAAACTCCTAATTAAACAGCTTTGGTTGTGCGAGTGTGATTGGGATGAAACCCCACCAGAAGATATTGTCAAATTGTGGACCCGCTTCAGGGAAGAACTCCCCTTGCTTGCTGATATAAAGATCCCACGCCACGTAGGCATCGTCACTGATAGTGTCGTTACTATCTTGGGTTTCGCAGATGCTAGCGAAAAGGCATATGGTGGTGTCGTTTATTTTCACGTGCAGAACAGTGGTGGTAACACAATAAGCTTAATTACAGCTAAATCGAAGGTTTCTCCTCGAAAGGTGGTTTCACTCGCTCGACTCGAACTTTGTGCTATTCTCGTACTCACTCAACTTATAAAAAATATTCTCGTTTCTTGTCAAACTCGCATTAGTTTTAGTAATATATTTGCATTTTCGGACTCAACAGTTGCGCTTTGTTGGGCACATGCGTCGCCGCATCGGTGGAACACCTTTGTGGCCAACAGAGTGTCGAAAATACAAAATGATTTATCGCCTAAAAATTTGTTTCATGTGTCTGGTACTGAGAATCCAGCCGACTGTCTGTCACGTGGGTTGACACCTTCGCAAATTATCGATCATCCGCTTTGGTTCACAGGACCCACGTGGACTCGCTCAGATGTCTCACAATGGCCTGTTGTTCCCTTTAACCCTTCGGCAGTGTCAAACACGCCAGAGGAAAGGAAACATTCGTTGCTTACCTCACTACCACCAGAAAAATCACCTATATTATCGTTAGGCCATTATTTTTCGTCTTGGACAAAACTATTGCGCTGTGTAATTTTCTTGTGCAGATTCCTTAAGCTGTTACCTCGTTGCTATCGTATTTCAGCGTCAGATTATGATTTCGCAGAACTATTAGTCCTTCGTGAACTTCAACGTTATTATTTTCCAAATGAGTACGCTAAGCTTGAGGAAGGCGGTATTTGTAGCCGTCCATTTCGACATCTTAAACCATTTCTTAAAGACGGACTCATCAGAGTCGGAGGTCGTCTGAGGAATTCTGATTTAGATTATGATTCTAAATATCCAATCCTTCTTCTTAGTAAGGATCCGGTTTTGAATTTGTTGACTGATTACCATCACAAGTCGAACTGTCATGCAGGTCCCGACCTGCTGTTGTCGCTCTTACGGCAGAAATATTGGATACTTTCTGCACGTAACCTTATTAGGAATAGGATCCATAAGTGTATTCCGTGCTTTCGGCTTCGCCCTAAGCCAACTTTTCCTGAAATGGCGGATCATCGTTCCTGCCGTGTCGTGCAATCAGCTAAACCGTTCGTACACACGGGCACTGATTACGCTGGCCCGTTTAAGGTTACGATGACTCGTGGCCGAGGTGTTCGGTCAACCAAGGCATACGTGTGCCTATTTGTTTGTTTGACCACGCGTGCTGTACATATAGAACTGGCAGGTGACCTGAGCACAGCCAGCTTTATTGGCGCTTTCAAGCGATTTCTGTCGAGACGCGGTTCCGTTGGTAGGATTTACTCCGACAATGGAACCAACTATATAGGTGCTAAACGTAAACTTTCGGAACTTCACGCGTTGTTAAGTTCAAAACATCATAGTACTGAATTCGGTCATATGTTAGCCGAAAATCGCCCTTAATGTCCCGGCTGCTAGCCATTTTGGTGGGAATTGGGAGACCAATATCAAAAGCTTAAAAACTCATTTATACCGCGTGATAGGTGAAACAATTTTGTCATTCGAAGAGTTAAGCACAGTGCTTGCTCAGATTGAATCTGTGATGAATACTCGACCTCTATGTAGAACGTTGTCCAGCGATCCTTCAGAACCTCTTGCTTTAACTCCAGCGCACTTTTTGAATCTTACTCCTTTAAAGTATTTACCCGCTGGAGAAATCGATGAAAATTTAAATACTCTTTCTAGATATGATTTGTTGGACAAATTAGTTCAGTCTTTTTGGAGGCGTTGGAGGACAGGTTACCTCCACACTCTACAGTCGCGTCGTAAATGGAATACGCCAGTCGATCCAATCGTTGTTGGTACCGTCGTGATTCTTTTAACTGAGAATTCACCTCCACTCCATTGGCCGCTAGGTATCGTGGAGGAAGTTTTCCCTGATTCCACGGGAGTAACACGTATAGCTCGGGTGAAAACAGCAACTGGATCGTACTTGCGTCCAGTCGTACGGCTATGTCCTTTACCTAATCAGTAGCTCAAGTATGCTTCCTTTAGGTTAGGTTAGGGTATTAGTAAGCTAGCTTTAGGTCGGTTTCATACCATTTAACTAGTTAGTTTTAGTTCAACCTTGCATTTAATTGATAGATTTTGAAGGCATCCCTTCAAACCCGGGAAGATGGTTGCGCCATCTGATTAATTTGTAGCAATTTATAATATTGATTGCACTGTTCGATTAAAATTATAGTAAGTCATGTCATTTTTTTCGTTTTCGTGTTGGCAAAGCGAATTGATGGGATTAAATTGGATTTGCTACATTCCTTATCCTTTGTCCCTTACCCGCACATTACCTTTCGTCCGGGTGTGAGCGAGAGGGCTACGTCAATTAGCGCCAGCCGCGTAAAGACATTTGAAGAAATAAGATATGGCGATTTGTCTGCTCCGAACCTCCGCGTGTGCGCGAGTGTGTGCCTCGTTCGTTTTTCGATCAAGTGAAAATTCGTGGAAATCGCTTGTTTTTTGCTGGACAGACCGGACCATCATCATCGCATCGCTAATAAGGTATCGTGCAACCTTCCTTTAAACAGCCACTGATTGAATTCCAGTGTTCTTCCTATATCAGTGGCAGAATCGTTCATCCATCTTTTTTTCGTAAACCCAATTTTGAAATCCATCGTTAATGATTGCTTCGCGCAACCACTAGGAAATGGGCAGCAGCGTTTTCTATGCATTAAAATGCATAGGAAACGCTGCTGCATATTTGCCATTTGCACACATTTAACAATACCAACCGGGGATCGCGGAAGTCGCACAAGATCCCATGATCCCCGGTGCAAGTGTGCGTAGTCAGTAAGAGTCTGACAGACCCTTCTGGCCGCCCTATAGGGCAGAGGACATCCATGAGGATCTTCCACACCGGAACAAAAAAAAGGTGCTTTAACAAAGAATAGTTCCAGCTAGTAAGTACTTTGGCTTCGACACAACTAGCCCTTGGAGAAATATATGTTTGGTTGTGTATAAATAATAAAACGTTTTCCCTCATACAACTCACGCATGTGGCTTAGATTGTGTTTCATTTATCTGGAACATTACACTGGATGTGCAAATTACCACGTATGTATGGTTATTCAAAATATACAACATTATCTTTAGTATATGCGAAACCTGAATATAGTTTGTTCAGAATAAGGAACTGAATCGATTTCAATAATTTTTACACAATGTTATATTTTGTCCCAAAAATATTTAAATGTGATGGAAAATCTAATTTAATTTTCCAAAAATTTAATTACATATAATACAATCGCCGTATGGTTAGGTACCTACTGCCAAATTATTATCAATGAGCGCAAGACGACCCTGGAGGCACGGGGGTTTTTGTACGGACAACCCAGTAACGTATCAACCTTATAACTTAGTGATTTTTCATGATACAGTTTTGAAATTTTGAACATAGATTTTTTACATAAAAATACTAGACACGTGTTTGGCATATACTAAAACTAATGTTGTATAGTCAGAAATTGAGTTATTAACTTTTAATTGCCCTATGGTGTTACGTGATAGATACGTGACCAAAGCGTTGTAAATGTTGTAATTCACAGTGTTCCTTTTAAAGACCCGATAGTATACTTAGTAAAAAAAACCGGCCAAGTGCGAGTCGGACTCGCGCACGAAGGGTTCCGTACCATTATCTATAAAAATGTCAAAAAGATCGCGTTTGTTGTATGGGCCCCTTAAATATTTGTTTTATTTTAATTTATTTATTTTTAAAGTGAATATATAACTAAATATTCTGTGAATATTTGGTAACGTATCGTTATTTGATAACGGCAACAGGAAGACGCTTCTTCCTGTTGCCGTTA
Organism: Tiliacea aurago; assembly: GCA_948098905.1. NCBI lineage: Eukaryota > Metazoa > Arthropoda > Insecta > Lepidoptera > Noctuidae > Tiliacea > Tiliacea aurago. The sequence goes on from OX402578.1 coordinate 23,940,103, forward strand.
TCAATATCGAGCAAAAACGAGCAAAAGAATCACGTTTGTTGTATGTGAGGCCCCACGGTCCCCCAGGTCACGGTTCATGAGATACAGCCTGTTGACAGACGGACAGACAGACAAACGGCGGAGCCTTAGTAATAGGGTTCCCGTTTTACCCTTTGGGTACGGAACCCTAAAAACACATAATAAGACTGTTGGCCCGATTTAATATTTCTACGAGAGCGGTGGTGGCCTAGTGGTAAAGGCCTCGACTTACGAGTAATAGTAGGTTGTGGGTTCGAAGTTCGAACCCAGACAGCCGCTTTACTTTGTCTAAATTATTTCATCACCACTGCTCTCAAAACGGTGAAGGAAAACATGGTGAGGAAACCGGCATGTTCCTAGAACTTAAAATTCGAAGACACGTGACATCTCTACCAACTCGCACTGGGCGGGCTCCCCAAAGCGAGCCCCAAAGGGGTTTGCCATAATTGCCTATGTCCAGCAGTGGACGTCTTTCGGCTAAAATGATGATGATGAAATAAATGATATTGTTCTACAAACAATGGGGCACTTAATATCGTGTCCACCGTGTTCTGTTGTCTGCTCGTTACAGGAACTGATGGATGCTACTGAAGGCGCCCAACTCGAAGCCAAATTCTGGGCTATATTTAAATTACCATCGACACGATAGGAATGATAAATTATATTTTCAACCAATAATTTTATCCAAAATGATTTTCGATGTGTTAGTAGATCTTTCTTCTCGATTTCTGTAGGAGTGATCTCGTGTAAAGGGACGGAAGTGTGTAACAGGAAGCTTGAGCATGGAATATGTAAGTACTTTGACCGATATTTTCAGTATTTAGATGTTTTAAATTTTGAGGTAAATTTCTGGTCGCTGCTCAGTTGCATATTACCAAGATGAGATCTCAGATGTTACACATCCTATGCGACTACCGTAAGGCTTGTTTTTTGTCCATTACTTTATATATTTCACTGCTTAGAAAAGGCCTCAACTCATAACGTTCCTTTTACAAACGAGTGAAAAACCTCGCACAAAAACAGCTACATAGCAACATCACATCCGATTTCATGGATAGAAATAATTTAATCAAAGTTACTCGTGTGTATAAACTACACACAATGCGGGCTGGACCCGAAATGGACACAAAACTCTTTCCACTGAGCATTCGAGCCATGATTCTTTCCATGTGAGCGAGCGAAAAACACGCACCTAGGGTGCCGACTTGGGCAAGAGCGGAGCGACAAGCGGGCATTGCCATAGTGGGTCTGGTAAAGTATCTAAGGCCCGTATTTATAGAACTTTACTCAGTACTCAAGCATTACTTAAACTAAATTCAACCAATCCAATGGCTTGAATCTAGTCTTAAGTAATGCTTGAGTACTGATTAAAGTTCTATAAATACGGGCCTAAATATTCTAAATGCCTCTTTTATGGTGTCCAGATACATGCATAAAATCAGCATAGAATGTTCCCACTCCTCTGTTCGAGAGGGAGTGGGCTGTAATCTACGACCCGGGCCCAATGCGGATTGGTAGATGTCACATGTCTTCGAATTTTTGGTTCTAGAACATGCCGTTTCCTCACGATGTTTTCTTTCACCGTTTTCAAAACGGATAGAGAAGAGGATAAATAAAAAAATGAAACAGCATTTGTATGAAACTGTCTGTAAGATATGGTGAAATAGGCCACTGCTTGAAAATTGATAGATATTATGTAAATTATAAATTTGCTGATTTGCTGGATTCATTTTCTCCTCTACTGATCGTTATTTCTCCTGAATAAGTTTTTTCTACATACCGAGACTCCTCCGTGTCTCGGAATGCACGTTAAGCCGTTGGTCCTAGCTGCAATTCGTGGATCTTTAACAGTCGTTACGGGTAGTCAGAATCCCGAAAGTCTGACAACCAGTCTTACCAAGGGGTATCGTATTACCCAGTTACTGGGTTGTAGAGGTCAGATAGAACCAAAACAAAAGGGTTTTGTGGCTAAGTAATAATAGCTACATGGGTCGATCGATCAGGTTAAGCTACGCTTACCGCTGTTGGTCTGTGGATGGGTGACCATCTTTTTATACCAAGACCCGTCCGTAAGCACGTTAAGCCGTTGGTCCCGGCTGTCTTTCATGTCAGTTTGACAATCAATACGGGTCGTCGGAAGCCCGAAGTCTGCCTGAGTCATTAAGTACACCTTAGTACGGTATTTTTTTTTTTTGGATGTGTTTTCTCTTGACCTAGGGCAGAGGTGACAGAGACAAAGTCAACGATGGAGTGAGCTTACCCAGAAGCAGCCTGTTCACTCTAACTTCGAAGAGATTAGGGTTGTATGCGTTCGGAAACACAGACGCAGGTAGAGAGTTCCACTCTTTTGCTGTGTGCATTATAAAAGACATTTGGAAACGCTTAGTGCGAATTGGTGGAATAGCAACCAGGAAGGGATGGTAACCTGCAGTGCATCTAGATGTCCGATAATAGAAGGGGGCCGGTCGGTGGAATGAATTCGTGGAGTTCTTGGGCACACTCACCGAAGTACAATTTGTAGAAAACCGACAAGCAGGCAACCTTGCGGCGATGGGCCAATCTGTGAAGATTGGCATCCACCAGTTTTTCGTCGTATTTCTTTTACTTGTGCAGAGTGCGTGGCCTCCACAGTCTCCTGGGTGTCATTGCTAGCAAACTGGATTGCCCTATCATTTACTTTTTAAGCCAGCTGCATGTACCTGCTAATAGGAACGTAGTTGTTTAGGAACTTGTTGTTGTGGTATGTTTTGTAAATATTACTAACATACTTTGTAAGTAAATTGTTACTAACGTTGTGAGTCCATGTTGCTTGAAAAATAATGTTTTATTATTATTTATTATTATTATAGAGTTCTGATAATGCTTTTATTTCTGTACCTAAGTAGGTTTGTACAAACATTTTCACACCTCAATCATATTTTAAAAACTAGATTAGGTCGGCGTTTCCTATCTGACTACTCTGAGAAGAAAGGCTGAAACAAACTCAGAGGTCACAGTCTCTTTTAAAGTCAAACATAATCTTGTTCAGATCATGTGAAGACCATGTAGATTAGTGTCTGAAATGGTCTTTTAAGGAAAGAACCACACAGATTGAGTGGACCTGAGGGCCTAGATAAATGGTATTCGCTTCGGAGTGATTCTGTTTCTACAATCGCTATCGTTATTTCACTTTTTGACAAGCGTCGCTAGCTTTCAATTCGAATTCCTTCATACGAATCGAAAACTAGCGATAACGCTTGTCAAAAACTGCCCCTTGGCTACGCATCTCTATGGAAGTGATCGTTCGACGCTGTCGATTCGTTTCATGGAATCGAATGGTGATAACATTGTCTGGTTAATTTCTATTCAATGAATATCGCTAATCGAATGTTACTTTGTCTAGGTCCTCTGTCCTGTGTGTGATTGTGTATGTCATTCTGTGTGTATAAAGAGGATAAAAAATAGTTAATATTCATAGTGTGCTTCAATAGTTGTCTCACTAACATCCAATCGAAAGGTTGACAGTCGTCAAGCCAGACTCTTTGTTTTTACGTTTTGATGTGAAACATCTATAGACGCACGTAAAACCGATTGCTGGTGGGGCGACGCATGCCGCGTGGCGATCGGCCACTATACAGTATATATGTAGTAGTGTGTAAACGTGTGGGTAGTGCGATGTTTAACATCTGCCAGTCATCCCGTGACGGCTCAAAATTCTTTTAGGTACAAGACGGCTGCAAGCTAAAATGTGGACATCAGAAAACCGCAATCACCTAGTTGTAAATTTGTAATCACGTCACCAGCTCGGCTTTTAACCACGGTCGCCGGCGTTTCCTCGTCCGCTATATCAAACGACACAACCTTATAAGGACTGAATAAATCGTGCCCTTAATATCCTTAGATATTTCTCCGCAATAATTTATTGACATTCGAGATATCCTTTGGCTTGAGATAAATGAGACAGGCAGTCTACTAGCTCTTATAGTTCGGTCGTAAAAGATATTGTCGCAATTTGAGGCATAATTTAAGATTATTGTAGTAGAGACGTGTGTGTGTTGAATTTTGAAGCTGTAGTACCTTTCTTTTTTTAGGGTTCCGTACCCAAAGGATAAAACGGGAACCCTAATAGGGTTCCCGTTTTACCCTTACACGGAGACGGCGGAGCCTTAGGTAAAACGGGAGTGGGGACTCCCGTTTTACCTAAGGCTCCGCCGTCTGTCTGTCTGTCCGTCTGTCTGTCCGATGTCACCAGGCTGTATCTCATGAACCGTGATAGCTAGACAGTTGAAATTTTCACAGATGATGTATTTCTGTTGCCGCTAATAACAACAAATACAAAAAATAGAATAAAATAAATATTTAAGGGGCTCCTATACAATAAACGTGATGTTTTTGCTCGTTTTTGTTCTATATTGATAACGGCAACAGGTAGACGCTTGAAATATTCACAGAATATGTAAAAATATATTGACTTTAAAAATAAATAATAAAATTAAAATAAAACAAATATTTAAGGTGGGCTCCCATACAACAAACGTGTTTTTTTGCCATTTTTATAGATAATGGTACGGAACCGAACTCGTGCGCGAGTCCGACTCGCACTTGTTTTTGTTTCCGGGGTGGAAAATCCTCATGGATGTCCTGCGCCCTGGGGCGGGCGGAGGGGTCTGTCAGACTCTTACTGACTAAAAACCACCCCAGTGTTCCCTTCCCACACTTGCACCGCGGTCTTGGGATCTATTATTACTTCCACAATTTCGCTTCCGCTTTAGTACCTACAGTAACATTTTCCAATACCGTATTGTTCGTCATTACTTCTCACAGAGAAAACAAAAAAAAAAAAACAAAAAGAAGAAAAACAGAAGAAAAGGATTAAGATACATAATATTAATAAGTACACACACACATACTGCATACATACTGTAAGAGCTCAGAAAAACAAGGTAAAAGATTAATAAAATATTTAATTAAAAATACACTTAGGTAGTACAACAAATGTTAGGCAGATGTTAAGCCGTCGGTGTCCGCCAGTAAAGAGAACGAACGCTTCGGTGCAAGATGCCAGCTAAGCGCGCCGCCCGTGCGTTGCTATCTTCGTAGTTGTCAACTTCACGACGGTACTCGAGCGCCATCTATTGCCTTACAATACATTCAAACAACGTTCATACAGTCCACTCATTCAAATATTAATAGATATAGACCTTATTGTCCTAAACACAGAGTCAACAGCAATAAGTCTGAAACAGGGACATTTTAATGAGTGAAACGAATAGGTATTTTCAAAACGATCAACCAATCTGCCTAGACTTTTTTTTTTTTGGGATGGCTTTGCTCTTGACCTTAGTCTAGGTTAGAGGTGACAGAGACAAAGTCCACGATGGAGTGAGCTTACCCAGAAGAAGCCTGTACACTCTCACTTTGAAGAGATTAGGGTTGTATGCGTTCGGAAACACAGACGCAGGCAGAGAGTTCCACTCCTTTGCTGTGCGCATTATAAAGGACATTTGGAAATGCTACGCGAATTGGTGGAATAGCAACCAGAAAGGGATGGTTACCTTCAGTGCTAGAAGACCGATGATAGAAGGGGGCCGGTGGAATGAATTCGTGAATGAGCCTTTTCCCAACTATGGTGGGGTCGGCTTACAGTCTAACCGGACGTAGCTGATTACCAGTAGTTTACATGGAGCGACTGCCTATCTGACCTCCAAACCCCCGTAACTGGGTAATACGATACCCCTTGGTAAGACTGGTTGTCAGACTTTCGGGCTTCTGACGACCCGTAACGACTGTTAAAGAATCACGAATGACATCCGGGACCAACGGTTTAACGTGCTTTCCGAGGCACGGATGAGTCTCGGTATGTAAAGATGGTCACCCATCCACGGAACAACCGCAGCAAGCGTAGCTTAACCTGATGGATCGACCTTATAATATTCTTCGATGTGCAAATAATGAACTGTGCTGTTAACAACACCTTTTTGTCACATTCAATCAATCAACTCAGCCTATCGCAGTCCACTGCTGGACATACGCCTCTCCCAGGCTGCGCCACAACACCCTGTCCTCTGCCTTCCGCATCCAGTCTGACCCAGCCATCTTCTTAAGGTCGTCGGTCCATCTAGCTGGGGGGCGTCCCACACTACGCTTGCCGATACGCGTTCTCCACTCCAGGACTCGTCTGCTCCATCGGCCATCGGTCCTTCGACAAACATGGCCACCCCACTGCCACTTCAGTTTGCTTACTCTGCAAGCTATGTCGGTAGCTCCGGTTTTTTTCCGAATAATTTCATTCCTGATTTTATCCTTCAAATAAACTCCAGGCATAGCCCGCTCCATAGCGCGCTGAGCGGTTTGTCACATTTGCATATACCAATTTTGTTGTTTGCTTGTTGCATAAGCTACGTCATATGACACCGCTGATCCGTATGCCAATAAACGCAGTGAGTATCATGTTTCAAATTACTCGACAAGATCGTTAGATACATCATAATTATTAATTATCTAAGATATATCATATAACATGACACAGCGCGAAAGACGATCCCACTTAAGTTCAATTACATTAATTATAGGCGATAGTCGCCCAGCAACAGTGGCACGACATGATAGTAGGTTAAATTATTGCAAAGAATTGAAGGGAGTAGGTGACAATTAGTAGCCAAGTCGGCGGGAGGCGGTCAGCGGCCCATTTGACGATTAGACGCGCGACGGGGGACGCGACGCGAAGGCGGTACATTCATTAAAAACTGTGCTATTTAGAGACATCGTTTTATTTTTCCTGTAATCTTTACATAAGCTTCTATCATATAGAATAATTTCAGATTTTTATCTCTGCAAACTTCGGAGATAAGGGGGGGACGGTATTTTTTTACATTTTTCATCAAAAGTCGAAAACTATGCTTCCTAAAATAAAAAAAAAATAACTCGTGCATTTGCTCCCGAAAATCACCATTTGGTGAAGTGGAATTGATGATGGAGACCACAGATGGCCACCGGAACAACAAAATAATAAGTATTTAACGGGTTGCGATTCGATTAGGTACTTTAATATGGTTGCTAAGCAATTTATGCTCGTCACAATGCTTATGGTGAGTGGCTCAACAATTAACGTCCCAGCATCGGGAAAAGCAATATTTTGTAAAACGTGATGAGCAGTTGACTTAAGGCTATTGTAACTTAGATAAATTAAAAACTGACCCACTAAAAAGTGAAAAATAAAAAACTTTTTTTAAAAACAATAACCTACTTCCAAAAAAACACTAATGTGAAAAACACCGACTTCCGAAATTAAAATTGCTCATCACGTTTTACCAAATATTGCTTTTCCCGATGCTGGGACGTTAATTGTTGAGCCACTCACCATATGCATTTTGACGAGCATAAATTGCTTAGCAACCATATTAAAGTACCTAATCGAATCGCAACCCGTTAAATATTTATTATTTTGTTGTTCCGGTGGCCATCTGTGGTCTCCATCATCAGTTCCACTTCACCAAATGGTGATTTTCGGGAGCAAATGCACGAGTTACTATAAAAATTTCCCAAATCGCTATAGGTTTGCCCATAAATTTCAAGGGTTTCCCTCGATTTCCATGAGATCCCCTCATCAGATTCTGATTTGGTGGCAATGGGACCCCCTCGGAAGCATACCCTTTCAAACAAAAAAAAATATTTTTCAAAATCGGTTCATAATTGAAGGAGATATAGGTGAACAACATAAAAAAAAAATTAAAAAAAACATACCGCCGAACTTATAACCTCCTCCTTTTTGGAAGTCGGTTAATAAAATGTTTGAGAATGTGCAAACAGCGTTCTTTCCTAAGATACCCCACATGCCCTAATAGCCCCACTTCAATTTTTAAAGTCCCCCTTTCAGTCCCTTTTGCAAAAAAGATATATATTTTTTAATTTCTTTCTTGTTTGCAAAATAGTTGGGCAAACGTCATCTAAAACTATTCTAAATTTCAAGTTGATAGCATTAGTAGTTCTTGAGATATGCGGGTGTGACAGATAGACAGACAGACAGACTTAGTCTCACCATAAGCATTCCTTTTTACCATTTTGGTACGGAACCCAAAAATATCTTAATAGCTTGTGTCAATTATGTATGTATATTAACTGGCGTGTTTGGTCTTCTACACATTCCCTGCCTACATAAGCTGGTAGTGTTGTCGGAGGGCAGACGCACAGAATTTGTAGTTGTTATTTTGTGAACTGTGTAATTTTGTTTCTAGTTGTCATCAATAATATTGTTGTTGCTGGTCATGTTGTGCGATTACGCTTTGGGTGTTGTTTTGTTACCTGTCGTAGTTGCCTTGAGAATAAATAAATAAATAAATAGATATAATTTTTAAGCTCTTGTTCTAGCTAAGATTAACTTTTCCAACAAACCCCGAACACACGTCAAAATGCACGTCATTAATGATCCCCATTTAATCTCGAGTATTTTTTTCCAATACGCCTGTTTCACTTTCCTACCAAAACAAAACACCCTGTGTGACATTTGTGTATGTGAGTGTATTAACTTAGTGCTACGAGTATTGTAGTAGTCAGAAGACAGAGGATTCCATGATTGCCCAACAGGATAGTAGAATAGCCATGAATGGAGATGGTTGATGATGGAATTTATTAGAAATTAGCAGTACCTTTGTACTAAAGTTATAATTACGTCGTATCTCTATGCATTTTACTGTGTGTACATAAATAATAAAAAAACGAGCGAGCCTTACAGTTGTTGTATATGATTTACTGACATCTCACCGTGATAATAATTAACTGAGCAGCGACAGAAATGACCCCTTCTACTTACTTAATGTTCCCACTGCTGGGACACAGGCCTCCTCTTTCTGTGAGAGGGACTGGGCCGTAATCCACCACGCGGGGCTAGTGCGGGTTGGTGGATGTCACGTCTTCGAATTTTTAGTTCTAGGACATGTCGGTTTCCTCACGATGTTTTCCTTCACCGTTTTGAGAGCAGTGGTGATGAAATAATTTACAAAGTAAAGCGCCTGTCTGGGTTCGAACCCACGACCTACTACTTGTAAGTCGAGGCCGTTACCCCTGGGCCACCACTGCTCATCAATCACAATCTTTATAGTACTTACTAATTGCATGAGTACGCTAATTCCATGCTATTAAAAAGTACTTAATTACTTATTTCATACTTAAGCTGTCACTTCCTGTTACACACTTCCGTCCCTTTTAACGAAATTACTCCCACAGAAAGCGAGAGGAAAGATGTTACACATCATTATATAATATATTAAATGCCATTTATTATTGCTTTTCTACAACCATTTATGTAATGGTTGTAGAAAAGCAATAGGTTGTCAAATAGCAATCACGCCGCGCATAATTTTGATATACCTACAGCGTATAATAAAGATTGCTGGATGTTGACATCAGTATATACGTACATGCCGCATAGCGATTTGATTATCAGCTACGTTAGCGCAGCGTCAGGTTTTGGCTCGTAGCGATTTGGTTATCAGCTACGTCACCGTAGCGTCAGAATTTCGCTCGTAGCGATTTGGTTATCAGCTACGTCAGCGTAGCTTCAAAACTTCGCTCGTAGCAACAGCGTAGTCATGTAGTCATTCTTTGGGCACACCACAATTGTAGCGATAAGTCTCCACTTCGTGGAGTGGCTAGAGAGGCGCCACGGCGTTCTCACCTTCCACCTGACGCAGGTTCTCCCCGGACACGGTTGTTTCGGGAGGTTCCTGTTCAGGATAAAGCGGGAGGAAATGCCCGGGTGTCACCACTGTGTGGATCGCCCGTCACCCGGGGGACACGGTGGATCCACCCAAGCCGGGCAGACCTCCACCATATGGTGGAGGTCTGCCCGGCTTGGGCGGATCACCGCCGTGTCCTCACGGAGGTGATCGGCGGCGGCGATCCGGCCCTGGTTCAGGCCATGGTTTGGAGCGAGAGTGCATGGGATGCCGTCACCTCCTTCTGTGAAGCAGTAATGCTCGCGAAGGAAGAGGCGGAACACGTGAGGGAGAGGCAGGGTTCGCGCCCTCACGCCCCTAGTCACCGCAGGAGACACCCCGAGCGTCGGGAGTCGCAAGTCGATTTCTGGCCACCGTAGGCGCGGGCTTGCGGACGGTGAGCGATGGGTAGCTCGCCGTCCGATAAGGACGGCCCGGGTCGACGGCGCGTTGCGTTCCACGCGCGCCTCAAAGAGATGTTGCACCAACTGACGGGGTCCGTTAGGACCAATGCCTACCAGGGTTGCGCGTTTGTCCGAAAGGGATATCGTGGCCCTGGTACACAGGCAACGGAAGGGTGGGTTTTGATAATTTCCCACCCAAAAAAAACAAATGTAGTCATTCTTTACTTAGACTTGTCAGTCTTTAATTAGAAATAGACGTAACTTTTTTCGCATAATCAGTCTATACAGTTCCCACTGATGGGGCACAGGCCTCCTCTCACTGGGAGGTAGTGGGCTGTATCAAGCACGCGGGCCCAGTGCAGGATGGTAGAAGTCGCATTTTATTGAATTTTTGGTTCTAGGACATGCCGGTTTCCTCACTATGTTTTCCTTTACCGTTCTGAGAGCAGTGGTGCTGAAATTATTTACACATTACCATTGGGCCACCACTGCTCCTTTTTTTTCACAAATAGACAAAATAATGTGGTCTAAACCACAATATAAATCTGTAGTTCTATATTGTTTGTAAAAAAAATAATTGATTGAAATATTAATTGTATGATTGTTATATTTATTTCTATTAAGGAGTAAACAACACTTATTTATCAACATAACGTCACACCTATTTCCCCCCGAAGGGTTAAATAAATATTGTGCCGATAGTCAATACCTAAGGAGGCTGTCGTTTGGCAGCTGGATTAAGGGCTTGATTCAGAGAGCGGTACTTCTGGACACGACTCGAGTTGTTAAAAGGTTGGACCCTGTTCCTGATACCGGTGCGCTGCTATTTTTTTAATGTTAAATGTTTATGTATTTTTTATATTCTATTATTTAAAAATATAATTTATATGTTTAAAATGAAATAAAGGTAATACTCGTAATAATATTGTTTGTCGATAATCATTTGTAAGCTATGAAACATACTACTTAATACGAGCACTCATTGCATAACATCGATTTGAAATCAATGTGTAAATAATATGACCTTATTACTGATAAACCTGGTAATAAAAATATTCGCAAAATGTTTATTTCTAACAAAATCACATAAACCAATAATCCCTTCGATTGCCGATGTGAAGGGTTTGCGGGAAATCGGTTCATTTCCTTTTCTGCGGTGCTTTAAGTTCAAGAAAAATGTGCCATCTTATAGTACACTTAACCAGAAAAGGTATGTGCTTCGATAAACTTCGTGTTTTAGAATTAGCACGAACGTCGAACCACAATGTACTCCTCAGAGAGGGAAAGCTCCTAAGTTTTGTACTGCCACTCTTTGTAGTAGTGGATGATGATTACAAAAAGATTCTGGAAGACTACTACCACTTTTACTGCTAAGTACATAGAATGCATACTAATTAGCATGTCATATAATGTGTTATGTAAATCTATAACAACAAATCAGTACAGTACAACACAGAAGTCATTTAGAGCGTTGTATTATTTATAGCGACGACTCGTGGAGCGGGTTGTGGGCACACGATCGAATTATCTTTCGACCTATATGCTGGGTGCTTGGCATCAAAAGTGCTGAAGTAAGGTCTGTCTTGAGATACAATACCGATCTACATACGCATGATGACAATGATGATGATAAGGGTGAATTCACTATCGAGATCTCCGACAAGACCGAAGATAACAAAAATGAGGAGATTCCTGAAATAATGCCTCCTAAGTAGACAGATGAGAAACTTATCTCCTTTGCTGTTGATGACATTCCTGAGAAATTCGACATTACTCACGTCAGGCGAAGAACATTATCTATACTAATATTATAAAGAGGTAAAGTTTGTGAGGTTGTAGGGGGTAATCTTCGAAACTACTGATCCGATTTTGAAAATTCTTTTACTAATGGGAAGCTACAGTAATGCCGAGTGTCATAGGATATATTTTATGTTAAGGAATTTCACGCAAACGAAGTCGCGGGCAGAAGCTAGTGGAAAATATTAAGCTAGTGAAGACTTTCCCTAAGAAGATTGAATCTGAGGATGATGAAGAAACCATGGTGGCCGAAGTGAGAAACCACGCTAGGAGCTTGAAATCTCTGCATGAAGTTCGTGATGTGTCATCCAGCCTTTCCGAGAACAGTGTTGGAAAGTACCTTATCCAGTTTTTTTCCCTTACTTTCATATCATAGCGCGTTTGTATGAAGTTTTCCCTCTGTCGGGTTACGTACCTACTCCGGTCACAAAACGTTATCACTCGAAAAAAATTGAAAAGTTATTTTGAAATTGCATAGATTTGTTAATCTATAATTATGTAATCATGGTAAAAAATAGGCAAATAAGTACCGCCATGGTTGTAACAGCTCTATACTAAATCTCATCTATACGTTTGTGAAGACAAACCCAAGTCGTTTTAGACGTCTAGATGACGTAGTTCCCCGCAATAGACGTGATAACAGTGTGCTAGTTCTAAGATGTCTACTGCATGGCTCCAGTAATCTTCAACAAAATACCGAGGAGTTGGAAAGAGCTCGCTTTCTTTATTAAAAAAAAAAGACTTCGAAGCTTTTTAGTGGTGAAAGCTTATTATAATTTAATTGAGTTCCTTAATGAAAAATACTTTTCAATACACTTCCTCGAAAACTGGTTTATATCGCACTACGATTAGGTTCACAATGCAATGTATTTCACACGCATGCTATTTTTTATTTTCCAACACGTGTGCGGGAATAAAAATTGTCACGGATAACTTATACCTATACTTAGTTCAAATTGGTTCAATGCGTCTATTCACACCGTCTCGCGCCAGAGACGGTCCTCTTTTTATTCGGAGGTGATTTTTTGTTTAATCTCGGCAGTGATGCGTCTTTACGGCGGTAATATTTATGGAATATTTAAATAATGTTTATAAATAGAATACCATGATTATTACACAAAAAAAAACATTTATGAACAAATTAACATTTATTTGTGTGCTCAAAAATATTTTAATTTTCTATTTTTCTTATTAGGCTGTTTATTGGCTATAAACCTTTGCTTCTCCTTCAACCTGGCGAAAGCAAAGAGTGGAAAAAAAACAAAATTAAATTATAGTTTCCTCATAATCCATGAAAAAAATATGTTTCGTTATTTTATTTTATTCCTTCAAAATTAAATGTTTTACAAAATTCTCAGTAAAAGACTGGAGTTCAGAAAAGTGTGCCCTGAATATTGGAATAATACATTGTATAAGCCTTAGTTGAATACAGATATAAGACGTTTATTTATTTGCTTTCCAAGAATCAAAATGGCAATAACCTAGGATTTTCTGACCCTATAATATTTTATTTCTAAGCATAAAATCTAAAAGTATTTTATTTATTTATATTCGACGTTCTAATCTAGCGTAGGCATATATATATCAAACAGCCAACCTACGACCTCAATGTATTGAACAAACAAAAATAGCTAAGTTTTCATAAATAAACAAACAAATAAATAATTCTAGACATTTCATCGATTTAATTTTTCACCTGTCATCCATTTTTGTTATTCATTTGTCATCCAGGACACACAGGCTGGCACGTACAGGACATAAATAACATCCATGTTTACCGTAAATAACTATTTACATAACGATTGACGCTCTGGGATTTTTTTATAAGGTACTAGCTGCGCCCCGCGGTTTAACCCACATTAGTCTCGATTCCGTCGGAATATCGGGATAAAAAGTATCCTATGTCCTAACTCAGGTTCTACCCATGTGCCAAATTTCATTCAAATTCGTTCAGCCGTTTTAGTATGAAAGCGTAACAATAAAAATAAAAACAAAACCATTTATAATATTGAGTTAGGATTGCTTATAATGATGATGTTTATGACATACATTCATACGTCATTTCAAGAATATTGGAAACTATTTTCTTATTTTATACAAAACAAACATGCATTCATCTTCCTCATTGTTGTTGTTTCCTATTACTTTTAAGTTTAAATCCCACACACCACCTATAATCCGTTGGTTTAGGTACGGTAAACAAAAAAAAAACACGTGACGAGAGAGCTGTCAAGTAACCGACTAAACGTAATACCTGTCACTTCAGTTGTCATACTATGTCACAGTTGTACTCTTCAATTTAGCAATGTTTTATTTCGTTGACGTTTCGAAAGCCTGTCTATTTGGGCTCTTTACAATAGACAGATTACAAAATATTATAGTATTATTAAAAATCTAACAAAAAAATTGTGCTCAAGCAATTGCAACATCTACGGAGAGTAGTATGATAAAGTTTAACATACAGTATTAAAAAAGGAATCTATCGTAAAAACAAAAAATAATTTGGTTAAAAGTTACAACGTATTTTTAAACAAGAAAGTGTCATCTATAAAAACCCTTTTTATGATTTGTTTACCTTTATTTAACTACCTAACCCAATGGAGATAAGTCTATGCTTTATTGTGTGTATGTATTTATTGTATAAGTATGTAAATGGTACACCACTGACTACCTTTTTTTTTTTTTTTTGGTAGGGAAATTATCAAATAACTTCTCCCGCTCTGGGCGGAGCGGGAGGGCGTGTCAGACTTTTACTGACTAAAACCCACCCGTATTCCTTCATTTGCCTGTGTGCCAGGGCCACGATATCCCTTTCGGACAAACTCGCAACCCTGGCAGGACTCGCAACCCTGGCAGGACCACTGACTACCTGCAGTATTGTCTCTCCTTCTCCCTTTAATTCATCCAAAGGTTGTCTGTAAAAGATCGCTTTTAGCGATAAGACCGCCCATTGTGTCACCCTATGTAAAATTTCAACATTTATATCTGTAGTTTTTATGGTGTACATATTAAAGAGTGTTTTAGTCTATGTGATTATAATAGATGAACATAATTGGCGAAATGTGGGTGTACTATAGGTATACCTCTGCCGAACCTTTCGGGGAAAACATGCCTAGGCATGATGTTATGTGATTATATAAAATGACGTATTATAAATAGACGCGTCATACACGAACATTAGTGCACTCAAAAACAGCGTAAGCCATGATTGTAGCTACATTCTTGCGTACAATCATACAGCGCGTGAAGAAAACGAAAGACCTATACCGATATCTGTTGTTAGGAAGAGATGAACATACATATTTAGTTACGTCACTTGCTGCTGCATGTTCATTGGCGCGTACGTAATAATAATAATAATTATTTTAAATGTCAGGCAATTGCCTGGCATTTACTTTGCCATTATTGAGCGCAGGTAACGCATCTAAAGGTAAATACATCAATGATTATATAGGTATTAAGTAGACATCTAGCACCTATTGGCAACGAGGAAAATGCATGTTTATGCATTATTCATGGTGAATCATGATCAATCGGTTTATTTGATTTACAACGAGTATGAAACTTCATTATCTGATAGCTTGTAGGTGATACGATTGTGCTAATAATATTATTATCAATGGCACAAGGTTCCCAGAAGTGCTTTCAGTAATTTCTGCACAGGTTCATCAATTTATTTTATTATCTGTACATTACAATAAAATAGAAACAAAGTCGACTTTTTGGCGGGAAAGTGAAGCGTCATGTTCAGCAGTTTGTTTAATTTTCCAAAATTTGTGTTCAGCCGAATATTAATGTGTAATAATGGTGGATTATTAACCATTAATCGTCTTATTACAAAACAAGGTTTATCTTCAGACCCAGGTTTAAACCATGGAGCCATTATTGAATTTAGAACTATATGCCGGCTATGGTAAAGTTCTTAATACAAAACTGACAACTTAGTACCGAACTAAGTTTTCAGTTTTGTATAGAACGGTATTTCAATCACAGTTACGTTCTGATACCAAAAATTATGTTCTGGATTGGCACAAAAACGGCTGAACGGATTTGAATGAAATTTTGGCACACACAGTTATTACAGATTAAAAGTACCCTAATGTCTAAATCCAGATTATAACATCTGGATTTAGACATTAGGGTACTTTTAATCCCGAAATATCTCATAAATATCCTTATATTTTTCGACATCCACGCGGGTGTAGCCGCAGGCAAAAGCTAGTGTTCTATACAGTGTTTTGTATAGCATAGTAGTTCTGTTGGATCTGGTCATTAGTACGGACAAGAAACGGATCGCAAGCCTGCTACTACTGGCAGATATCGCGTGATCTACCCACACCTCTAGCGCGCTTCTACAGAGTCGTGATGTTTTGAGCCGATAAGCGAGGACGACATTCAAGATTCAGTGTCTGGTCTGATCACTTCGGAGTTAAGATGTCGCGGAACCGTACTCATTTCGTTATGCTCGGTTATTGTGGTGATTATAATTTGTAGTCATGGTGTCAATTTGTGATTTCAATAAACGCTGTGTATCTCACCCAGTGTGTTTTCATTGCACGAAACCCAACTTCTGCCCACATGATGTCCGAATCTGACTGAGTAAATCCTGATGATCCGACATATATATTGTTTTGACGTTCAAAAGTGCCTTTTATTTTGAAATAATTGATTTGTCTTTGACTTGACTTACGAGTATAAAAATAGTTTTGTCTATTTGTTAGGTACGCTTTCACGACAAAATAATCAAACCAATTTTAGTGAGGCAAGAGGAAGCTTGGAATCTAAAGAACGTTGAGTACTTTTGCTAGGCGCTACATACAAGTCAGTATACTAATAATTATATCCCCAGTCCATACAAAGTTTGTCGGGCATAAATAGCTATTAGCAAAAAGGTTTCCATAAGCCTGCGAACATAAATATGCTGTAGGTATCTATGCTATTCATAAAGTTAAGTTAGTACAGCACTTTTTATCCTTCCTATCCGTCGCACAAACTTGTAAAACAATCTTCATTATAGCCATTCACCACCCACAGACCTCTCTACCTAAGCCAGGCATCTGAAGTTTCCAACGTAAAGTAATAACTCGATTCCTCGCATGTATGAGGAATTTTTCACAAGAATTATATTAGTCTCGTATTCCCACACTCTCGCGAACCGCAAATTCAAATATATTGTAATCCATTTTGCATCAATTTCTCGTGCCTTGTGCGTTTCTTGAATAAACCAATTTTCGTCGACATTTGCTTTGCGAATAGAACAATGTTATATTTACATGTTCAAAGGCCTGTTCACACGACCAGAAAACGTGCGTTAAAAGAGCCGAAAAGTTCTGTACATCTGTTTGATGTTGATAACGTATTGGTAATAATCGCGTATTTTTAATTATCTTTTATATAATTTCATGTGTTACTTTGTAAGTTGTGTATAATCATCTCAGCGCGTCAAAATCAAAGATTCAGCGCATTCAAGTATATGGAAAATACGTGTGGCTTCATTTGTGAACGTGTATAAAATGTAAACAAGTGCGAATGAAACAGGTGTGATTAATTGAAATTTACTAGCCTCGTATCTACTTAACTGGCCCTAAACGGTGCAGTAGACCAGTACAAGTGGAAATAAGTAGGTACTTGGAGGCCTTAACCATGCAGTGGGACTCTTTAATCTGTCATTATGTAACAAACCCTGTCCGATCCGTGAGGATGTGGTTAAGCATCGTGCTTAATAGACTTTAAGCACGATGCTTAACCTAAAAAGAGGAACATTTCGAAAAAAAAATTAGTATGATTTGCTCATTTAAAATCGCATGTTTTGCGGCCATCGCGTAGCGGGTGTCACAAGTCATGATTTGTCCCCCTTAATAGACTGAGCACAATGTTTCAAGATATTATGCTTTTTATATGAGCAAATCATCACTCCCAATTTAAAAATGAGCAAATCAACAGAGGTCATAAGTCATGACTTACGACCTCCATTGATTTGCTAATTTTTAAATTGGGAGTGGGATTTGCTCATATAAAAACCCTATATTGAAGCACTGTGTTTTTTTAATTGGTTATTTTTTAACTTGATTTTATTGAATAATAATATTATAACATAATGGCTGTGGGTGAGTGGGAGTCGGGCCTCTGGCTTCAAGCACTACCGTCTCCCAACACAGGCACTATGTTGGGTGACACCACCTTCCGGCTCGCTACTTGTCTGCGTCTGGGCGCTCCTTGCGGGGCTCCGTATCGCTGCCAGTGCGGAGAAGCTGTCGACTGCCTTGGACATCATGGCCTATCTTGCAGTAAGAGCGCAGGCCGGATAGCACGGCACGCCAGCATTAATGACATCATCCGTCGTGCTCTTGTCACCGTCGGGATGCCAGCTGTTTTAGAATCCAATGGTTTAGCACGCGACGATGGGAAGAGACCAGACGGAATGACCATAATGCCTTGGAAGTTAGGTCGGCCTTTGGTGTGGGATGCAACATGTGTCGACACCCTTGCGCCATCCCATCTTCCTAGCACGGCAAGCTGTGCTGGGGCGGCTGCTGCAGGTGCAGAAAATCTCAAACGGCGAAAATATTCCAATCTTATTGGGAGCTATATGTTCGAGCCGTTTGGGGTTGAAACACTAGGGCCATGGGGTCCGAGTGCCCGCTTGGTTTTTCAAGATATCGCCAAGCGGTTGGTCGACTCTTCACGTGACCAGAGGGCTGGTCTATTTTTCGGACAAAGAATCAGCATCGCCATACAACGTGGCAATGCTGCCAGCCTTCTGGGCACCTTTCCTGTTGACAGCGATGCGGACGAATTTTTTGATGCCCTATGATTCTGTCCCCCACCTTTTTTTTATACATGTACTCATATACTATTATGTTAAGTCTGTTAGCGTATATCTTATATATTATTATTTTAAGTCGGTTAGTTTTTATATGATGTAAATATTTTATTACTGAGTTATTGAACAAATATATTACTTAATAGGTATGTTACAAAAAAAAAAAAATATATATATAATTACTGGGTTTGTACTACAGGTGCACTTCTGTGTAACCCTTCTGGGGAAACGAAGTATTCCCGTTTGAGCACAACGGGAATACTTCGGTGAAACAGGCATGGTGTTATGTTTGTGTATTAATATTATTATTTTGCTTTTTTGCTAATGTTATTCAGTATTTTCCCTTTCGGATAGGACAAGTTTTTTAAAACCACAGTGAAATAAATAATATTGATAAACGCGCGTCGTATAAAAATGTCGTGTGAATATGCCTAAAAAAATAGCTCTAAAAGATGTTAATGTTCGCTTTACTTTCATCTTCATACGCTTTTATTACGTTAAATGAATGTCACCTAACGTCGTGCGACGTAATTTACATAATATATACCTACCGTGTTGTGTTACCTTTCGACGTGAGCATATACCAAATGTATCTTGATTTTCGGTGTATTCATCGTTGATGTTTAAATTTAAGTGCATACAATTTATTTTATTTATTTACTAATTTGTTAACTATTATATCCATAATGGACGGATGTATGACCCCTGTAACACAGGTTTTCCTAGCATGGGGGTAATTGATCATTTATTTTGAACCAGGCTATTTCCAAGCTTTAATTAACTGTCATCCTGTATCAGTGTACTTTTATGTCAAATAATTTATTTATTTAATTTTAAAACAAGAATAGACAAAAACGGTACACACACATAACCATATACATACACACACACCCCCACACACAGACCCCCCACACACACACCCCCCACACACACACACCCCCCACACACACACACCCCCCACCCCCCCACACACGCCCCCCCACACACACAGACATATCAAATAAAAAATCAATATTTTATATCAAGGAATTTTGGAGTTTTGGTTGCCGATCGTAATAAGATAAGATATAATATTTATTTGTCAAAACACCATTTGATAAAAAATAAGAAGAAATGTGACATCTACCAGACTGGGCGTGTGTAGTGGATTACGGCCCACTCCATCTCAAAGAGAGGAGGCCTGTGTCCCAGCAGTGGGAACATTATAGGCTTATTATGCTATTTATACCTGTGACATTATTAAATCGTGCTTGCTGCATGAATTTAAAACAAACTTGTATAGCATATTCGTATTTCTAGTTTAAAAATCGTTATAATTTACGTAACGTTTACTTTGCCCTACGTGCTAGGCCTACTGGATACGAATGCCGTTATACTTTTTTCTAGAACCGAATTGATATTTGCAACACGAGGCATTCGCTTTGTTATCAAACTTCACCTGCCAATCGCGGTCGCTATGCGTTTGTTTTGTTTTAACTGTACGGCCCCACAATGTTTTCCGACCTCAATGTTTTCGCTGTCCATTTATGTGGGTATGATAGGGCAAATAAAATTCAGCTTAAACCTCAATAAAACTATGCTATTTAAAATACATAAAAGTGAAGTAAAAAACACAACCATCTTGGCCTATCTTCGTTCTGACAAAAAAAAAAAACAAATTCTACTATTCCGAAGTCAAATTAATAAAGCATCACACTCGCTATCGGTTGGATACACAACAGACAAAAATAAAGCTTCCTACTAATTTTATACATTTATATGAAACGCAACATGAGAAAAATAAAAGAATAATGAACGAGTAGTTAACCATAGCTCTGAACCATGCCCTGTGTTTGACTGAAGCTCCTACAGACAAAGCTAAAATGCCTATGGTCTGATCCAAAGGTATGTAACGAAAGTTTAAACAAACCCTGTTTGGGTTAAATTCTTGCGTAATCACTCACTAAAAGGAATTAGTAACGCATTCATCTGTATTTAAAAGGCTTCAAGCATGGACGTATATTACGTCCATGGTTTCAAGTTAATATATCACCACATTTTTTATCAATTATTATTTGAATATTAATAAACTATAATTGACAAAACATCGACGAAAATTTAGGTAAGAAAATTAACCTCCTACCAAATGAAAAACGTCTTTAAGGTGATTTAAAATCAGAATTTCGCGTTTTTAAGTATTAAAATAATCAAATTAAAGCACGGATACCAATTTGTGTTGAACTTATAAATTGAGTCCACAGGTACATTTTCTGATCCATTTGTTTACATTTTTATCAGATATTTCTGATTTTTTAACAGACTATAATATGCTCACCAGTAGGGTTGCCAGGTCTTCGAACCGAAAAGCTGGACAGACCATCCAGTTTAACCGGACATTTAGGTAAAACGGCTAGCCACCCATGATTATTTAAAAAGCCTAACAAAAGCCGGACAGGCCGGACACCGTCTAATTTGGCCACACACGCATCCAAAAGGCCTGATTGTGTCCGGCTTTATCCGGATGCCTGGCAACGCTACTCACCAGCATAGACATTCATTAAACCGCCACACAGTTATGCTTCTGGCAGCCAGGTAGGTATAGATATATTCGCGAGCACATTCGTAAGAACGACGACACGGTTGGCGCAGTGTTTAAGCGATTGACTGCTGCGCTGCGTATCGCGGGTTCGTTTCCCGCACGGAACAAATATTTGTATGACCTACAAGTAGTTTTTCTGGGTCTGGCTAATTGTTTATGTGAGTTTATATGTTTGTAAACGCACCCACAATACAGGAGAAATTTCTAGTGTGGGGCAACGTTTTAAAGAAAAAAAAATTTTAAAACACATTTTTTTTTCACACCCACATCACACACACACACACAAACACACACACATTGTCTCACATTGTCTTATCTGTTTTAGTATATTCGTGTATTTATGTGTACTAGTGGTCACCCACTAGTCGAAATTGGACCCCCTCTACTTACAATCTATTTAGTACTTACTAATTCCATGAGAGTGCAAAAGAGTTTTTACAAGAATCTTGACTACTTACTACTAAAAGCATAATATAGCATAATATTCATAAATCCTCACACGCTGCCGGGATAATGCAATTTACAGCAACCTAACACGCGCGAGTAAAGTAAGATGAATTTACAGAATGTTTCAGCGCATAACATACTCGTATAATGCATGCAATTTAGTTTAATAAACCGTGATAAAAATATCTCAGGCGACATAACCTGCTTAATGAAAGTGAATTTACTTATTTTAACTCATTCCGCAGATTTTTATAAATTTTATTTCGTCGTCCACTTGTGACTTATGTGCTACTTTGTTCAGACGTCTTACTTACCAGAAGTTCCTTATTTTTTCTTGATTGATTATACTAACATTCTAAAGAGGTAAAATTTATGAGTTTGTATGTCCGGTAATCTTAGGAACTACTGATACGATTCCGAAAATTAATTCATTATTGGGAGATAAATAAATAAAAATCGCGCACAAACACACAATAATTAATTGGGTATCTGAAATTACGAATTCAAGTACCTACCTAATTAATTATTATAAGTAATTATAATTGTAATTATGTTTATTTTTTATATTTTCTAGTTCTATTTTTGTTATTTTACCTACTTAGTTAAATTCTGTTATTAACAGGCTTTGTATGTTGTACCATAGTTATGGAAGAGGGAGGTCTTCTGTAACAGGTACCTCTTACTAAACTCTACTCTACTTAAAAGAAGGCCTCAACGACTTATTTGTTAAAACCTTGATTATGAAATAAAAACTTTAACTTACTTATAAACTTATGATTTTCGAATAAAAAATGTAAACAGCGAAAATATTCATCATTTCAGCCGAAAGACGTCCACTGCTGGATATAGGCCTCCCCCAAAAAGGGGGGGATTTGCAATAATCGCTACGCTTGGCAGGCGGGCTGGTGGTCGCAGAATGGTTTTAAAAATGCATAGAGAACGCTGCTGCCAATTCTCTAGTAAGTCCCGTAGGTGTCGTAAAAGGCGACTAAGCCTTTTACGACACCCACGGGAAGAAATGGGATGGTGCTATTCTTTACGTCCGGCACCAAACGGATCTTCGGCACCAAACGGATCAGTGAAAATATTGCAATTACGTAACTGTCTTGTACATGGAAAGAAAAAGATCCAATAAATCATATACTAAAATTCCATTTTGATGGTATGTTGTGCAGTGACTGTTTCAGAATATTTATTCAAATTAACATAAAAATGCCTCCTCTTAAGGACACCAACACAGCTAAATTGCCGAAGCCCGCCCTTGAGGCTGAGTGTGCTAGCACCAGAGAAACATCTACACCTCTGCCGAACTCTTCGGGAATCACAGCCATGACTTTATGTGATGAAATAATTGTCGCGTATCAGAGGATATATTTTATGTTAAAATAAAACAAGACTTTTCACGCGAATGAAGTCGCAGGCTGAAGCTAGTTTGAAATAAACCTCCTTGACGCAGTTACAAAATAAATAAATTAATCAAACGGTTTTTATGGAATATTATTATGCGACAGCCACAAGGTAATATTCAATATTGCCCAAGTAATTTCCCTACACTACAACGTCGTTATAAACTAACATACTTTGACAAAACAATTAACTTCGCTCGCAGCGCCCCCTACCACGTAATACTGCCACTATAGAACCTGTTACCGCTTCAATTAAAGATAAAAGCCCCATATTGAAGGGAAATGGCCGTGACCACAACCGCTGGAAAAGGCTTAAAAAGTCATAAAGCAATATGGCCAATAAACGTGGAATAATCCGTTGAAAAGTTGGGATTTGTTTTGATGGAAAGCTGGCATTATCTATACAAAATGATTATAAATTAAAGTTGCTTTTCGATGTCTGTCTGTCTGTCTGTGTGGCTGCATTGTTCTTCTAAACTGGGTAACGGATTTTGATGTCGGTTTCAACATCATTTAGAGAATTGATTACAGAATTTTTGTGTATAATACATTAATTTTAAACTTAGGGGCTTGTTTGTGGCTAAGTAAAAACAGCTGTATGGGTTGACTGGTTAGGTAAGCTATGCTTGCCGCGGTTGGTCTGTGGATGGGTGGTTACATACCAAGACCGAGGGGTATTGGTATTTCGGAGGCGAAAGCACGTTAAGCCTTTGGTCCCGGCTGTGATTCATGTCATCTTTGACAGTCGTTACGGATCGTCAGAAGCCCGAAAGTCTGACAACCAGTCTTACCAAGAGACGATATCCATTGCTAAGACTGGTATTTAAGTATATATTTACTCCAGTAACCGGATTTTGGAGGTCAGATAGGCAGTTTTAATTTCAACAAGGTTCTAAATTTTATTATTTTAATCATATTTTATATTGTTTTTTTGTTAATGTGAGGACGTTGTAGGCTTAATAGACTGTAGATCTGTAGACCATTTTCTATTTTGTTAAGTACCTGGTACTTTGACGGGCCTACGCTGTCCTCTCATACCTATTAACACTGTAATTTGAAAACATTGTAAAAGCCATTTTTTTTAAAGAGTAACCGTGGAGTTTCTTGCCGGCTCTTCTCCATATGAAACGACCAATTGGAACCGTGCACCTAGCTTCTGACGTTTCATAAGTGCCCATGTAGGCTTATGTGAAATAAAAATATTTTTGATTTTGCAGTCGTTCCATTTAAAATACTGGTATTCAGTTGCATCCGGTTAGACTGGAGTCTGACCCCGAAATAGTTGGGAAAAGGCTGGACAGATGGCAGATAACAATAATTCTAAACTTACATACATATAATAATGAAATCTTGACGTCTTGTCAAGAAGTCAAAATAGTCCGAAGCAGGGGGGGGGGGGGTCCTACTCCGAAGCGTTAATTTATTTATTTATAAAGGTACACCAACAGCTTCTTTAAACAAAATATCCAATAAACGTAGATAACAGTCATGAGCTTATACAGTTGCCAATAACAGGTGAACCAGCATTCTCAAATACAGTGATAACCTAAGGTAAGAACGAAATTAAACAAAACTTTAAAAATAAAAAATAAAAATGATGTGGTTTCAAACTATATAAACAGAAGTACAATATGACACAAGAAATAAGGTTGCAAGAAATACCTACGTACTAACAGAACAGATCTTTAGATTATGTGGGTTGCGTGCTTTGGGACCTTCAAATTTGGGGTTTTGTTAATTCGAAGTATCGGCCGACTGTTCGGCCGTTTTATAACTTCCATAGTTTCCTTTTTTGACTTTGAATCCTTACCCGACTTACAGTCTCATTTTTGACTTTGGATTATCTCTTTGACTGTCGTTTTTATTTTCTTTCGCCGTGGGCAGCCATAGTTAGCCGTAGTCAATCAATGGCCGAAAATTCGGCCGATACATCTGATTTGTGTTCGGAGTAGACTCTCAGGACCGGGGCGCTAGTTTTACTTATAAAGGTTGACTCAACTCATCCCATGGGCCAAGTTAATAGTGGTTAAGAGCCTATACTACCTCAAATGGCTTAGCATGATCCTCCGCTATGTCGACAATACTGCAGCATTCATTTTGAAATAAATTTATGGTAAAGTTGAGGATTAATGTTAAGGCCCGTATTTATAGAGCGTTACTCAGTACTCAAGCATTACTTAAGACTAGTTTTAACCAATCCAATGGCTTGAATCTAGTCTTAAGTAATGCTTGAGAACTGAGTAACGCTCTATAAATACGGGCCTAAGAGCGTTTACACCTTACAGCATTTCAAAAAAAAAATTCAAGCCCTTATTTTTCGAAATGACAGAACCGATTTTAATGAAACTTCATACGCATAAGCAGGATACAAAGGCCTAAAAAGTTAGTAAAGAACATTTTCGAAAGATAGTGTTACAGCCAAAATAGACCGATTTTAAATTTTCCATAGAAACAGAGATTTCCAGTTATCTGTTTTTAAATCAGACATTTCAAAAATGTTCTTTACTAACTTTTTAGACCTTTGTATCCTGCTTCTGCGTATGAAGTTTAATTAAAATCGGTTCAGACATTTCGAAAAACAAGGGCTTGGAAGTTTGTATAAAATGCCGTAAGGTGTAAACGCTCTTAAGAACTATGTTTGCCGAAAACACGATTCCATAAAATTTTCTTCATTGAATAGAAAAAAAATCCAAACACCTCCAAACCGAACAATAAACCGCTGGTATTAAAAAAATACTTCAAATTAGATAATGAAACTTTGCATATTAACTGAACTAACTATAAAGCTGGTATTTTGTTTTTTTTTTAATTACCATTATTTTCACCGTAAAAAGAAATAAACTAAAATATCGGTGCCATGGAGTCTTCTCCCTGCCACTTCTCCCTGTCTCGCTTGCTCGCGTAACCGCCAGCTACTTGAGCGAGCGAGATAAAGAGTGAGTTGGCGCTGAGGTAGTATAGACCCCGAGATTATGTAAAGAGGATAAATTGTTATTCTCCTGCGAGCTATTAAAAACAAATGGTGATCACGAAACCACTCTGTAAATCCGCGTTTCACTAACCTACCAAGAGAACATTTTGTTCAGAGCAAATGGTTGATATTCTGCCGATGTTCGCCCCAACTTAGAGTCATAATCAGCCTAAAATGTTCCATGTGGTGCCGGACGTAAAGAACAGCACCATCCTATTTCTTCCCGTGGGTGTCGTAAAAGGCGACTAAGGGACTAACTAGGGAATGGGTAGCAGCGTTCTGCATGCATTTTCACACCATACTGCGATCGCTAACCCGCCTGCCAAGCGTGGCGATTATGTTCACCCCCCTTCCGGTAGAAATGGCGGTGCTTGGTGGAGGCCTATGTCCAGCAGTGGACGTCTCTCGGCTGATATGATGATGATGAATGTTCCCACTGCTGGAACACAGGCCTCATCTCTGTGTGAGTGATTCCCGCGAATAAAATCACTTATTATAAGACTTACACCACTGGTAGCACACCTCCGCCACGAAACCATAGCAGGAAAACCGCAGTAGTTCAATTCAACTGGCTCGCATCATGTTCCGCTACTCGCATCCGATTCGAGTAGCGGAACATGACGCGAGGCAGTTGAATTGAACTACTGCGGTTTCGCTGCTATGGTTTCGTGGCGGAGGTGTGCTTACAGCGTAAATGTTTGGTCGATTCCACCGCTAAACGCTCATAATTTAAAAGAGCGAACTCGCTTGTTTTGTTAAAGTTAATAGTTGCGACTAAAATTCACACCGCGAAACTTTGGCATCTAAGAATTTCAATATGATATATATTTAGTAGCACATAAGCATAACTGATACTTTAGTTAGCTAAGATATTCCGTCGCGATTCTTGATGATATTAATATTATCCAAATACCAAACTATAAATTTAAATGGCAAGTATTTAATGAATTCTCAACTCATCAAGCTAGACTTAAACTTAATTAGGGTTTTTTTTTAATATTGGTAACTGTACGCGATTTTTTCTGATTTTTTTAAAACCACACGTCGTGGTTTAGTAATGGTTTAAAATGTTTATAGGGTTCCGTACCTCAAAAGGTAAAAACGGAACCCTTATAGTATCACTCGTGTGTCTGTCTGCCTGTCTGTCAGTCTGTCACAGCCAATTTGCTCCGAAACTACTGGACCGATTAAGTTGAAAGTTGGTACACATACGAATTTCTGTGACCCAAACACGGACGTGTAGCGTAAATAAATAAATTTTGAATATGAGGGTCACTTTTGGAAGGCAAATTACAAAATTACAAAAAATAAGTTTTTCAAACTATTCCGTCTGACATTTCAAATGAAAGGGCTTATTCTGAGGGCCTCAATTTTATTATTTAAAATTAAATCGTTTTTAAGGTTATTAAAGATAATAGATGAAAATTGACCATTCCCCTATCTCCGAAAATACTGAGCCCAAAATTTTGAAAACAATACTTTAAATAGTTTTTTACTTAAAGATTACAGGAGAACCCATACGAAGTATATGGTGTGAAAATAACATGGTAAATTTCTAAATATTGTGCGTTCAAACTTACATTTGCGGTTGGAATGTAATAAATGTGTCTATATGTGTTTTTCAACTGGAATGTTAAGTTTGTTTTTGGAATAAATTAATCCCAATTACGGAACCCTTCATTGTGCGTGGTACGACATTTTTTTATTGATACTTAGCTACAACATATTTTTAAAATGTATATTTTAATAAATACGAATATCAAGATTGTTTTCATTGTGTTTAAACCTAAAAAGTAATTTAAATCTTATATATAACATTCTCGTGTCACAATGTTAGTTACCATACTCCTCCGAAATGGCTTGACCGATTTTGTTGAAATTTTATATGTATATTCAGTACGTCTGAGAATCGGCTACTATCTATTTTTTATACTCATAAGTGTTAAGGGTGGCTTTCCCACAGGATCGAGACTTACGCGGGAGAAACCCCGGGGCGCAGCTAGTATGATATAAAAATGACCCATATTAATAAAAATGGTGATTTTGTTCAATTAGCCTATTTAACTTAATTATTAAAGTAATACGTAATCATTGCACAGCCCACGTAGTCGTGGTTTTAAACCGTTTTAAACAAATTAGAAACGGGTTCCAGGGGGAACCGTTTTAAACCAAAATCAGTGATTTAAATCACTGATTTTGGTTTAAAACTGTTTATTTACAATTATAATCATAACGTAACCACAGTTCGTAGTCCGACATTCATTGGCCGGTTTTTATTATAATATTAGCTTGAACAAGCTTTATCTCGCATTCTTAAAATCGTTGTAATAGAGTTATCATTAAACATCTGTTGCACAAAGTACATTAGTTTCTCCACAATTATGTGACAACAAAGGTACCGCCAATGGAGTAAGTTGAAATAGTTAGTGGAAAAGTCCAGCGACGTCACGTGGTGCGAGGGCAATGACCTGGGTGGACAGTGCTCTTAAGTTTATCTAGCGAATTATGTTGCTTTAGTGTTTAATCTGTTTTATTGTACGAAATTTGAAGGTAAAGCAGTGTTCTTTTTTAAAGTATCAAAATGATGACATTAACGTAAAATTACGACTTTATTCCTCGAAGGGTTAGGCACAGATGTACATATAAAGTCAACGCCATGAGACGAGATAAATTTCATACTTTGGGATTTAAAACTTTAACTGAAATTGCGTATGGTTCAGTTTCCATTGCAACTAAAATTATTTTATGACGTTTAGCGATAATTTCTTCATTCATAAATCAACTTAGATATCTTGAGTTTAAAGTTGATAGTTGTATAATTTGCAATTTTATGTATTTATAGCTTCTCATGACGGTTACTTTAGTACACCCAATTGTGCCAGTTATGTTTAAGTCCCATGTAATAGGGGGCGAGCCTATTGCCATCAACCTGGCACAACTCCAGACTCTGAACTGCTACTGAGAAATTCCGGATGTTAAAACCAGGGACCATTTTGGTTACCCATTGAAAGGATTTTCGATAGGGTTTTTCTAAGCGGTTAAACAAAACCCCATACGATATGGGTAACCCTTATGAACGGTTTAAATTAAATTTTGGTAAAAAATTGAAAGGGTTTTCGATAAAAACCCATACGGTGTGGGTAACCCTTTTGCACGGATTAATTTAAGCCATTCAAAATTACCCACACCTTATGGGTTTTTGATTAACTGCTTAGAAAACCCTATTAAAAACCCTTTCTATTGAAAGGGTTTTCGATAGGGTTTTTCTAAAATGGTAACGAAAATGGTCCCTGGGTAATAGAGATAGAATTGTTCATGCTACGCGTGCTGTGCGGATATCGAAATAACATAATATTATGACTTTTTCATGTTACTGGGTTTCAAGTAGGTATAGAACTAGCGTTGCCGAAGGGAAATATTGCGAAGTATTCCCATCGTATCATTCGCGGAAATATACGGAAGTATTGAGTGCAGACTGGCGCGATATCGCGGGTGCGATGTGACACTAATAGCACAATTTCTATGTCGCTGCCTGTCGCGCCCGCGATATCGCGCGAGTCTGTACGAGCTTTTACAAGGAAAATATCTAGCTAAGTACATGTTCGGTCACGCATAGAGTAGTCTCGGGGCGGTGTGCCACTGCCAGTTATTCCATTCATAAAACTGAGTACCTAAGTACCTATATCTAATACCTACGATTTTAAAACTTCCGAATATTTCTTTCATCTACTTAGATAAGTACTCAAGTAATAAGTTTTTATATGCAGTTTAGGTGTGAAAGAGTTATTTTGCGAGAATACCTACTATGTACAGACGCCAAGCACATCAAGCTACTACAATCTGTCAGATTTATTTAATAGATTTTCAACTTTATCTCTACAGTATAAGGTTCAAGGTTGATTGCGAAAAATTGACAGTTTCGGGTAGCTTGACTTGCTGGCGTCTCGTCTGTACCTACATATAGAGGTAAATACATAGATAAGTAGTTACTAAAATAAGCTTATATTATTATATACCGAGGTACCTAATAAAACGGTAACTATTATAATAAGTATTTCAATTGACTTCTTGGCGGGAAAGTGAAGCGTCATGTTCAGCAGTTTGTTTAATTTTCCAAAATTTGTGTTTAGCCGAATATTAATGTGTAATAATGGTGGATTATTAACCATTAAGTGTTTGTGAACGTGCATTAGTGTAGGCAAATGAAACAAAACAGTGCAACTTCGCTTCAAGTTCTCTCAAGAAGTCCGCGTGAGGTCTCAGTAAAGTTTACTGAAACTCAAGGGGAGTGGGCGGGGATATCATCATCATGCATTTATAATTCATTTCATCAATACTATACAAGAACTAATACGTGACATTGGCTAAATGCACAAACCGTGCGAAGCCAGAAGGAAAAAAAAAAAAAAAAAGTATTTCAATTGTTTCCTGTAGGTACTTATGTGTAAGCTTTTTGTAACTTTATGGTAAAACATCGTCGTAATAATGTACATAGCTACTACTACTTACTTACCAACCTAATTACGTGTATTTTCCCGTTGTAAACCAAAAACATTTTTACGTAATAAACTAAGCTTGTATCTCTTTAAAACATCCACACAAAATCGGCGCTTTTTATAGTCAACTCAACCATATAAAAATAAAATAATAAGTACCTATCTAGTCACAAGTAGATAACTAGGTACTTAAGCGGAAATATTCCCGTCCGCATAGTACCTACTAGGCATCGAATAATACTTTTTAGGGTTCCGTAGCCAATTGGCAAAAAACGGAACCCTTATGGATTCGTTATGTCTGTCTGTCTGTCCGTTCGTATGTCACAGCCACTGTTTTCCGAAACTATAAGAACTATATTGTTGAAACTTGGTAAATAGATGTATTCTGTGAACCGCATTAAGATTTTCAAACAAAAATAGAAAAAATACAATACATTTTGGGGGTTTCCCATACTTAGAACTGAAACTCAATTTTTTTTTTTATCAAACTCATACGTGTGGTGTATCTGTGGATAGGTCTTCAAAAATGATATTGAGGTTACTAATTTATTTTTCTTCTAAACTGAACAGTTTGCGCGACCTGTAACTTCTAAAATAATAGAATGATAAAACTAAAAAAAATATATGATGTACATTACCATGTAAACTTCCACCGAAAATTGGTTTGAACGAGATCTAGAGTAAGTAGTTTTTTTTAATACGTCATAAATCGTAAACCGCAATTTACCTTTCATTCAATCAATTCAAATATAAAAAACCATGTCTCTAAATAGCACAGTTTTTTCAGAAATCATCAACATCATTATGTACGGAACGCTCGGTGCGTCCGACTCGCTCTTGACCGTTTTTGTTGATTTTATGAATGAAGGGCAGCGGGCCGATACGTGCAAGCGAGCAGTAGCGACGACTACAGCTTTTGCCCGCTAGAGGGCCTAATGCCAGTGACATATTACTACTACTACACGTACATTCATAAAACTGAGTATAATACGATTTGAAAACTTCCGAATATTTCTTTTCATCTACTTAGATATGTACCTACTTAAGTAATAAGTTTTTGTATGCAGTTTAGGTGTGAACGGGATAGAGAGGTAAAAACATATTATGTAGATACTAAGATGAGTTTATAAAATAGTTTAAGTACTTATATTATATTAGGTATCTACCTACCTACTAAAAAGTAGATAGTTCTAATCGTTATAATATTATTTAAAGTGCTTCTATATTATGTACAGACGCCAGCACATCAAGCTACTACAATCTGTCAAATTTATTTAATAGATTTTCAACTTTATCACTACAGCATACGGTTCAAGGTTAATTGGGAAAATTTTACAGTTTCGGGTAGCTTGACCTGCTGGCGTCTGTACCTACTTATTTGAACTATTAATTTCGGTTAAACACTATTCTACAAACAAAGTTTTTTTTGTAATACGTCCTCGTAAAAAAGTACCCTACGTACTTAGGTAAGTACGTACTTACCTAATTATTTAATTACATTTAGAAGTAAACTAAACTTGTACATAACATCCGCACAAAATCGACACATTCTATATGTATATTCAACCAAACAAAAATAAAATAATAAGTAGTCACAAGTAGATAACTACTTACGCGCAAATATTCCCGCATAGTAGGTATAGGTACGTAGGCATCGAATAATACTTCGTTGATTTTATCAATGAACGGCTGCGGGCCGATACGTTTAGGCGAGCAGTAGCGTCGCCGAGCGTTCAGCTATTCGTCGCTAGATGGCGTTAATGCCAATGACTTCATATTACTACGCCTTCGATCATAAAACTGAGTATAATACGATTTGAAAACTTCCGAATATTACTTTTCATCTACTTAGATATGTACTTACGTAATAAGTTTTTGTATGCGATTTAGGTGCGAAAACGTTATTTTGCGAGAATACTATGTACCTACATAGAGAGGTAAATACATAGGAAGGTAAAGGTACTAAGATGAGTTATATTAGTTATATTTTATTATTACCAAGGTACTACTGAGGTACCTAATAAAACGGTAACTATTATGTTAAGTATTTCAATTATTTCTGTAGGGATTTATTAAAACGATTGATTTCGATTGAACACTACATTCTACAAACTTTTTGGTAAAACATCGTCCGTAATATTTCCATTTTTTTGTCCATTTGGTAGGTACACACGGCTACACATCAAGCTATATATTTCCAGTATAAGCTGATGTCGCATTTTATAGGATTTGCGTACAGTGCGAGATCAGCGTAAACTGGAAATGTATAGCTTCATGTGTAGCCGTGTGGACATCGTAAAGCTAAAACATTTTTACAAAGTAAACTAAGCCAACATCCGCACAAAATCGACACATTCTATAATCAAGGTCCATACAAAAATAAAATAATAAGTACCTAGTCACAAGTAGATAACTACTTATGCGCAAATATTCCCGCATAGTAGGTACGTAGGCATCGAATAATACTTTGTTGATTTATTGAATGAACGTCAGCGAGGCTCGGGGATCACGTGCCATTGCCACGTGCAGGCGAGCGCTGGCGTCACCGAGCGACTAACGAGGGAAGTTCTTCATTTACAGTTCTATACCTTCCCGCCAGATGGTGTTGATTCAAAGCACGGCGTAATGTCTGATATTCGGAGAGTCTGGTCAATCTCCCTACGCATATATTCGTAACTGATTTAATAGTGATAAATTATAATAATACGATTTAATACATTCAGTTTCATAATTCATTCAGAGAGAAAATCGCTCGTGGGCGGGCACCATTACTCTGCATTTTTGCTGTGGTAGCATTCCTTCCAATCGTAGTATTCTATTTGAATATTTCCGAATTATTGCGTATAATTCCGAAGTTTTGCAACGCTATATAGAACCCATTGAATGGGTTATCATGTAACCCTTTCACTGGGTTTCAAGTATAAAACCCATTCAATGGGTTATCATGTAACCCTTTCAATGGGTTTCTAGTATAAAACCCTTTCAATGGGTTACATCATGAAATGAAATGAAATGAAATGAAATGAAATGAAATCGTTTATTCTGTAAATAGGATATTAAAATCACTTTTACACGTCATATAAAAAATAAAAAAAAAATCTAGATGTAGCCGACATTTCCTATCTGACTACCCCTGAGAAGAAATGGCGAAACAAACTCAGGGGTCAAAGTCTCTTTTAAAGTCCAGACATAATCTTGGTCAGATCATGTGAGGACCATGTAGATCCGTGTCTGAAATGGTCTTTTGAGGAAAGAACCACGCAAATTTGAGCGGACCTGACCAATCAGTGTAAGCATTTGTCAGTAATCGTGCAGCTCAACTCAAAACTTAAGGAGCTCAACGACTCGACGAACAGTACCAAAAAAAGGACATTTGGGTAGGCCGCATAAAGCGCTCAAAATGTCAGACCATCATTAAAACTTAACTGAGAAAAGAAAGGAAAACATTTAAAGAAAAAAAAAAAAAATGACCCACATAGTGCTCACATTCACAATAAATTAAAGTAGTAAATATAATACTTTTCAAAGTAAACATTCATGTAAAATTGTATACAATATTCTGCAATGTCAATATGTATATAAAATCATGCATAATAATTAAAATGTCAAGTTTTATCACAAGGCTAGCAGAGCGAGCAGCTCAATCCCAAGCTTTTTTGTCCTCTAAATAATCAGAAATCTTATAGTACCCTTTTTTACAAAGTTTAGTTTTAATACAGATTTTAAATCGTTTAATGGGTAAGTTCCGAATGTCAGTAGGAAGTTGGTTGTAAAAGCGTATACATTGACCCATGAAAGAGTTGCCTACTCTGTGGAGGCGAGTGCGATGTACAGCAAGATTGTGTTTATTCCTGGTATTTAAACTATGAATATCGGACATTTTCTTAAAATTTGATTTATTTTTGTGTACATATAATAGATTTTCAAGTATATATTGAGAGGCTACAGTCAGAATATCTATTTCTTTGAATATTTCACGAAGTGAATCTCTTGGACCTAGATTGTAAATGGCTCGAACAGCCCTTTTCTGTAAAATAAAGATATTATTAATGTCCGCACATGTTCCCCAGAGAAGGATCCCATACGACATAAGACTATGAAAATAACTAAAATAAACAATTCTGGCAGTATCTACATCAGTAATCTGTCTAACTTTTTTAACAGCATAGGCGGCCGAACTAAGCCTTCCTGACAATTTTTCTACGTGTGGGCCCCATTGTAATTTACCGTCAATAGTTATTCCAAGAAAAACTGTCGACTCAACAGGGTCCAACTCTATTCCATTAAGTTGAACATTAGTAGTTAGCTGCCTGACATTTGGCATTGAAAATTTAATGAGTTTAGTCTTTTTCTCGTTCAGGAGAAGATTATTTACATTAAACCAATGGACAACTTTAGAGAGTGCATCGTTAACATGTTCAAAATTGACTAGCTGACGTTTGATTTTAAAAATGAGTGAAGTGTCATCTGCGAATAATACAATCTTGTGATTATCCCTTATGTGAAAAGGTAAGTCATTTATATAAATTAGAAACAAGAATGGACCTAGAATTGAACCCTGCGGAACGCCCATAGTGACCGCAGATCCTGCAGATCTCTTGCCATTAACATCAACCCTCTGAATTCTGTTGTTCAGATAAGAAGTCAGAAGGTCGAGAGCACTGTCCCTCAAACCATAATGGTGCAGTTTTCTGATGAGTGTATCATGATGAACGCAATCGAAGGCCTTAGACAAGTCGCAGAAAATGCCAAGAGCATCCCGCGACTCCTCCCAGGCCTCGAATATGCTCTTCAGTAATTCCACACCCGCGTCTGTAGTTGAACGACCCTTAGTAAAACCAAACTGTTTCAGATGTAGTAGATTATGTTTATTAAAATGTCCTAACATTTGTTTCAAAATTTATTTTTCAAAGATTTTGCTCAATGTAGGTAATATCGAAATAGGCCGAAAATTCGTAGGATCAGTTGTGCTGCCAGATTTGAACAGAGGAATCACTTTGCTAAGTTTCATCAGATCAGGAAATACACCAGATGCAATACAAGAATTAAAAACAATTGCTAAAAAGGGTGAAATAACATTAATTATTGAAGACATGGTATGTACTGATAACCCCCAAAGGTCCGCAGTTTTTTTATATCAAGGTCTTTAAAAGATTCTATAATGTCTTTAGCGGTAACGACCGTGAATTTAAGGTGTTTATCACATTCTGGTACACATTCTTTTAATATTGAGTAAGCAGAAGTGGAGGACGACGATGACAGAGTTTTGGTTGTTAAAATAGGAATATTAGTGAAAAAAAATTCAAACTCAGTTGCCACCTCCATGTCTGCCTTAATATCTACATCATTGATTTTTAGATGGAAGTCACGATTCCGTACTGTCATTCTTCCCATTTCTGAATTAATAATATTCCAAGTTGTTTTAATTTTATTTCCAGAAGATTTTATTTTATTTTTAATGTGTATGGCTTTTGCCGAGGAACAGGCTCTTTTAAAAGTTTTAGAATATTTTTTAACAAATTCTTTAAAAGTTTCATCACATTCACATGATAAAGGTAACCCATTCGAAAGGCTTAACTCTTAACCGGGGATGTACGGTCCCTGGTTAAAACACGATCACCACATTCATAAATACCTTTTTAAATATAAGTGTTTTTTACATATTATTATTATCATACTAATATTTTATTTATTATTTATTTATTTAACACTTTAAGCACACAAAATGTACAGAGGCGGACTTAATGCCATAGGCATTTTCTACCAGTCAACCTTTGGGTGATGCAGAAACAAGCAGTAGTAGGTGCAATAACGAAAATTGTGGAATAAATATTTATTTAAATTTATGGATAGATTTTTTTTTTTTTTTTTTAATTTATTTATACCTATTAAAAACTTTAAATATAATATATAAACCTAATTCCGTGTCATATTGCTATAATCAATAACTACACTTTTAGATATGTAATTTAATCAATTTTTTTTTTGTACAACTTCTTTATGCAGGCGGAGTTTGTCTGTAAGTGGTTGTTGCACTGTTGCATACACACTTTCGCATGTTACCTTTAGCACGTATCCTGTGTAAACAATTGTTGGTGAACCAATCAAATAAAATAAATAAATCACACTTTGCCTGACCTGATTGAACCCAGGATCTCAAGGTCAGCAGTAGCGCTAAGTATCAAATATTTCGATTTACATATTTCGTAAACACGGTTTTTAATGAAAAAGGATTGCGTAAAAATGTCTCAAGTATGTCTCGCCAGTGTTTTGCTGATCGACCAATATTGCTAAAGCAATATTAACCCTCTTTAGCCAAATAGGTACCCAAGTAAATTACTCTTTGAAAATGTTCTCTGGGGAATTTGTTTGCTTAAAAGCCTGGGTATACAAAATAAGGTAAATATGTTAAAAGAAAAATCGTTTATTTTAACATTAAAATTACAATATTGAGATAACGTGGGTCCCATACTAGGCATAGCACCATTAAATAAAACATTTTGATTATTTTTAAATAAAAGTTGAAATTGGCAATGGTTGAACTAGTTAGCCTCTTCGAGACTGCAAAACTAAAATTACAAAAATAAACGAATTCAGGTAGGAAAACTAAAATCAATTCTTTTAATTATAAACACCCTACTCACTCATACTCACACCATCATTTTACCTCTCCTCACACTTTACCTGCACACACCAATCTCTGAAGTTTTTTTTGGTTTTTTTTTTTTTCATTCTGGCTTCGCACGGTTTGTGCATTTAAGCCAATGTCACGTTTTAGTTCTTGTATAGTATTGATGAAATGAATTACAAATGCATGATGATGATATGATGAGATGCTCACTCCCCTTGAGTTTCAGTAAAGATGTGACACTTTACTGAGACCTCACGCGGACTTCTTGAGAGAACTTGAAGCGAAGTTGCACTGTTTTGTTTCATTTGTCTACACTAATGCACGTTCACAAACACTTAATGGTTAATAATCCACCATTATTACACATTAATATTCGGCTAAACACAAATTTTGGAAAATTAAACAAACTGCTGAACATGACGCTTCACCATCCCGCCAAGAAGTCCCATCTCTGAAGTTAGCATAGATAAAAATCTGAAATTATTCTATGTGATAGAAGTTTATGTAAAGATTACAGGAAAACTAAAACGATGTCTCTAAATAGCACAGTTTTTCAGAAATCATCAACATCATATATACGTACGGTACCCTCGGTGCGCGAGTCCGACTCGCTCTTGACCGGTTTTTTTTAAACTATAGTTCCACTTTCGTTCCACACGCATTTCCTATTTTACAGCATGTCTGTAAGATGTAGGAATCGAAGCAAGTAGAGCAAAAGCGATCATTAATGGCAATATTTCAGTGATCAACCAAGTTCATGCACACTCCCAGTACCTCAAACTTAACTGTCCCAAAACAGGATTTCCAAATGTAAAAATCCAAATCAAAATCAAGTCATTTATCTAAATTAAGCTGAGAATCTGCACTTTTTGAACGTCAAAATTACTGACAGTCCCCAAAACGCCCGCACTCCCTTCTCCACTTCCTAGTTTTTGGTCGTAGGTTTTGGTAAGTCAACACACTCCAACAATGTTTCAACATACAACTATTGTATGTAGTTAAGATCATTAAACTTTAGCTACTAATGACAGCAGTCCTTACCTCTGACCATAAATAGTATATTAAATCAAATCAAATCAAATCGAAAGTCATTTATTCAAACTAGGCTGAGAATCAGCACTTTTCGAACGTCAAAAATTACATGAGACAGTCCAACAAAAACGCCCACCCTTCACCACTTCCTAGTGCTTTAGCTGGGAAGAAGAAGTGGCGCAACAAACTCCCCAGCAGCCTTATTTTATTGATAGGGGCGGGACAAACAGAAAAGACAAGACGAGGACGCGTCGCAGACGCGGCACCCCTTCAGTAAATTTTCATAGAAAAAAAAAGGATCGCGACACAAAATTAACAGAAAAGACGGGGCGCGGACGAGACGCAGTCACGGGCACACACGTCTGCGACGCGACCTCGTCTTACGTCTTTTCTGTGTGTCCCGCCCATTATACAAGGCACTAAAATGACCCATTATATACGAGGTAGTTTTAATTTTATTGAGTTTGAGTTACAGTTTAGCCGTGTGTTACTTTACTACGATTGCGAGAAAATAAAATAATCCATTAAATCTTGACAGCAACAGATTGAAAATTATTTATTTTCCTTTCTCTTCCATCTGCAAATTAGGGTCTCCATTCTCACTAGATGATGACATTTTTACTGTAGTAAAATAAATTACGGTCACCAATTCAATTTGTAATTAGCGAAAAATTCTTTAGTTTTCCACCAATGCCTTTTTTTTAAAGTTCTTCTGTAGCCGCAACAGGCCGCAACGCAATGCACGCATTCTACCGAAGTGTTCGCCGCTTTCAGTTCCATTTTCAAATATAAAATGTTTTTCTTTTTAATGAAACAGTATTAGGTCGAGTCTATATTCATGATTATTCTACTTATGATTAAAGACTTTTTCGTTTTTGCAGGCTCGTTGGTAAAATACAAAAAGAAAATTATATGTTAGAACATTCTGATTCTGTAAATACATATTTGTTACGGTCGTGAATCTTATTCTGATCAACATAAAATCAAAGTCAAATTATTTATTTCAAATAGGCACATAGGAGGCACTTTAGAACGTTAAAATTTACAAAACAAATTGAATTGATTCTAGTTGCCCTTTCCAAAAGGTAGCTTCGTATGGAGAAGAATGGGCAAGAAACTCCACCGTTACCTACTCTTTTAAAAATGTTTTACAATATTTTGTTTAAGTACATTAATTATATGTGAAGACGATGCACCTAGAATAAAATAACTTTTATAATTACTATACCACAATAGGTAAAAATAATTAAAAATGAAGCAATGAAAAATAACTTAATTATGAGATATATACATGGTGCTCACTTATTTAGAAACATCGTAAAAGTATATGTTTTCCTTAAAATTTTAAAATAATAAGTCAATGTATGAGTCTAGGTAATCAGTATCACAGAATGTAAAATCAATGTTAGAAAAATAACAAATTATACAATTAAAATAGCAACCAGTTTAATTTTGTCTACACTCTAGATTGTCCTATGGAGCTGGACCAGCATGTTTCCAAGCATTCCTATCCTGGATATAATCCTCTAACTTGTAATATGCTTTTTTACAAAGTGTACTTATAATATTTTCTTTCATATAACTTAATACTGGCCTGTGAAATTCAAAAACGCGCCACTCGCACTTTTGCCTTAAGGGGACGATAACCGACTTGTAATGATTTTATACTGAAGATCACGTCTAAACGAGTAGCGTTAATGATTTGAAAAAAATGTATGATAAATTAGAGCATTTTTTCAATAACTAAGTATGTGAATATATTAGATTATGTTTATATTACATGGTGAAATTAATTTGTAAAGTTATGTCTAACGCGGATAAAAACTGAGAATGGCGCAAAATCTACCAAGCGTATTTATCTGAAACCATCACCAATTTAAAGATAATTTAATTATTGATCTTTTAGTATACGCGTTTTATTAAAATATCTTTTGGTTTGTGTATATATATATATATATATATTTTTTTTTTTTTTAAAGTTGCCCCACACTAGGAATTTCTCCTGTATTGTGGGTGCTTTTACAAACATTTAAATTCACATACACAAACAGCCAGACCCGGAACAACTACTTGTAGGTCATACAAATATTTGTTCCGTGCGGGAATCGAACCCGCGATACGCAGCGCAGCAGTCAATTGCTTAACTAACTGCGCCAACCGTGCCGTCAACCGTGTACGTCTTACGCAGATATATGCCAGTGACCTTGAGTGGTTAGCTTGCGTGTTCTGTACTGAGCTTACGCAACGTGTCGTACGTTCAG
Organism: Tiliacea aurago; assembly: GCA_948098905.1. Taxonomy (NCBI): domain Eukaryota; kingdom Metazoa; phylum Arthropoda; class Insecta; order Lepidoptera; family Noctuidae; genus Tiliacea; species Tiliacea aurago. The sequence continues at coordinate 23,980,659 of OX402578.1, forward strand.
CCAGTAATAGGACTCGCCCATCATGGAGCGCTGGCCCCAATTTGACGCATTATTAATTTATTATAAACAAAACAAAAGGTATTTTAACTTTACAAATTAATTTCACTTTGTAATACAAAGATAATCTAAAATATTCACATATTAAGTTATTGAGAAAATGCTCTTATTTATCATGTATTTTTTTCAAATCATTAACATTACTCGTTTTGACGTGATCATCAGTATAAAATCATTAAAAGTCGGTTATCTTCCCCTTAAGAGACCGTCAGACGTCCGTATCGGTAGCAAAAATGAGCTTCTGACGTCACCCTAATCTATCTTAATGTTGCTCTAGTGACTTGGTTACTTTTTTGGAAGGTAGATTATTCTTAAGCGATATGTAAGGCGCTGTTTATATTTGTATAGCCAGCGTTGGGTTTAAAAATAGGATAGATGAAAATCCTCCAATTTGCAGTTCAGACTTTCAGATTTTTTGCAATCGACATTAGAGAAATTTGTTTGGAAATAATTTTTCAGTACCTATATTTTGAAAACTTTGTCCAGGAGACTGTTCCTTCCGAGCTTAGACCGAAATCCATAAACGTTACTAAGCACGACCATGTTTCCCGTCTTTATCTTGCACTGCTTGTTTGACAGCTGTGTGACAGTGTCAGCAATAACGTTTAGCCAAAGTACGTGCTAAGTAACGTTTATAGATCTTGACCTCAGAGTACGCCATCATTGTACTCATAGAAAGATATTCTGTCTAATACGAGTAGGCATTCTTGACTTAGGCCTGGTATATAAAGAACGTTACTCAGTACTCAAGCATTACTTAAGACTAAATTCAACCAATCCAATGGCTTGAATCTAGTCCTATGTAATGCTGGAGTACTGAGTAACGTTCTTTATATACGGGTCTTAGTCTGTGGACAAAATAATATATAATGCGTTAGTAAAAATTTATTATTTCAATATAACCTTTCCGTGTGGTGCCGGACGGAAAGAATAGCACCATCCTATTTCTTCCCGTGGGTGTCGTAAAAGGCGACTAAGGGACTTACTAGAGAATGTGCAGCAGTGTTCTCTATGCATTTTAACACCATGCTGCGATCGCCAACCCGCCTGCCCACGCGAGCCCAGTGTGGGTTGGTAGATGTCACATGTCTTCAAATTTTTAGTTATCGGACATGCCGGTTTCCTCATGATTTTTTTCTTCACCGTTTTGAGAGCAGTCGTGCTGAAATTATTTACACAAAGTAAAGCGGCTGCCTGGGTTCGAACTACTCCCCCTCTGGGGGAGGCCGATGTCCAGCAGTGGACGTCTTTCGGCTGAAATTAACAAAATGAATGAACCTTTATGACCGTTATAATCGTAGAGAATGTTATAATCGTCAATAATCCCTCTTTCACAAGGAGATAATAATGTCGTCCACTCAAGCAAAAAACACTACCAGGACTTCTGTTTCACTTAAAAAACGCCAAAAGGAAAGTCAAATATTATCTGTAACAACAAACAAAGAGACCAATCGCTAATGCTTTCTTTTGCTTACACTTCGTAGAAGTCACGTAGACCCGCTACGAGATCTGTAGCATATCACGTAGCAAGAGCTACGAATCTTTTCATGGCCGATTTTAAGCGTGGATTCACAATGGGTTGCCTAATATTGATTTATAGTACTCTGTGGAGGTTTAAGTAGAAGCAGGGTGGTAAAGCTACAGTAAGATGTGTGTGTGATTATGTCTTCCAAGACTGTAAGAGGCTAGATGCTAAGTGGCTGGATTTCTAAACAGTGAAGGTTCTCGCTACACTATTACTGAAAAATGCTTGCTCTGGGGGAGCAGTGGTGACTCACTGGCCGCGACTTACGAGTTATACGTCGTAGGTTCGAACCAAGACAGGCACTTTACTTTGTGTAAAAAATTTCATCACCACTGCTCTCAAAACGGTGAAGGAAAACATCGTGAGGAAACCGGCATGTCCTAGAACAAAAATCCGAAGACATGTGACATCTACCAACCCGCACTGGGCCCGCGTGGTGGATTACGACCCACTCCCTCTGACAGAGAGGCCTATGGCCCAGCAGTGGGAACAATAAAGACTGATTATACTTCTCAGAGTAGTGGCACAGGAAACACCGAACTCGATTTAAAAAAAAAAACATGTTTGACGTGTAAAAGTGTTTGTACAAACCTATATTACTTACAGAAATAAAATCACTTATCATTTAGACGCATCCCGGGTAGCTGACAAAACGCTGTAAAAATCTTTATATAAATAGTACCTACATTACTGCAGCGGCCTGTAACAGAAGGCATTGAGAGGGCAGTCCATCAAAGCCTGGTTGCAGCCAATGCTTGTATAGTGCTTTTCTCAATAAAGCGCGGAAATTAAAACTAAGTAAATTATTTATAAATTCCAGATTCAATGACGAACAACGATAATATTTTTCACGCGCCAATGTGTTCATTTGTTTTTTTTTCCAATACTCATCTTTCTATTTGCAAGCCAGTTCGAAATTTAAATAAAACCTTTCATTACCTCCTTGGTTGCCATGTTTCGGAGTAAAAGATCGTTCCATTTTTAAAACACACGATAGATATGAGTTTACTATGTAATTTATTTGGCCGCTAAAACACGACACAATTATGGATTTTCATACAACTTTTGGTGGCCGCTGCTCCCATGTATTTGGCCATTACAGCAATTTCGATTTATCTCGAAGTAGTTTGTCAAATGCTCGAATTTCCAAGCATGTTTGAGAAAATAATCATAAGTATTTTTTTTCATCACATTTTTCCTTCCATACAAAAGAAATAATATTTAATTTTTAGTAGTAATAACAGTATCGCGTTTGGTTCTAGGTTTTCTTTTATTCCCACACCATCATAAACACGATAAAAAAGAAAACATCTTGGACTTTCCTCAAGCCCATAAAACTATGAATTACAGTGGATATAAAAAAGCAAAAAATATAAGAAAGAAGGTTCACCTTCATAGCGTTTTTTTTTTCTCTCGAAGGCTAGTTACCTTTTCATTGGTTTCGTGACATTGACAGTGACAGGAGACAGAGATATCTCGATGGAGACTGCTAGTTAGCATAAAGGTAGGTTCTCAATTGCAGAGCTGCACAGCTAATATGCTCGAAATTCAATTGGATGAGACGCGAAATTCAAAACGGAAATTCAAATTATTGTAAAATGGTCTTGAACATTTTTTACGGTGCTTTTTCATCGAACGGGTGTAAATATTTTCTCAAAGCCAGCCAGCAAGAACTACTATGGGGCAACTGGGACAATGCCCAGGGGCGTTATCCCAGTTGCCCCATAGTAATTCCGGCCCTGCGGGTGTACTAATACAACACAGACTCTTTAATTGGGGCATACCATGGCAATACATAAAAGTATGGATGCACAAATATTTCGTTTCAGCGACTTGTTTTGTTTATTTACCCGTCTGAAGCGTAGCCGTAAAGGGGCGTAGGTATATATTTTTACAGGTCTATTTGAATCAATATTTATATAAGGTGTAGGTATCTATCCATACACGAAATCTCTTAAGGGGTCATTGTACTCATCATTATGAACAACTTTTACTATAGGACCAAACCTGAAATCGCGAAAAAAAAATCAGCTGTTCCCTATATTTTGACGAGTTACGAGAACATAATGATGAGTACAATGACCCCTTAAGAGATTTCGTATGAATAGATACACCTATATTTTTTTACGTCTGAAAATGTTTTTGTTCATTCTATAAAGCTGACCTTCTGACTTCTTATTTTGTATTGAAAATATGAAATGAAATAATGTAGACAAGCACTTTACTATATGACTATGACCTTATAAGCCACGACCAACATAACACAACTTATCGTAATCTTAACGTGTGTTTGTTCCGATACATAATTACACATATTATTATGTAGTGAAAACATATTTAGGTAAATTGATCAGCTCAGTCTTCATGTGACATTATAGTTGTTATTTTAATTAATCAACTAATTACATTTAGTTTTTAGGGTTCCATACCAAAATCGTGAAAGGGAACCCTTATGGTGAGACTAAGTCTGTCTGTTTGTCTGTCTGTCTGTCACAACTGGATATCTCAAGAAGTACTAATGCTATCAACTTGAAATTTAGAATAATTTTAGGTGACGTTTGCCCAACTATTTTGCGCACAAGAAAGAAATTAAAAAATATATATCTTTTTTGCAAAACGGACTGAAAGGGGGTCTTAAAATGTTTAAGTGGGGTTACTAGGGCATGTGGGGTATCATATGAAAGAACGCTGTTTGTACATTCTCAAACATTTTTTTTATTTTTTATTATGCAGCATAATTTCTGACTTTTGATGAAAAATTAAAAAAAAAAAATCGTGCCCCTAGTTAACTCAACGTAACAACCGTTTACGCTGAGTACGCAGCCACCAGCCTACGTATTAATGTGCAACCTAGCAATTAGATCAATTACATGTTATTCCATATTATTGTTTGTGAATTTAGTTATTAGATCAGCCTTCAGCTTAATACACTGTTTCTCTGTAATTAAAATAATAAATAAAGTTTTTTTTAACTTAATTCCCGATCGCCGAAACATAACTGGCGCAGTCGGTAGGATCGCGACGCTCTAAGTTCGAATACAACTCTTCGGCATAAGAGTGACGGTTCTCAAATCGTTCCTTCGCGATCCGCAAAGAACCTTACTTGCGGTCGGGCACCTGTATAGCAGTAGAAACGTGTTTCTTCGGAGAATTGGAGGAAGCTGTTGGCAGAGACAAGACTCGACAGGAGATGCAGTGGCTGCTTTGGTAAGTGCTCTTGTATTTCCAAGTTTCCTTGCTCTATTTCCTGCCTTAATATAATTTGTGTATTTTATTTCTAATATAGTGTGTCTGTCTATAAGCTAAAATCGCGGTAGGCAACCACTTATTATAGCGTGAAGATATTGCGTGAAATTCCACGTGCAATACTACACCTCTATTGTTCTGTTTGAGTGCCACTAGATAGGTAACTTACAGTAAAACAATGTCGCTCAGAGATTATGATGCTAACTATAAACCGTACAAACTAATAGCAGATTTGATGCCAAGATATGATGGTAATCCTAAATTACTTAGATATTATATTAGAGAGGTAGATAGTTTATTAACTTTAACTAGGGAAGCAGATCGTTCGCATCCGGCATTTATCTGCCTGATTAAGAGTAGGTTAAGTGGTCCAGCTATCGATGCCATAGCATACGAAGAATACCTTAGTTCCTGGGAGTCAGTTAAAAGAGTTTTGATTCGACGCCTTGGAGAACCACGCATCGAGATACAGGTTATGCAGGAGCTCACACGAGTACGTAAGTCAAAGAACGAGGATGCGGAAACCTTTGGCAAACGGCTCCGTGAATTGTTAGACACATTATACTCTGTAGGGGAACATGGTAACAAATCTTATTATGAAAAGATGGTAATTGAACAGTACGTGAATCATTTAGACTTTCATGTGTCATTAGGTGTTAGAATTGCAAAACCAGAAACATTTGAAGAAGCTATTATTGCTGCTAGGCAAGAAGAGGCTAAGCTCGCATATAATAGATCTAATAATTTTAATAGCCCTTCAACATCCCAAGCGAAACCAAAGGAGTCGTTTAGGCAGCAGCCTAACAATAGTCCTTTTCATCCTAACCTAGTAAATCCAACAATGACGCCATTTAAGCCACAACAGAATAACATGAACCCAGAACAGCGTCAACAGTGGGTATTACAGTCTATGTTGCCCTGGAAAAACCGACCAGCATCAGGTAACATCAGACCAGGTGGTTCAGGTAATTTTAGAAGTGCAAACTTTAGGAACCAACCTAACGTTCCAAAACAGCAGATTAATCCTCCTGAGGTATCATCGGACGTCACTATGCGTACGGCAGGTAAGCTAGAAAAACCACAGTTTGCATCGGGGCACTTATTTTATATCCCGAGCCAAATGGAAGGTCAGGTGCAACCAATGCCCATTGGTAGTGAGTATATCGGCCAGTTCATAGACATTAATAGCGACGTCTCCGAGCCTAACGTAGACGAACAAGAGGTAAGCCAAGAACAGGATTTTACTCTGGACCCCGATCAAGACAACCGGACATAGTATCCTTTAACTTACAAGCTAAACAATTTTTACCATATATTGAGTTGCCAGAATTCAACGGTAAGTTTTTAATAGATACAGGAGCTAGTCATTCAGTTATTGCATCTGATGTGATTATTGGTACTATTTTTGAATAGTGTAGAAACAGAGCCATATCAAATAGTAACGGCTCACAGTTCATCAGTACACGACAAAGTAGTATACCTGCCCTTGCCCCCTGTGTTTAATAGCGATATAACCCATAAATTTTTAATATTAGATTTTGATACGAAGTATAAGGGTCTAATAGGATTCGAAACTGAAAAGAAATATTGATTTGCACAATAACGTGTTACGAACATCAACAGCACAAATACCTATTCACTTTAGCTCTCCACCGCAAAAGATAAAAATCGATCCGAAGTGTGAAAAGATAGTTACTGTTAAAACTAACTACGTGGACGGGCAATACTTACACGATGATTTTTATTGGTCAGATAACTTAAAATCACCGGCAGCTATAATTAACGTTTTTAATGGTTGTTTTAAAACTTCAGTTATTAATTTTAGTGATGATAAAAAATATATTCCAGATAAGAGTTCAATGGAACTAGAGTTGTATAATGAGGTCAATAACATTCAAAGTCATAAAATTAATACCGCACAAGTGCAATCAGACATTGATAGTATATTAAATGAAAACTTGAAGAAAATTCGTACAGGGCATATGAATGAGGAAGAAAAGCGTGAAGTTACTAGGCTATGTTATCAGTATAGAGACCTATTCTATTCAGAAGATATTCGATTGACCTTTACGCACGCAGTTAAACATGAACTTAGAAAAAGCGATAATATACCAGTTTTTGTACGTAGTTACAGACAAGCCCCCCAACAACGCGATGAGATTCGTAAGCAAGTAGATAAACTTTTACAGCAAAGCATTGTTAGAGAGAGTATATCCCCTTGGTCATGTCCCGTGCATATTGTCCCAAAAAAACCTGATGCATCAGGAAAAGTTAAATGGAGACTTGTAATCGACTATAGACGACTGAATGATCGTATGATCGAAGACAAGTATCCTTTACCCAACATCCATGACATCTTAGATAGATTGGGGCGTGCCCAGTATTTTACGACCCTGGATCTCGCCAGTGGTTACCACCAAGTGGAAATGCATCCTAATGATATTGAAAAAACAGCGTTTACAACTGAACGAGGGCATTACGAGTTCTTAAGAATGCCCTTTGGCCTAAAAAATGCGCCAAGTACATTTCAACGCTTAATGGATCATATTCTAAGAGGAATAGATAACGTTTATACGTATTTAGATGACGTAATTATTATATCAACATCTTTACAACAACACATGGAAAAATTAAAACAAGTCTTTGATCGGTTTAAAACTCACAATTTAAAAATTCAATTAGATAAATCAGAATTCTTACAGAAACAGGTTAACTTTTTAGGACACGAACTTACAAATGAGGGCTTGAAACCTAATAAGGACAAAATTAAGGCAGTATTAAATTTCCCGTTGCCTAAGACTCAGAAGGAGATAAAGGCTTTTCTGGGGCTAGTGGGGTATTACAGGAAATTTATTAAAGATTTCGCGAAGTTAACTAAACCTATGACCTTATGTCTTAAGAAAAATAGTAAAATTGTCCATTCACCAGACTTTTTGGAAGCTTTTAATAAGTGTAAGCAAATCTTAACAAATGCCCCAATACTACAATACCCTAATTTTTATGAAGCTTTCGTGCTTACCACCGATGCATCGGATGTAGCATTAGGTGCGGTATTGTCGCAAGGCATTGTAGGTTCCGATAAACCGATAGCGTACGCGTCTCGGACACTATCAGACACCGAATCACGATATTCTACAATAGAAAAAGAGTTACTAGCAATAGTATGGGCAATTAAGTATTTTCGTCCTTATCTTTATGGTAGAAAGTTCGTTATTTACACAGACCACAGGCCCCTTACTTGGTTAATGTCCCTGAAAGATCCTAACTCTAAATTAACTAGATGGCGTTTAAAGCTTGCAGAATACGACTATGAAGTAGTATATAAAAAGGGTCAACAAAATACTAATGCGGATGCTTTATCTCGCGTTAAGATATTTCACGGTAGTATCGATTCATTAGCAGTCAATTTAGATGATAATGAGGATGATGAAATAATTAATCGAATATTTGAGAACGCACGTAGAGTAGCTGAAAATGAAACGGAGGCAGCCGTGCCCCAAGATAATGACAATATTCAATCACTAAACCCTAGCGTTCCCCAATCTCACATAGGAACAGAATCAGATAGTATGAGCATAGTGTCAGCCGAACCTGAATTAGTTTCTACACGGCATACACAACCAGACAATGAAAATAAGGGCATACCTATAATATCAGACGCTATAGATCGACAGCTGAAACAATTACACATTAGATCAACACCCGGTTCAACCTATAGAGTAGATAACAGATCCACTAACTCTAAAGTTGTCATCAACGATGTTTTTATTCCAATTAATAATACAGAATCAGAGATAGTCAGGTTCTTAAAGGAACACACAATTGCCGACCGAGTGTTTCATTGTTATTTCCATAGTGAAGAACTCTATCATGCCTTCTCCAGAGTCTATACTACTATATTTAACGAGCGTGGCCCAAAGTTACTTAAATGTACTACGCGTGTGACCCTAGTAGAGAACAAGACTGAACAACAAGAGTTAATTAAGAAATATCACGAAGGAAAGACAGTTCATCGCGGTATTCAAGATACGTATAAACAGTTGCATAGAAATTATCACTGGCCTAACATGTTACTTACCATTCAGAGATTTGTTAATCAGTGCGAGATTTGTTTGCAGTCTAAATATGAGCGCAATCCTCTAAAACCACCACTAGCTATTACTAATACACCACGCAAGCCAATGGAACACGTATTTATGGACATTTATTCAACAGGCGGAGTAACATTCCTCACAATCATTGATAATTTCTCTAAATATGGTCAGGCAGTTCCTTTAAACGCATGTAGTAGTGTGCATGTAGCGGAAGCATTGCTAGACGTATTCTCGGTATTAGGTTTACCAAACAAAATAACCACGGACTCAGATACTAAGTTTGATAATGACGTCATAAAAGATATCTGTGCCTTACATAATATTCATATACATTTTACGACACCGTATAACCCTAACTCTAATTAACCAATCGAACGTTTACATTCCACATTAGCTGAAATAATTAGAATACAACGAATGACCAATAAAGACGATCCCATGCAGCTTATCATTAAGTATTCTATTATTGCATATAATAACTCTATCCATTCAGCAACAGATTATACACCTCATGAGCTATTATTCGGACACACAGCATCGAGAAATCCGCTGGAACTATACTATCCAAAGGAATTCTATCAGGATTATGTTATTAAGCACCGCGCTAACGCCGAGGCAGTTCAAGAATGTATTGCAGCACTTATGTCTAAGAATAAAGAGCAGGTGATTTCTAAACGAAACCAAGATGCAGAAAAAATCCAGTTCAAGGTAGGTGAGACCGTTTATAAACAGGTAGCAAAGTCAGCACGCAGTGATAAGACTAAGCCAGTCTTCAAAGGACCCTACAAGATCATCCACCTTCATCCAAATAATGTGGCTGAAATTATAGGTACCCACCCAAACTCTAAGTCTATTAGGGTCCACTTTAAGCTACTACGGAGGCCTCATCTTGTTGCAGGACCCTCATCTCAGGAGCCATCGTGCTCTACGCAACAGGAATCGTAACCATTGACCCGGTAAATAATGAAAATGGTATCCTTCTCCTAAAACAAGGACAGCTCCTTAAACAGGATAACTACTTTAGTCTCGCTTGCGTTTACAATATTACAAATATTAATTTAACGTCCATCCAACTTATGTCATTATATGCAAGCACTAAAGCAGCTGAAAGTGTAATGTCAGGAGAGTTAAATGAAACATAATAGAAATCAAATAGAGTATAGTTTAGATCAAATAGGTAAAAAGATGAAGTTTTTAAGCCCGCAGGTTAGAAAAAGACGCGGCTTGATTAATGAGTTAGGTACTGTTGTTAAATCCATAACTGGAAATCTCGATCATGATGATGCAGCAAAATTTGAAGAAGAAATCTTAAACACACGGAATAGAATTAATAATGTTCAGAACATGCAAAGAAAGTCATTAGTTCTAGCACAAAATACAATAAATGAGTTTGGCAATCAATTAAATAAATTGAATAATAATCAGAAAAATTTGGCTAGCATATTGCAAAACATTACACGTAATAGTAACGACGTAACTAATCATATTCATTTTCTAGATTTATACGTACAGATAGATTTTAGTTTACAGAATATCTTAGATAAGTTAATGTTGTTAGAAGATGCCATAACGTTCGCACAACTGGGCACCATGCATCCTAGTATTATAAGCCCTCAAAACCTTATAGAGGAATTAATCAACTTAGGTAACGTCTTTTCGTTTAGACCAGTACCTATAATTAATCTTAGTAACATTCATAGGATAGAAAAATCAATTAGAGTTAAGGCCTATAGTACAGTACACTCTATAAACTTTATCCTAGAAATCCCATCAGTAGCCCCACAAACCTATGACCTAATTCATCTCTACTCCATTCCCAATAAAAATAACCTAACGATTATCCCTAAATCCAAATACCTTGCACTTGGGAACGATGAGTACGCCTACCTAGAAGAAGACTGTCAACCCATCACCGATGACATCCAGCTTTGCAAGACCCTGGATACTAGAAGAATTGAAGACACCGAAGACTGCATCCCATCCCTCATTCAGCATCGTCAAGCAAACTGTACACATGCCAAGATGAGCCTAAGAAGAGGAAAAATTCAAAAGATCGGAGATAACATTTGGCTACTTGTCCTGAAGGAAGATGAAATTGTCAAAACACAGTGCAAAACTAAGACAGACTACAAAAAGCTAACTGGGATTTATCTCGTCACATTAACAGAAGATTGTCAAATTAACGTCATGAACAGTACATTACGAGCACACACAGACACAATCGTCATCAATGAGGTCATACCTTTACCAGAGCAACATCAAGTCCTAGAAGAAACAGTCAAATATGAACTACAGCTAGAAGACATCTCACTAGACAGCATCCATGAACTTATCAACAAAGCGAGCGACCTCTCCTTACCGGATGACATCAATTGGCCAATGATGATGGCCACACCAAGTTGGACTACGGTACTCCTCTACGTCTTATTAGTAGCAGCAGCATCCTGGAAGCTGTACCAATGGAAGATCACTAAGATCTCAGAAGACATCAAAGGCAGCGAGGACACCAAAGGCAGCGTGGACGCTGCCAGAAGCAAGAGTTGCTTCTATCTTATGGAGGGAGGAGTTAACTCAACGTAACAACCGTTTACGCTGAGTACGCAGCCACCAGCCTACGTATTAATGTGCAACCTAGCAATTAGATCAATTACATGTTATTCCATATTATTGTTTGTGAATTTAGTTATTAGATCAGCCTTCAGCTTAATACACTGTTTCTCTGTAATTAAAATAATTATAATAAATAAAGTTTTTTTTAACTTAATTCCCGATCGCCGAAACATAACTCCCCCCTTATCTCCGAAGTTTGCATAGATCAAAATTTGAAATTATTATATGTGATAGAAGTTTATGTAAAGATTGCAGAAAAAATAAAACGATGTCTCTAAATAGCACAGTTTTTCAAAAATCATCAACATCATATATACGTACGGAACCCTCGGTGCGCTAGTCTGACTCGCTCTCGAGCGGTTTTTTTTAAGTTAGCATAAAGGAAATAATAATAAGGGATGTGTACTCAGCGATCATTGTGCCGATAGTCGTATCAGCCAATGGCTTAATCGCCAAGAGCCTCGATCGACACCTAAGGAGGCTCTCATTGGGAAGCTGGATTAGGGGCCTGATTCAGAAAGCGGTACTTCTGGACACGGCTTGCATTGTTAGGAGGTTCCTCTCTCTGTAGCTTGGATCCTGTTCCCGATACCAGTGGGTTACTTTTTTGATTAAAAAAAAAAAAAAAAATACTAATACAGGGTTATTTTTAAAACGTCAATAACATAATCTCTTAAGGGGTCATTGTACTCATCGTTATGAACAACTTTTACTAGGGGACCATAACTGAAATCCCGAAAAAAAAACCAGCTGTGCTGGACATTTATGTTCGAATAATTCGTTAAAATGTAGGGAACAGCTGATTTTTTTTTCGCGATTTCAGGTTTGGTCCCATTGTAAAAGTTGCTCATAATGATGAGTACAATGACCCCTTAAGAGGTTATTGACGTTTTAAAAATAACCCCGTATTTAAAAATATGATAAAGCAAATAATAATAAAAGCTTTTAGGCACCTGTCCCACTGCCGGCGATTAACGAGAAGCGAGTTGAGCTAGTAACTAAAAACGAGTTGGTGAGCAACGAGCAGCGAGTGCTCGGCGGCGATGTCACCAGTCAGCGGTCAACAATTAATATGACGGCGCAGCAAGTAGCGCCATCTATTTTTATTATTGTTGTATATATAGTACATTGACATTCTCGTCACTAGGATTCGTAAGCTGATATACATTTTTAAGACACTAAGACATGTGGCGGATTTTAAGACTTCCAAAACGGTTTATTCAGCACTCTGCCAGTCAATAGTCAACTATTGCATAAACTCCTGGGGAGGAGCAGGAAAAGAGCACCTTCTGGAAGTTGAAAGAGCACAGAGAGCCGTACTCAAGGTTGGAGCTGGGCTCCCTTTTCGTTATCCAACTGCTGAGTTGTATAAACGTTGGGATATTGTAACAGTCAGGCAGACCTTCATATTCACAATAATACGAAAAAAACATACAGAAATAAAATATGATCCTAATCTCAACAAAGATAAGCGAAGGAAAGGTACAGTCGAGTTCATTAATATATTAGCCCTTTCAGGCTTCAAAAATATATGACCGTCAAAAAAAATCATAATATTGTGACAACTATAAGCATCATTAAATTGTGGTCAAGATTTCGATTCATTAATATGTGACTGGTTTTTCTCAGTAACATGTATACAGCCAAAAGCACATTCATTCATATTATCTGAACATTGTAGGATTCACAATTATGTATGCACACATGAATACAATAATATCTAAACACAAGTAAATGTAATTCAAATTCAACCTTATTAATTAACCTTATTATTCAACCTTAATAGCAATCTTAAAATTGCATGGTCAAGGAGTTTGCAACATTATTTATCACTGGCTAGATTAACTTCAAATGAATGCTATCTTCCAGTACTATCTTCCAGTACTAGCTCCCAATACTATCTTCCAGCACTATCTTCCAGTTATAACTTCCAGTACTTTATTCCAGTGCTATCTTCCAGTACTATCTTCCAGTGCTATCTTCCAGTACTAGCTCCCAGTACTTGCTCCCAGTACTAGCTTCCAGTACTAACTTCCAGTACTATATTCCAGCACTATCGTCCAGCACTATCTTCCAGTTCTATCTTCCAGCACTATCTTCCAGTTCTATCTTCCAGTGCTACCTTCCAGTGCTACCTTCCAGTACTAGCTCCCAATACTATCTTCCAGTACTATCTTCCAGTACTAACTTCCAGTACTATATTCCAGTGCTATCTTCCAGTACTATCTTCCAGTACTAGCTCCCAATACTATCTTCCAGCACTATCTTCCAGTTCTAACTTCCAGTACTATATTCCAGTGCTATCTTCCAGTGCTATCTTCCAGTACTAGCTCCCAGTACTAGCTTCCAGTACTATCTTCCAGTAATTAGAAAAACATAACGTCATTTGAAGTTAATCTAGCCAGTGATAAATAATGTTGCAAACTCCTTGACCATGTAATTTTAAGATTGCTATTAAAATTATCTTTATGACGTAAGTAATAAGGTTGAATTTGAATTACATTTACTTGTGTTTAGATATTATTGTATTCATGTGTGCATACATAATTGTGAATCCTACAATGTTCAGATAATATGATCTTAATTTTGTTCATATAATAATGTACACATGTTACTGAGAAAAACCAGTCATATATTAATGAATCGAAATCTTGACCACAATTTAATGATGCTTATAGTTGTCACAATATTATGATTTTTTTTGACGGTCATATATTTTTGAAGCCTGAAAGGGCTAATATATTAATGAACTCGACTGTACTGTCTGTCCTACTAAATTCTTTCGCACCATTCTTTCACAAAGGTTTTACTGTTTTCTTGGAGGATATTTGTATAATAAAATCAATACAACACTCTCAATATACCCCATGATTAGATCGAATTTTAAATTAACTGTATGTAAATGGCTTAAAACTCTCAATTATCAGGCAACTGAGAGTCTTCTGATCCCTCTTCGCTAAATTTATATCTCCTTTACAAATGTACACTATCACACACACACACACGCTCACTGACACACACACATACACACCCCCACACACACACTTAAATCACATATAATATATATGTCCAGTCAAATAATTTTTCTTTTCTTTCTTTATATTTAATTGTACCTAGAATTTAAGTTAACTTCATCACATATTTACTTTGTTAATTATTAATCTAAATTAGTATGTTCATATTTAAGTATTGGGGGGCCTGGTGACCCGTAACACAGGTATTTTATGCCTTTTTCGGGCACCAGTCTCTCACAAATGTTAACCCTATTTTTTTAGATTAAGCACCTTCTTTGTTTCAAACCATTTCAAACCAACATTTGTGATGAGAAAATAAATAAATACATTATTATTATTATTAAGTTTCTGGAATCACCGAAAAGGTCGGATAAGAGTGACACTGGCTGCTGACAGTCACTCTAGCTGAGCGTCGTCGCATCTATGGTTGCGTAGCGGCTGTTTTCTGATGACAGGAGAAGATAGAGAGAGTACCACCACGACGGACTGATATTATGGCACAATCCTGATGATATTGAAGCTGCTGAACCACTAATACCATAGAAGTAATAGGCTTAGAACCGCAGTACTCGTATGCAAAGTGACGCCATTTCATGTTAGCCTTTAAAGGCTATCTAGTACTTTCGGCACCTCAGTAATCAAGACCAAGTATTACAGTAAAGAGCTCGCGCAATTTTCCAAAAAAATAATGTACTGTGTAGTGAAAGGGTATCACAACTCATCACATAATCACGAGAAAAATTCAAAGATTCCATTTCACGGGTAAATACTGCCTAGCATCTTATATTTTTTGTATAAAACATTTATCAAAACAGATTAATAAATCGTAAATTTGAGCCATTACATTGAAAATGTTGCTAGGCAAAGGAAAATATTTTACACCATTTTTTTTATTATAATTATGTACTGCCTATAATACCTATTCACATAAAAGTATTTTTTTTTATTTTGACTTGCCAAATATTATTAGAAAAATTGTTGATTTTATTTTGTTTTGATGATGGTGTTGGAACAGTTCCATTTTCCCCACTTTTTCGGGGAAATGTCATTTTCTTGCAACATTACAGTTTGCTTGTGTGCGTGCCGGCAAACGTTGTTGCTTCAACTTCGAACGGAATTTTGAATGAAACTATCACTCTAAGTCTAATACGATGACCACTTCTGGTAAAGGCTATCCTGTGCCATTAAATATAATGTATCTCTTTTACTTATACGGGACCTACAATCTTCAGTAGTTTTCTTGAGCAAGACAATCGCTGATAGCTGCTAGTCGCTTCTTCGTCAGCGGTGGGAAAGATACCTTTTTATTCAGACCATAAAACCATAACATTTCACACATTGTGTGTTTGGCTTACCAAATGAATTGAATCAAGTAAGACACCTCATTACACACAGTAATCATGTCAAGCGCTAATTCTATTACAATTTAAGAAGATTACATTCTCCTTATGACAACAAAAGAGTGTTAAGCCAACAATACACGGTTCAACATTCACGTTAATGTTTACAATGTTAACATTCTTATTTGACATTATTATACAGTTTAAATTTCAACAAGGTTCTAACTTTTATTATTTTAATCATATTTTATATTGTTTTTTTTTGTCAATGTGAGGACGTTGTAGGCTTAATAGACTGTAGATCTCTAGACCATTTTCTATTTTGCTAAGTACCTGGTACTTTTGACGGGCCTACGCTGTCCTCTCATACCTATTAACACTGTAATTTGAAAACATAGTAAAAGGCAATTTTTTTTTTAAAGCGTGACCCTGTAGTTTCTTGCCGGCTCTTCTCCATAGGAAACGACCAATTAGAACCGTGCACCTAGCTTCTGACGTTTCATAAGTACCCATGTAGGCTTATGTGAAATAAAAATATTTGTGATTTGATTGATTGACAGGATCCAAATTGGTTGATTCATCCAAATTGAAAGAGATAAGCGAACCGTGTATTATAGCCATAACGAAACAGCGTTACGTTCAACACCTTAAACAAATAATTGTTCCATTTAGTGAGGAGAGAGTGCTCTCGACGAGTGTACACGATCGAACATATTTTCTAATGGCTTTCATGACGTCACGATGTACTTCGCTCGTGAGTACTAGCATTAGGGATATTGTCTTTGCTCTTTGTTGAACACAATGGTCAATATTGACGAGGTTTAGCAGATTATGGGTAATATCTTACACCTATTATGTCATAAATTACGGGTAAAAGTAGGGCACCTATTTCTAAGCCATAGGTGTTGTGAAACATGGAGAATGATTACAACATTGTCAGTTCGCATAAACAACATGTACAACATTATTTTTTGTATATGCGAAACCTGAATGTAGTTTGTTCAGAATAAAGAACTGAATCGATTTCAATAATTTTTGCACCATATTATATTTTGTCCCAAAAATATTTAAGTGATATGGAAAATGTTATAACTGATTAATTATATTACAATACAATCGCCGTACGGTTAGGTACCTTTATTATAATCTATTTTCTGTAACATTGATTTGACAGCCGAACGAATGCAACCTATTGCGCCCGCGTCCCTTCGCTTGTCGTTCACTATAGACAATAGTCTCATCTGTCTATGGCATAGACAAGTGACGTTTCGAGTGTCGGGCGCTTAGGTCGGGCGTGAGCACAGACCACAGACTATTTAGTACATAGTTACGTTTTATATTTAATTTTGTTTTCTTTTTATTTATTGTGGGTGTAGTTTTATTTATTTTTAACCGACTTCCAAAAAGGAGGAGATTCTCAATTCGACTGTATGTTTTTTTTTTTTTTTTTTGTATGTCTGTTACGCGATTACTCCGTCAATTATGAACCGATTTTGAAAATTCTTTTTTTGTTTGAAAGGGTATACTTCCGAGGTGGTCCCATTGCGACCAAATCAGAATCTGATGAGGGGATCTCATGGAGATCGAGGGAAACCCTCAAATTTTATATGCAAACCTATAGCGACTTGGGTATTTTTTATAGTAACTCGTGCATTTGCTCTGGGAAAGCACCATTTGGTGAACTGGAACTGATGATGGAGACCACAGATGGCCACCGGAACAATATAATAATGAGTACCTATTTAACGCGTTGCGATTAAGCAATTTATACTCGTCACTATGCATATGGGTAGTGGCAGTTCTCCTTGTTCTTACCAGGAGAACTCCTCAACAATCAACGTCCCAGCATCGGGGAAAGCAATTATTTTGTAAAAGGTGATGAGCAGTTAACATTAGGCTATTGTAACTTAGATAAATTCAAAACTGACCCACTAAAAAGTGAAAAATAAAAAACTTTTTACAAAAAAATAATAACCGACTACCAAAAATAACACTACAAAGTGAAAAATAACTTTAATTTCGGAAGTCGGTGGCAAAAAACTCAAATACAGATCCAAAGACACCGACTTCCGAAATTAAAGTTATTTTTCACTTTGTAGTGTTATTTTTGGTAGTCGGTTATTACTTTTTTGTAAAAAGTTTTTTTTATTACCCTAGTGGCATTTATGCGTATCCGTAGGTGAGTCTGTGGCATCACAGCGGGCCCTTTCAGAATACCAGCGTTGCGGTATTTATTTTTTAAATATCGCGGCATTATGCTGAGATAGGGACTTTTTTGGCATCGCACAAGTTTTGGTTGTTTTTATTGTTTCAGTTAGTTTTAAATGCTATATTTGTATTTCTTGTGCGTATCCCGAATAAAATATTTTTCTTTCTTTTCTTTCTTTCTTTCTTACCTACTGCCAAATTATTATCAATGAGCGCAAGACGATCCTGGAAGCGCGGGGGCGCCGTTAGCATGTTTTTGTACGGACAACCCGGTAACGTATCAACCTTATAACTTTGTGATTTTTCATGTTACAGTTTTGAAATTTTTTACATAGATTCTTTACATAAAAATACTAGATACCTGTTTCGGGTTTCGCAAATACTAAAACTAATATTGTATATACAAAATAAATAGTGATAAAATATTTAATTCATTTTAAATTGTGCCATACATAAGTTGAGGCAGCCCCAGTAACGTTTTACGTATAGCCAGTAATGTCTTTTCATCAGTTGTGCGTTCACACGTACCTACCGGTAGATTTTACTTGGTTCAGACATTCATTTGCTACCGGGAACTCTGCACCAGAGAGCTTGCATACAAAACGTGTGAAAATAGGCTAAAACAGAATTAAAGAATCGTAAAATCTGCTGTTCAAGTTCCTTCCATAGTCAAATTAACCATCATTTATGGGCTGATATTAGAAACGGATTTGGCTTTAAAACATTTTACGGGTAGTGCTTTTTCGTGCCATTTATGGGAAATTTGTCATCATCAATAACTACTGATACTCAATACTTTGATCAGAAAGGCGGTCGCGACGTATTGTCAATAACAGGCGAGGCATTCAACGACACCCGTGAAAATATTTTAGCAAAATACGGTAACTCAGTGTTGCACCGTTTTTGTTTGATCAATATTATTTACTATTTATTTATTTTTTATAGTATTACCACATACATTTGTTTTTACAGATAGCAACCCAATGCAACAATGTAGTCATAATCTCCACACTCAGAGCCGTCATCCAAAAAAAAATTAGACACCACCACCATCAACAAAAAATAACTCTTTTTAAACTGTCCTATTTTGACGGACAGAGTCCAAATTTATACCTGCCGATTATCGTGGATGGTTAACTAACGAGTCCCAAGTAACGACTCTGAGTACCGACACAACCCCCGGCTCACCCAGAAGACAATATTTTAAGTGTCACCCTCTGTAATTCCGCCAAAGAGCGAGTAAAGATATCCAATCGCAGAGAGATGCTGTTGAGTATCTTTATAGCCCGCCCCACCGGTGCAAACCTTAACAAGTTTGTACGGGCCACCGGGACTTTAAACAGCCTCTCTCTCGGCCCTTGCCGCAGCCCACTGTTTGGAAAGAGCAATCCCAAAGACTATATTATATAGTCTTTGCGGATTATTCAGCATACCACGAAAAACAATAAAAACATATTTAACCAGTGCGAGATTGCGAATTACCTCCAACTTATACCGACCATCCCTATCACAAAGAGGGTTGGATACATAAGTGGATAAAATGGGTACACGCCAAATTGCCATATTATTATTATTTAGTAAGTTGACCGACCGTCAGAAGTTGGCCGAAACATCTCAACGGTGATTTGCTGGAGTCGTTTCCTTCGCTACCGGTCGTTATTTCTCCTGACAAAGTTTATTTTGGTATACAGGGTGTAAGGGACAGCCCTCCGCAAATTAACAGGGTGCATTCAGCTCCTTATTTTGAATCATATTCCACTGAAAATTTTCTCAAGAAACTTTAAATTTTTTAATCGTAATTTCAGTTACTATTATTTTATTTCAATGTAAAATTACATTCTCTGTACGCAGTACTCCATTAATGTAATAACACAGCTAAAATAAAATGAAACAGCAATGGATGTTGAAATTCTCTAACGAATGACGCCTGAAATCAGCGAGCGCGGCCGTCCACCCCGCCGCGACAAATCAGGTTCATTGGAGTCCCATAACGTTCTTGAAATAATTTCATGTACCGGTCATCTTAGTACCTACGATATCGTGAATTCACCACATCAGTCTGCGGAGGGCTGTCCCTTACACCCTGTATTATGTATATATGTATCTATCTATCTATCTATGTATTTGTAATTATTTATGCTTGTATTTTATAGTTATTTCCGAGCTATCTATCCCGTACGTTGCACCTGCCATGTTTTGTCTCTGCATCACCCTAAGGTTGACTGGTAGCAAATGCCTCAGGCATTAAGTCCGCCTTTGTACAGTATTTTTTAACTTGTGCATAAAGTTTTAATAAATGAATAATATTCAAATCATCATCACCTCATCATCTGCCTAGCGTTCCAGGCATCTTCTCATCAATGGAATTACAAGAACACGCCATTTTGAAATAATACATACACCGAGGCAGCTACAAAACAAACAAAAAATTCACTTAATTATAATAAGGTAAGTACTTACTTTATTGCAGTTTATATACAACGAAAAAAAACACGAAAAAAAAATCAGCTGTTCCATACATTTGTGTTCACATAAATCGATAAAATGTATGGAACAGCTGATTTTTTTTTCGTGATTTCAAGGTTGGTCCTATAGAAAAAGTTGTTCAAAATGATGAGTACAATGACCCCTTTTCGGGTTTAGTATAAACAAAAACTAATGTTGTATAAAATAATTCAACAAGGATTAAAAACAAACTATGTTGGGGTCAGCTTCCAGTCTAAACGAATACCAGTATTTTAAATGGAGCGACTGCCTATCTGACCTCCACAACCCAGTTACTGGGTAATACGATACCCCTTGGCCCTTGGTAAGACTGGTTGTCAGACTTTCGGGCTTCTGACGACCCGCAACGACTGTCAAAGATCCATGAATGACAGCCGGGTGCAACGGCCTAACGTGCTTTCCGAGGGACGGAGGAGTCTGGGTATGTAAAGATTGTCACCCATCCCTTAACCAGGACGATAACCGAATTTTAATGATTTTCTACTGAAGATCACGTCTAAACGAGTAGTGTTAATGATTTGAAAAAAGTATATGATAATTATAGCATTTTCTCAATAACTTAATATGTGAATATTTTATATTATATTTATATTACATAGTGAAATTAATTTGTAAAGTTATGTCTAACGCGGATAAAAAACTGAGAATGGCGCAAAATCTACCAAGCGTATTTTTGTGAATTCACCAATTTAAAGACAATTTAATTATTGATCTTTTAGTATACGCGTTTTATTAAAATACCTTTTGTTTTGTGTAAAATAAATTAATAATGCGTCAAATTGGGGACAGCGCTTCTTGATGGGCGAGTCCTATTACTGGCTGAACGTACGGCGCGTTGCGTGAGCTCAGTACAGAACACGCAAATTATCCACTCAAGGTCACTGGCATATATCTGCGTCTTAAGTGAATATTCTAGTATCATCCCATATTTTTCCTTTTTATCGGCGAAATATTGGATTGACATCAACAATGTCAAACAGTGTGTCTTTAACGACTCCGGATAGGTCCCGAGTAACTTCTCAGGCAGATAATTTCAAATGAATCCCATTCCATTTTGCCATTTATCTGATGGGTAGCGCCAAACCAGAGACTGACAAATGACTTTTGACTTTTATAGTACGATAACCTTTGTATTCTTCCACATATTTTTTTACCATTTTAATTGCCTATGAGGAAACCTTTTCCTAAACGTTTACGGCACCGCCCGGCGGGCCCATAAAAGATAAAGTCCGACAAAATTAGCAGTTCTATGCGACTTCTTCTCATTACATCTTTATCTTTTGATCAACCCTTCCCTAGCCGGTGTCAAAAAAAGCATTTGTTACCGCGGCTCGAGGCAAAATTTCACAAACAATGAATTTTATACCAACTATAGCTAGACACAGGGTTAATTATTATTATTCGAAAAAAAAGCGAAAAAAAAATCTGCTGTTGCCTACATTTATGTTCTAATAACTCGTCAAAATGTAAGGAAAAGCTGATTTTTTTTTCGCGATTTCAGGGTTGTTCCCATAGTAAAAGTTGTTCGTAATGATGAATACAATGACCCTTTAAGAGGTTGTTCGTTAATTCTGGGGCATGTTGTATAGGTTGTAAGTGGAGGGGGAATTTCGACCAATGGGCGACCGCTATTATTAATGAATAATTATTCGAATAAATATTTCAGTAACTATTTAGCTTTTTACATTTTGAAGTGAATTTCTGTTGCTGCTCATTTGCTCATCACCAAGGTGAGATGTCAGATGTTAACATAACATACATAATCAGCCTATAATGTTCCCACTGATGGGTCTCCTCTCTGTGATAGGGAGTGGGCCGTGACCCACCACGCGGGCCCAGTGCGGGTTGGTTGGACGTGCCGGTTTCCTCACGATGTTTTCCTTCACCGTTTTGAGAGCAATGGTGATGAAATGATTTACACAAAGTAAAGCGCCTGCCTGGTTCGAACCTACGACCTACAATTCGTAAGTCGCAGCCGATACCACTGGGCCATCACTGCTCTCAGATGTCAGATGTTAAACATCGTAAATGACTACTGTAAGGCTCAATCGTTTTTTTTTAAATGTATGTGTAGTAGTTACGAAATGGTAAGTATTTTAGGTATTCCATTTATTTAAGGTATTCCATTTATTTTAGGTATTCCATTTATTTTAGGAACAAGCCCATTTTCTTAAATAATACTTACTAGTCTGCCTCGTTGGTTTGATTCCCGGGTCGGGCAAAGTGTTATTGGGTTTTTTCCATCTGGAATTTCTTAGCAGCCCAGAGTCTGGATTTTGTGCCCAGTTGAATCTACCTATATGCCAAATTTCATCCAAATCCAGTCAGCCATTTTAGTGTTAAAGCGTAATAAACAAACAAACTCACTTTGCGTAATATTAGTTAGGACTAGCTGCGCTCCGCGGTTTCACCCACATAAATCTGGATCCCGTGGGAATATCGGGAAAAAGCCTATATGTTAATCCAGGGTGTCAGCTACCTCCATACAAAATTTTATCAAAATTGGTCCAGTCGTTTGAGCGTGACGAAGTAACAAACACACTCACAAACTTTCGCCTTTATAATATTAGTAGTAGTGTGATTTATGGTCAAGAGTGTCGTAAATTTAGTTAGCAAGCATTACCTGAACAGTGGCACGAGCATACTCAGACTTGGAGATATTAATCTAGATCACTAGACGCATAATAAGTAAGATTAATGGAAAGAAAAACAAGTGAAAAATACTGTAGAGTGGGTTTGCCACATCCGTCTTTCCTAGCATGATTGACGACCATATTAACTTTATGTTAAAGAACATTAATCATGTTTTCACAGAGAATTATCTCGGTATGTTGTATTATTATATTCTGGATGAACTAATACATTACAATGATTAGGCAAAAATACAAGTATCTACCTTCTGAAAATATCTACTGAAATTGATGGATACTCAGATAAAAAAACCGGCCAAGTGCGTGTCGGACCACGCACAATGCAGGGTTCCGTAGTTAGGATGAATTTATCCTAAAACAAACTTAACATTGTAGTTGAAAAACATGTTCTCCCGTACATCGATATACGTCACAGTCAATTCTCCAACTGCAAATATAAGTTTGTAATCGCAAAAAACATTTTTTTTATGTGATAAAACTACAAATTTTCAATTTTAGGACTGTTTCCTATATTTGTGCTGTGATACCTTACTTCTTGCTAAATTTCATGATTCTAGGTCAACGGGAAGTACCCTGGTTTTGATTTATTTGCGAGTATCGAAATTTGTCGCAATAATGTCGCTTAAATCACCGTATTTTTTTATTGCGTTGACTTAGAAGCTTGATTTTTGAGCTCCAAGGGACCATGGACTTACGTATTTGATATTAATTTCAACTTGATACCTACACGCGTTCCTGAGAAAAAGGGTCTTGACAGACAGACAGACAGACAGACTGACGGACAACGAAGTGATCCTATAAGGGTTCCGTTTTTTCCTCTTGAGGTACGGAACCCTAACAAATACTTTGATGGTAAAATTATGGTCATCCTCTATGGTTATAACAGCGTTACAGCTGTTCTCAAAAACAACGCATCGTAGTCAAAATAAAAATGTGAATTTCACTTTACTGTGGCCTTTCCGAGTTAGTGCCTTTCTTGATTTGTCGGCGCAGCAGCGATGCGACATCAGCATGCTCAGATGCCGAAAATATACCGCGTCGCCTGCACCTCTACACATGTGGGTAAAAAAATATGCAGAGCCGCTTGTGCGTCGTGAAATAATGTCATCTTCGATTCATGTTGCACAGGGCGCGTCCGGCAGTCTCGGCAGTATGCAGAGCGGCATGGACATACATGCCGAGACGCGGTAAGCCGAATCAGAGGGCCTAGACAAATGGCATTCGCTTCGGAGCGGTTTTATTTCTACAATCGCTATCGTTATTTCACATTATCGCTAGTTTTCGATTCGAATTCCTTCATGCGAATCGAAAACTAGCGATAATGCTTGTAAAAAGTGCCCCTTGGCTACTCATCTTTATGGAAGTTATCTTTCAGCGCTGTCGATTCGTTTCATGGAATCGAATGATATCGTATAGCTAATTTCTATTCGTCGACCTATGATCACGTGACGTTTCGATAGCTTATGTCAACCCCATACATTTTGTTGCCTTTCTACTAGCGTTTTACTAATCGAATGTTACGCATACCGCATACCGAGCCAATCAGAAACGCTTAATTGAAATAAAGGCGCTCGGTAAGCTTTCGGTACCGCGTATACCGAGCATGCGGATTTTGACCGCTACTGCGCTGACAAATCTGAAAAGATCGTTAGTCACAACGCGTTGTGCCCGTTTACAAGTGTTACAACACGAATACCGCGTTGTGGCTTCACCCGCGTGGCGTTTTCTTAAATAAACGTAGCCTTAGTTACTCTTTAAGACATCAGTTATCTGCCAGTGAAAGTCTCGTCAAAATCGGTGCAGGCGTTTCGGAGGTTAGCCGGAACAAAGCGACAGACAAAACATTTTCAATTTGTTTATTTTTGTTTTAAGGGTGCGTGCACATTAAAAATACGTTTTTATTATCTAATTGTGAGAAAGCTTGAAATAATTGAAACATTAAGTCTGTGTAACTTTATAAGTACAGTTTTCAGTTTCATTTTCATGGCGATAAACTATTCGTGTCAGTCTCAGCACCTGTTAATTGTCTCATCACTTTTGCGCAATTGCGCTCTCGAAAATATAGCTTATTTCGCCGTTGATTTACTTACTGAAGATATTGTATTATCATAAAATAAAACTTTGATTTTATCACAAAGATAACTAAAGCCAGTGTGTGATTTTTAAATTTGTTGATATGGTTTGTCAAATAATAAAAAAAATACAAAAAAAAAAATATTTAAAAAAAATAGGTTTTTTCAAGATTATTTTGAGACTATTTGTAACATTTTGATAGTTCTTTTTGCTACCTTTTTGAGTTAAGCACGTCTGCGTACATAAAATATTTTTAATAAATAAATTTATGTTATTAATTTATTATATTGAAGAAAATATTTCCCATATCTCAACACGATATCGTAAATTTTGTGTGAAGAGGCAACTGTACATATTTTTAACAATATTATAAACCAACATTTTCGAATCAAAAATTACTACCATTTGAAGATGAAGGAGGAAGCTATCTGTGGCAATTATTAGTTACACTTGGTTTAATTATTTTTTTCAGATTTGCGAATGCGTCCTTAAGTACCTACCGTATACACTTTCATAATGCATTTAGTAAAAAGCTGTTATTTTAAAATTACAAACAGACACTTCAATTTTATTTACTCGTAGGTACAGATAAAAATAACAAAGCACATCCGCTTATAACGCTTACACGTTTTATTTGTTTGTATTATAATTCAGACAGAATAATTATGCTGATGCCCGTTGATATAAAGAGTATCGCCCCTATTGATAAATTTATATTGATATCTTTATATATTGATATAAAGATATCCATATAATTCCTTAAAATCGTGATCCCTAAACCACGGACTTCGGACCTTTACAAGAGCACTAACGGACTTGGTATCGATTCTCAAATCCAATTAGTTTCAAGTACATACGAGTAATACAACTTCGATCCATATATCCAATATTATTTAATCTTCGGTACCTACATTTTTTTTGCTGAAAATGGAGAAGATACAATAGATTTTTTTGTAGGAGAGAAACGAGACTGAATTTGGTTAATGGTAAAATTATCGCTCTCTTTTTTTTTTGGCGGGAAATTATCAAATAACTTCTCCCGCTCTGGGCGGAGCGGGAGGGCGTGTCAGACTTTTACTGACTAAAACCCACCCGTATTGCCTTCAGCTGTTCCCTACATTTAAGTTCGCTGAACTCGTCAAAATGTAGGGATCAGCTGATATTTTTTTCGCGATTTCAACTTTAGTCCCATAGTAAAAGTTGTTCATAATGATGAACACAATGACTCCTTAAGAGGTTTAGTATAAACAAAAACGAATGTTGCATAACGCGTGATGAAATGAAAATACCTCGTTAAAAAAAGAGAAAGTTATTTCAATTACATACATGATTTGGAGATCGCCTTTTAAGAGGCAGGCGATGGATGCGTAGTTCATACAAACGTAATACCAAAATAATTTGTGAATCAAACATATTCTTAAGGTAGTTAGTTTTTATTTATTTATTTTATTATTTATTAAAACTTTATGCACATGTAAAAAAATACACTGTACAAAGGCGGACTTAATGCCTGAGGCATTTTCTACCAGTCAACCTTAGGGTGATGCAGAGACAAAACATGGCAGAAGCAACGTACGGGATAGATAGCTCGGAAATAACTATAAAATACAAGCATAAATAAATACAAATACATAGATAGATGGTTTTTATTCTGATTGGAATACAGAATATCTAGGTTCCCAAATATATATTTTGAATGGACACTGATTTAAACAAGAGTTATGAGAAAAATAAGTATTCAATAGAAATTTTAAATTCTTAATATCTCGTCTTTATATCATTGTCCTTTCAAAACATATATTTGGGAACATAGATATTCTGTAATCCAATCGAAATAAATGCAATAGACACTACCTTTAAAAATATGTTTGATTTACAAATTATTTTGGTATTACGTTTGTATGAACTACGAACGCACGCTACGCGCACTTTGTACGAACGCATACCACGCCGCCGGCCCCGTAAGCAAAAATTGCTTCTGTTATGAGACTCCACTCTTTCACTTAGCATTAAACTATGCAATTAAATATAAGCATAGAAAAAAAACAAATAAAACTAGAAATAAACAAAAATAAACAGTAAACTTTTAAATAATAGAAGTATCAAACTAAGAGAACGAGCGTTATACAGAGAAAATGGCAAAAATGAGCGCATTTGTGTGATGTTTCCGAGTATGGGTGAGAGTGTGCTTGTATGATCGTTTAGTTCTACTCTAGGATATAAGTTTAGGTGAAAGTTAGCCCTACGACAGTGTCTTGGGATCGGAAGAATTCAAATATACAGCTTCTTCCACTAACTATGCACATATCCATCCGCTTACTATAGAGCAGTATAAGCCCGTGATTCATCCAGCTTACTCAGGGCTTATACATTGCAACTAATCCTGCTGACCGGTCACAGTGACCAGCTTATTTTTTCTGCTGATACGAATGGAAGATTAGGCTATCCAAAGCATTCGTGTTTTCATTCATATTTTACACTATACTAACGCGTTTTCCGTTTTAGGATTGAGATATTTCTATAAAAAACTTCAAAACCCCACTTAACTCTTTTTGGGGTATGGAATGATTACAAACAGCCAGATAAACTTACATAATCTATATTCTATAACTATGCTGTGTACACTGGGTTATAGGTTAACCAACTTTTAATGATTTTATACTGAAGATCACGTCTAAACGAGTAGTGTTAATGATTTGAAAAAAATATGATAAATAAGAGCATTTTTTTAATAACTTAGTATGTGAATATTTTAGATTATGTTTATATTACATAATGAAATTAATTTGTAAAGTTATGTTATTAAGTAAAAGTTAAAGTTATTATTAACTTACGCGGATAAAAACCTGAGAATGGCGCAAAATCTACCAAGCGTATTTTTCTGAAACCTTCACCAATTTAAAGATAATTTAATTATTGATCTTTTAGTATACGCGTTTTATAAAAATACTTTTTGTTTTGTGTATAATATATTTTTGTGTTTAATAATGCGTCAAATTGGGGACAGCGCTCCTTGATGGGCGAGTCCTATTACTGGATGAACGTACGACGCGTTACATGAGCTCAGTATAGAACACGCAAGCTAACCACTCAAGGCCACTGGCATATATCTGCGTCTTAATGAGATGTAGGAGAGGTAATTTGCAATCAAATGACTCCTGCGCATTCACTTGTTGTAATCAAAGATATCGGTCACAGCCGTTTTAATGTCGGTTTTTTAAAGTTGCGTTAGTTTAGTGCAACAACAATGATAAGCCACGTCAACGTTACAAATAATAATTAACTAAGGAAAATTATTACAGATCTTTATTTGTTATAGCAATCAGCAATGTAAAGTACAAAAGAATAGTAATAACTGTTTCAATATTTGAAATGATTTGTGCTTATATTATGCATTAAGGAAGTCCCGCGTAGAAGCGAATATGGCTGCAGTTGACTTATACAATATTAGTTTTAGTATAATTATGCGAAACCCGAAACACATATCTAGTATTTTTATGTAAATAATCTATGCACAAAATTTCAAAACTGTATCATGAAAAATCTCAAAGTAATAGGTTGTTATGTTACCGGGTTGTACGCACAAAAACATGCTAACGCGCCTCCAGGGTCGTCTCGCGCTCATTGATAATAATTTGGCGGCAGGTACCTAACCGTACGGCGATTGTATTGTAAGTAATTAAATGGTGATAACATTGTCCATCACACTTAAATATTTTTGGGACAAAATATAACATGGTGTAAAAATTATTGAAATCGATTCAGTTCCTTATTCTGAACAAACTATATTCAGGTTTCGCATAATTATACTAAAAATGATGTGCATAGTTTTTTTTGTACGAAGTACATAAAGACATCTACCGTATTTTGGAAAAAAAAATATTTTATAGTAATTGACCTTATCCATTTCCTTGGTAATGCCATATTAACAAAATGTTGTAAAATAGTAGAAGATAGCTGTTTTTCTTTTATTAATTATCACACTTTTACGTTCAGAACGCTCTCCAAAATATCATGATTTTGTAGATATTACTATAGATACATACTTTGCGGCCGTCGGCATACACACATCGAAGTATAAAACTGATTTACATCCAACACCTCACACTTCAGTTCCAGCTAAAAACCAGCACCAGGCATTAGTTGTCTGGCATTTTTGCTGAACCAGGCCTGTTACACATTCCTGCATTTTTTCTTACATCGCACTTTAAACTTTAGGTTAGATTTTTTTAATCAAAATAAAACATTACAGAACATGTTGTGTGCGTGTCTTTTAGTCTGCGCTAAATACGAGTATTTAGAAAATAAAATAATTCAATACAAGATTAAATAGTTGTATAAGCTAGTTGGGAGAATATATTGATGCGTTCTGTGATACGCTGGGTGAAATCAAATTTGTTTTCAATGGAGTTCTCTATATAGCTTTGGCACCGTGTTGTGCCGGACGTAAATAATAACATCATCCTATTTCTTCCCGTGGGTGTCGTAGAAGGTGACTGAGGGACTTACTAGATAATGGGCAGCAGTGTTCTCTATGCATTTTAACACCATACTGCGATCGCCAACCCGCCCGCCTTGCGTGGGGATTATGGCAAACCCCCCTTTTTGGGAGAGGCCTATGTCCAGCAGTGGACGTCTTTCGGCTGAAATGATGATGAATGATGTTATAGCTTTCCGCCACTTGATCGGATCGCCATCGACCGTGGCGTTTTAGCGTTGCTATATTTGCACCAGAATCCGCCAAGAGAGTGGCGGATGATTTTATTGACATTGTAGTATTGTCGTAACATTGAATATTGTGCTTTGATATTTTTTGGAAAGTTCATCAAAATACGTAAGAAAAACTCCCTCCGTAAGCGAATCCACTCGTTTTTTTGTCCATAAATTTTTCTTAATGCTTTGTGACCTTGACGGCAACATATTGAAAATTATTTATTTTCCTTTCTCTTCCATCAGCAAATACGGGTCTCCATTCTCGCTAGATGATGACATTTTCACTGTTACGGTTAAATTACGGTCACCAATTCAATTTATAATTAGAGATTTTTTTTAAGATTTCGCGCCAGTCTTTTTTTTATTTCTTAAGTAGTCTCAAGTCCTCTATTATCTGTGTGGTGCCGGACGTACAGATCGACTGTTCGAAATCTGATATATTGAGAATCTGGTATTTAGAGAATCTGGTATTTTGAGAATCTGGTATTCTGAGATCGAGCCAATAGCACCGCCCTATTTATTCTCGTGGGTGTCGTAATAAGGGACTTTAAGAGAATGGGCAGCAGCGTTCTATATGCATTTTAACACCATACTGCGATCGCCTACCCGCCTGCCAAGCATGGTGATTATGGCAACCCCGCCCTCTCATTGGGGGAGGCCTACGTCACAATTCCTACAGTTTTCAAAAGAAAACTGTAGGAATTGTAATAATTCCATTCTCCCAAAATGTCACGTAGATATATTTTGAGACACATGTTAAAACTAAAGTTTTCTTGTCAGGCTAAGCGCAAACGAGCCACCGGCTCCAGCAGTGCCACAGCCCCTTTTTTTTTTTTTTTTTTAAACTTTGCCCCACACTAGGATTTTTTTCTGTATCGTGGGAGCGTTTACAGACATTTAAACTCACATACACAAACAGCCAGACCCGGAACAACTACTTGTAGGTCATACAAATATTCGTTCCGTGCGGGAATCGAACCCGCGACACGCAGCGCAGCAGTCAATCGCTTAACCACTGCGCCAACCGTGCCGTCATTGGGGGAGGCCTATGTCCAGCAGTGTCAGTCTTTCGGCTGAAATGATGTAGCCGCAACGTACCTTATGCACGCATCCTAACGAAGAGATCGCCGATTAATTTTCCTCCCCTTATCCCAATTTATTTGTGGTCGCCGCAACATGTCTCTTTCATCCACACTTCTCTATTAATAATAATAATAATAATCCTGCTTAATATAATATAATAATAATAATGCTTTAAAAAAAAAACCCGAAAGAAGTCTGAAACCAATTTATCCCAAAAAAACACCATATTTTATTTAAGACATGAATAAAAAACTGCCGATTAAGAGATGACATCTGTCATACCATGCCACTGAAAAACAGAAAATAATAATGAAAATTTTATCGAGATGTTGACGAGATCAGCCGTAAGAAGTGCACGCCCACCACCTCCGGACTCTTCGCTCAGCTCCGCCTCGCCGCCGCCGGTACCCAGCCCCACTGTGACGACACCGGCCGCGGTAGTTGCGTCGAGCTCGAGCGACGAGTATTTCTCCCCGCCCACGACGCCACCACCTGCTCGTCGACGGGGAGGACGCCGGCCGCCGGATGGTTTAGGACCTCGAGGCCCACCGGCCTCTGATAGGGTCCCAGCTCCCGGCGGAAGTGTGCAGCGCATGAGATGGACACGAACCATCAATGAGAACGTCATGCGCTCATACTATGGGGCTACAGAGGGGGGAAACAATCTGACCGCGTACCGTGTTCGGATGCTCTCTCTTTTTCAGGTGCTTGAACCAGCTGTCAACGTTTCGGCACAACGACTATCGGATCAGGTGCGGGTTATCCAACGTAATCATATGTTGGATGACACTGTACTTGATCGCCTGCGAACTGAAATGCGGAATAGCCATGTCATCGCCCCCCTGTCGCAGACTGTTGTGGTACCACCGCAGTCCCACACAGTCCAAGCTGACGAGGGGAATGATGACAGGGCTACAAACGTAAGTACCCAGTGCAATGAGAAATTGAGGAGTGCTTTGGAGGGTGCGATTCGGGAATATCGGTTTATGTCACCCGAACTTAGACCACGCTTACCTCGTTTGCCCATGCATAACAAAAATAGGGCGCTGGTGGCAGCTCTGGATTCGCAGTTGTCAAACTATTTTGATGACTGCGAAGACCTCACTGATACTCATTCGATTCTGTACTGCGCGGCTGTAGCGGCATGTCGTGTAGCTCACGTAAAATTTCAAAATGACTTTATAGCTACACGACCGAAACCAGCCGTACCAGCCTGGCAGTGCAGAATTGAGCGTCGTATTGGTGGGGCCAGAGCGCTCATCGGTAAACTAATCTGCTTCAGGGAGGGCAATACTCGCCCAAGAGTTATGCGCTTTGTGAGGCGGGCGTTCTCAGGGACTGATACCAGCCCTGAGGACTATTTATCTCGTGTCACAGAGCGCATAGACTTCCTGAAGCAGAAAGTGTATGCTTGGGCAAACCGTATTCGTAGGTATAAGCGGCGTGTGGACCGATACACTCAGAATCGTACCTTCCAGAGCAATGAAAGGTGGGTTTATAGGGCTTGGGAGCGACCGAATCAAGGTGTGACTGACACGCACCTGCCGGATAATGATGCCATGTCTTCTTTCTGGCACAGTATCTGGTCGGTGCCTGTCGGTCACACTGAAGGTGATTGGACTCGAAAAGTTGAGCGAGCCTGCGATCCAATACCAGAAATGGGGGCTATTACCATCTGCCCCCAAGATGTAGCTCGTGCGGTCCGTCCGTTGCCTAACTGGAAGTCTCCAGGACCGGACGGACTGCACAACTTCTGGATCAAATGGTTTGTTGGGTCGCACGCTCGCTTGGCGGCTCAGTACCAGACTTCTTTGGAGTCTGGTTCGCTACCCCAGTTCCTAACGACAGGAATAACCCACCTGCTCCATAAATCAGGTAGCACCGCGGAACCCAAAAATTATAGACCGATCACGTGTTTACCGACGGTCTATAAAGTTCTTACATCCATTTTGAGAGCTAAAATTAACAAACATATAGACACTAACTCCATCATGTCTGCCTCTCAAAATGGATGTAGGAACGGGTCTCGCGGTACTAAGGAGTTACTCCTCATTGATATGGCCATTAGCCAACAGGTTCGACGTTCCCGAAAGGATCTGTCGACATGTTGGATAGATTATAAGAAGGCCTATGACTCGGTGCCACATACATGGCTCATGAGGGTGCTGGAGCTGTATAAAGTAGATCCAACTCTGCGCACCTTCCTGATGTCATGTATGAGGCAATGGAGGACAGTCCTTCGCTATCCAGGATGTCGAAATATCCAGAGGAATAGCGAACCGATAAGGATCGAGCGAGGCATATTTCAGGGCGATAGTTTGAGTCCGCTTTGGTTCTGCTTAGCCTTGAATCCTCTAAGCACACTGCTGGAGGATTCAGGTCTAGGCTATCGGTTGAGGAGAGGTGGTCAGGTTATATCTCACCTCCTCTACATGGATGACCTAAAACTCTTTGCCCCCAACAATTTGCATCTGATGGAGCTACTGAAAGTAACTGAAACTTTCAGTAGTGCCATCAGGATGGAATTTGGTGTGGACAAATGTGCGGTCATGCATGTAAAGCGAGGGAAGATTGTGGAATCCGTGGGAACCCAACTTTCGGATTCCATAAACCTTAGAGCCCTCTCCGCATCCGAAACCTATAAGTATTTGGGTATGTCGGAAGCGTTGGGCATCAATGTTACTGACATGAAGCAATCGTTGAAGGAGCGCTTCTTTGCCCGCCTGAAGAAAGTATTTAATAGTCTTCTATCAGGCGGGAACAAAGTGCGCGCCTTCAACGGTTGGGTCATGCCGGTTTTGATGTACTCTTTCGGCATACTCAAATGGACTCAGACCGAACTTGACGCCCTGGATAGGAGGGTTCGTACGCTGCTGACTGCATATCGAATGCATCACCCACGGTCCTCGGTAATGAGACTGTATATCCCGCGAAAGTGTGGAGGTCGTGGCTTTTTAAACGCTAAGACACTCCACAATCGCGAGATATGCAGTCTCAGGGAATATTTCCTAGAAGCCGACGTGGGGATGCATCGAGATGTGGTCGTGGTGGACAAGGGCCTCACCCCGCTCTCCTTGGCTACAGAGAACTGGCGCAAACCTGTAGTGCTTGACACTAATGATCGCAGGGAGGTATGGCAAAGTAAGGAGCTTCACGGACGCTTTTTCCGGGCCCTACATGAACCCGAAGTAGACTTTTTAGCGTCCGTAGCCTGGCTGCGTTTCGGTGATCTCTTTGGGGAAACCGAAGGCTTTGTCTGTGCAATTATGGACGAAGTTATCATGACTAAGAATTATCGGAGATTTATTGTGAAGGACGGCACGGTTGACGTGTGTCGGGCATGCCACCGTCCGGGAGAATCAATCCGACACATTATCTCCGGGTGTTCTCGTCTAGCTAACGAAGAGTACTTGCATAGACACAACCTTGTAGCCAGGATTATCCATCAGCAACTTGCTCTGATATACAACCTTGTGGAATCGGAGGTGCCGTACTTCAGGTATGTGCCCGACCCAGTTCTCGAGAGTGGAAATATCACATTGTACTGGGACCGATCCATCATCACTGACAGGACTATTGTTGCCAATAAGCCTGATATAGTGGTGGTGGATCGAATAGAGCGGCGCACAATGATTATTGACATAACGGTCCCTCATGACGGGAACCTCGTGAAAGCCGAGAAAGATAAAGAAATCAAGTATCTTGACTTGGCTCGCGAGGTTGTCGACATGTGGGATGTGGACTCAGCAATCATTGTGCCGATAGTTGTATCAGCCAATGGCTTAATTGCCAAGAGCCTCGACCAACACCTAAAGAGGCTCTCGTTGGGCAGCTGGATTAAGGGCCTGATTCAGAGAGCGGTACTTCTGGACACGGCTCGCATTGTTAGGAGGTTCCTCTCTCTGGAGCCCTGACCGCCGGTAGCTTGGACCTTGTTCCCGATACCGGTGGGCTACTATTTTTTATATTTTTAAATGTTTTTATATTTTGTTTATATTCTAATATTTAAAAATATAATTTATATGTATATTTAATGAAATAAAGGAATAATAATAATCCATTTATTTCAGGCTACGCAGGCCCATAGATAAATACCTTAACCTAAACATACATATTTTTATTATAGTAACATTAACCAAATTAAACTATAACTAAACACACGTTGTCGGCGTCGTGTTTCGCTGCGTGGTGTCGCGTAACCGTTGATGCGTAAAGTTGATGTTGTGGCGCGATTCCAACCTTTCGACCCTCAGAATCCAGTTGGTCTTCACTTTCAAATACTGCACGACTTCCTCGATCGTCGTGGAGTGGTGCAGACGTGAAATGTACAGCTGCGTCGTAGGCACTGCAGGGCGCAGCAGCATGTTGGGTCCACTCGGTGCGGTACTGCACAGGTTACGAGAATAGAGCTTCTTTTTCTTCCTTTCCACTTTAGTGAAACCCTCCTCATCCACCTGGCTCGTTCTTGGAATGGAGCTACAGACCGCAGTCAGGGCAGGTTGAGCACCCATTTTATTAGTCCTCATCTCGGTAGTCACTCCCTTTCTACCCATATCATCCTTCAACAGTCCATCCATCGTTTCTTTGGTCTTCCCCTACTTTTATAGCTATCGACATCCATACCAACTCATAACTTTCCTCACAACATTTTGCTCATCACATGCCCATACCATGACCGTCACTGGTGCCACTTTCAGCCTTCCTCTTGTTCACTCATTTCTTATTCTATCCATTCGTGTCACACCCAGAAAGAAGAAAGAAAATACGTTTATTTGCGGTAAACATGACGCAACAAAGAACATAAACACAAAAATAAGAAAAGGTTGGGGGAAACCACACATCCCTCTTAGCATTCTCATCTCAGCTACATGCAATTGGGTATGTAAAGTAAAAATTAACCTATGCCGATTCCAAAACCATTTCGAGATTTTAAGCTTCTAAGACTTATTTTTCTATTAATAGGTCTTAAAATTATAAGATCGTGTTTATTTTCACAAAAATACTGAAAATCACTTGACTTTTAGTTGACCTCTAATTGACGTCACAAAGCAGCCTGAATTGGAAATTTCAGTGCCTCTTGTAATTAAATTGTTCTTTATGTGTCAAGTGTCATGCCAACGTCAAATTTACATGAAGCACTTATTATTATTCTATTCAGATAGGTAATTATGTAAATAGTGTAGTTTTTCACCAGCGGCGGACAGTATAAGTCAAATCATATCGATGTATCGCTTCAGGAAAACTTAACTTACGTTAAAATGATCTTCACAATAAAACAGTCGCCGCCCAGACTTGTACTAAACATTTACTTCCTCGCACCATTTCCTTTTTAAGGTTTCTTTTACTAACAATCAATTTGTGTCGGCTATTTGTTGTGGTGTTTATACTTGACGGTATGAAGAACTTAGCAGAAGTAGTCTTTGAATCCATTCATTTTATTAATATGCCATAACTCTATACTAAAGTACGGAAGTCGCTAAAGTATGAAATGTAAACAAATTAATTGTCAAATTTGATAGTTTGACTTTACTGAATTTTGGTTTTAAATAAGTGTTAAACATGGCAAAGATCCTAAGCTATTCAGCTACTAGTGACATCAGTACGAATAATACTTAAAAAAAATATATAAAAATAACTACAGCTTGTAAAAACAAAAAGATGAAATTATGTGTTTTAAATACTCTTATCATTAAAATAAAAATATAAAAAACATACCTGAAAAATACTTTACATACCTAATTGCCTTTCATTCATCCCTTTGCGGGTTTGTGAAAATTATTTTTCGATTCAGATATCCGTTTGCGTAATATTAAGCTTTAAAGTGCTAATATTGTTAGAGTCAAGTGTCCCCCCCTGCCGACTAAATGGTTGTTTTTGGTTATGTGAATAAAATCATGACAGTAGTATATATAACGAAATTAAAAGGAAAACACAGCTAAGTAGGCTTTACAAGTTAACGAGTACCTAATAGTCGACCAACTTACATTTGCAGTTGGAGAATTGACCGTGCCGTATATCGATGTATAGGTGAACATGACATGTTTTTCAACTAAAATGTTAATTTTGTTTTTGGGATAAATTCATCCCAACTACGGAACCCTTTAACGGTGGTCCGACATGCACTTGGCCGGTTTTAAAAAAAACTATTTTGCAAAATATGTTGTGTGCCTTTTAGTCAGCGCTAGATAAAAATATTTTCTGTATTTCTTTTTTTTTTTTAGGGTTACAATGATAACAATCAGACAGACATTTTTACATTTATATTATTAGTATGGATAAAAATATCTACTAAGCAAGTAAGTATACACACACACAATAGTAGTCGTCTATAGTTACCGAAATTGAACCGGCGTGGATCGATTTTCCCGCTAGATATGATATCAATTTCAAATAATAATTGACGGATTCTGATAAATCAGGATAATGATGCGAAAATACTTATTTGGAATGGCAGATTTTTTATAAAAACCGTGTTTGACCTTGTAGTTGACAGTGACATTGACCTTGAGATGTAGATGTCACTGTCACCGGTGTCAAAGACTGGGTATTACAGATACTCAATGAATCTGCCGTTCCGTTCCGTTTGGTGCCGGACGTAAAGAATAGCACCATCCCATTCTTCCCGTGGGTGACGTAAAAGGCGACTAAGGGACTTACTAGAGAATGGGCAGCAGCGTTCTCTATGCATTTTTAAAACCATACTGCGATCGCCAACTCGCCTGCCAAGCGTGGCGATTATGGCAAATCCCCCCATTTTTGGGGGAGGCATAATATGTCCAGCAGTGGACGTCTTGGCTGAAATGATGATGATAAATGAATCTGCCCGCCTTTTCCCAACTAAGCTGGGGTCAGCTTCCAGTCCAACCGGATGCTGCTGAACACCAGTGTTTTACATGGAGCGAATGTCTATCTGACCTCCGCAACCCAGTTACTGGGTAACACGATATCCCTTGGTAAGACTGGTTGTCAGACTTTTGGGCTTCTGACTACCGTAACGACTGCGTAACGGCTTAACGTGCTTACCGAGGCACGGAAGGGTATTGATATGGAATGGATGGTAACCCATCAATAAACCGACCGCGACAAACGTAGCTTAGTCTAGGACCGACCCGTGGAGTTGTTATCATTTTAGCCACAATGCCTTCGGTACAATATAGTGCACTATGAGTTCCACTTGTTTTTGTTGGTATACAACATGTCCCAGAATTAACGCACAACCTCTTTAATGGGGCATTGTACTCATCATTATGAACAACTTTTACTATGGGACCAAACCTGAAATCAAGGAAAGGGGGTCTTAAAGTCTGAAACTACGCAACCTAAAAAAACATGCCCTTGTAGCCCCACTTCAAATTTTTAAGACCCCCTTGGTCTTAAATATTTGAAGTGGGGCTACAAGGGCATGTGGGGTATCATAAGAAAGAACGCTGTTTGCACATTCTCAAACATTTTTTTTTAGGTTGCGTAGTTTCAGACTTTTGATAAAAAATGTAAAAAAAAAAATACCCATATCTCCGAAGTTTGCATAGATAACAATCTGAAATTATTCAGTGTGATAGAAGTTTATGTAAAAATTACAGGAAAAATAAAACTATGTCTCTAAATAGCACAGTTTTTCAGAAATCATCAACATCATTTATATACGTAGGGAACTCTCAGTGCGCGAGTCCGATTCGCTCTTGACCGGTTTTTTTTTCATATATCCATAATGTTCATTGTGTCAAAGTGGTATGTAACTTAACCTATGATGAACATAATTATAATAAACATTTTTTACGCCGAGTGAGGCAAAACATGTTGGTCCGGTAAAATTATGTTTCCATCTATAAGTGCATATTCATGTATCCATTACACATGTTTGAACAAATAAGTGTATCTTTAAAGGAATGTTCCACCACCAATTCAGTTAGTCCTTTTTCAGGAAACTTTAACAAAACAAAAGTAGAAGCGGATGTAAAAACAATTACCTTTTATAAAAACATCAAATAAAAACAGTGCCTCACTGCTAGTTTACAGGTAAAACAAAACGGGGCGCGACAGGGGCTGTCATCTCCGCAACTATAAATGGAAAAAAAAAAAGAAAGATAAATTGTTTGTTCTGCACAAACAAAACGCACGTTACAAGAAACTAACATAAATAAATAAAATACACACATACAAAGTAGCCAAAAGCCTCGTATTCATACAATAAAAGTTTGACAATCTTGTCCATTGCTTGATGTCATGGCCAAAATGGAATCTAACGCCACCATTTGGACTTCTTGGCGGGAAAGTGAAGCGTCATGTTCAGCAGATTGTTTAATTTTCCAAAATTAGTGTTTAGCCGAATATTAATGTGTAATAATGGTGGATTATTAACCATTAAGTGTTTGTGAACGTGCATTAGTGTAGGCAAATGAAACAAAACAGTGCAACTTCGCTTCAAGTTCTCCCAAGAAGTCCGCGTGAGGACTCAGTAAAGTGCCACATCTTTACTGAAACTCAAGTGGCATTTACTTTGCCATTATTGAGCGCAGGTAACGCATCTAAAGATAATAAATACATCATTGCACAAAACACAGTGTGTATGTACAGTCTGGCCGTTGAGTGAATGCGTTCCTGACACCTATCAGTTGGGACAATTTCTAGTAACTCATCATCATCATCATTTCAGACGGAAGACGTCCACTGCTGGACATAGGCCTTCCCCAAAGGGGGTGTTTCCCATATTCGCCACGCTTGGCAGGCGAGTTGGCAATCGCAGTATGGTGTTCAAATGCATAGAGAGCGCTGCTGCCCATTCTCTAGTAAGTCCTTTAGTCGCTATTTACGACAACCACGGGAAGAAAATAACAGGAATGATTTAGTAACTATAGGGATCAAATTCGCAAAACACTTATTCGTTATGAATCTGACAGGTATCAAAAACGCATTTTGTCGGCGGCCGGACTGTAATAGTGAATAGCTTGTAGTACAGTCGACTACAAAGAGATGTATACATTTGAAAGTTTCAAAAATATAATTATATCCTTTGATGATGTTGTCATTGTTTGTTACAAATACTTGTAGACATAAGACAGATTTATGTTTCATTTAAATATGCCAAATTTATGTATTTATACAGCAAGAAGGACACTAATCTGTACGCTCTGAAACGAATTAACGTTTCAGAGCGTACACATTACAGTGTCCTTCTTGCTGTATACATAAATTGATTGAACACATAATAATCGTTAATACCATGTGTATAATTATTTGTAACGAAGTATGTACACTTCTTTCAATGGGTAGGTACATGTATTTGTAACTTTAGGGGGTATAGGTACATCTCTTTGTAGTCGACTGTACCATGTATGTCTCCAAAGCTTTTTACAAGATGGCCCGTGTATAGAATGAGAAATGAGTACATAAGTGGAACTTTGAAAGTGGCATCGGTGACTGAAAAGTTGTGTGGAAATCAATTTTATTGTCATTGTATGTGATGCGGAGGAATGAGGAAAATGTCATAAGCAAAGTTTGATAAGAATGTAGATTCCTATAATAAGAGTAAGGGAAGACCAAAGAAACGATGGATGTACTATGTGAATTATGATATGGCTACCGCCGCACCCTCGGACCTCCGCCAACGGAAAGTGGACTAACCAAAGAGTAGAGTAACTATATACGGAAAGAGTAACAACTCTGTGGTAAAATTTGCATGTACGGAAAGTGGTGCCACCTTGAGTTTGGTGGGTGAACTAAGGCTCTAATATACATATAGGTATGTATACTAATAAGTATGTATACCTATAGGTAGGTGTATACAAATGAGGATTTATTATTCTTATTCAATTTACAGACATCTTACTCAACTTGTTGTCCTAGTATTTTTCTCTTATTTACAAATTACTTTTGTCTTCAATAGTGAACGAAGTCAAAAGTACCAGAAACTGAGAAATTAGGACAATCTGTAGAGCGAGTCTGTTTAGGGTCAGCTGGGGGTGGGTTCACCTAATTAAAAAAAACACATAAGATGTTCAGATTAGTGTCATTTTATTAACATCAAACGACTTAATATTTTTTCGTTTTGTATTTGTTGTAATACAGCTGAGCTGCGTTTTTTGTCACATCTCCACCTTCGTAGGTGATTTTTCCTTCTAATATTCTATTTATAGACCTGCACCAACTATAAATAATTATATGTATGGAAGTGTCAACAAAACATTGTTTTACTTTTTCATGATGTATTTCAGTCTATAAAACTAAAATCGGTGAATAATTCAATGAAACTTTTTATTCTTTTTTTGATGTTCTTTTCGTGGCAATCATTATTCAAAAATGCAACAGTTGTTTCTTGTATTTCTTGAAAACAAGCTACTAGGCAGTCGGAGGGATAGCAAAGCCATTTCTTATTTTGGCAATATTCTTTGGCACGTATATATTTGTACATTTCATTGTTCGAATTGCCCAGTAGTTTGCTTTTACAATCTTTACAACCTTTGACGACTTTTTGTAGACACTTCGTCAAGGCCCACCCACAGACATAAGTTCTTTGATCAGCCCCTGAATCAGAAATATTTCTTGTATTTTGCATAACATTTAGGGGCTGATCAATTACAATACTTTGGGATTGCAAGGGAGCATTACCTTTTTCCTTATTTTTAAGGAAAAAGGAGAGAGATTGTAGACAGTCATTAGAATCCTCTTCGCAATTGGAGCCTACTGAATGATTCGTGCTGAAATTATTTAATAATAATGTTTTAAATGCTCCCTCAAATCCCACACAGTTGGGTGTAACATTTCGCGCACCCAAACTTCGAACACATCCAAAGAAATTTTCGAGTGGGTCTTGGTTAAAATTGCGTGTCAGCATCGCGTCAAAGGAATATTTTTTTGATAATAATTGCCAAATCGATTTAAAACCTTCTATTGTTCTAATAAAATTATTTAAAGTTGGGACAGACTTTTCAATTTTCTCATCACCTTTTTTCACCATAAATTTGGCAGTTTTTAACATTATCAACGCATCTTGCCATAACATATGATGAGGAGAATTTCGCTTTACAGCAGCTCTGTATATTTTTCCATTTGGCGGCGTAAAAGATGACGCGTTAAATGTGTCAAACAATTTGTCTATTAGCAGTATAAACGGTATTAGATCCCGACATTCTGAGGGACAATCTCCTCTTGCAATTACATTATCAGTAGCAACTGCCATACTATAACTTAATACTTGAGCCGCATTTTTCACCCTCATTTTTTTTATTTTGCCAGGATCTATGTGTTCATTGGTCAAATTGGGTAGCATACGCAACTATCCATGCGACCTGTCGGCTTCAAAAACCCGCTGAAAGTATTCCCACTTTACTATTTTTAATACATTTTCGTGCATATAATGCATTTCTTTATTTAATAAATTATTTCTAATTCCTTTTAATAAGTGGGGAACATCAAACAGCGGGATTATATCATATTTGTTAACACGTATTACGTCCTTTCGCCATTCTTTTCCTGCTTGGAAATATGCAGTTTTGGCTTCGGAGATTAAGCTATTTATAGTGCTTACATTTGCCGAGCTTTGGTCGCATACAGTTGCGATTATCTTTAGACCAGTAGCTTGTACGTTGGCTATAACGTCTACTAACATTTCTTTAAGTTTTGATGTCTTTAATGTTTGGGTAAAGTAGTAAGCTACTGGTTGTTTGTGATTTTTCCTCACCCCTTTGACCATGAACACCAAAACATGATTGGCAAAATTTGGCATCTTACATTTCCCATCGTTCTCAAAACCAACAAGATCGTCTGTGTATACATTGTAATGGATATGGGGAGATATGGACATTTCATCAAATACTAACGTACACAGACGATCTTGTTGCAACATTTTCGACACTGTGGACTTTAACTCTTTAAAAACGATTTCATTTATGCCTGGAGTCAATTTTACTTGAGCAAGCAATGACTTCAGGACTTTCTTAGATGGTAATGTAAAATGTTTACACATTAACTTGTAGGCTTTAGGACTTTTCTTAAAAATTGAAAGCGATAAAATCTTTTCTTCCTGGGTAAATCTATGCCCCTTCTTTTTCTTCCGTCCTTCTATGCATTGCATTCGAGTAAACAATTTAGCCGACTCGGACATGTTACGAGTTAATTTCTCAAAATCTCTGTTCGCGCTATTCTTTTGGATTTGTTTAATGCGCAACTTGAAAGTTTTAAGTTTTTGGCGCAATCTCC
The DNA here is from genome assembly GCA_948098905.1 of Tiliacea aurago. Classification (NCBI taxonomy): domain Eukaryota; kingdom Metazoa; phylum Arthropoda; class Insecta; order Lepidoptera; family Noctuidae; genus Tiliacea; species Tiliacea aurago. Next base: position 24,023,973 of record OX402578.1, read on the forward strand.
TGACTTCATTTTGCGTTTGTCTTGCTTTTCTAGCACACTGCGTTTCAGCCTTTTTCTGCAGAAACTCGACAGTTTTACCTGAAAGATTAAATTTAAAATTTTAAAACATACATATTTAAGATGTTCAGGTATATTAGATAAAATTGTTTACGTAAGAGACTAAAGATTTGCTAAATTCTATGAATTATGTATAATGGATGGAAATAAAAAGTTGTTCGTTTTTTGTAGCCTATGGTATGTCCCAGTGCTGAGCAAAGGCCTCCCTTTTTGCCTTTCAAACTTCACTATCTTGTGCAGTTTCCTACTGCTGCTCTTGCCTGCCCACCACCATATTTATTATTATACATATTTAAAATGTGAGACTTATAATAAACCTCAAGGTCAGTGTTGCACTATCCTTATCTACCAAAAGTTTAGATAAACTCGAGCTCGAGGGACTCGTGGTTAGGAAACAGCCGCACAGGTCAATCAATCAAAGGTTAAGCTACGCTTGCCGTGGTCGGTCCGTAGATGGGTGACCATCCATTTCATACCGAGACCTCTCTGTGCCTCGGAAAGCACGTTAAGCCTTCTGTCTCGGCTATCATTTGTAGATTTTTGACATCTATTATGGATAATCAGAAGCCCAAAAGTCTGACAACCACTCTTACCCAAGGGGTATAGTGTTGAGCCAGTAACATTGCAGAGGTCAGATAGGCAGTTGTTCTATGTAATATATGCATATGGTTAGACTGGTAGTCAACCCTAACATAATTCGGAAAAGGCTGGGCAGATTAATTGAGTTTGGATAAACTTAACAATACACACATCATGTTAAATGGATAAACAGCCTAAAACATCCCACCGTTTGGAAAAGAAATTATGTATGCAAATGATAAATTAAACCAGTTAGGTAGTGCTATGTGAATATATAACAAACAAGCAGACAGACCAGTTCACATTTATAATAATAATTATAAAAAAAACAAAGTACCTGCATCAAATTTTGTCAATGGTATGGGAGCATGGCACTTTTCACTTGACATTAAACAGGTAGATCCAGATGGCCCTGAGAATTCTGTAGAACCAACAGCGGATGAAGGTCCAGATCTGGATGGACCAGGTAGGTGTTTAGTTTGAACCGATGACCCAGCCACGTTGGTGATATCAATCATAGGTCCGCCATGACCAGATTGTCTTCTAGGTTGACAGTAGCTATGGTCTGTCTCCACAAAGGTACTGATTGTTTGCTGAACACCTGTAACATAACATTGCAATATTATAATCAGTTAAATTACTTTTTTTCTGATATTTCTGTGTTTTGATGCAACGTCAGTCTGTGTGAAGTAACTAAGATGTTCCATTTTTACTACATAAAATAGTTGTTTATAATTCAGTAACATAAATATTAAAACTATATCTATGTTGCCTTTTTGTACCTTTGATACTTTGAGAAATAAGTCTTTTAATTCTTTTTTATTAGAGAATTTAAGTAAAGGAACAAAAAGTGCCTTTATTTTGATCCCAATGAAAACCCACCATTGAGTAAATAAAATAATAATTTAATTGGTTTCTGTATTAATAGAGCAAAACAGGGATCCCTTACATTCATTATAATAACCTTCAGATTAACTTTTTTATTATTAAACCAAAAAAACACAATCAAAGTTTTGCCATGACACCTGACAGGTTAAGTTGACAAATCTCTTGTACAGCAGCAGCTCACTAGTCTTACAGGGATTTGGTTCAAATGCAAAAATAATAGATCCCAAATCCCTGTTTATTCCACAATTTTATTTTCAGAGTACTTTTATGTTACTCTGACGAGTACAACAAATCAATAAAATTGATAATCTGAATCAATTTGGTATTGTTATAAATGTTATTTTCTAACAAATATTGAGCTAATTTAATTCTACTTACGATTCAAATTAACTGATGGTATGGCTGAACAAATAAGATGACCTCCAGTTGTCTTGAATGTAGGATCAAAATGGTGATCACATATTCTTTTGTTCTTGTATATCTTCGTACGGTCCCTTTCTGTAACCTTGCTGCCAACAGCCGCTATCCAAGCAGCGAACAAATCAGGTCGGTTTTCAGGGTTTGGAAACCGGTGAAGGGGTACACCGTATGCAACTGAAAATGGAACGAAATTTATGAATATCAGAGTATGACTAAATAAAATGAAATTATGGAATAACATAAAACTGTTTTCTTGCTTCTAGTAAATACGGTACCGTATGGTAATAAACACTCACCTAAAGCATCACAGCCAAAAATACAATATCTTCTTCGGAGTTCACTCATATTAACAAAACAACAAAAATGACCAACAAAAAACAAAGTGATAACAATAATATGAAATAAAAACAAAACAAATAACAGTAACAAGACTAACAAGTAACAATTATTAGAAATAGCTGAGTTAGTGAGTTTAACTCGGGAAGCGCATCAACGCCGGTAAAACCTTGGTAAAACCGGAGCTGACAATGGCCGAATGGCGACAATGACATTTGTCTGACAATTTGACAAACAAGACAAGATGGCTGCCAAGTTTTGTTAACCCACCAAACTCCAGATGTCGCTGTCGCCCATGGAAATTGATGACAATGCTAAGTGTGCCCCCCCTGGGACTAACCAACGCGAGCGAATACGCCAAATATATTAGTTTTAAATTGTTTTCACCTATACCTGTTTGTGACCTGTTTATTGTGTTTTGTTTTCCATTATATACCTTTTTGCTGTAAACTTGCGTCAGAACTCATTTAACAGACCCGAAACACACCTCTTGAAGAGAACAATACCTTACGAATGGCTAGAAAGGGGGTGATTACAGAGATGACGACTAATGGAGCAGTAGGGAAGGTTGTTGCGCCAACCCCAAATAAATTGGGATAAGGCCTAGCGGGAACTGCCTTGCGGTGGAACGGTGCGTTTATTCTACCGTACGCGGTACCTTATTCTACCGTACGCATTTTACCGTACGCGGTGCGTTTATTCTACCGGACCGCATGCGTTGATTTCACCGCAATGCGCGCACTTCTATGACATAAATTTTGTCATTCTTCTGTTCATTCATTTGGAGTATTGTAGCCACCTTTGGGATGGTTCAGCAAAATACCAACTTGCCGCGCTTGACTCGGTGGAATGCAGAGCTAAGAGGCTCATTGGCGACGTGAAACTGGTGGATGCCAATCTTCACAGCTTGGCCCATCGCCGCAAGGTTGCCTGCTTGTCGGTCTTTTACAGATTGTACTTCGGTGAGTGCGCCCAAGAACTCCACGACTTCATTCCACCGGCCCCCTTCTATTATCGGACATCTAGACGCACTGCAGGTTACCATTCCTTCCTTTTTGCTATTCCACCAATTCGCACTAAGCGTTTCGAAATGACTTATAAAATGCGCACAGCAAAAGAGTGGAACTCTCTACCTGCGTCTGTGTTACCGAACGCGTACAACCCTAATCTCTTCAAAGTTACAGTAAACAGGCATCTTCTGGGTAAGCTCACTCCATCATCGTCGACTTTGTCTCTGTCACCTCTGCCCTAGACTAAGGTCAAGAGCAAACCCATATTAAAATAAAAATAAATAAAAAATAAATCCATACTCATCACAGATTATGCGGTAAAAAAAACGCACGGCAGTGCGCGCTAGGCCTAAGGGCAAGAGAATGAGAATGACGATACAAGTTGTCCCATTCACAGTGGTCCAGTGGTTAAAAGCCTCTCTCCAAGGGCTTTCCTAAATACCTCTGTCTGTTCAGCGATGTTAATTGTGTTGTTAATTAATGAATCACGTTGATTGTGTTATCAATTAGTGTTAGATTGTAATATCAATTAGTTGTATCTGTCGATTTTATCATTTTACAATTTATTATATTGTTTTCTATACAACTCAACCGGAATGAATGAAAGTAGGCCATAATTATATTATCATTATTTATTATTGTTACATATTGTAATTTAATGTCACTTTTCCTGTCTGTGCGATTGCGTTGTTCTTCTAAACCATAGACCAGATTTTGATGCAGTTTTCACCATCATTTAGAGAATTTATTCCGAAAGGCTTATGTTGATTCTACATTAATATTGTACTGTATTGCTTAAAAAGAATGGGCTTTTACAATGTTTTCAATTAAGAATGTTAAGGCGACGATAACCGACTTTTAATGATTTTATACTGAAGATCACGTCTAAACGAGTAGTGTTAATGATCTGAAAAAAAATATACGATAAATTAGAGCATTTTCTCAATAACTTATTATGTGAATATTTTAGATTATGTTTATATTACATAGTGGAATTAATTTGTAAAGTTATGTCTAACGCGGATAAAAAACTGAGAATGCCGCAAAAATTTTCTGAAACCTTCAACAATTTAAAGATAATTTTATTATTGCTCTCTTAGTAAACGTGTTTTATTAAAATTACTTTTGTTTTGTGAATAATAAATGAATAATGCGTCAAATTGGGGACAGCGCTCCTTGATGGGCGTGTCCTATTACTGGCTGAACGTACGACGCGTTGCGTGAGCTCAGTACAGAACACGCAAGCTAACCACTCAAGGTCACTGGCATATATCTGCGTCTTAATAGGTATGGGAGGACAGTGTAGGCCCGGCAACAAATACCAAGTAAGGTACTCAATAAAATGGAAGATGGTTTACGAAGCTAGTCTATTAAGCCTACAACGTTCTCACATACACAAATTAAAAAATGAATCTATATAAAATATTACTAAAATAATAAAAATAAAAACCTTTTTTAACCAAATTACTAAAAGGCTGCTATCTCAGCATAATGCTGCGAAAATTAAAAAATAAATACCGCAGTGCTGGTATTCTAATAAGGCTCGCTGTGATGAACACCGATACATCCCATTAGGGGAATAAAAATTAAATAAAAATCGTAACTGTGTACAACAAATTACGATTGACTCACGCCCGACGCTCAAACAGCACTTGTCCATGCTATAGAGTTAGAAAGAAAAAAAAATATTTATTGGGACTCGCACAGATCACAAATTAAATAAAACACACTCATAGAAACAAAAAAAAAGAACAAAACCAAAAATGAAACAAAGTAAAGAAAAAGAAAATAAAAACAAAGTCCTGTACGAGGCCAAAAGGCCCGTGTCTCAGCATGATGCTGCGGCACTTAAAAATAAGTGTCGCAGCGCTGGTATTCTGATAGGGCCCGCTGTGATGTCACGGATAGATTAGGGAATAAATTAAATGAAATAAAATAGATGAATGAAATATAGACTATTGTCTATGGTGTATGACAAGCGAAGGAGCGCGGGCGCACTGCGTTGCATTCATTACATAACATCACACATAACACCTCTATAGTCACAAAATACCAACAACATATCACAGTATCAAAACACAAACCGGTCTCGAACCGCGTTCACTTTCACCGCTACCCGTCCGTGAAAGGCACGCGTTTATCTAAAAAGCAGCTTAACCGCTGTTAATTGACCCATTAAACTGGAGTGACTGACACCCGCGTCCGGTGCGCCCTAATTAATATCGTCTAGCTATAGTAAAACGCTGAGTCTATCTGTCTGCGCCCTAATAACTTTGCTGAATACACTGCTAAGGTGTCTACCGTATTTGATAGATATTAATTTCAACTTAATTACGAAAGAAGCGTTCCTGAGAAAAAGGGTCTTGGCAGACTAACAGACAGACAGACGGACAACGAAGTGATCCTATATGGGTATAAGGTAAGGTTTAAGGGGCCACCGACGATGCCGTGGAAGTGGCGAAGTTTAGTAGTGCATACAAAATTGAATACACTGTCGTGCCATCCACAGGACGACGACAAGGGTGGAATTTATTGCATTAGTGGTCCGTAATTCTGCTGATTAATGTTAACCTAGGTCTGCACTTCGTCGCTTCAATGGATAAGCCACGATTTATGTGCGTACGGCTTTACGCACGTGCGACTTTTTCAATGTCAAATAGGTATGTACTGACTAAGGGCGAATTCCATCAATGAAACTGAACGCCATGAGCATTCTAAACCGCGTTTAACAGCTGTCAGTGTCATCATTGTATTGGGATATTGATACTGACAGCTCATGAACGCGGTTTAGATGTGCGATCTCGCGTTCAATTTTATTGGTGATATTTGACCTTAATTAGTCTATGTGCTTTTATATGTATATACAATGACATGAATATTTACTTTGTTAAGTAATATATTGTTTTAATTAAGTGTTGTAAATGTGAAGACTATGTGGGTTATTGTATATTTTTGTTTTTCTCAGTTTTCATCATTGTCTGGCAGGTTGAGCTGCACGACTACTGACAAATGCGTGCTCTGATTGGATAGGTCCCCTCAATCTGTGTGATTCTTTCATCAAAAGATCATTTCAGGCACCAATCTACATGGTCTTCACATGATCTGACCAAGATTATGTCTGGACTTTAAAAGAGACTGTGACCTCTGAGTTTGTTTCGGCCTTTATTCTCAGAGTAGTCATCTGACTACTCTGAGAAAGAATGAAAAAAAAAACTAGATGAGCTCGGCGTTTCGTATCTACGAAACGCCGAGCTCATCTAGTTTTTTTTAAATATGATTGACGTGTAAATAAATCATTTATCATTTATGATTTCACTAATTACATGGGAGAAATACCTACATTGTGAGGAACTTCATATGGTTGGCAGTTGCCAAGGAGCAAGCTTGGCTAGAGATTTGGTCCTAATTTGTATGTAGGAGAAGATACCTTAGCCAAACAGTTGGACAACTCGCGAATAATATAGGTATGTCTCACAAAAAAACATTCTCACAAGCAACGTTTTTTAAATAAAAATAATAAAAAAACAACAAGCCAGCGCAGTACACACATATTTGCATTTGGTGTCGCATACACATCTGACATCTCACCTTGGTAATAAACAACTGAGAAGCGACAGAAATTAACCTCAAAATGTACTAAAGCCATTTCCATTCAACGTGGCAATGCTGCCAGTCTTCTGGACACGTTTCCGGATGACAGCGATGCGGACGAGTACTTCGACGCTTGTGTCCTTCTTATTGGATTTTTTTGTTTATCTAGTTGTATGACTTTAAAAAGGTGGCTGGGACAGACTGGATGCAGAGGGCGGAGGACAGGGTGTTGTGGCTCAGCCTGGGAGAGGCCTATGTCCAGCAGTGGACTGCTATAGGCTGAGTTGATTTGACCTAGTGTAAATAGTTAGTTGCGTGATCTATTGTATTAATAATTTTAATGTACCTATTTTTAATTAATAATACACATAATTAAATGTGAAAAAAGCTAAATACTGAAATATTCATTCGAATAATTATTAATTACTAGTGGTCGCCCACCCCCCAGTGTACCAGTGGTTGTCTGTGTGGTGCCGGCAGGGACCATTTTGGTTACCCATTGAAAGGGTTTTTCTAAAATAGTAACCAAAATGGTCCCTGGGTAGAATAGAGATAGAATTGGTCATGCTACGCGTGCTGGGCGGATATCGTATTTCGATATCCGCCCAGCACGCGTAGCATGCATGCATAATATTATGATTTTTCATGTAACTGGGTTTCGAGTAGGTATAGAACCCATTGAATGGGTTATCATGTAACCCTTGCACTGGGGTTCAAGTATAAAACCCATTGAATGGGTTATCATGTAACCCTTTTAATGGGTTTCTAGTATAAAACCCTTTCAATGGGTTACATCATGATAGAGGTAACCCATTGAATGGGTTACCCCTTCGAAAGTCTTAACTCTTAACCGGGGTTGTAGGATCCCGGGGTGCTGGACGTAAATGTCTGTGTGGTGCCGGACGTTAAGAATAGCACCGTCCCATTTCTTCCCGTGGGTGTCGTAAAAGGCGACTAAGGGACTTACTAGAGAATGGGCAGCAGTGTTCTCTATGCATTTTAACACCATACTGCGATCGCCAACACGCCTGCCAAGCGTGGTGATTATGGCAAACCCCCCTTTTGGGGGAGGCCTATGTCCAGCAGTGGACGTCTTTCGGCTGAAATCATGATGATGATGAGTGGTCGCCTACTGGTCGAAATTTGACCGACTTACAATCTATATAATACTGACTAATTCCATGAGTACACTAATTCCATGCTTAAGCTGTCACTTCCTGTTGCACATTTCCGTCCCTTTTCACGAAATCACTCCCACAGAAAGCGAGACAAAATATGTAACACATTAAAAAAAAACAATTGATAATAGCTAGATCTCTTTTCCACTTAAGATCCAGGGACAGTGGATGTTTAGGTGTTTAATATCATCCTCATCATCAACTTATAAAAGTCCGCTACCAGAAATCATAATCACCATCAATTCAGCCGAAAGACATCCTGCTGGACATAGGCTTCCCCCAAAATGGGGGCGGTTGCCATAATCGCCACGCTTGGCAGACGGGTTAGCGATCGCAGTATGGTGTTCAAATGCATGGAGAAGGCTGCTGCCCATTCTCTAGTAAGTCCCTTAGTAGCCTTTTACGACACCTACGGGAAGAAATAGGATGGTGCTATTCTTAACGTCTGGCACCACACGGAACCCACCACCAGAAATATGATCACGCAAGTACGCGTCAAACTTTATGGCGGCTCTGAAGTGCGCTACTAGCTGCGTGGTACCCCACCGCTCACCCCCGCTGACACATGAATTTGTTACTGCACAGCGACTAGCCTCATGTTCCAAGAAGCCTAGCTAAAGTCCGGTCGCGAAGCAGAAGAATTTCGTACAATGACCCCTCATTACTTTCCTCTATCGCTAGCGCACAATTGTATTGGCGTCACGCTTGCGCATTTTAAGGTCCTTCTAATGTGCGGTTGCGACACCAATAAAAATGTGCGCGAGCGATAGAGATAAGTAATGAGGGATCATTGTACGAAATTCCTTCTGCTTCGCGACCGGACTTTAGCTAGCTGTGTATTAGCTTTATTCTCGGCTTCTCTTATTCTATTATTCAATTTTAGCAAAAGGGTGACACGATGATGACTAATATGTTTATGGAATTCAAAACTGCATTCATGAGCTATTTATACAAGAAACGCTCATGAATTGAATTCGTTTGAAACCAGAAACAGTAGGGTATCCCCGAATCATGATAGAACAAATGAATAAGACCGCAATAGTCAGTCAGATACCTTCCACAGACTACAGACATAATTATGCACGTGAGTCATTACTCGAGGCCGATTGTAATAAGTATCTGTAGTACGTAATGTTGAACGTTGTGGTTTGAAAAATGCATTAGCTTACAAAACATTAGATCATCATCTGCCTAGTTTTTTTCCCAACTATGTTCGGGTCAGCTTCCAGTCTAACCAGATGTAGCTGAATAGGTACCAGTATTTTACATAGAGCATCTACAACCAAAGTCAAAGTCAAATTGTTTATTTCAAATAGGCACTTAGAAGGCACTTTTGAACGTCAATATTTACAAAAAAAATAGAATTGGTTCTAGTCGCCCATTCCAAAAGGTAGTTTCGTATGGAGAAGAATGGGCAAGAAACTCCACCGTTACTCTTTTAAAATCTTGTACAATATTTTTCATAGGTACATTAATTATAAAATTATATGTGAAGACGATGCACCTAGAATAAAATTACTATACCACAATAGGTAATAAAAAGAGTTAAGAATGAAGCAATGACAGATAAATTAATTGTGTGATAGATACATGGTGCTCACATATTTACAAAAATTGTAAAAAAAAACGTTTTCCTAAAAAATAACAATATAAAATTATATAACCTGACCTTCACAACCCAGTAACTAGAAAACACGATACCCCTTGGTAAGACTGGTTGTCAGACTTTCGGGCTTCTGACGTCCCGTAACAACTGTTAAAGATCTACAAATGACAGCCAGGACTAACGGCTTAACGTGCTTTGCGTGCCTCGGAGGTGTCTTGGTATGTAAAGATGGTCACCCATCTACGGACCAACCGCGACAAATGTAGCTTAATCTGATCGATCGACCCGTAAACACAAGCCATAAAAAAAGCCTCAACATTAGTGTGTCTAAATCAACAGGTATGGTACAAATAAGGCGTCTAAAGGAGGCGTTATTTGTACCATACTACCAATATAGATGTGTGATATACAGGGTGCCGGTTATTGCGGGATGCCTTTTAATATAACTCTTGCACTATTGAAGACCTTTGCAGGGCCAATACTAACGCTGTCGGCATGGCTGAATTCTGGACAAAATCATATAATTTGGAATTATTGACCCGAAGAAGCTTAGGAAGCCGACATAATATGAAATTTATAATACGAAATAAATATGTATGTACATACACTCTGTATAAACATCATAAAGGCTTCACTTCACTCACGACGCGACACAAAGGCACCGCTCGTCGCAGTATGTAGAAGCCTTAAGGATTAGAATACAGAAAATTCCATAAGTAGCTCTCCGACACCAAAAAAACCGGCCAAGTGCGTGTCGGACCACGCACAATGAAAGGTTCTGTAGTTGGGATGAATTTATCCCAACAACAAAGTTAATTTTGTTGTTGAAAAACATGTTAAGAAAGAAAAAAAAAGAAAGAAAATACGTTTATTTGCGGTAAACATGACGCAAAGAAAGAACATATAATTATACAAAAAGAACAAGTTGGGGGAAAATATGCGTCACATCCACGCAAAACGGCCACCGCTCAGCATAATGCTGCGACCCTATTCGAGACAGAGCCCCAGCGCTGGTTTTCAGCGATAGCCGCCCATAGCGATGTTCTCCCATGAATTCCAGCTGCAAATGTAAGTTTGTAGCAGCACGCACAATATTGAGATATTTACCAAGTTATATTAACACCACTACTTAAAGGTTTTTCTGTATAATAAGTAAAGAACTATTTTTGCAATTTTATTTTAGTTTTAGTGTCAGTAATTTCGGTGCATAATGGTAAATTTTCATAAATTTTCTTAAAAAATATTTAAGACCCTCACAACAAGCGTTTTCATTTGATATGTCATACGGTACAGTTCGCTAAACTTTTTTCTTTCTAATTTTCCTCCAAAAGTGACCCTTATAATAAAAAATCATTTTTTACGTAACACGTCCCGTGTTTGAGTCACAGAAATGGTGTGTACCAAATTTCAACTTAATCACAGACAGACAGACACTTGACTGATCCTTTAAGGGTTCCGTACCCGAAGGGTAAAACGGGAACCCTATTACTAAGGCTCCACCGTCTGTCTGTCTGTCTGTCCGTCTGTCACCAGGCTGTATCTCATGAACCGTGATAGTTAGACAGTTGAAATTTTCACAGATGATGTATTTCTGTTGCGGCTATAACAACAAATACTAAAAAACAGAATAAAATAAATATTTAAGGGGGTTCCATACAACAAACGTGATATTTTTGCTCGTTTTTGCTCTATATTGATAATGGCAATAGGTAGACGCTTCAAATATTTACTGAATATTTAGTTATATATTTACTTTAAAAATTAATAATTAAATTAAAATAAAACAAATATTTAAGGGGGCTCGCATACAATAAACGTGATTTTTTTTGCCATTTTTATACATAATGGTACGGAACCCTTCGTGCGCGAGTCCGACTCGCACTTGGCCGGTTTTTTTCCTTTTGACGTATGGAACCCTAAAAAGGACAAAACTGGGAGAACTAGTAGATTCTCGGAAACCTACCGTTACAAGGTTTAATAAACACACTGAAGAATGCCATGGCATGAGTCACAAAATCAACAGAATCATGAAAAACAGATGCGACATAATCACATAACTCATATTTTATCAAGGAAGTACCTACAGTCAAGGGCATAATTGTTCACAAAAATATGTACATAATAGTATAACAGAAATTAATGATCGACTAGGAAAATATTAGTACTTATTTTATAAAAAGATGTTCGTCAAGCAAAAAACCATTGAATAACTACTCGTTTTGCAAACAGTAAAATCCAAGTAACGTCGCATCGTTGAAATTCTTATTAACAAATGCAAGTAGAAAATCTGGTTTTATTGACGTATCGTATGTCGTAAATATCTTGTTAAGGTCATGTGTGCCGAGCAACTGCATACAAAATACTGTTAATTAAATCTAGGTATACATAACATCACGCTCGATTCCCCGAAGGGTTGAACAGAGGTGTGCGTACAGTACACCCTCATTTCACCAGTTATGTTAAGTCCCATGTAATAGGAGGCGGGCAAAGCTTTATTGGGTTTTTCCTTCAAGATGGAAAAACCCAATAAAGCTTTGCCCGACCTGGGAATCGAACTCAGGACTTCATGTTCACCACTAGAAAGAATAACGAGGCAGTAAACCGTGTTTTAGGGCCTCAAGTCTGCTATTACAATAGTGTCAGAATGGTCGATCATTGATTTAATAATTGTTGATTTCGACAAGTTTGGTAATCTACTATTATATTGGCGTCATTATGACTTTCCAATGGTCGGCCAGTGACACTACATTGAAAGAAATTGCATTTATTGGTAATCTCGTACATAATGACAAATGAATGGCATTTCTACTAATGGGTGTTATAATAATGGCAATACGACAATGCCATTATAAGTAACACAATTTTATTACGAGAACACCCAGACCAATGATCGACCAATAAGAATTTAGCAGATTACGAACTTTTAGGAAAATGACAATGGGATCGTGTTGGAAACTTGGAATGACTGAATTTATAAAAATAGCAGACTTGGGGCCCTGTACTTCTGCATGATAATTAGGTACGTACACTCAATAGCATGACATATGCGTCGCGGAAGTTCCCAAAGGGTTTCCCTAACACAAGTCACTAGTCACTACGTACCTAGTGTCAATAAACCCTACAGATACATAGCAATCCGATACTTCACTATCTATAGAATTACCCGTTTATTCATAAACGTTGCTTAAGGTGAATCCACAGCTGTACTCCGCGAAATTTAAACTTTCTTACGTTTTTTGCAATTTGTAGCGGGCTGCCCAAGACGTGTGTGACAACACATGATAAATTATGTAATGTCAATTTGTACTAGCATTTTATGACAAAACAGTTTTATCGTTCAAACTGTGATAAAATGTGTGACTCTAGTCATGTCACAGTAGGCTGTGCTCGCCCCGCTAGTCAGTGTCGGTTGTATCTTGATCAAAATATGATTGTAGACCAACTCGCCTCTGCCTAACCGATGCATGCCTATCTGATGTTATGTACTGAAACATAACCATGTTTGTACTGTTTATAAATAATACTTCATAATACTTTATATACTTACCTAATAAACAATTGTGTTTTGTATTATACACAATTTTTCTTTCTTTTTTTTTCTTTGTTTCATCCTAAATTAACTAAAAATAATAAAAATAAATCCCCATATGATATTCCAAAAGTCACATTAATGTATACACACGACTTTTTTTTTTAACTAAGTTTTCTAAAAAAATCGACTTTCCCTGTGATATACTTAAACAATAAATAATCAATTAACTCATTGGTTTTATTTTATATAGAGTGCTTGGAATAACCCTGATTGGATAAGGGTGTGTGCAGTACTATAATTATACTATGTCTAGACATAAAAGTAATTCTGTTTTATTAATAACAGTACCAGCTAATAAACTATGTGATGTAAGTTTTAATAATAATCCATTTCATATAATGAAAAGTTGATTAATTCATTTTTCCTTTAGGTACTGATAATTAGGTAGATACGTGTATTCCGATTGTTTCACCTATTTGCATTGTTTTATATCATGCTACGGTGTGTGGTTCTTAAAAACGTGTCCAATAACAACGCGTCATATTTATATCGTACAAAATTATGGGTTTGAAAATATTCAAACAGTAATCATGAAATTACAATAAAACAATAATAAATAAAAATTTATCATCACTTACCTAAAATCCGCATTTAAAAAAGCATTCCCAGGAAGTTTTCAACTGCAATAAAATCAAATCCAAATCGATAACTCACAAAACACTACTCAAAACTTAAGCACATCACGAAAGACAAAAACACATCACAAGAAATAGTTCGTAAACTTTCCGATTTACGCGATAGATGGCGTAAGTTCGCACACGTGCAACTTTGCCGGCGGCCGGCGAGACACTGACTGGCTACTAAAACTCCGGTCTAAGGCTAGAACTCGCATCCTGATAACAAAATAAATGAACAGAGATGACCCAATGACTAAATTCGTTTCCTTGTTTCCGATAGCTAAGTGATTTTACGCACTTGGATTATTATGAAGTCAATTAACCGCCGCACATTGAGGATAATTGGAGCGGAAGGTAAAGAGAACATTATTAGCTGGTGTTTCATAACTTTTGGAGATTTTTATGATTTATTATTGTATTTTTTTGTGCTGGATTCGTAGGTAATTAACTAATTAGGCAAGTTCAATCTGAGGTTTTTCCATAGGTGATTTTCAGGGCATAGTCCATAGTCCACAATATAATTACATAATTATGATGACTTTGGAGCCATCAAATATTAAAATAACGAAAAATCACACCTGTTAATCCGAACTTTGATAGGCAGAGGTATATACCTAGTACATCACAACGTAAATAATAGCGCCATCCCATTTCTTCCCGTGGCCGCGTGGGTGTCGTAAAAGGCGACTAAGGGACTTACTAGAGAATGGGCAGTAGCGTTCTCTATGCATTTTAACACCATACTGCGATTGCCAACCCGCCTGCCAAGCGTGGCAATTATGGCAACCCCCCCTCCATTTGGGGGAGGCCTATGTCCAGCAGTGGACGTCTTTCGGCTGAAATGATGATGATGATGAATAAAACTGGGGGTTTACTCTTAAGATAATTCCGAAGTATCGGCCGTTTCCTGAGTACGGCTGACTAGGATGACTAACGGCCGAATACTGAAACGCCACTCAAATATTTAAGGGCTGCTTAAACGTTTGAGCAGCTCCTAAACTTTAATTTCGTATACCTAAACGTCTTTTTTGAGTATCATCTTAAATATAAGTGCTACTTAAAATAAGTAATGCTCAAACACCACTCAGTTTAAAAGTCGTATACAGGAACGCTACTCAACGTTATTTATCTGTCAAATCAACTGTCAAACTGCTTTGAGCAGCCCTTAAATCTGAGAGTGGTCGCGAGGTCCCTCAAATCAAGTTAAATTAAATCTATTGAAACTTTTCAAATAGTGATAAAAATATGTCTATCGTCCTTGTCTTCACTTTCGGATCACGAAAGGCCAACTGTTTTTGAATTAAATGAGTAAATAAAGAAATATTACTTATCATAAAAAAATCAAGTCTATATTTGCTTTGGCTATATTTTTTTTAGGCCTCTGTTTGAGGTTTTCATAGAAGTGCTGCGGCCGGAGTTGTTGTCATGTCCTGCAGCCGCTCACAGCGACAGCATTATACAGTTGGCACACTCTATTCCAAGCCTCTCGCGTCTTCAAAATTATGTTGGCATCAGTTTCTTTATTTTCAATTATATTTTGATATATCTGGAATATTTATTTATTTGTAATACTTATGTAACTTATTATTTACAACATGAAACAGTTTGGAATTAAACTTGGGATCTGTGAAATGTTCAGCTGAGTATGTGTAAACGTGCATTATCTGGCCGTATATAAACTTGTAGGAATAAAAGTACTTGTAGGTACATAGACATAAATCGTGTATTTATTCTGAGCCTTTCAGATGGTAAGCGGTCACAAGTTTCCGTAGGTAAGTGCTTGATACAGACAACGGTTGTCCTGGCCACCCCTGGATATGTACGAGTATGTTATAGGCATGTATTGTCTAATAACAAACTATTACAATATGCACCGGCTCTTGCGGTTATATAAGTTTAAAGTACTTACAGTATTTCATTGTTTATGTAGGTACTTACTACTTTATCAGTTCCAAGACCATATCTTTCTCAGCAGGTGTATAATTGCATTCACGTTTCTTCTTCTCCTCTCCATCGTGAATCAGTTAATAATAATCTTGTTAAATAATCGCGCGTAAAATGTCAAGTGTGACCTTCCAATCTAAAACAATCATGTCAAGGAATTTTCTTTTCTTATGACGTCCTCTTTTGATATTTATGTAAATAGTATACATAATTTCCATCGTAATTCAAACCAAACTTACATTACGTTGTTATATTTCAACTGATTAATAATTATAGAAAATATTTGTTCAAAAGACTGCGTAAAACGAATACGAGACGTAAAGTAAATTATTTTGTAACTGAGAACGTGCTGATAACAATTTTTGAGCAGGATGTTGCCATGATGTAAACATTTGAGGACTGCTTGGTTAATCATGGGGTCGAATTGCTTGAGTGGCGTTTGTGTATACCATTTAAATTTGAGGGATGCTTATATTTAAGTAGCTTTTAGATGATTATGAGATTTGAGTGGCGTTTCAGTATTCGGGTGTAAGCCCCGCACCGCGCCGTAAGAAAAAAAACGACAGTCAAAGAGATAAGTCAAAGTCAAAGATGTGACTTGAAGTCGGGTAAGGACTAAAAGTCAAAAGTCAAACTTTGGAAGTCATGAAACGGCCGAAAATTCGGCTGACACTTCGGAGTATCGCTTCGGAGTAGACTCAGACTGCAGACTAACTTAGTTATGTTACAAAAAGCACTAAGGCCCGTTTTTATAGAACGTTACTCAGTACTCAAGCATTACTTAAGACGGAGATATATACCAGTGACCTTGAGTGGTTAGCTTGCGTGTTCTGTACTGAGCTCACGCTACGCGTCGTACGTTCAGCCAGTAATAGGACTCACCCATCAAGGAGCGCTGCCCCCAATTTGATGCATTATTCATTTATTATACACAAACCAAAAGGTATTTAAAAAAAACGCGTGTACTAAAAGATCAATAATTAAATTATCTTTAAATTGGTGAAGGTTTCAGAAAAATACGCTTGGTAGATTTTGCGACATTCTCAACTTTTTATCTGCGTTAGACATAACTTTACAAATTAATTTCACTATGTAATATAAACATAATCTAAAATATTCACATATTAAGTTATTGAGAAAATGCTCTAATTTAACATATATTATTTTTAAATTATTAACACTACTCGTTGACGTGATCTTCAGTATAAAATCATTAAAAGTCAGTTATCGTCGCCTTAAGACATTCAAGCCATTGGATTGGTTGAATTTCGTCGCCTTAAGACATTCAAGCCATTCGATTGGTTGAATTTAGTCTTAAGTAATGCTTGAGTACTAAGCAATGTTCTATAAATATGGGCCTTAGTCTACAACGCAGTTTTTAAAAGAATCTCATTAAAATGTATGTCACGTGGCTTCAGACGACAATTCAATAAGTATACTTAGATTTTATAAAATCGTGAGAAAAGGAAGATAAAGTGATTTTCGGACGACGACACTTAATTTTTAAGCTCGTCTTTCGAGGGAAAAATAGAGAGGTAGGTACCTAGGTACTCGATAGTTAGGTCGTTTTATTCAACTATACTCCATTTGCAATAAGATTAGACATATAAATAAACTTGTTTACAGTCCGTTCAACCGATTTTGACTTCTATTCCGTGGGCATAAAGATGGCATTAAAAGCAAAAACGTGGTTACAATACCAACTGTTTATTACAGCTGTCATTGGTCACGCCACCAACGCAATAGAACTCAAAATCGATTGAACGAACTGTAAAAAAGGTTTATTTAAATGTCTAATCTTATTTCAAACGGAGTATAGCTAATATAAAGTTTAGATAAAAATACGCACTGTTTCCACTAGGAACTGCAATCTGGTGAGATTTTAGCGAAGCCGAGATCTCGCAAGATCGGAAAGATCAATCTCACGAGTTTTTTTTTAATTGTCACAATAATAGCATAATTGATAGGCAAATTATAAAAACTTTGATGTATTTTTTAATAATCATTTACCTATTATAACATCTTCTATTAATCAAATCATCAGACTTCTTTTTTTATATGAAAATTAAACAATTAAGTAATTTAAGATGATAAAAAATTGTCCTCAAAATTTTGGAAGTAGTTTCGTAAAAAGTACAAAGTACATAATGTGTCCGACAGACGGCTTCTAATTTTGCTGGTTTAAAATAACGAGCTGCATAAAACGCTCTATAGCTTCTTCACTGGTAGGGTCAACAGAGCTCAAACAATTTATTGTCTGCAAACTATGAGAGTTCTCGCTTAGACCCACCGATACATCGTCCGCTCCGCTTCGAAAAACAAATAAAAAATGTATTTATGCTCCTGTGCAATCTCATTAATCTCGCAAGATCTCGTTTGATTTTCGGCCGAGATTAATCTCAGTAAATATGGCCGAGACTTATAGGCGGAGGAAATGTGCTTATTACAAGCTTCCACATGTCTAGATTCATATCTAGTTTTAAGTAAATATATTATGTACATAATACCTACAGCGATTCGCAAGGTAAAAAACAGATTAGTAATAAAGAATAACATAAATAACACACACTATTAATAGTTTAAACACAGAAAAAAGTAAAACGATTGTGTCGAGTCTTCGAATATCAAAAGGTAATTCTATTATGAGTAGATATCGCCAATGATAATTATAATTATTATAATAATTATAGCTATTATGTGTCGCTACCTATTTTTTTTAATCTGTTAGTCTGTCATGACGAGATTCTCCTCAATTAGTTTTCTCAAGTAGCTCGACAGGAAAATTGCCCATATTATGTTATCTGTATTCTAACAATTTCTAACCATTTAAGCACATTTCTGTTGGTTCACATAGAAAGAAGAAAAGAAAGAAAAATAATTTTATTCGTCACAGAAACACGTGCCTAGGAAAACACAAACTCGAGCAAGTAAACATTAAAAAAAAAAAACCTATCTACATTATAATCACGAGCACAAAAATAACAAATAGTCGGCAACTGCACGTCATGACTGTGACAAAAAGGCTTGCACTCAGCATGATGCAACTTTGCCCATTGTCCATTCAGGCGCTGATAAGAGTCAAATGATAAAAGTAGGCTTGTCTTAAATTGCCAAATTTATATAGTTTGTGGTAGCGGAAAAAATATATGTTATTCTTGAACATATTTATCAGAACTTGGTTGTTACCAAAAGACGTTTAGATAAAAAATCTCGATACAAATTAACGGTAAGCTAACCCTTCACTTTTAGTTTCAATCCAAAATATCTGTATTAAATATCAACGTGCGGTTGGTATTTAATTAATACCAAGAACGTCTTATTTGTATGCAGAACTTGGTTGTTTTTTATTTTCGATTACTCAACTCATTTTTGAGTAAATAAATAATTGCTTCATATTTTTGAATAAATTACAAGCGTGATGTCATCGCGCTTCTCTTTCTTTTGTATGCAGTCTGACAATGACAGCGGTTTACCTGTTGTCAGTGTCTTAAATGAAAATAAGCTAATATTCCACTATCACATTCATATAATTTTTAGCTGCGCCCCGCGGTTTCATCCGCATAAGTCTCGATCCCGTAAGAATATCGGGATAAAAATGTTCTATGTCATGTGATCATGGTCTACCCAT
The DNA here is from genome assembly GCA_948098905.1 of Tiliacea aurago. Taxonomy (NCBI): domain Eukaryota; kingdom Metazoa; phylum Arthropoda; class Insecta; order Lepidoptera; family Noctuidae; genus Tiliacea; species Tiliacea aurago. Next base: position 24,043,419 of record OX402578.1, read on the forward strand.
GTGCCAAATTTCATCCAAATATGTTCAGCCATTTTAGCGGGAAAGCGTAACAGACAAACTCACTTTTGCATATAAAATATTTAAATTAAGATTAGGATTTCACGTTGTCTGTACATTTGTGAATGGATATATCTACCGTATATGGATGTTTATGTATTCTCAGTGCATTCTTAGTTGTAGTATTAACCTTTAGTATTCCGCACGTCGTCGTTTTCCTTATTAGTCAAGGGCTATTGGCAAAATAAACAGCACGATGGTAAATCGACTTTTGAAACAAATATTGGGACACACCCAGGATTTAACTGGTAATACTCTCCATATACTCGTACAAGTTTTTCCTTACTTTTGTTCTACTGAATGTATTTTGTTCAAAAACTAGCTTGAAACATACACCTTTTGATAAATATCATAAGGTTCATTTTGTCGTCGCACGTTGTCATTTTTTCGACGCCTGCTGTCGTTCAAAACCAGTAGTTAAGGCGACGATAACCGACTTTTAATGATTTTATACTGAAGATCACGTCTAAGCGAGTAGTGTTAATGATTTGAAAAAAATATATGTTACATTAGAGCATTTTCTCAATAATTTAAATTGTGAATATTTTAGATTATGTTTATATTACATAGTGAAATTAATTTGTAAAGTTAAGTCTAACGCGGATAAAAAACTGAGAATGGCGCAAAATCTACCAAGCGTGTTTTTCTGAAACCTTCACCAATTTAAAGATAATTTAATTATTGATCTTTTAGTATACGCGTTTTATTAAAATACCTTTTGTTTCGTGTATAATAAATTAATAATGCGTCAAATTGGGGACAGCGCTCCTTGATGGGCGAGTCCTATTACTGGCTGAAAGTACGACGCGTTGCGTGAGCTCAGTACAGAACACGCAAGCTAACTAAGGTCACTGGCATATATTTGCGTCTTAAGCTGAGCGATGGCTGTTTTGAGCGGCTATGACACAAGTATCTTCCGAATTGTTTTTCTTTTAAGTACCTATCCCTGGAGTTTCTTGCCAGCTATTCTCCATAGGAAACGACCATTTGGAACCGTGCTTCTAACTTCTGACTTTTCATAAGTGTCATGTTGATTTTTGTAAAACATTTTTTTTTGGGTAATGCATTTCTTATTATTTTTACGTGCAAGTTATGTGCGTAATTATGAGAAGTAAATAAATATATTAAGTTGTCTGTAGAGTTAAACAAAACAAATGTACAGATACAAAATTAAACTTTTAAAATCTTAGCAAACGAGGAAAAAGGCGAGATGAATTATTCTTAGACAGGAAAAGACTGATTACAATGTCGACGAATGGTACCTACCTACACGCCAATAAGAATGGGTTGGGTCGTGCAAGATAATGTTGCCTTTAATTAATCTGTATGGCCAGCAGCTGGCTTTATTGAAAAAAAAAAACCAGGAACCATGGAATCACTAACTTACAATTGATTTATTTATAATAATCTCTTAATCCCCTTTGGATTAGGTAAGGGACTATTGCGATGGGCAACAGCATCTTTCTAAGTGTTATCAAAAATATACGTCTAATCCGTACAATCACCATTCGTGTTACTCACCATATTAATTTTTGAATGTCTGTGTGGTGCCCGGCTTGTCTGTGTGGTGCCGGACGTAAAGAATAGCACCGCCCCATTTCTTCCCATGGGTGTCGTAAAAGGCGACTAAGGGACTTACTAGAGAATGGGCAGCAGCGTTCTCTATACATTTTAACACCATACTGCGATCGCCAACCCGCCTGCCAAGCGTGGCGAGTATGGCAAACCCCCCCCCCCTTTAGGGGAGGCCTATGTCCAGCAGTGGACGTCTTTCGGTTATAATGATGATGATGATGACCATATTAAAGAAAGAAAGACCTGCCCTTGCCATTTTTCAAAAATAAGCTGAGAATTTTTTTAATTAGTAAAGTGTATTACAATTTACAATGTTATAGATTTTTAAATGAAAAGGACTTTTCTCTTCCGACATAATACATAGTTAAGAATAATAATTTAATAATGTGAATCTTAAATCAATTGGCTTTTGCACGATTCTATATGACTGCATAATAATGAATATTTTGGACATAAGTTAATCTATTTTGACTATAATCCTGACATCAATTATTATTTATTTGTTTTGTATGTTGTAATGAAGTTTAGAATGACTTTATGTAAAATGCAATTTTTTTTTATTTTTTATACCTACATTAATTTGTACGCCGTTATTGGCAAAACATGGACGTACACAACATCTATTCATTCAATACCTTGCATGTCTGATTAAGTCAGTTTATGTAACCGCATGTTTGACAAATAAATTATTTTTATCTTTAAAAAAATGACAGAAAAATGATTTATTATGCATAAACGAAAAAAAAATACAAAAAAGTCTGACAGTGACCGCGGTTTAGCTGTGTCATCGTCTTAACCTTCGATCACCCGTGCGGCTATTACTATTTAACCACGATCGCTTACTTATTATGTGAAAACCAATGACGTATTATGACACGTTATCAACCAACATCTCGGCGCTTAAAAACGGCGAAAATACTAGATAACTACCTACTTATACGCGTAAAGAAAGGGAAAGAAAATATGACACCGTACGGCGGGATGCCTGTTGCTAGAGGGAGATAATAATATCCCCTAACGTCACGGGACTACTAACTTCATGCGCCGGCCGCCATTAGACGCAGCGTCGTACAAAATAAAATAAAATAATGTAGTTTTGTAAACTTACGCGTGAAATGACACATTTTTGTCTTTAACTTTTGGGGTATAATTTGTACATCCTCTGAAAACACACGACGGCATGTTTTCTTTATGTTTTGCACAGGTTTTCACACACGATATAAATTAAAAACAAACATAGCGTCGCGCGACAGGTTAGTGCGTGACTGAGCGCAATGTGGCCAATTGGCTTCATTTCATGTTGCCATTTTAGAGTGCGGACAACATATCTATAGTTTTATACATCATTGGTGAAAACACACTCCTTCGTTTATGTCAACATCATCCCTTAACATAAATATGTAGGTATTTCCAAACCTTGTAACTTCATACCATATATTAAATCTTTGTGTAGGTACTTACTTATTACATAGCCGTCCATAGCCGACTTCTAGGGTACCACCCTCGGATCCATCATCAGACTGGATATCAGCAGCTTTCGCCCTTTTAGATTTCCTACGCACCAGCTTTACATAGCATGTAATGTGCTAACAGTACGGCAATTATTCATTCTAAGCATAGTACTACACCAGCACACTGCACTTCCGTTTGACCCAGTACCTTCCGACAAGAGAAGGAAGGACTTGGTTTGCATAAAGCCTCAAATTAAACATGCGTTTGCTAATCGATTTTATGTATCTTTAGGACCTTTTCTGTATAATAGGCTTAACAAGGTACTAAACCTCTATAGTGTAAGCTATACAAAATGTAGTACAATGTTATCAGAATATTTAGCGTTACTCAATTACACAGACACAGAAAACCTTCTAGAAATTTTGTCATAATGATAATTTATTCCCTCGTAAGTATCTACTAGTGGTAATTATGTATATTATAATTATATTTTACATAGGCTAGATTTAGGTATTAATGTATCAATATGCTTTTTCTCATAGTTGTTATTAAATTATTTTTAAATAACTTTTACAAAAAAAAAAAAAAATATCCAATGTAATTGAAACGTAAAGTGATGGCCTGAAACACAGGTTTGAATAAACCTAGATCAGGCGGGTCGCTAGCTAACATTCTAATTCCAAACGATCATTACTTGCACCTGTATTTAAAAATATATTAGCTTTAGTTTATTATTAGGCACTATTATTGTATAGAATATTTATACTATACTATTGGCTATAAGTACACATTTTGTAAACGTTTTTACTAAATAAAATTATTATTATTATTATTTATCATTTAGGACCAGAGTCCTTGTCAAGACGAATCAAACGAGCCCAAACTCGAGGGGGTTGTGTCGTTTTATTACAGAGTTCCCATGGCCACCTTCCGGCTCCATAATCAGCTCAGCTCCAACTATTTGCCAAAATAATATTGTATTGTCATCCGATTTACATAAGCATGCAAAATTTCAACTCAATCGGTAACCGGGAAGTAGGTCAAATTGAATTTGCAAGATTTGATTATCTACTCCGAACATAAATCCAAAGTATCGGCCTAAATCGGTTTTTAAACTTCCAAAGATTCCTTTTTTGACTTTGAATCCGTACCCGACTTCAAGTCACATTTTTGTCTATGGCTATCATTTTTTTTTTCGTTTATCCCTTAGTCAGCCATAGTTTGAGCAGTAGTCAAGAAACGGCCGAACATTCAGCCGATACTTCGGATTTATTTTCAGAGTAGACCTCCGGGTTAGGTGAAACTAACTATACGCTTATAAATAAACCTATTCATACCTACTAAAGCCAATTAAATACAAGTACCTAAACCTACCTAAATAAAATACAATACCCACCGCTTAAACCTTGACCGCTAGACCGGCTGTGGTCATCAGGTTTATTGAAGATTAAGAGGATTTCTCGAGCTCTCGGGTTGTTCACTATAGCGTGGTCGCCGCGTTTGACCTTGGCCTACACAATAAGTATGAAGGGTATTACGGGATTACAAAGATGGTAGGTAAGTACCACGGGTTTTTTATTTTTTTTTTACTTATTTAAGATTTAGAAACTACACATTTGGAATAAAATAACTACGCTACTTACATGCTTTTGAGCGTACATTTCATCATATTATAATGGACAGTCGAAGGTTTTCTTAATAAATATTATAACAATAATTAATGCGCTCACTACGATTAATTTCAAACCACTTTTGAAATTACATATTACGTATCTAGGTACACAAAACGTAACGAATTTTAAACTTAATATTTATTCTAATTACATCTCTCATTATATTAAAGCTCTAATAAAATTATAGCAAAAACTCAATGCAATTTACACAACGAAATATAAAAAGGAGTCTAATAGTACTCACCCAACTTTCAAGTACAGTTCTGCCTGACCCTGAATCGAGGTGCAGAAGTGCCCTTGAGAGTAGATAATATCGATAAAATGCTCATTATCGACATATCTATCGCCTTTGTACACGTGACTATAATGGGTCAAATGCTGTCGAACTGAACTTGTATATACTTAGTGGCAGTTAACAGTTGTTAGGAGTCATTATAGGGTTAATGTGAATTGTAAGTGGGACAAACGATGGTCTGCATTAGTCCATTTATGTAGCACTAGCTTTTTCCCGCGGCTTCGCCCACGTGGATGTTGGAAAATATCCTACGGGAACGTTCTACTGAGATTAAAAGGAAATGAAGCGATCGCATACCTCATAGCCGAGGAAAAGGTCATTGACACTTAGCGCTGCGGCCGCCGCTGCGCCGCGCCGCCATCAACCATAATTATTTTGTTACGCGTAATTTTGGATCTGTCATATCTTTTAAAGTATTTATTTAAATGATACGATGATAAGGATTAATATAATACCGGTTAAAATAGCTTTGGAAATAACAATGACATTTTTATCAAATTCTGAAAGGTAAAAATGGTTACTGTGGCTCATTCTTAGAAGGAACCTGTGGAACATACATCTTTATGTATCTCGTATGGTTTTCGCGGTGCTTACCATTATAGCTCCCAGTCGCTAGTCAGCATGATTTTTTCCGACATCTTCAACAATAATCTTCACTTATTTTTCTTATCATAAGAAGAAAAATAAGTGAAAGAAGTGAAGCGAAGCGCGCGCGGTGAAGTGTTATTCTGTAAAGCAATGTTTGACAGCAATTATAAAATTACTAACAAATAAAGCTTTACAGAATCATAATCATTAGAAACAGCAATACAACTATCTAATTTCATAGAATCCTATTGAATTACTATTTCATGAAATAGTTATTCAATAGGATTCTACAAAGCTCTCTTCGTAAAAGTTTTGCAGTTGTATTGCTGATTCTAATTATTATAATTCTTTAAAACCGTTGTTGTTACGGCCGCGAATCATATTTTAATCAATATACAACCTGACACAGACCTGTAAATTGCAAAAATCTTAAGAAAAATGTAATTTCGCGGGCTGGTTTTGGATGAAAAATCAATTTGATGAGATGTCAAATTTCATCCAAATGTGTTCAGCCATTCAGGCGTAAGCACGCGTAGGCGTGTAACAAACAGACAAAGACAGTTAGTTTCTCATTTTTAATTGAGTATGGATGATATCAGCTTTCAAAGCTGAGCTTTGGGGAGCTCCGAAATTAAACCACGTAGGCGGTTAATACATAATTGTTTTTATAATTTACAAGAATTTCTGCAACATAAAGAAAAAAAAAATAAGTCTCCCATAGTTTAGTTTTATGATGTTGTGTGTGTTTAATATTTTAACTTCAAATATATTTTTTTTACCAGAAATATATTATTTTAAGAATTTAAGTTTTGGTATGTGTGTATATTTTATTGCAACTTAATATTTATCATAATTTAAAAGTCCTAATAGATATTTTCCAATATATTCCGTATAATCTAGTAAAATAAGTACCTTTTAAGGTACTAATGTAAAATTAATTTGCATGCCCTAAACTGGCAAAATACGTACTGTACTTAAAACCAACTCTTACAACTGGTCTGGCCTGGCCTTTCATTTCTGCAAATAAATGATTCTTATTCTTTATTTTTTGGATGCAACGCATCTGCTATGTCCATAGTCGTCTGGTGCAACGGGAAGTGAAATTGTGAAATTGTTTATTGAAACAATTGTTTTATATAGATAGGAAATAATTTGAATATTTAGTAATAAGGAAAATCATTACACGTAACGTACACACCACACGTACGCCACACCGCCGCACGTACGTTATCATTACGTATTTTCTCTCTTTCTTATTAAGGCGCTGACAAGAGGCAAATGATATAAGTAGGCTTGTCTTAAACAAAAACATAGCCAAATCTATATAATTTGTGGGAGCGGAAAAAATATATGTTATTCTTGAACATATTTTTAGAACTTGGTTGTTACCAAAACACGTTTAGAAAAAAATCCTCGATAAAAATTTACGGTAAACTAACCCTTTACTTTGAGTTTCAATCCAAAATATCTGTATTAAATAACAACGTACGGTTGGTATTTAATTAATAACAAGAACGTCTTATTTGTATGCAGAACTTGGTTGTTTTTTATTTTCGATTACTCAACTCATTTTTGAGTAAATAAATAATTGCTTCTTATTTTGAAATAAATTACAAGCGTTGTGTCATCGCGCTTCTCTTTCTTTTGTATGCAGTCTGACAGTGACAGCCGTTTACCTGTTGTCAGCATCTTAGAGCGCTCTTCCCTTAGGCTCTTCCTCTCTCCTACTTTTTCTATTTATTCATATTTACTATTTACCACCATTTGTATGTATATGTCAGATCCGGTCATTAGTTCGGACACGAAACGAATCGCAAGCGCGCCACTGGCGACATCACGTGATCTACCCAGACTTACTGACAGCGCGCTTCTACAGAGTCGTGATGTTTTGAGCTGATGGCGAGGAGGACATTCAGTGTCTGATCGCATCGGAGTTAAGACGTCGCGGAACTGTACTCGATTCGTTGTGCTCAGTTATTGTGGAAATTATAATTTTTAGTGATTGTGTCAATTTGTGATTTCAATAAACGCTGTGTATCGCACCCAGTGTGTTTACATTGCACGAAACCCATCTTCTGCCCACATGATGTCCGAATCTAACGGAGTAAATCCTGACGATCCTACATATACATTATGGATTGCAATAAAGATTAATTGGATTTACAAAGTAGCCCGGTGACTACTTAACCCTTCGTAGGTATATCCGAGAACGTAGATCCACGCGAGACACAATGGTTTTTTAATTGTTTCTGTAATTACAGCATTCAACCGGTAAAACCATCAGCAGGGAGCCATCGGCTTGTTTGCCATCCAATTAAATAAAAAAGCAGCCAAGTGCGAGTCGGACTCGCACGAAGAGTTCCTTACCACAATATTTAACACTACCATTTTTTTTAAATACATATAAACATGGACATAAACCCACGCGTTCTTCCCATGGGGATAGGCAGAAACTATAGAACGCCACCTGCTACGCTAGTTACATACTCACTAAAAACACAAAACAAAACACATACACATAAAAATACTTTAGTAAAAAAAACGTTTTTGTATGGGGACCCCTTACATTTTTTACTTTATTTTATTTTAATTTACATATCGAGACCCCTCCGTGCGTCCGAAAGCACGATAAGCCGTTGGTCCCGGCTGTCATTCGTAGATCTTTGTTAGTCGCTACGGGTTGTCAGAAGCCCGAAAGTCTGACAACCAGTCTTACCAAGGGTTATCGTGTTACTCAGTAACTGGGTTGTGGAGGTCATATAGGCAGTCGCTCCATGTAAAGTACTGGTATTCAGCTGCATCTGGTTAGACTGGAAGCTGACCCCAACATCGTTGGGAAAAGGTTAGGCAGATTGATTTTATTGTTATTATTTGTTGTTATACAGGGTGTAAGGGACAGCGCTCCGCAGACTGATGGGGTGAATTCAGTATATCGTACTAAGATGACCGGTACATGAAATTATTTCAGGAACGTTATGGGAATCCAATGAACCTGATTTGTCGCGGCGGGGTGGACGGCCGCGTTTGCTGATTACAGGCGTCGTTCGTTAAAGAATTTCAACATCCATTGCCGGTTTTTTTTATTTTAGCTGTGTTACATTAATGGAGTACTGCGTACAGAGAATGTGATTTTACATTGAAATAAAGGCAAAGTAACTGAAATTACGATAAAAAAAAATACAATTTTCCTGAGAACATTTTCAGTGGAATATGATTCAAAATAAGGAGCTGAATGCACCCTGTTAATTTGCGGAGGGCTGTCCCTTACACCCTGTATACACTCTGTGAAATGTCAAGTGTCTACTTATTACGGTTTAAAAGATACAGCCGGTTGACAGACGGACGGACAGCGGAGCCATACTAAAAGGCTCCCATTAGCACCCTTTGGGTACGGAACCCTAGAATACTTAATCAAATCGGTATTCAGCGCCAAGTCATTTTTAGGGTTCCGTACCCAAAGGGTAAAACGGGAACCCTATTACTAAGGCTCCGCCGTCTGTCTGTCTGTCTGTCCGTCTGTCCGTCTGTCACCAGGCTGTATCTCATGAACCGTGATAGTTAGACAGTTGAAATTTTCACAGATGATGTATTTCTGTTGCCGCTATAACAACAAATACAATTTTTTTTTAATAAAATAAATATTTAAGGGCTCCCATACAACAAACGTGATTTTTTTGCTCGTTATTGCTCTATATTTATAACGGCAACAGGTAGACGCTTGAAATATTCACAAAATATGTAGATATATATTGACTTTAAAAATAAATGATTAAATTAAAATAAAACAGATATTTAAGGGGGCCTCCCATACAACAAACGTGTTTTTTGCCATTTTTATAGATAATGGTACGGAACCCTTCGTGCGCGAGTCCGACTTGCACTTGGCCTGTAAAACTTTATGCACAAGTAAAAAAAATACTGTACAAAGGCGGACTTAATGCCTGAGGCATTTTCTACCAGTCAACCTTAGGGTGATGCAGAGACAAAACATGGCAGGTGCAACATGGGGACAGATACTCGTAACTCGAAAATCTAAAATAAATACTATTACATAGTACATTCTTAGAAACAAAATAAAAAGTGTCAGGAGAAATAACGATTGGTGGAGGAGAAAACGAATCAACGCTATGACGATTCTGCCAACTTATATCCTCTCTTTCGCCGAGCGGCCTTAATGAGGCCGATGAAGCCGATGTCAATTATGCGGGATTCGCCAATCGGTCTGATTCAGTCCGACTGATTCAGTTCGTTCGTGGCGCACACCCATTTTCGCGCCAAATAGGCTGGTTCAGAAGAGGTTACCCTCTCATCTGTCAATTGACCTACATGAGGCCGATGTCAATTATGCCGGATTCGCCATCCGATCTGGTTCAGACCGACTGATTCAGTTCGTATAGTGGCAAATCCCCATTTCGCGCCAAAAAGCCGACACGAGAGAGGATATGAAGGAGCAGAGTTATATAACAAATTGCCGAACGACATTAAAGAGATCCAGTCCTTTACTCTATATAAAAAAACCTTAAAGCACCACAGCTTGAAAGACTTCTCTCGATTTTAAATCAGTTACCCACTTTTAAGTCAATGTTGTTTCTTTCATGTGTATATTTGCTTCTACTACATCAAATTATGACTTATTTATAATACATACCAAACTATAAAATACATTTAGGTACTATATCTTATCATCTCGAAACATTAACAAACTTAAAATCAAAAATCAATCAAAATCAAAAGTCATTTATTCAAACTAGGCTGAGAATCAGCACTTTTCGAACGTCAAAAATTACATGAGACAGTCCCCCAAAAACGCCCACCCTTCACCACTTCCTAGTGCTTTAGCTGGGAAGAAGAAGTGGCGCAACAAACTCCCCAGCAGCACAGCTGTCTTAAAAATATTGATAGCTTGCTACTACAATTGACTATGTGTAATTGCCATTGACTTGCCATCAAGAAGCTATATGTAATTGTACACTCACTTTTTCTTGTTACCCACAACATTGCAAGAAAAAAAAATATTTGTGCAGCTACCTACTACTGACTATTATAGATTATTTACGAGTACCTACCGTTTCTTCATAAGTTCCTTTAATTAGTACTAAGATTAACTTGTATTTCTCATGTCAAGTGAATTATGTTCTTTTTGAGGAATACATGTCTTAAACCGTAAACCGTAACTTCTTACGAATATATTCCCGTGCCTTCATTTTCTTGTTGAAGCGCTCTGTAGTAAGAACTATTTTCGTCATTTTCGTAGAGTAGTGTATAGCTTGGCTATTGGTACAACTATTTTCTCGGTATTTCCAGATGCAAACGTTGCCAATTGTCATGCAGTGTCGTGTGCGCATTCCCGTACATATTTTTATTGTTATTTTAATTTTTATTCAAAAGGAACAAAAATCTGCTACAATATAAAAGATAGAAACAAGAAATACACAAAAATTATAGACAATATTGCAGCCCACAACGCTTTTCACGGATTAACTATAGGATACAATACAGTGAAAATAATCGCTGGGGTTACAAATACAAGTTTTTTTTCTAACCTATTAAGGGGTCAAGCCCTGGTGACTCTCAATGAGACACAGTTTATTTATCTTGGCAGAACCACCTGAGCTTGAATTAACTATCGTGTGTACCATTTCTTGTTTATTGTACATATTATAGTAAACAATAAACAAGAAATGGTACAAAAAAGAAAAATACATAAAAATATTCAAGTAAGCTCTTTAAATATAACACTTTTCTTTTTTACCACGTTTCAACGTTTTTAATTACATCTACAGGATTATTTTATAAGTATGAATATCTAAACATGATAGAACAAAAAAATAATTAATTTGATGTTTTTTTTTGTGGGGTCATCGACCGCAGTTGTTGTAGTCACTTGAAATATCAGTTTAAAAAATCTTTTTTTTGTTTGTGTAAACTTCACAGACGTCATGAGTATCGATATCTAAACACGATAAAACATAAGAAAATAGTTTTTCTCAACTCATACTCCAAGTAACAACACTAACAGCGGTCATTGACCTCCCAAAAAATATTAAAATCTTTTTATTTTATCGTGTTTTGATTTCGATTTTTATCGCGTCTGCGGAGTTTAGGTAGTCAATTTAAATCAAAAACTTTTTACAGAAAAATAATAACCGACTACCTAAAATAACAACTACAAAGTGAAAAATAACTTTAATTTTCGGAAGTCGGTGTCTTTGGATCTGTATTTGAGTTTTTTACCACCGACTTCTGAAAATTAAAGTTATTTTTCACTTTGTAGTGTTATTTTTGGTAGTCGGTTATTATTTTTCTGTAAAAAGTTTTTTAGTTTTCACTTTTTAGTGGTTCAGTTTTGAATTTATCTAAGTTACAATAGCCTAATGTTAACTGCTCATCACCTTTTACAAAATATTACTCTTCCCGATGCTGGGACGTTGATTGTTGAGGAGTTCTCCTGGTAAGAATCAGGAGAACAACCACTCACCATATGCATAGTGACGAGCATAAATTGCTTAATCGCAACCCGATAAATAGGTACTCATTATTATATTGTTCCGGTGGCCATCTGTGGTCTCCATCATCATTTCCACTTCTCCAAATGGTGCTTTCGGAGAGCAAATGCACGAGTTACTATAAAAAATACACAAATCGCTATAGGTTTGCATATAAAATTTGAGGGTTTCCCTCGATTTCCATGGGATTTCGTCATCAGATTCTGATTTGGTGGCAATGGGACCGCCTTGGGAGTATACCCTTTCAAACAAAAAAAATAATTTCAAAATCAGTTCATAATTGACGGAGTAATCGCATAACAATTGAGAACCTCCTCCTTTTTGGAAGTCAGTTAATAGATATAGAGCCTCCTTGGTCTAGTGGTTGCAAGCACCACTGCTAAGCATGAGGTCCACGGTTCGATTCCCGGGTCGAGCAAAGTGTTATTGGGTTTTTCAACTGGAATTTCTCAGTAACAGTCCAAATACATAGCAATTAGGCTCATTCCGTATCTATTACATGGGACTTAAACATAACTAAATTGAAAATGTGGATGTACTACAGGTAGGTACACCTCTGCCCAACACTTCGGGGAAACAAGGCGTGAAGTTATTAATGTTCCCGTCGAATTTGATAACATGGTCAACTCTACCAGTGTCCTGAACTTGGGGACTATACTGAAGCGATCGAAATAGTAGATTGTGTCTTAAGGACCAAAATAATGTATTGAAGGCGAGAGTGATTGTTTGAATCCAGAGCGATGCGAGAGATTCTAGAGTAGAATCCTAAGCGTAGCGAGGGATTCAAAGTACCGCGCTCGAAATTAAATATTTTTGGTACCGTGTGTCACACTCTGCTTTTCATCTCCCTCTATGAGAAAAATAAATAAGAGAAGCTTTAAGTCGTGACGAATATTTAAATTTACCTAACCAAATTACAAAATATTAATATTAGATAATTATGTTTTCGCAATTTTGGAAGTTTATTGTAACTGTTTTGTTGGGAACAGAAAATGTCGTTGACTTATTTATCACTTGGGTATTCGTAATAACTTCAGACTCTATAATAAGTACCCGCGTATTTTTTTTTTAAATTTGGTTAACCAATGCCGCGTCGGCAGGTGCGCTTTTTTTGTTACCGACTATCGAAGCGAATTGCGATCGAACTTTTTAATTAAATAGTGTTCCAAAATCAAAAGACATTTCGTCACTGATATTAAGTGCGCTGGAATGACTCATTTTGCTCGCACTTATCGAGTAACCCTTCGGCTCTTTTCGAATAGATGGGATGAAAAAACGGAAAAAAAGTTGTAAAACCTGTATACCAAGGTTCGTCCAGATCGGTTGTAAAATACGACCTGTAGAGAATTAACAAACTGACAGAGAGGAAAGTAAATTTTTCCAGACTTGAAGCAGAGACGCTTCACTCGCTCAATTAATTATCGAATTTCCATCCAGACACAGGTATTAACAAAGCTGAGACGCCACACACCGGTGGCTAAACTAAAGTAAAATCAACAAGGTACGTTTAGAAGTATTTCATATTTTATACAAACATCAAAAAGCTCATGTCTGCTATAATAGCAGTGTCAACGACCTCTACATAAGAAGCAAGTGTACAGTCGGAGAAATTTTTCAAGCTAAGCAAAAAACACCCTACGCCGCTCCGAATTTTCGCCTGTTTTAGAATCAATTTTAAATAGTTATAAAATATGTCATAGATACATCCTTGTTTAGGAATGGTACATTTTGATACTAGTGGAGAATGTTTGTTATTGCATTCGAGGCGGAATTAACACCCGAGCTGTAGGCGAGGTTGTTTTTGAGCCGAGAACTGCAATAACAAATGTCCACGTGTATCAAACGACGTTTTTCAAAACACTTTTGAAGAAATAACATAAAAACAAGAAAAATATATTTGTCACGAAATAATAGGAAACTATGATTTAATTTTCTTTTCTTTCCACGCTTTGCTTTCGCCAGGTTGAAGGAGAAGCAAAGGTATAAAGCCGATAAACAGCCTAATATGAAAAATTTAAAATTCAAATATTTTTGAGTTTAGAACACAAATAAATGTTAATTTGTTCAAAAACATTTTTTATTGTAATAATTATGGTATTCTATTTATAAAAATTATTTAAATATTCCAAAAATATTAACGCCGCGCGCTGTAAAGACGAATCTTTGCCGAGATTTAAAAAAAAAAATCACCTCCGAATAGAGAGGACCGTCTTTGGCGCGAGCCGGTATGGATAGAGGCATTGAACCAATTTGGACTAAGTATAGGTATAAGTTATCTGTATCTGTACACACGTGTGCGGAATTTCTATTCCCACACACGTGTTGGAAAATAAAAAATCGCACGCGTGTGAAATACATTGCATTGTGAACCTAATCGTAGTGCGATATGAACCAGTTTTCGAGGAAGTGTATTGAAAAATAATGATCGGTTCAATGCACGATAAGTTGTACATTGCTCGATGAAAAAAAATCTGAAACAGGGTCGATTTCAAAACCATTTTTCGTTTCATTTCCTAATTACAGCACAAAATAATAAGAAAATCTTCGCACTAATATTATAAAGGCAAAAGTTTGTGAGCATGTGAGTGTGTTTGTTACTTCTTTACGCTCAAATGGTTGCACCAATTTTGATAAAATTTTGTATGGAGGTAGCTGACACCCTGGATATATGTTACTTTTTATACAGATATTCCCACGGGATCGAGACTTACGCAATTTGAACCACTGGACAACGAAAGTGGAAAACCCACGTGTTAAAAGACAGAAATCTTATCAAAGAAGGCTTAGTGTAAACGTTTCGGCAGGAGTGATTGGGAATCCAGGTAATTGTACTGCATTACCTGCCCGACATCCTCAATGGCGATAACTATTTGGAATTCTTACAATATGACCTGGCCGATTTAGTGGCCGCGGTGCCCGTATTTAATGAACATGATTGTGCCCATACCTAGTATTCCAGAATGGCGGCTATCCCGCGCATTGGCGTTTGTCTGTGAGAGAATAATCTCGACAATGTGTTCCCCAATGCGTGGATTGGGCGCGATGGCCCTATTGCATGGCCGCCACGTTGTCCAGACCTAACACCGTTAGAGTTTTATGTCTGGGGACGTGACAAAGACGACGGCACGGTTGGCGCAGTTAGTTAAGCGATTGACTACTGCGCTACGTGTCGCGGGTTCGATTCCCGCACGGAACAAATATTTGTATGACCTACAAGTAGTTGTTTCGGGTCTGGCTGTTTGTGTATGTGAATTTAAATGTTTGTAAACGCACCCACAATACAGGAGAAATTCCTAGTGTGGGGCAACGTTTAAAAAAAAAAAAAAAAAAAAAAAACTGGTTTACGCCACGGAGGTTCCAACTAGGAAGGTACTAGTCCAACGCATAGAAACGGTTTTCAATACCATTATGGAGGAAATACGACTTCGTACAGCAACTGACGAAATACAAAACAGATCAGAGAACAGTCGGGCCTGCATTCGCAACAGAGGCCAACAATTTGAGCACGATTTGTAAAAATTATGAAATAAATGTTAAAATTGCAATTTTTTTTTATTTCAAGTAAAGCCCACTAAAAAATAGAGATACGAGACAGGTTTTACCTTATAAGAGTGAGTTAAAAGATTGAATAGGTATGTCAGAAATAAGACAAGAAAAAAAAAAAAAACATAATTTTGAATATTAGCCATAAGTGACTATTTAAACTATATACTATTATACTCACAATTCTAGTAAATTTACAAAGTTGTCAAAAGATTTTTATGGCATGTGGTCTTTGAGTATATAACGTGTTTTTTTTGATATCCCATAACTCTAGGGTATGATTGAGGCCATATCAAAGAATCAACTGGCATAAATATGAGTTATGTTCCAATCCTTCGTTATTTTTTTTTTTCATTTTTCATACAAAATAATTCGGCAAAGTCACGATTATTAATGTAAAACACCCTTACGTGAAATATGACAACGTCGCATTTTCTTAGCTTTAAATATGAATGATTGGTTTGAATAAAAATGAATGACTTGTATTTATCAATGGAACTTAGATACCTAGACACATCGAGGGTCTATTTTGTACGGTGGGCAAACAGTAAAGATTCGTCATACTGGTGACAATTTTTGACCTAATTTAATTATGATTGATGATATCTCCGAAACGATGCATTTTTGGACCACCTATTCTAGGAGTTTTAGTATTATTTTTACCTACAGAATAGAACCCTAGAGTTATGGGATATAAAAAAAAACAGGTTGTATATACTCGTGGCACATCATTAGCAAGAGGATAGACTCGATAATTTTTGAGGGAGTTGGAAGATACCGGTCGCTTTTGTTGTTTTTTTAGCCATGTAAACAGCCTTAACATGTACAGCTTTAATTTTAAGTTTTACAATCATTTTCCGAAACTTTGCAAGTGCATAAAAAAAAATAGATGACTAATGTCACTAATTTTGAATTGATACACATCTGAATAAAATTAAAGTTCAGAACTACGCCTTATACTTTAAAAATAAAATTGTATTTGAATGTAAAATTTGGCTCTTTTTTTAATAAAACAATAAAAAGTCGATAAAAAGAATTCCGCAAGGCATGAGATGTGTTAAGGGGTCTGAAGGATAGCAGATGACCCCTTCAGTCGACCATTTAAATTTGGCACACGATGCACCAAACA
This sequence comes from Tiliacea aurago, assembly GCA_948098905.1. Classification (NCBI taxonomy): domain Eukaryota; kingdom Metazoa; phylum Arthropoda; class Insecta; order Lepidoptera; family Noctuidae; genus Tiliacea; species Tiliacea aurago. The sequence continues at coordinate 24,060,237 of OX402578.1, forward strand.
CCCTGTATACAAGTACATATATAATCAAAGCACTATTCTTCAAAGAAAGAAATACATTTTTTGGTTAAACATCGTTCCTCTGTAAATCCATGACATGCACTTCCCACGATAACAAGTGACAAAGTTTCGGACGTGTGCGTCGAGTCGCTCACAAAATCGATGACAAAAATCGCCGAAAAAATCGCTGCGATTATCGTAGCTACAAAAAGTCGCTCGTGGGAGAGCACTCTTAGAGTGACGTCAGATTAGATGACTCACATATAATGAAGCGCAACGGAGCGTATCGGCGCGAATTGCTTATATAACAAAAAAAAATGTCAAGGACCATCCCACGCTCCTCTTTCCGGGTCCTGATCATACAGTAACCTTTTTTCCTGTCCATTGATCACAAGACCAACAAATTATAAAGAAGTCAGGGGGCAATTCTCAAATTTAAAAAAATGGTTGCATTCTACTTAATTTAAGTCTAGTCTATGCCCAATGAGCTGTTCTTTTTTTTTTTATTATAATTATACTCAATTACTTACTGTTTATATTTAAGTGTTAGCTTGTCTATTTTCCTAACTTTAAAACGATTTATTTTAAAATTATAAAAAAAAACATTTCTCTACCTGTCAAAAATACCTCTGATTTTCTTAAATTTTCGGCATGTTTTTGACATTGATTGTTGTTGAGATGAGTTAGCGACTAGATTTTGAAAATTTTTGGCCTTCTGATCGTCATACCGTAGGTACTTATCAAAATCCGGTACCTCGGTAGTTAGGGGTACTTAAGATGCGAGCTCCCGGCTTACGCTACTCAGACACGTGTTCAGTGTGGCGTTCAAAAGAAGCGAATAAAGCCGACTTGAACATCTTAAGGCGGAGATTTCTTGAAAATGGTTAGAAAGGTGTTTTTTAAAGCAGCGTATCTCTTAAACCGTAAATATTTTTTCCAAAACAAAAAGAGTATGATATTTTCAAGTCTTTTGTGCATACGGTGATGGAACTCAAAACATAATTTAATACATCAAAAAAAATATTCAGAGACAACTCTTAATTATTTTTAAAAGCAGTTTATCCCTTCGTTAACAGTTATAATTACAATTAAAAGTAGGTATACCATAAAATTGCAAATGCCAAACTGCATCCGGTAATGGATTAATTTTTATTAATTCGTTAATATTATTATCTAATTTTATACGATTTGATTTGCATTTTTACGCCATACGTTGTGTCATCGCACATCGCTTTCTTTTGTATGCAATCTGACAGTGACAGCGGTTTACCTGTTGTCAGCGTCTTAACGTATGGTCTTAACTGTGCAATCTGCGCTTGGAGGTGAAGACATACTGAAGATGGTGTTTAGAAACGTTGCCTTTTGTTAGGTACTACGTTTTCTTTTTAAGTCTACTTAAAAGTAAGTCTACAAAAAAAGGCAGACACAGGTGCACCTGTGTCTGCCTTTTTGTGACCTCTCAATCAATCCTTTATTGAATTGCGAGCAGCCCTGCCTCTGCTTCGCAAGTTTTTTACGTCTTGACAAAGCATCGAGTTTTCTTTAAACACTTACCGTCACAACTAAGTACAGTCATGAGCACTAATTGCTCGTGGAAAAACGATTGCAACTTCGAGAAAACACCTATGTCATAATAGTTTGGGTTCCAAAATTCGTAGTAAAATAAAATTACAATCAATATAGTCGGAGGAATCACTTTTAAAAATTGCTAAGTATATACATATTAATGCTCGTGACTGTACCCAGAGCAACATTTTCATACATACAAGGTAATTTCGAAGTCTCGGTTCTCCGCCAGGTAACGATTCGGATGAGATCCGATGCAGCTCTCCAGAGTACAGATGAAGGAGGTTTAGAGCGCCTAAGGCACCCAACTGATCAGACAAACCATCTACATCAGAGAGTGTGTTCAGAGTGTTCGGATTTCTATACATTTTGATGTTAGTTTTGAGGTTTTTTGTTTCATGGACAGTTCCGGTATGAAATGTCTGTTTGATCAGTACCCTAATTCCATAACACAGTTTGAATCCGAATCGGAATAATTTTGAAGTATATTGCTTATCCATTGCTTTATAAGTTAGAAAAAACTGTCTGCTCAACAACTTAAATAACGCAATGAAATGTTGTTGAACTGTCAAATTGAAACCGATTCCTACTGATAGTGTGTTACGCAATTAGCCCTCTGTATAGCACAGACTACGATGCATTCATAAGAAATCATGGATTGCAGGGAAAAGACTGGGTAAACAGAGGAAGAGCTACTTCATACAAACAAATGTTAAGGAAGTCGCTGACAAGAGCATAACTCTTAGGCTTCCTGAACATGAGACCGGAGACGCAACGGCGCTCGCCGGACCGCACGTTTGTATAAACGAATAAATATCGCGCATACGCCGCACCATCGCCGCACCGCCGCATTTGAATATAATTATTATTTTGTGTGGCTTTTAGTGTGTGCTAAATAATAATTAATTAGTATTTAATTTAAATATTATTATATTTTAAATATTATTATTAATTAATTAATATTTTTTTTCTTTTATTTGTTTTCATTTTCCTCAGATACTTTTGGAACAGACCATACTGTTCTCATTAATTTCAAAGTTATTATATCCATCCAATGCTTATAGTATAGAGCTGGAGGTTGAATGAATAATGCACATCATTAACATGAAATTGATTAACTTCTGCAATTGATGGCCTTAATGAACGTCATTGCCCGAGAGTGGTTTCGGAACGATTCGCGTCACGAATTTTGGAATTAATTAACCACTCAGCTAGGTTATTCTGTAAAATTTAAGTTCAAACTTTTACATAAACTAAATGCTAGAAATGTTCAGTGCCCGCCCGCGTGAATGGGTAATTACCCTTACAAAAATATATTCATACAAGTAGGTAAGTACTGGCATTAATCTTAAATACAGGTAAATGCGGCTTAATGGTCGATTCGCACGAATTTATTCGACACTTTTAAATATTATGATTATTTCTACGCAATTCGCACGAAGTTAATTTATAAGTAGGCGAATCGAGAACTACAGAAATACGTAATATAGGCACTTTTGGCAAATTTTGCATTTTATGCAATAAACATATGAAAAAAGTACACTAGAACCTCATTTAACAATTATTTTTGTAAATATAAAAGAAAATATTGTGTGTGCCAATTGCCTTATTTCTGGAGTTGTCGATTCAACAAAGAAATTAAAATCGAATGAATCGCCTACAGAAAAAATCGCCCCGTTTTGTGCGAGTAAATACGTGCGAATCGACCAAAAAGCCGCTAATGCAATGTGACATTTTCATTATATTAGTTTTAGTTGTGTATTGCGCCGTGTGCCAAGATATTATTGGTAATGGGTAACAATTTAGCTGCTAATTTATTATGACAGCCAACATTGCGTAACAAAATTTTATTGCCTGCACTTAATTTTGACATTAGACAACTAGACGTGTAGATGACCGATGGAGTAAAGCCAAGAACAGGCCAAAAAAACCCTTAAGCACATCTTAAAGCACATTGGGCTAGCAATATACTCAACGATGCGGGACGCGCCTGGACGAGAGACACATTACCGTGGAGACTCGTAAGAAATATAGGAGAAGTATTATACACAGTGGCGTATCTACCGTCATATCAGCCGTATCAATGATACGGGGGGGCGTCTTAAATTGTTGGAAATTAAATATCTCCGTAACCAGAGGTTTCCCAGGTAAGGTCCAGTATAAAAAAACATAATCATAATAATGAGACAAACCGGTATTTTTACTGCCGAAAAACTTACCTGTACTACATTTGAAATAAGATTAGACATTTAAATAAACTTGTTAACAGTCCGTTCAACGGATTTTGACTTCTATTCCGTAGGCATAAGGACGCCATTAAAAGCAAAAACGTGGTTACAATACCAACTATTTATTACAGCTGCCATTTGTCATGCCACCAACGCAATAGACGTCAAAATCGGTTGCACGGACTGTAAAAAAGGTTTATTTAAATGTCTAATCTTATTTCAAATGGAGTATAGCAGACCAAAGTATCAGCATTACCATACAACGTGGCAATGCTGCCAGCCTTTTGGGCACTTTTCCTGTTGAAAGCGATGCGGAAGAATTTTTGATGTCCTATGATTATTTCCCCTTATTTTTAATATACTTGTACATATTATTATTATTTTAAGTCTGTTAGTTTTTAAATCATGTAAATATTTTAGAAATAAACAAAATCTTGTTTTTCCTAGCAGTAGATGACTTTGATGATGATGATGAATTTTGACTTTCGAGCTTTTGTTAAATCAAACTGTTTACTTGTTCTACGAATAGAACTACGACTAATATGAAAAGATATTATCATTTATGTTCATACGTGTTCTTGTCTAAAATCTATTGTTTTTATGCGGTGCTGCTTAGCCGCATAAAAACAATAGGTAATATGTTTTCAAAACAACATAGAGCACATCGCTAATAGATAATATTTCAAACTATTTTAGACAAGAACACGTATGAACATAAATGATAATATCTTTTCATATTAGTCGTAGTTCTATTCGTAGAACAAGTAAACAGTTTGATTAATGCTTAATCTTCTATATCTATACATATTATAAGTTAAAGTCGATTTTCTTGTCTGACTGTTTGACCGCATTGTTCTTCTGAACTATGGCTACGGTTTTTAAAGCGTTTTTTACAATCACTTAGAGAATGTATTCCGGACTAGCTGCTTCCGCCGTCCAAGTCTGGATCCCTTGGGAATAACCCAGCTCATTGTCTACCCATGTGCCAAATTTCAGCCGTTTTAGCGTGAAAGCGTACAAACAAGCTGCGCCCCGCGGTTTCACCCGCGTAAGTCTCGATCCCGTGGGAATATCGGAATAAAAATTAGCCTATATGTTAATCATGGGTGACAGCTACCTCTAAACAAAATTTTATCTAAATTGGTCCAGCCGTTTGAGCGTGAAGACACACATACACTCACACACTCAAAAAACACACACATACACTCATACACTCCCAAACTTTCGCCTTTATAATATTAGTGTGATTAGTGTGATATAAAATATTGGGGTAGATGTCCAGCAGTGGACGTCTTTCGGCTGGAATGATGATGATGTTGAATATATACAGGATTACTGGTAACTCGACGTATTCCTTACAGGACGTCATAGTAGGGTTAAAATGCAACAAATTAAGCCACCAAATGTTCTACCGAAATTCTGTAGTTTTCGAGTTTTTTTTATCATAACAAAAATTACGAAAAAATAAATGTTTAATTAGTGATCGCTGCCAACGTTTTAGGCATTTTGGAACTTTTAATTATTAACGAAGATCTGCTACGGCATCAGCTATGATAATAACTTAAATGGCAGTATAGTCGCGCCGTAAATCAATTTTAAATCTGATTTTTCATGAAACAAATAATAACCTAATAAATTCAAACACTGGCAAGCAGGTGGGTGTTGGGAGAAGGCAGACAATGCCTTGTTCTGGCCCCCCTAAATGGGTCCAGGGACGGCGGACTTGGGGACTTCCGCCTCCACCTATTACACTGGACCCCAGGTGGCGGCGCGTAGTGTTCCACGCGCGCCCCTTTCAGACGTGTGTGTCCCCCTCCCCCCCCCCGACTTGAGGTGGCCCGCAGAGGCGGGCTGGCACTAGCCGGGGATTGCGGAAGTAATAACAGATCCCAAAATCCCCGGTGCAAGTGTGAGAAGAGAACACTGGGGTGGTTTGTAGCCAGTAAGAATCTGACCACATACCCCTCCGCCACAAATCCTCCGATTTTTCAACCCAGAAACAAAAAAAAATAAAAAAAAGTCCGCAGTTGTATAATCCCTATTTTCAAGTAACCTCACAGCTGAACACTGTCTCATAAGGCGACGATAACCGACTTTTAATGATTTTATACTGAAGATCACGTTTATACGAGTAGTGTTAATGATTTGAAAAATATATATGTTAAATTAGAGCATTTTTTCAATAACTTAATATGTGAATATTTTAGATTATGTTTATATTACATAGTGAAATTAATTTGTAAAGTTATGTCTAACGCGGATAAAAAACTGAGAATGGCGCAAAATCTACCAAGCGTATTTTTTTGAAACCTTCACCAATTTAAAGGTAATTTAATTATTGATCTTTTAATATACGCGTTTTATTAAAATACTTGTTGTTTTGTGTATAATAAATTAATAATGCGTCAAATTGGGGACAGCGCTCCTTGATGGGCGAGTCCTATTACTGGCTGAACGTACGACGCGTTGCGTGAGCTCAGTACAAAAAACGCAAGCTAACCACTCAAGGTCACTGGCATATATCTGCGTGTTAAGATACAAGTTATCCTAGTTTAAGAGGCAGGGCTCACAATATCTGTATACAGACTTCTGCAGCGTAGTTAGCATCTTATTAATCAGTGTTTATTTGTGACAATAAACTATTATTATAATATTTAACTTATATAAAAAAGTCGGTTAATAAATAAACTTTGATGTTTTATCAAGTAGTATAAACCGTGCGAGGCAGGGGCGGGTCATTAGTTTAGCTATAAATAATAGCAAGGAGTCTTTATCTTGTTTTCCATCAGCTTGTTTGTTCTAACTACTGTCAAAACAACAACTTTGTTTGTCGAATTTAAACTTTTGCTATTTTCATGCAGTATTCTCCGATGAGTTACACGCAAGTTTTTTTTTATATCAGCGTGACTTTTATCGGCGTAATAATGTAATCTTTTTTAAAATTAAATAAAGGCTTCTACATACCAGCGCGACTTGTCGCGCGACGCGACACGGCACAAAGGCCCCGCGTGTCGCGGGACGAGCGGTGCCTTTGTGTCGCGTCGCGTCGCGCGACAAGTCGCCCCGGTATGTAGAAGCCTTAAAGCGTTTTTATACAAATGACCACCTCTTTGGTGTAGGTGCAAGTCCATGCTTTTGCACTATACACCTTTTGAAATAAGATTAGACATTTAAATAAGCCTCTTTTACAGTCCGTTCAACCAATTTTGACTTCTATTTAGTTGGTGGCATGCCAAATGGCAGCTGTAATAAATAGTTGTTATTGTAACCATGTTTTTGCTTTTAATGTCATCGTTATGCCTACGGAATAAAAGTCAAAATCGGTTGAATGGATCTGTAAAAAAGTTTTTCTAAATTTATAATCTTATTTCAAATAGAGTATAGGTATGTAACATACTAAGAAAGCTTGAAAGATTTCTCTCGATTTTAAATTATTTACCTATTTATATGGTCAGTGTTATTTCTTTGATTTATTAATTTGGAATCAATAAATCAAAGAAACTTAATACAAAAAAAAATAACATATTTAAAATACATACGTAGCCGCGTAGTTCAGAAAAAGTTATATCTTTTCATTCGTATTCGTAGCACGGGTATAGAAGAACTGCAGATACTTGTATTCAGAACACAAGCTGTGCAAAAGCGTTCGAACAAAGTGCTACGTATCTGTATTATATAAAACTTTTCCAGCATTTGGATTGTATGCAGTTTGCAAATTATAGTGTCTGACTGTGAAAAAGATGTAAGTACGTATTACAAACGTAATAAGAAAAATGTCACGTTATGAACCATAACTACTTTCTTGTCCATGCATTTTCTCATATTTTCTGAAAGAATTCTTACAAAATGAATACCTACCATGTGAGTATTGTACATTTATTTGAGACAGGAAAATAGTTCCGAAAATGTTCAGGAGTAAACCATGATTACCTGACTTCTGTGGAAAGATTAGAATCTTGTGTAAATAGGACACATATTGACTAGGTGTAGGGTTCTAAATAGTACATTTTGTTACAAGTACAAATGTCCACGTGTATCAAACGACGTTTTTCGATACACTTTTGAAGAAATAAAATAAAATAATGAAAAATATTGTTGTCATGATTTATTAGGAAACTATGATTTAATTTTCCTTTTTTATATCCGCGCTTTGCTTTCGCCAGGTGTAAGGAGAAGCAAAGGTATAAAGCCGATAAACAGCCTAATATGAAAAATAGAAAATTCAAATATTTTTGAGTTTAGATCACAAATAAATGTTAATTTGTTCATAAACGTTTTTTTTATTGTATATATAATAATCATGGTATTCTATTTATAAATATTATTTAAATATTCCAAAAATATTAACGCCGTAAAGACGCATCTTAGCCGAGATTAAAAAAAAAATCACCTCCGATTAGAGAGGACCGTCTCTGGCGCGAGACGGTGGGGATAAGAGGCATTGAACCAATTTGGACTAAGTATAGGTATAAGTTATCTGTGGCAATTTTTATTCCCGCACACGTGTTGGAAAATAAAAATCGCACGCGTGTGAAATACATTGCATTGTGAACCTAATCGTAGTGAACTTTGAACCAGATTTCGAGGAAGTGTATTGAAAAAAATATAACCCTACACCTAATCAATGCCTGTATCATTCTTAACCTCACGCATACATTCTGATTCATTCGTGTTCACTTTCACACACATTCACACAGCATCACATTCGCACCCACTCACTATCACTCACACACTCGCAAGCCTGCGTGCGTGCTGCATGTTTAGCTATAATTCTCTCTTTTTTTTTATTAAATATTGTTTAGTACCTACATTTGCATAAAATAAGTAAATGATACTTATTTCAGTTAGGTAACAGCGAAGTCTCCTAACACAGGCTTATCTGCTTAAAAGGACGCTTCAATCACTAGTTGTTAAGGTTTACTTGTTAAAATAACCATTTTTTTATATATTTTGTGTTTTAGGAGCCAATAGTTCCTTTTGCATCTATTACTAATATTAAGAGTTAAAATTTGTGAGTTAGTATGTAGGGGGTAGTCTTCGGATCTAACTACTGATCCGATCCCAAAAATTATTACGTCACGCTTGTGAATTCGCGGGTAAGTGCGGCTAGTAATCAATATTCATATTCTGTACAATTAATTGTAACTAATAATAAAGTAACGTCAGTTTTTACCAATATAACTTATATAACGTTTAGGAATGTATGTATCTACAATCATAATAAGCCCCTCTTACTTAAAGTTAATCTGTTCAAATGTGTCAGTACATCTCTGCCTACCCCGTCGGTGAAAACAGGCCTGATATTATAATATGTTAAGAGCGTTTACACCTTACAGCATTTCACACAAACTTTCAAGTCCTTGTTTTTCGAAATGACTGAACCGATTTTAATGAAAATTCATACGCATAGGCAGGATATAAAGGTCCTAAAAAGTTAGTAAAGAAGATACAGCCAAATTAGACCGATTTTAAATTTTCCATAGAAACAGAGATTTCCAGTTATCAGTTTGTAAATAAGACATTTCGAAAATGTTCTTTACTAAATTTTTAGACCTTTGTATCCTGCTTATGCGTATGAAGTTTCATTAAAATCGGTTCAGTCATTTCGAAAAACAAGGGCTTGAAAGTTTGTATGAAATGCCGTAAGGTGTAAACGCTCTTAATTTTAATTCATGCTTTCTCAATGCTGTCTGTTCTATAACGGGGCGACTTATTTATTTATTTTCGTAAAAGTATGTAAGTTTCGTGAAAGTAATTTACGGAGGCTGTTGTATTTCTTGGCTATTTTTCACGCGTCGGCACTTAGCTGGGTTTAGAATAAATATTATTTTGTTTATTTGATAATATTTATTACACTAAAATAATGGTCCGAGATATTTTTGCAATATTTTCTGAGTATGTTAATAAAGTTGCTTGTTTTATGTTAGTTTATGATGTCATCTTAGAGAAAAGCATTTTTACGACACGGGGTGTCTTGAAATTGTTTATTATCAAATTCAAATTCACTTGAATATAAAATACAATGAACGATAAATGATAAAATATTTTATTTACGTTTGTCCACGAGGAGCTCGTGGCTAAGCAATAACAGGCGCATGAATCGATCCATCAGGTTAAGCAACGCTTGCCGGGGTGGGTCCGTGGATGGGTGACCATCTCCACATACCGAAACTCCTCGGTGCCTCGGAAAGCACGTTAAGCCGTTGGTCCCGGCTGTCATTCGTGGTTTTTAACAGTCGTTACAGATCGTCAGAAGTCCGAAAGTCTTACCAAGGGGTATCGTGTTACCCAGTTACTGGGTTGTGGAGGTCAGATAGGCAGTCGCTTCATGTAAAATACTGGTATTCAGCTGTATCCGGTAAGACTGGAAACGGACCCCAAAATAGTTGGGAAAAGGCTACAAAAACAAACACGTCATCTAATTATAAAACATATTTAATTTTGACGTGTTCGTCAAAATTAAATATGTTTAAAAATTAGATGAGTTCAGTGTTGAAGGACCTGACTACTGTTAAAAGAAAGACTGACACAAACTCAATTAAAAGAAGTATGAAATTCGAAGGACTTTACATTCAGCGGAAACTGCGAACGTCAATACTTTGATATATATACCTTATACGAGATATACGTTCCAATAGTTTTCACAAGTGAATATGCTATAATAATAATAATAATAATCCATTTATTTCAGGCTACGCAGGCCTATAGATAAATACCTTAACCTAAACATACATATTTTTACTATAGTAACATTAACCAAATTAAACTACATATAAACACACGTTGTCGGCGCGTAACCGTCCTCGGAAACGTCGATATACGAGTACGACACCTTTCGGCCAAAAGTCCTCTTTCAAGCAGGTCTGTAGATGGTTGGTTGGGATTCGTACCACAAATGACTTAAAGTTGATGTTGTGGCGCGATTCCAACCTTTCGACCCTCAGAATCCAGTTGGTCTTCACTTTCACATACTGCACGACTTCTTCGATCGTCGTGGAATGGTGCAGACGTGAAATGTACAGGTGCGTCGTAGGCACAGCAGGGCGCAGCAGCATGTTGGGTATACTCGGTGCGGTACCGCACAGGTTACGAGAACAGGGCTTCTTCTTCTTCCTTTCCACTTTAGTGAAACCCTCCTCATCCACCTGGCTCGTTCTTGGAATGGAGCTACGGACCGCAGTCAGGGCTGCTTGAGCACCCATTTTCATTTTATCCCCTTTTCTGTTTTGTCGCTTAGGCTGCGACGCATCAGATTTGCCGGCAGTGACAATGGCAGCGTAGGCACGTTTAGGGGTCGACGTACCAACACGTGACGTTTCCGCAGCCGGTGTTGTGGCGCGGGCGACGGCGGCGGCGGGCGGCGCTTGCTCAGCATTATCTGCAGCTCGTGACGCCCTTGTGTTCGCCGATCCAAAACTGCCGACGGTGCTATGCAATGCACATCTATCTGGGTAATCAGCCTCACTGCAACTTTGCACATACAGGCTACTTTTTCACCAAAAGAGAAGAAGATTGATGTATATTCCATAAAATCAAGTAAACCTCAAGATCTACATAAAAACCATAAATACTGATTGATTACGTTTCAAACAGTAAAGAAGGAAGGTACTCAAAAATATTCACTTAAGTTTATATCATTTATTCTCATAAAAGACAAAAAACGCCACTTACATGAGAACAGACAAGAAACATTCAGGAAACTTATGTTAGGTAACCGTCACCAAAGTATATGTAGTTATAGTATTATAATTATATATTATTCTATGCTCATTCAGCAGTTCAACTCTCAACGAAAAACATTGGAGGAAAACATTGGATAAAGAACATTGGAGGACTTTAGTCAAGGCCGTTTTCAGTTATGTGTTTAGATAGCCGAGACTTAAAACTGCTGAGAGAGCCAACACTTTTTATATAAGTGGGTAAATTATTAAATAGTTGTGCTCCTTCATAAGTGATATTTTTTCTAGCGTAATTAGTGCGTATTCTTGGCAAAACAAGTAGACTTGGTCGACGAAGACTGCGTTTAGTAATTTGAGATTTTGTTGTAAATGATAAGTTAGTGTGGATGGTTCTGTCCATAATTTTCCTAATGAGAACGCAAGTATTATATGTATAGAGTTGTTTGATATTGATAAGTTTTGTTTCCTCAAAAATTTTACAAGTTGGTGTTAGGTATGGATAGCGAAACAATATCTTTATGAGCTTATTTTGTACTCTTTGTAATTCTTGCAATTTTTATGAGATATAACAGATGCGACTTAATATGAGAATTATAAATAGTATAACGTATCTTTTTAGGTATGCACTGGTTTATACTGTGAAGTGATCCTGTAAGTGATGATAGTTTATTTTTAATATGGTCTATTTGATTGTGCCATGTTAAGTGATGATCTATTCTCAAGCCAAGATACTTTTCGCAGGTTTTTTGATCTAGTGGGATGTTATCAATAGTTAGTGTGTCGTACTGCGGATTTTTTTTTATTCTTAGCTCTAAAGACAACGTAACAAGTTTTGGAAATATTTATGGTTAGTAAATTATATTTGAACCATTCGAATAGGACATTGAGATCTTCTTGGGCTTTTGAAATAATGTCGTGCATGTTGGCTCCGAAATAAAATAAGCACGTATCATCTGCATATAAAGTTATATGACCATGCAGATTTAGTTCTGTGATGCTATTTATGTAAATCAAGAACAATAGCGGCCCCAATATAGACCCTTGTGGGACTCCGTATGTGATCGGCAATGTACTACTCTCAAAACCGTCCATTTTAACTATCTGAAATCTATTGGTTAGATAAGATTTTAGCATTTTCAGTGCATTGCCTTTGATACCTATGTTTTCTAATTTTTCTAATAGTAATTGGTGACTTACGGTATCAAAGGCTTTCTTCAAATCAATGAAAACACCCAGCACATACTGTTTTTTATCGATATTTTCTTTTATTTTTGTTGTTAAATCAATAGTAGCTGCAGTTGTGTTGTTTTTAGCTTTAAAACCATACTGACGATCAGATTTTAGGTTAAATGAGTCAAGATATTTAAGAAGACGACTATGCAGTATTTTCTCTAGAATTTTTGACAAAATGGGTAACACAGAGATCGGACGATAGTTCCCTGGATCGGTTTTTGGTCCCAATTTATAGATAGGTGTTACCTTTGCGAACCTTTGTTTCACTTAACTTGAGTTGTGGTGGTGAATAAATGATGTGGTGGTGTGATGTGTGTGTGATCCTTCATTCTGTATCACAATCGGACCACTGTTTGTAGAATTATACATGGAGTAAGTAATAAGAATGGAGTGCCAAAACTGAAGGGTGAACGCTTCCTAGGCAAGTTTCTTCAAAAGTGACTACAAAAAGTTATCATCATTTCAGCCGAAAGACGTCCACTGCTGAACATAGGTCTCCCCCAACAGGGGGGGGGGGGTTGCCATAATCGCCACGCTTGGCGCCTCGGGTTGGCGATCGCAGTATGGTGTTCAAATCCATAGAGAACGCTGCTGCCCATTCTCTAGTAATAAGTCCCTTAGTCGCCTTTTAAGACACCCACGGGAAGAAATGGGTTACTGCTGTTCTTACGTCCGGCACCAAACGTTCGGTTCCAAAAAGGAGCAAAAAGTTATAGACTATGTATAATAATCACAATGTTTTCTAAAGAAATCTGTAGGAATTGTGTTATTGCCTTTTGCCATTTGGCATTCTCCCAAAATATCACGTAGATATATTTTGAGACACATGTTAAAACTAAAGTTTTCTTGTTAGGCTAAGCGTAAACGAGCCACCAGCTCCAGCAGTACTCAACACCCGCAGCAAAAGGCGACAGCCACCGGTGGTTGTGGCTCGTATGCGCTTACCCTTAGACTACTTATCGCGTCACTAGCACTGCAGCTGCTTATAATAAAGTGTGTTTTACAGGCGGCAACCGATGGCCATGCATCACCAAAGCGTTAAGCGTCGAACTTGAAATTCTTTTTTAGTAAGTTTGAAAAAGACCGTCCTTGGTCTATAAACAAAATGCATCAAATATCAGTCGAGGCGGAATACATTAAGAATTCAGCAAACCAACCTGAGGGGTTGTTCTTGCAGCGGATGTATGGCCCGGGTGGGCGTCACAAACAAATACTCTACACACGCCGATAACGGCTGCCAAATCTTGAGCCCTCCATTCTTTCTTATGTCGTGTACCATTACTAATGTAAATAGGACCGGGGTATCGGGTAGGCCTGATTCGTTCCTCTCGGTATCCACTAGGTGTGCTTTACTGCCTCGTTCGTGGCGATTCCCTTTTTAATTAAACCTATTTGTTGAAGGTTTGGAGGTGAGGCAAAGGTTGAACGTGTATGAGTGTGTAAATGCGTATTTGTGTGTAGGGAGTTATGTGTAGTAGTTACAATGTCTGTTTATGTTAATCTCTGCATATTTCAAAGACACATAGGTACATATACAAACTCACGTCTAATTCCCATAGGGGTAGGCAGTAACTACAGAACTACACCCGCTACAATCCTTACATACTCCTTTTGCTTCGTTTACGTTCATAGATCTGGTCAAACACGCACGCTGGTTGCGAGTACAACGCACCTGGACCTTTCTGAAGAACATCACCAATAAGGTCAGTATGTCCTAGGGCGTCCCCTCCCGGCGTTTCCACTTACATCTGCCTCGTAATTACCTTTTGTTATTCGCCTTTCATGCATCATCTCAACATGACCAAACCAAGCATACTTTTCAAATAATTCAAAGATTTTCTTCTATTACCTACTGTGTTTATTTCATGATGACATAAATGACATCTGTTAAAACATTGAGACGTTAATCGAAAGGTATATAATCGATTATTTATTGATAGTTTTTCAATACAAATAAAAATAGGTGTATGTACATAGCGTAAACTACTTATACTTAAATAACTAACTATTTAAACAAATAAAACAATAAAATATATATGCGCCATTTTTGGCGCGAAACGTCTGTCTGTCACGTCTGGACAATGGAGAGGTTAACTAAACACACAAATAAAAAATATGGCGTCGAAATATTCCTTCGCATCGCCGCCGCCGCCGTCGACTGGTAATGTGTGCCCAAAGAGCTTATAAGGCAGTCTTAGCCATGTTGTGTTGCAATGTGTAGCCATGTTGTATGGCAATGGTTACCCATGTTGTATGGCAATGGTTAGCCATGCTGTATGGCAATGCTTAGCCATGTTGTAAGGCAACACTTAGCCTCTGGATTATTGATTTTTTTGTTAGAATCATCACAAAGTTAACACCTTCGTCTCAGATTATAGAAAGAAGCAGATAGCGCGGAACACCGAGAGTGCGGCCAACAAAGCAAATACAAATTCTAAAGCAAATACAATCTTGAGTCAGTACAGCACGAATCGTCACACCGTTAGTGCCTACGTCACGGGCTCTAACAGATAATTTCACAATATTGCCGTCTTGTATTTTTAAACATTGTAAAAACTGTTCACGTGGCTGTTTCGCACACATGTCTACAAACGGGCCTCACTTTATTGTTCCGCGCGGTCTATCTGCTTCTTTCGTTGCATAATCTGAGATTTTTAAGGAAACACTAATATAAATTAGAGCCATGGTTTTATCTTACCGGTTGTGGTTATTTGGTTTTGTTTTATATTATTATTTAATTTATACGTTACTTATATAATGTTGCTACTCTGTGGTAAAGGCAAAAACGGTGTTGCGGGTGTTGAGTACTGCTGGAGCTGGTGGCTCGTTTACGCTTACCCTTAGACTACTTATCGCGTCACTAGCACTGCAGCTGCTTATAATAAAGTGTGTTTTACAGGCGGCAACCGATGGCCATGCATCACCAAAGCGTTAAGCGTCGAACTTGAAATTCTTTTTTAGTAAGTTTGAAAAAGACCGTCCTTGGTCTATAAACAAAATGCATCAAATATCAGTCGAGGCGGAATACATTAAGAATTCAGCAAACCAACCTGAGGGGTTGTTCTTGCAGCGGATGTATGGCCCGGGTGGGCGTCACAAACAAATACTCTACACACGCCGATAACGGCTGCCAAATCTTGAGCCCTCCATTCTTTCTTATGTCGTGTACCATTACTAATGTAAATAGGACCGGGGTATCGGGTAGGCCTGATTCGTTCCTCTCCGTATCCACTAGGTGTGCTTTACTGCCTCGTTCGTGGCGATTCCCTTTTTAATTAAACCTATTTGTTGAAGGTTTGGAGGTGAGGCAAAGGTTGAACGTGTATGAGTGTGTAAATGCGTATTTGTGTGTAGGGAGTTATGTGTAGTAGTTACAATGTCTGTTTATGTTAATCTCTGCATATTTCAAAGACACATAGGTACATATACAAACTCACGTCTAATTCCCATAGGGGTAGGCAGTAACTACAGAACTACACCCGCTACAATCCTTACATACTCCTTTTGCTTCGTTTACGTTCATAGATCTGGTCAAACACGCACGCTGGTTGCGAGTACAACGCACCTGGACCTTTCTGAAGAACATCACCAATAAGGTCAGTATGTCCTAGGGCGTCCCCTCCCGGCGTTTCCACTTACATCTGCCTCGTAATTACCTTTTGTTATTCGCCTTTCATGCATCATCTCAACATGACCAAACCAAGCATACTTTTCAAATAATTCAAAGATTTTCTTCTATTACCTACTGTGTTTATTTCATGATGACATAAATGACATCTGTTAAAACATTGAGACGTTAATCCAAAGGTATATAATCGATTATTTATTGATAGTTTATCAATACAAATAAAAATAGGTGTATGTACATAGCGTAAACTACTTATACTTAAATAACTAACTATTTAAACAAATAAAACAATAAAATATATATGCGCCATTTTTGGCGCGAAACGTCTGTCTGTCACGTCTGGACAATGGAGAGGTTAACTAAACACACAAATAAAAAATATGGCGTCGAAATATTCCTTCGCATCGCCGCCGCCGCCGTCGACTGGTAATGTGTGCCCAAAGAGCTTATAAGGCAGTCTTAGCCATGTTGTGTTGCAATGTGTAGCCATGTTGTATGGCAATGGTTACCCATGTTGTATGGCAATGGTTAGCCATGCTGTATGGCAATGGTTACCCATGTTGTATGGCAATGGTTAGCCATGCTGTAAGGCAACACTTAGCCATGCTGTAAGGCAACACTTAGCCATGTTGTAAGGCAACACTTAGCCTCTGGATTATTGATTTTTTTGTTAGAATCATCACAAAGTTAACACCTACGTCTCAGATTATAGAAAGAAGCAGATAGCGCGGAACACCGAGAGTGCGGCCAACAAAGCAAATACAAATTCTAAAGCAAATACAATCTTGAGTCAGTACAGCACGAATCGTCACACCGTTAGTGCCTACGTCACGGGCTCTAACA
The DNA here is from genome assembly GCA_948098905.1 of Tiliacea aurago. Classification (NCBI taxonomy): domain Eukaryota; kingdom Metazoa; phylum Arthropoda; class Insecta; order Lepidoptera; family Noctuidae; genus Tiliacea; species Tiliacea aurago. Next base: position 24,077,411 of record OX402578.1, read on the forward strand.
GATAATTTCACAATATTGCCGTCTTGTATTTTTAAACATTGTAAAAACTGTTCACGTGGCTGTTTCGCACACATGTCTACAAACGGGCCTCACTTTATTGTTCCGCGCGGTCTATCTGCTTCTTTCGTTGCATAATCTGAGACCTACGTACGAGTATATTCATTCCAAGTGAGTTTTGAAAGTGACATTATTAAAATACTTTGACCCTCATTTCAGGGAAATTATTAAGAAGATTAAAAGTGAAATGCATTCTAAAAAGTTTTGCAAATTGGGAATTTCTTGGAAAAGTAATTTCTTCGTGCTGACACCTTTGGATTCTCGCAAAATGAAGATAATATATGATGAATGGGGTGAAGTAGCCTCCCAAATAAGTCATTTTTTAATAGCAATTTTCTTAAAATTTTGATTGTTGCAAATATTCATTGTTTAGAATATAACTGCGGAAAGAAAATTGAAAAGCTTCTGCAAGATGCATTTTCTCGTAGAAAAATATTTTGCATAGTCTGCGGGTTACCAAGCAACAACCGAGCAATTAAATTCTATTCCCATTCTACCAAAATCTTTTCATGTAAACAAGGATAGAGCATTATATCGTTGATATATACTAAAATGACAAGAATATCAAGAATAGAATGCTCCTGCTCTTGGTCTGGTCCTATGTTCATCTAGTTCTAGTACTAAACCCACCTTAACAAAATTGATGAATCATCATTTCAGCCGAAAGACGTCCACTGCTGGACATAGGCCTGTAAACGATCTTTCTATAAATGCAGTCCGAGATGATATTATTATTTGAACTTGATTTTTTATGTAAAAAATAAGCTCTAAGCTGTACAAACCTGCTTTTAGATGACACATAAGTATTTTTTTTATTATTATTATCTATTTATCTCGGTTCAGACTGATGTTAGGTTCATCATCATCATTTCAGCCGAAAAACGTCCACTGCTGGACATAGGCCTCTCCCAAAGGGGGGGTTTCCCATAATCGCCACGCTTGGCAGGCGGGTTGGCGATCGCAGTATGGTTTTAAAATGCGTAGAGACCGCTGCTGCCCATTCTCTAGTAAAACCCTTAGTCGCCTTTTACGAGACCCACGGGAATAAATAGAATGGGGCTATTCTTTACGTCCGGCACCACACAGGCAAGATTTCAGGTTATATGTTACCGCATATTAACTTTCGTACATCATAATTATTATTCTGCATCTTATTAATAATGTTTGATTGATGGCCTAGATAAAAATTTAATTGCAACATTTTTGGTCATTCGCGTTTGAGGTTAAAGAAAACGGGCATTATTTATCAACACTAGTATCCAGGTACCTATTAAATATTTCATCAAGTAAGTAATGAAAGCTTTAGCAATACATCGTAGAAGCTCCATGGTTTATTTAGTAACATAGAAATAGCTGCACCAATATTTACTCGCGCGGTGCCGCGTCGAACTAAAGTGATATACTATATGAGTCAGCAGTACCTGTGACGCACACCTCCGTATTAGAAACATTGGAAGATTGCTACCTTCGTCTACCTATACAACATTATTTTTAGTATATACGAAACCTGAATATAGTTTGTTCAGAATAAGGAACTGAATCGATTCCAATGATTTTTACACCATGTTATATTTTGTCCCAAAAATATTTAAGTGAGTGTGCCCAAGAACTCCACGACCTCATTCCACCGGCCCCCTTCTATTATCGGACATCTAGACGCACTGCAGGTTACCATCCCTTCCTTGTTGCTATTCCACCAATTCGCACTAAGCGTTTCCAAATGTCTTTTCAATACACTTCCTCGAAAACTGGTTCATATCGCACTAGGATTAGGTTCACAATGCAATGTATTTCACACGCGTGCGATTTTTTATTTTCCAACACGTGTGCGGGAATAAAATTGCCACAGATAACTATTACCTATGCTTAGTCCAAATTGGTTCAATGCCTCTATTCGCACCTCTCTATTCGGAGGTGTTTTTTTTTTAAATCTCGACAAAGATGCGTCTTTACGCCGTTAATATTTATAGAATATTTAAGTAATGTATATAAATAGAATATCATGATTATTACAATAAAAAAAACGTTTATGAACAAATTAACATTTATTTGTGTTCTAAACTCAAAAATATTTGAATTTTAAATTTTTCTTATTAGGCTGTTTATCGGCTTTATACCTTTGCTTCTCCTTCAACTTGGCGAGAGCAAAGCACGGAAAAAAATCATAGTTTCCTAATAATTAATGACAAAAATACTTTTCCTTATTTTATTTTATTTCTTCAAAAGTGTATTGGAAAACGTCGTTTGATACACGTGGACCTTTGTTATTGCAGTTCTCGGCTCAAAAACAACCTCGCCTACGGCTCGGGTGTTAATAGGCTGAGTTGATTGATTGATTAACACGCACAAGAAATACAAAAATAGCATTTAAAACTAACAATATACAACAAAAAAAACAATCAAGACTTGTGCGATGGCAAAAAGGCTCCTCATCTCAGCATGATGCTACGATATAACGATATAAAAAGAAAAAATACCACAGCGCTGGTATTCTGATAGGACCCGCTGTGATGCCACGACCACTGTACTGTGTACTAAGAGTATCTGGGCTAAGCCATACATGACATGGACTGGACATGGCGAAACTATAGGGCTCAACGCAGACAGAGAGGAATATTCCTCGCGCGGTCTCGGGCATTTTCTTTACGGATCGCGTATGATTCCCGCGTATCTTCGAGGACGCGCGAGCATTTTTGGTCATGTTCAAACATTTATGCACTTAATTTTAATAATTTTAATGTTTATTTTCAAGTGCGTTAATAAAATCCTCTCCGCTGCGCTCCGTTCTGTCTGCGCTGAGCCTTAGGGTTCCTTGTTGACTACGGAACCCTAAAAACCTAAGCTGTTACTGAATACGTACCTATGAAAAAGAGCTTTCTGTAGTAGGTTAATTTGGCAGGTACTTGGAAAAGTTGATTGGTTGAGGGTGCTGTTGATTTATAGTAAGAATTTTAAAGAGCGACCGATCGCAGGATCCTTTTTAGGGTTCCGTAGCCAAATGGCAAAAAACGGGACCCGTATAGATTCGTAATAATAATAACGTAATAATAACGTTTATTGTGTCCAAAAAATTATACATAAACAATTTTGGGTTTGGAGTCTTCATTTAAGCAATGCCTGTATTAGAGGACTCCGCTCCTTCACAACAGTAAGTACTTACTTAAAACACAATAAAAAACAGTACAAAAAAACAAAAAATACAGTAAAAAGACAAATTATAATTATGTGAACTTGTGTGAGCGTGTGCATGAGTGTGTATGTGCTGTTGAGTGTGCATGAGTGTTTTGGATGTGTGATTGTATGAGTATGTGTGTGTGAATGTATGTGTAGGATGAGCGGATCGTATACTTGTTAAGTTACGTTTTGTAGGAGAGCTTCAGTATTATCATATGTCAGTGGTTTTATCCAGTCAATCAACATTTCTTTACTTAAATGATAAGATTTTTCGTATATGAAAATTTCTTTATTTATTTTGTTATATAATTGAGCTGATCGTTTACTAAATTGCGTAGATCCGAATTTGGTCTTGGTTAAAGGTATTTGAACTATATTGTGTTTTCTTCTCCCAGAGAGTATATCCGGATTGTAAGGTAAAGTTTTGTGCGTTTTTAAAATAATTTGTGTAATAGGTATATAGTTTCCTAACTGACAGTACATCACTAAGTTTGTAAAGGTTCTCTGTAGAATATCTCCTTTTTTTAAAATACATAATTTTGAGCAGGGCTCGTTGTGCTCGCTCCAATTGGATGAAATTTGATTTTGTTGCCCCACCCCAAACAGGAATACAGTATATCAATGTTGATTGCGCAAGAGAAATATAGATTTGAATGAGCACATTTCGAACAGTAGGCTTACCGATACTCTGTATAGACCTAGGGAGCACGTGACGCAGATTCTTAAAAATCCAATCTAGCTTGCGGACCCGATTCGCCACCTGCTCAAGATGAGGGTACCAACACAATCTCTGATCCAGCATTACCCCTAAATATTTTGTGCTATAAACTTTGCCAATACTAGAACAGTTACAATTATCAACATTATTACCATCACAAGTGTGTATAATGATTTGAAAATCGCCGGTTGGTTGAGTACGATTGCAGATGCTGAAACTTATAAAGTTTGTTTTGGAGGCATTTAATGTGAGAACATTAGAATTGAGCCAATTCGCAACCTGGGACATTCCCAACTCAGCACTACGCTGCACATTATGCCATGACCTACCACAGAAGATGACAGCTGTATCATCGGCGTACGACAGGACTTTGGCATTAGGAATTTTCATGTTACACAGGTCGTTTATGTATATCAAGAAGAGCGTTGGACCTAATACACTACCTTGGGGAACGCCGTATGATACATCTGTGACATCACTTATATGTTGCCCCACTTTGACACTCTGCTTCCTATTTGAAAGATAATTCCTAAACAGATCAAGTGCGATATATCTAATACCTTTTTTTCCAGCTTGTTTACAAGAATAGACGTAGAGACGGTATCGAATGCTTTTTTAAGGTCTAAAAAGACAGTTAGGCACTTATCTCCATTGTCAAGATGATTTGCCACTGAAGAAGTTAGTGATATGACGGCGTCCTCAGTGGAAATACCTTGCCGAAAACCAAACTGTGAGTCGGAGATGATATTGAATTTGTTTAAGTAATTAAGAAGCCTAACATGTATTATTATAGTAATGTCTGTCTGTCTGTCTGTCCATCCGTATGTCACAGCCACTTTTTTCCGAAACTATAAGAACTATACTGTTGTAACTTGGTAAGTAGATTTATTCTGTGAGCCGCATTAAGATTTTCACAATAAATTTTGGGGGTTCCCCATACTTAGAACTGAAATTCAATTTTTTTTTCATCAAACCCATACGTGTAAAAACGTCTTCAAAAATTATATTGAGGTTTCTAATATCATTTTTTTCTAAACTGAATAGTTTGCGCGAGAGACACTTGCAAAGTGGTAAAATGTGTGTGGGGGGACACACATTTTACCACTTTGCAAGTGTCTGTCGCGTAACCCCGTAACTTCTAAAATACGAGAATGATAAAACTAAAAAAAATATATGATGTACATTACCATGTAAACTTCCACCGGAAATTGGTTTGAACGAGATCTAGTAAGTAGTTTTTTTTTAATACGTCATAAATCGTAAACCGCAATTTACCTTAGATAATAATTGTACGGAACCCTTCGTGCGCGAGTCCGAATCGCACTTGGCCGATTTTGCAACCTGGTTACATATACCGACGAATAATTTGAAAACAAAAACTCGAAGGCTACAAAGTATTCTACCCACACATCTTTCACTTAGGCTCAGAAACCCCAATAGCACTATAACTTCAAAGGAACTCCCACAAAGTACTAACAGTAATGGATACCTACTGTGAATTACTTGAACCATCTTTCAGCACATTCGCAGTTACACAGTTCCATGGTGCGGCATTCTGTTGATTTCCCTCGAGAACTGTGAATTTACCCGTGTTTATGTAAATCTTTAACATTTGCAAGCTTTCAAAGAATTACTGTTTAATGTGTTTGATTGATTTTATATAGGTTATAACTATAATTAGTAGATTTTTAGGGTTCCGTACATCAAAAGGAAAAAAGGAATCCATAAAGTGTGTCCTCGTGTGTCTGTCTGTCTGTCTATCCGTCTGTCACAGCTGATTTGCTCCGAATCTACTGGACTGATTAAGTTGAAGTTTGATACACAAACGAACTTCTGTGGAGTGTAATATGGAGGTCACTTTTGAGGGGGAAATTAAAAAAATAAAATAAAATTACTGACTGTACAGTGTGACATATCAAATGAAAGGGCTTGTTTTAAGGATTTCACATGTATTTTTTTATAATTTTAAAATACATACTTTTCATATTATTTAAGAAAATAGATGAAAAATTACCATTCCCCTCCGAAACTAGTGAGCATAAAATGTTGATAAAAATACAGAAAATAGTTCTTTTCTTATAGATTACAGGAAAACCTATAAGTCTGTTATCTTAAAATAACATGGTAAATTACTCGATATTGTGCGTACAAACTTACATTTGCAGTTGGAATGTATGGGGGATCATGTTTTTCAACTACAATGTTAAGTTTGTTCTTGGGATAAATTCATCCCAACTACGGAACCCTTCATTGTGCGTGGTCCGACACCCACTTGGCCAGTTTTTATTTTATGACAACAATATCATAACACTAACAAGCCTGTGATTTCTGAAGGATTAGACAGAAGTCACAAAAACGCTAGTTATAACCAACGTAATACTATGTGGGCCTATAATGGTAAGTAACTGGAAGAACAATCTTTTTATGTAAAAAATAATTTACCCATCGCTAGTCAAATTTCAGTCATAACTAATGTAGAAAGAGTTGATTTTGCTGTTTCTTTAATTAAATAAAAATGTTTCCTATGTATTCCGAAAGCGCACTTGGTTTGTATCTTCATGGTTTACAAGGTTTAACAACTCATTTATCATTTTGTTTTGTGAGTAACGTCGTAATGTACATGTAAGTACCTACGTCACAAAATTGGTTAATACACATAGTTTCAAGCTGATTCATTTTGTAAACCCAACCAGAGTGGTGCGTAGAAGGTCAGCTCAGAATAACCAATAGGATACACTGAGCTGACGATAGCTGAAAGTAATTAAATAATATTATTAGGTTACCTACCTACTGCATATTCCATTGATCTAATTTGACAATCAGTGGGCCTAGCACGAACAAGCGGAAGAAACGTAACGTAAATTAGTACGATTTTTGGCATGAAAAATCTTTCTCGCACTTAATATTTACCTTCTTAGTTTTTGTCCGTTTGGTGCCGGACGTAAAGAATAGCACCATCCCATTTCTTCCCGTGGATGTCGTAAAAGGCGACTAAGGGACTTACTAGAGAGTGGGCAGCAGCGTTCTCTATGCATTTTAATACCATACTGCGACCAACCCGCCTGCCAAGCGTGGCGATTATGGCAACCCCCCCCCCCTTTAGGGGAGGCCTATGTCCAGCAGCGGACGTCTTTTCGGCTGAAATTATAGTGATGATGATGACTTAGTATTAAGACTTTATTCATGGGAGATACCTATTTGTCCTTTTTTAGAAACTCGTGTCACAATGTTAGTTACCATACTCCTCCGAAACGGCTTCACCGATTTTGATGAAATTTTATATCTATATTCTGTAGGTCTGAGAATCGGCTACTATCTATTTTATTACACCTTTAAGTGTTAAGGAGGCTTTCCCACGGGATCGAGACTTACGTGGGTGATACCGCGGGGCGCAGCTAGTCTTATATATAAAATTCTCGTGTCACAATATTAGTTACCATACTCCTCCGAAACGGCTTCACCGATTTTTATTAAATTTTATATGCATATTCAGTAGGTCTGAGAATCGGCTACTATATATTTTTTATACCCCTAAGTGTTAAGGGTGGCTTTCCCACGGGATCGAGACTTACGTGGGTGAAAGGGCGCAGCTAGTTTTATTATAACATTTAATACGCTTGTAAACTCACAAAAACACTTAAGCACTATGGGAAAATTGTCGTGATGGTCAAAATGTTACACTTTTTTCTGTCTAGCTCTCATTTGCCAAGTGTGGCCGAGTATAACATGCGATTTGGAACTTCGTTCAGAAAACATGCTACACTATTTTATTTATTATTCGTTAACAATAGCAGAATCCTAATGTAAGGCGACGATAACAGACTTTTAATGATTTTATACTGAAGATCACGTCTAAACGAGTAGTGATAATGGTTTAAAAAAAATATATGTTAAATTAGAGCATTTTCTCAATAATTTAATATGTGAATATTTTAGATTATATTTATATTATATAGTGAAATTAATTTGTAAAGTTATGTCTAATGCGGATAAAAAACACAGGCACAAAATCTACCAAGCGTATTTTTCTGAAACCTTCACCAATTTAAAGATTGATCTTTTAGTATACGCGTTTTAAGTACTCAACGTCACTGGCATATATCTCCGTCTTAATATTATAAATGCGAAAGTATTCTATGTTGGTTACGCTTTCTCGCTAAAACGGCTGAACGGATTTAGATTAAATTTGGCAATATTTTTTATCACGGAAGTACGTTCCCGTGGGATATTTTCCAACCTCCACGCAGTCGAAGCCGCGAGCAAAAGCTAGTCATTCATATATGCTGACAATAGTTCATTTATATCACGGAGTTCGTTACTCTCGGGCAATAAATCACGATAATTTTACTGTTGTATTGCAGACTCCTATGATAACTATAATAGTCTCGATGTCGTACTAATAAATTTATAGATGTAGAGTGGAAGTGATAATGTTAACAAGATGTCAGAAATCGAATCTTTTGTAAAAACAAAAGGAGAATTTTATAATGTCTTTTGACTTTTTTCCAACTAAGTCCTTGTAACAGCTAGGTGGCGCAAAAGTAATGACATAGTGTGAATGTGCCATAATTTTTACAAATCGCGTCATAATATCATTGTGATTTGATACTTATATTGTAGACTCATAGAGAATTAGTCGACAATGCTATGGAGCGATACATAAATGGAGGCAATGCTCAGGCAACGATGGTGATTTTGAAACACTTATTTCCTGGTGGTATGATCTCCCGTTTTGGCCATTTGCACTGGCCGAACAGCAGTGCTATTCTGTAACCATGTCACCGTGTAAACTTAGATGAAGTGAGCGTGAGCGTGGAGTGAACTGTCAGTGTCATCCCACCTGGTGCTAGGGATAGACCAAGGATTACATTCACAATCATAATCGAGATTTTGAACAGAAACTCAATTTGGTTTTTTTTACATTAAATTGAGTTTGACAAAATTTCTGTTTTGCTATTTTATGTAAAATCTCCTTAAATAGTAATGTTAAGACACATAAATACTAGCTTTGAAATAATATAAAATGATCAAAAGAATTAGCTTTTAAATATAATACCTATTATTAAAATCTCGATTATGATTGTAAATGTCCTTTGTCCATCCGTAGCATCAGTAGAATGGCACTGACAGCTCACTCCACGCAAAAATTCACGGTGAGATGTTTATAGAATCGACATGCAGATCCAAGAGAGATCAGAGAGCATAAAGTTTTTTGAAATCTCGCGTTTACCTCAACCAACCACAAACCTTGCAAGTCTTGAAAGCCAACGTTGAAGAAGAAATCACCAATTTGGAGCAAGATGTATTGCGAGCAACAATTCAAAATGCCGTAAAAGGAGCATAATTGTGCATGCATCATCTCAAGAGGTGGTCATTTGATCGATATAATTTTTTCGACTTTTAATCAAATTTTACACGTTTACACAAACTTTCCGTGACAACACATTCCATTTTTTTCATTTACAATAAAATGCAGCGAACTCACATTATGACATTACTTTTGCGCCACCTTGTATAAGGAATATCAATCTGCCTGGCCTTTTCCCAACTATGTTGGGGTCAGCTGCCTATCTGACCTCCACAACCCAGTAACTGGGTAATACAATACCCCTTGGTAAGACTGGTTGTCCGACTTTCGGGCTTTCGGCCATTGATTTCTCGATATCGCACGAAATTCATCATCATTACCGAATGTATTAATCATCCTGTATCTTTTGAAGATAACTAAAGCTTATTCACACAGATTACTGACACGCTTTGACGTCACGTCAACACGTGACTGCTTACGTTTTTTACGTACTCATCTAGTAAATCCTACCTATGATATCAGTAGCATGTGCGTTCATTCAACAGAAGAGAAATGTGCTTCATTTTGCTGGGATATGAAGTCAGAAATTCATAGTGAAGCAAATTGACTACCAACATAATTTATCTGTATATTCAGTGTCAATTAGCTTAACGATTTAAATAAATACAAAGGGCCAGACCTTTTTTTTTCTTCTCGTCCCGCATGCCGCAGTGTCTCAAAATGAAAGTCTTTGACCTGCGGGCCGAACACGGGCTGCCCAAGACGTTTGTGACAAGACATGATAAGTTGTGTTATGTCAATTTGTACTAGCTTTTTATGATAAAACAGTTTTATCGCTCAAACTGTGATAAAATGTGAGACTCAAGTCATGTCACAGTAGGCCGTGCTCGCCCCGCAGTGCGTGTTGCCAGTGATGACCTATGACACTAAAACGTGGTCAGTGACAATGGGCCTTATTAGAAGGCCAAAAGGCACCCAAAAGGCAATGAAGAGAATGCTTGGAGTTACTTAAAAATTATTCCAGCAAACGTTAAAAGAAAGAAAGAAAGAAAAATAATTTTATTTTTCACAGAAACACGTGCATACGAAAACATAAACTCGGGTAGGTAAATATTACACATCTACATTATAATAAAGAGCACAAAAAAACAAATAGTCGGCACCTGCGGGCCGAGCACGGTCGTGTCAAGACGTTTGTGACAAGACATGATAAATTATGTCATGTCAATTTGTAGTAGCATTTTATGACAAAACAGTTTTATCGCTCAAACTGTGATAAAATGTGTGACTCAAGTCATGTTACTTAGGCCGTGCTCGCCCCGCTGCACGTCATGACTGTGACAAGAAGGCTTGCACTCAGCATTATGCTGTGCTATGGGGAGCACAGCGCTGATTTTCAGTGGTCACCCGAAAAATACGTACAGAACTCAAGTCAGGTTTAATGAGTTGTACCTACAAACTCAAACTCAAACTCAAAGCATTTATTTCAAATAAACCAATTACAGGCACTTTTGTCAAGGGGTCGGTCAGTCATAAAGATGAAGCTAGTTGCCCATTCCAAAGCTTAGTACGTACCTATGGAGAAGAACGGGCAAGAAACTCCACGGGCACTCTTTTAAATTAACATATGGTTACAAAATATTGGTTACATCATTCGTGTTGAAATTAAACATGTGAGAACGATGCAAAACGTCAAAGGCGTCCGTAACAAAAAGATTAAAAAAAATACAATTCAAAACTTAAATTAAAATAAGCCAAGGCCGCTAAGAGATGACCAGTCCCTACTGATGGCGCCCGTTCACGAACATGACGCATGGATTAGCACCATTCAACTCAACCATTTTGAAGGGAGCTAAATGATCCAACACACCCGCCACCATCAGCGAGACATTACAGTGAGCAGGACATACTCTCAGCCGCCAGGGCACATTCAAGTCAATGAAAGAAGTACTCAGTAAATGGTAGCTTTATAGTTAGTACATAGTGCTCACACATGTGCTATGCAATTATATAATACTAAGAGATTGAATTTATACAAAGCAAAGATAGTTTTTGAAATCTTCAGCAGCTCCAACAGTATTTTCAAATGTTAATCAATTAGTTGAGGTTGTGGAGCTGGACCAGCATTGAGCCAAGCATTTTTATCAGCGATGTAATCCCCCAAATTATAGTATGCCTGCTTGCATAGTGTGCGTTTTATACAAGATTTGAATTTCGTCTCATTCAGTTGAAGTATGTGGGGAGGAATTTTATTATAACATTTTAAACAGTACCCCATGAAAGATGAGTCTACTTTTGCCAGTCTGAAACCTGGTTGAGCTAATAAATCCCTACTTCTAGTACTATAATTATGTCTTTCGCCTCTTTTACTAAAAAGATGTAAATTTTTTCTTACGTACTTGATGTTTTCATAGATATATTGACAAGGCACCGTCATGATGTTAATATCCTTAAACATTTCCCCAAGAGAATCGCGCCTGCGGAGATTATAAATGGCTCTGATGGCTCTTTTCTGCAGAATAAAAATAGACTCGATGTCTGCAGCCCGTCCCCATAGTAAAATACCGTATGACATAATACTATGAAAGTAACTAAAATAGACTAGCCTCGCGGTATCTACATCAGTAAAATGACGGATTTTTCTCACAGCATAAGCCGCCGAACTTAGCCGTCCTGCAAGGGATGTTATATGAGGACCCCATTGAAGCCTTGAGTCGAGCGTGATCCCCAGAAAAACAGTTTGATCGACGAATTCTAGTTTCTCTTGATTCAATATTATCTCACAATTACTACTTTTGACATTTGGTAACGAAAATCTTATGCACTTAGTTTTTTTCCCATTTAATACTAAATTATTAGCAGTGAACCAATTTTGGACCTGCAATAGGGCATTATTTACGTCGTCAAGATTTAATGCACGTCTGTTAATTTTACATAATATGTAATAAAATAAACAGTACTTAGAATATAATGCCTATACAACCAATTTTATGAATAAATATGATTAAATATCATAAAAATTGATCCGCTGGCATCACCATGCATAAATGAAGTAGGTAAACGTGGCAGTTGAGAGTATGTCATGCTCACTTAAATGGCTCGCTGATGGTGGCGCGTGTGTTGGATCATTCGGTTCCCTACAAAATGGTTGAGTTGGATGGTGCTGATCCACGCGTCATGTTCGTGAACGGGCGCCGTCAGTTGAGACGGGTCTTTAAGTACCTACCTAAAACATTTATTACACGGGACTATCAAGTGTTTTGTCTATAGTACTGCATCACGTCGTAGCACACGTTCATTCACAACTTAACAACGTTAGAAAACAATGGTCCAGCCGCATGAGGAAAACAAAACAATAAACAACATGTTTTTCTTTTCTAGAATTCACGTCTTAGTCACAATTATATTCTTCTCCACAGATTGACTGAAAAACAACAAATTATTATTGATTCATGCTATATTTACGTCACATGTCTCTTAAAGAGGATGTTTCCGTGTATTTTGAACCGATAAGTAATTTGCAAAAGTATGAGGAAGGCTATTGCAGAATAGTGACTAATGTTAACAAATTTTTCATTTCTTATACTCGGAAATTAGTGTTTGTTTGATCTGAGTAGCGGGTGGAAAACGCTGCTTTCCACCCTTGGGTGGGAAAGACTCATAGTAATTGCTTCTCTCCCTAGGGCGGGACTGAATTTTAAAAATTATGTAGTCGGCTTCGAAATTTTTTACATAATTAAGAAAAATATCAATTTAAAAAAATCTGCGGTCTTGTGAGTGTATAAACAGCCAGTGTGATTAAAAAAAAAAAACCTATTAAGCGAGACGGCCCGCAGCGGTGAAGCGGTGTGTTCCATAATTAAAATTTAAAAAAGACTATTATAATTCTACTGCTCGTACTACGAGATTTCTTTAGAAATAAGCATCACCTTTGTACGTATTTCTCTGTTCCTTTCTTCTTGTCTATTTAAATGTGTGTGCATAAACTGGTAAATAAATAAATAATTTGACGGAATACTAACTCTCTGTACCGAAATTCAAAATCTGGATTTTTTAAAGAGTAATATTTGATTAAAAATGAGTTCAAGCGATTCTGAAATGTTGACCCCAGATTCGGTTAAAGACGAGGCAAATACAGTAATCGAAAATCTTTTTCCAGAAATTTCAAAGGAAAAATATTTAAATACAATGGGTGAATCAACTTTTAAGGCACTACTTTCATGTCCCCTGAATAGAAGTGACCATATTTTTTAAATTTCTCTTCAAATTTTTAGATTGTTAACCTTAGCACATAATACGGTTTTTAATTACCACAGCAATATAATCTTTTTTTATAATTTAAAGTAAGATATACGAGATTTTTTGGTAACTCAGCGGAACAAAATCATTCTTCATACAAAAAATATTTGTCCCCAAGCCTAGGTGACGAAACAATTTATGAATTTTCTTTAAAAAAATATATGAAAACATTGAATACTTTGTATACAATGATTTTATGAAGTGGCGAGCAAACAAGAAAATAAAATATTTTAGAAAAACTACAATTTTTTACTTTCCTTATATTTGAAATGAAAAGTAGAGTGTTTAACACGGGTGAAAGTCACCTATTGATTCCTTTCGACCCTTGTTTATCAATCTACTATAATTCCTCCTGCCCTTAGTTAAGGCGCAGATGTATGATTTTAATGACATTTAAATCTGTTATTACGCCTTCTTAGAATGCAAGTAAGTTAAGCAAAAAATATATGACAAACTAGAACGCATACGCGGTTCCGTTTGGTGCCGGACGTAAAGAATAGCACCATCCCATTTCTTCCCATGGGTTTCGTAAAAGGCGACTAAGGGAGTTACTAGAGAATGGGCAGAAGCGTTCCCTATGCATTTTTAAAACCATACTGCGATCGCCAACCCGCCTGCCAAGCGTGGCGATTATGGCAATTCCCCCCCTTTTTGGTGGAGGCCTATGTCCAGCAGTGGACGTCTTTTGGCTGAAATGATGATGAAGAGAACGCATACACATAAATTCTCTAAGTGAATATTTAAGTATTTTGGTTAAATACTTTTTGAAATAAATTCAGGAAAACATTAGGTACGTCTACCCAAAGCATAAAACAATATATTACTTTCAAACTACTTAAGATATTTTTATGTTTTTTTTGTATGAATAGACTATTTCATTATCTATAATTCTATCTGTGTTTTTTTTTCAAATATTCATATTTTCGTTAGTCTAAAAATAAATATTCCTTAAGAAACTGAACGGCGACGGCGCGGTGGCACGGCGCGCGGCGTGACCGCGACGTGTATTTTATGGTCAAGGTCAACGGCGATTACCCGACCCTAAAAAGACACCAGCGACTCTGCTTCGCACTTTTTTATGACATGAAAAAACATCAAGATTAGTTTGTTATAATGTAAGTTTAATATTAATTTATTATACATATCACAACCCAAACCGCCAACCCGCCTGCCAAGCGTGGCGATTATGGCAAACCCCCTCCTTTGGGGGAGGCCTAAGACCAGCAGTGGACGTCTTTCGGCTGAAATGATGATGATAATACAGTATATCAATCTTTCAGAATTATATTTCTAAATGATGGTGAAAATCGCATCAAAATCCTTTGCGCAGTTTAGAAGAACAACGCGGTCACACAGACAGACACCAAAAGTGACTTTAATTTATAATATTATGTAGGTCAATCAATCTGCCCCGCCTTTTCCCAACTATGTGGGGGTCCGGATATAGCTGAATATCAGTATTTTGCATGGAGTGTGATGAAACACGATTTTTTCTTTTTTTTTCATTACGAACATTTCTGTATAATATAACCTCTTGAACACATACAAACTTGCACACAGCAATATTTAACGAACTATTTAATAAGCTACTCAATATAATAACAAGTATAGGCTTTAGACATCTTGAAGACAACCTTTAGGTTCCGAGCTCCATGAGAATTAACATAGAAAATACGCGACACCCCAAACGTCATTTGTTTCCATTCCGTTCCATTAAAAAACCCCTACTTTTTAAAATAACTGTCTAATGAGATAGATACTTTTAAACTTCATGACTACACTGATACAAAAATCATTTGAGGCAAATCACATACTAAATATTAGTATTTTAATATCGACTACAGAATCTTATTAATATTTGATAATCATGACAGGAGTGACTGCCTATATGACCTCCACAACCCAGTAACTGGGTAATACATTACCCCTTGGTAAGACTGGTTGTCAGACTTTCAGACTTCTGACGATCAGTAATGACTGTCAAAGATCCACGAATGACAGCCGGGACCAACGGCTCAACGTGCTTTCCGAGGCACGGAGGAGTCTCGGTATGTAAATATGGTCACATATCGACGGACCAACCCCGGCAAGCGTAGTAGAAGGAAGGATTATGACTAAGCAATGACTGTATGCCCTTATGGCAATTAAGGTCAGTGCAGCGTGTCTTTTCCCTCACTCTCTTCCCTTTCTGGCCATCTTTCCCATAACAAAATTCATACATCGCATCGACAGTTTTTGGTCTTCTCAGAGTCATCCTCTAGGAAGACCAAAATCTACTTCATACCTTCTCAAAATTGCCCTATGACGTTATAGTAAGTACGTATCACCTTAGATTTTATTTAATAAGCATTTTATTATGCCAGAACTCTTATCTTGAAGCCGGCAGAATTTCTCGTGCATTTTTAAAATCACTAAGCAAGATTGCAGACTTCTAATATTTTATTCTGTTCGTCTGTATTTAGCAATATTTTTTAAAGACGGTGTAAGATTTTCTAGTAGATATTTTTTTTAATATCTTAACTTTAAAAGTGTTATTTTTGAGTTAGTTTTGTTCAGTGTTACTTTGACGTGGGCATTGTCAACCTACAAAGAACTGGCCAAGTGCGTGTCGGACCACGCACAATGAAGGGTTCCGTAGTTGGTATGAATTTATCTCAAAAACAAACTTAACATTGTAGTTTAAAAACATGCTCTCCGATACATCGATATACGTTACTGTTAATTCTCCAACTGCAAATTTAAGTTGGTCGACTATTACTCGTTAACTTGTAAAGCCTACTTATCTGTGATAGTTTTCCTTTTAATTTCGTTATTTCGACCGAAAATTTGCTAAAAAGTAGGTATCTTAATCCTTTTAATGGTTGAACGCAATGCCTAACAGTAACAATATGTGACGTTTCAAAACTATCCATATAAGTCTAAATAATTGTTGGTTTACTTTTTCCTTTACCTACACATTTGGAATATCACTACTGGAAAGAAACACCTTTTCATTACGAACATTTCTGTATACACCTACCATATTTGATGCAATAAATAAATGAATTGAATTGAATTGAACACATACAAACTTGGTACACAGCAATATTCAACGAATTATTTAACCAGGTACTCAATATAATAACAAGTATAGGCTGTACACATCTTGAAGACAACCTTTAGGATCCGAGCTCCATGAGAATTAACTTAGAAACTAGGCGAAACTAAACAAACATTATTCTGGCCACCAATCACCGAATGTTGGCATCACAGACTAACAAATATGTCCCAATTAGGACGATTTCGAGTCTTCACGATTGCGCGCTCACAACATAACTGTTTAATATAATACCTATCATTGGTACCTAACTTTATAATTTCATAATCCTAATAATAATATGGCAATGCTCGTATCAATTACTTACACAATTTTAACCACTCAAAAGTTCAATCAAACTGCCAGCTTTTACCCAACTATGTTGAGGTCAGCTTCCAGTGTAACTGGATAAAGCTGAATATTAGTATTTTATATGGAGCGACTGCCAATATAACTTCCACAACCCACTAACAGGATACTCCTTGGTAAGACTGGTTCTCAGACTTTTTGACTTCTAACTACCCATAACGACTGTCAAAGATCTACGAATGACAGCTGGGACCAACGGCTTAAGACGCAGATATATGCCAGTGACCTTGAGTGGTTAGCTTGCGTGTTGTGTACTGAGCTCACGCAACTCGTAAGTTCAGCCGAATTCAGATCAGTTCAGAACACAGAGTTGTTTTTTTGCTGAATTACTTTTATAATGGATTTGCCTTTGGTTATACTTTAATAATGTAAATGTTTGCATGCCGAATGGTGAAATATGGCTGACCTGTATCTTGTCACCTATTATGTATTACCCATATTTGCAAAATAAATGTCTATTCTATTTTATTCTATTCTACTCTGCCAGTAATAGGACTCGCCCATCAAGGAGCGCTGTCCCTAATTTGACGCATTATTAATTTATTATACACAAACCAAAAGGTATTTTAATAAAACGCGTAGGTATACTAAAAGATCAGATTAAATTATCTTTAAATTGGTGAAGGTTTCAGAAAAATACGCTTGGTAGATTTTGCGCCATTCTCAGTTTTTATCCGCGTTAGACATAACTTTACAAATTAATTTCACTATGTATAATAAACATAATCAAAAATATTCACATATTAAATTATTTATAAAATGCTTTTATTTAACATATATTTTTTTCAAATCATTAACACTACTCGTTTAGACATGATCTTCAGTTAATCATTAAAAGTAGGTTATCGTCCCCTTAAGGGGGATGCGCCAAGGTAGCCCGCAAAATTCCAATTTTCTTAAGTATTTTTGCAATTTGCAGGTCTGTGTCAGGTTGTAGATATGTCGATTGAAATATTATTTGCGGCCGTAAAAAATATTGCTTTACAGAATTATAATCATTACAATCAGCAATACAACTGTCTAAATTCATAGAATCCCCTTTAACGTGCTTTCCGAGGCACGCGCGGGTCTCGCTATGTAATGGATGGTCAGGTTCACCCATTCAAAAGTTCTAGTGGTGTAATTAGCGAATATTGATTGGAAAACGATCCGTTTATTAAATATTTGAACCGAGAGTTAGAGCCGGAGCCAACAAAAGCCTAGCAGCTCTTTCTGAACGAAACAATGGTAAAACAATACACAGTTCTAGTAACTTTTAATGAAAACTCTGTCCTTTAACTGAACGAGCTTGTCGAAACAATAACTTTTAGACTGCACGAACAACTTTGTTTGCGTCACAATGGATTGATTCCATTTGCGACCGTCCATAGAAAACTCGTATGTTATTTTATTGTTCTTTTATTGGCAAGAAATTACTAGAACGTGTTTTGTTTTAGCATAATAGTACAGTAGTACCCAGTTGATAAGGCGCGTCGTGAATCTTCGTTCGCACAGAAAAGAAAGTATGGCCCCGAAGATTAACGAAAGAATGCTTAAAACTTACAATCAACCTTAGGTCAATATTATAAGGTTCATAATACACTGGAGCTGCTAGCGTGCACTCGATCAGAAGTATGGCGGCTGACAAACATGCCACGCGGCGCGCGCTAACATGGCGGCAGCTGCCGACCAATAGCGGTACAGGAAAAAGAACCGCGGTGCGTGGAGCGTGCCGATTGGTCAATAGCATTTCCCGCACTTTTAAAATTCACCTTCTGCGCAGGTACATCGGTAAGCCATATCAATTGGGTACTACTGTAGTTACGTTCTCAGGCTCTTTTTAACTAAATGAGAAAGAGGCCACGGCTTATTTTTAATTATTTTAGGTTTGAATTGTTTTTTTTTTGTTTTTAATCTTTTTATCACGGACGCTTCTGACGTTTTGCATCGTTCTCACATGTATAATTTCAATATGAATAATGTAACCTATACTTTGTATCAATATTTTAATTTATTAAAAGAGTGTCCGTGGAGTTTCTTGCCCGTTCTTCTCCATAGGAACCTACTATTTGGAATAGGCTATAGCTTCATATTTGTAACTGACTGACATCTTGACAATTCAAAAGTGCCTGTAAATGGTTAAATTGAAATAAATTATTTGAGTTTGAGCTAGGTTTGTATCGAAAACTCTTTCTAACCCCCGGCGAAAAAGAGGAGTGTTATAAGTTTGTAGTGTGTATCTGTGAATCTGTGTACCTGTCTATGGCATCATAGCTCGTGAACGGAGGAACCGAATAATGTGTCTTAATCGAAAGTGTTCCTAGCTATCTTTGAAGAAAATCTGCTCAGCCGTTTAAAGATCATAACCTGTTTTCTAGTTGATGAATAAACAACTTCCACTGATTTGAATGAAATCCTATCAATGGGACAGGTTGTCGTAATCATGAAGACGTCGAAACCCATAATGTGTACCAAATTTCAACTAAATAGGTCCAGTAGATACGGAGCTAATCGGCTATGACAGACGGACAGACAGACAGACACACGAGTGATCTTATAAGGGTTTCGTTGTTACCTTTTGAGGTAAGTACGGAACACACGGAACCCTAAATAGAACCGACGCGCGACGGTTGAATAAACTGCCTAAAAATCTCCAAGCCGTTCTATCTATAGTTGAATAAATCTTCCCTATTACATGGGACTTAAACATTACTGGCGAACCACAGGTGTACTATAGGTACATCTCTGCCTAACCCTTCGGAGATTACTAGCGTGATGTTATGTTATGTTAAGGCGACGATAACCGACTTTTAATGATTTTATACTGAAGATCACGTCTAAATGAGTAGTGTTAATGATTTGAAAAAAAATACATGATAAATTAGAGCATTTTCTCAATAACTTAATAAGTGAATATTTTAGATTATGTTTATATTATAGTGAAATTCATTTGTAAAGTTATGTCTAACGCGGATAAAAAACTGAGAATGGCGCAAAATCTACCAAGCGTATTTTTCTGAAACCTTCACCAATTTAAAGGTAATTTAATTATTGATCTTTTAGTATACGCGTTTTATTAAAATAGCTTTTGGTTTGTGTATAATATATTAATAATGCGTCAAATTGGGGACAGCGCTCTTTGATGGGCGAGTCCTATTACGGGCTGAACGTACGCCGCGTTGCGTGAGCTCAGTACAGAACACGCAAGCTAACCACTCAAGGTCACTGGCATATATCTCCGTCTTAAGGGGGATGCGCTAAGGTAGCCCGCGAAATTCAAAGCGCTTCCCCCTTGACTGCTTTTCTACCAGAGATATGCTATGCAGCTATGCTGCGAGGATGTGAAAGCTAAGGTACGAAACTATGTGACCGTTTCCACAAATGCTAAACTGTGTATCAGAACGAGTAAGATGTGCTATGAAGATGCGCCACCGTGAGCTAGCTGTGCGATGCGATTCGACAGTAAGAAAGCCACGGGGAGCGGCAGCAGCGTGGTGAGGGTAGATGCGCTCGATATCAAACGCATCCATAGCCACCATTCATAGCACGCATCCTTCCATATAAAAAAACATAACATCATGCTCCCCAGACACTCCATCATCTATTTTGCTGTTTATAAATTCATATAACAATTGTACGCAATGTGTACCGAATTAGTACATAGTTAAAAAAATATGTACCTTAACAGATTAACAGGTACAAGCAACTGAATTATGACTTGCTGTAGAGCATCTCCCCAGCAACCCCAAGTAAAATTATAATAATTTGAGTTAGACATTTATTAGGCAAACTTGTGTTTGATAAAAATTATCCCCTTATTTTTACCACTGGATGTGCTAGCTATGGCTATACTCGTACAACGTTTATTTTAAATTTCGATTACAAGCGCCTGATAAAAATAAATAGCAAAGTGTATTTCATTCTCTTTCCTTATCATACAAAAAAAGAAATAATCTGACAAACAAAAAAGGAACAAATTGAATAGAAACTGTGTATTCTCAATAGCTCTTTTACTTTACAATCTTAATTTAATACAACGTTTGCATTTAGTTGAACCCGATTCCACCAGTGCTATGCAATGTGGACCAATAGATATGATTGGTGAATAGCAAACACATCCATAGCAATGTAGCATAACACATATTATCTCTGGTGGAGAACCAGCCTTAAATGTGTATAAACCTTATTTCATACGTAGGTTATATTGTATTTTACAACACCACTTCACATGGCTGTAAAGTTTTTCATCTCGATATTCTAGAAGCTTTTTAATTTTGTTTCAAACAAATACGTGATACACGCCATGAATTCTGTATAAAGGTTTAATATAATAAAGATTGTGAAGAGTTGAGACAAAAGCGTTGAACCGAAGGAGAATAATATAAAATCAGCCATGCATGAAGAGTATAAAAGATTAAAGTGAAAGAGGTAATGTTGATTTAAAACGTAGATCATAATAGTATTACCAGCAGTAAACGGAATGTAAAGCGAATCTCAAAAGCATAATTTATTTATTTATTTTTATTTATTTATTTATTATAAATTACAAGTTACAACACTGAAACAAAGCACACAATTAGACCTCTGAGGTCTGTCGTAGCATGCTATGACCTGAGATTTGATCAACGCGCTATTAACTATTAAGTTATAATCGAGTTGATGTAATGTTCTTTCAGCTTATGCTTTATGTTTTTACTATTCATTGAGTCTCTGATGTCTACAGGTATTTGGTTTAGTAAATTGGGGATTGTGAAAGAAGCGGTACGCCTGCCATAAAAGTTATTTTTGCGTGGCACTTGTAATGATTTTGATTTGGCTTTTCGTATAACATTGAAACTCAAGTCAAAGCATTTATTTCAAATAAACTAATTACAGGCATTTTTTAATTGTCAAAGGGTCGGTCAGTCAGAAAGATGA
Organism: Tiliacea aurago; assembly: GCA_948098905.1. Taxonomy (NCBI): domain Eukaryota; kingdom Metazoa; phylum Arthropoda; class Insecta; order Lepidoptera; family Noctuidae; genus Tiliacea; species Tiliacea aurago. The sequence goes on from OX402578.1 coordinate 24,099,308, forward strand.
AGCTACTTGCCCATTCCAAAGCGTAGTAGGTTCATAAGGAGAAGAACATGTCAGAAATTGCACGGACAGTCTTTTAGATCAAAATATTGGTTATATCATTGATGTTAAAATTATACACGTGAGAACGATGTACAGACGCCAGCAAGTCAAGCTACCCGAAACTTTCAAATTTTCCCAATCAACCTTGAACGTTATGCTGTAGGAATAAAGTTGAAAATCTATTAAAGAAATTTGACAGATTGTAGTAGCTTGATGTGCTGGCGTCTGTACAAAGACGTGCACGTTAAAAACGTTCGTAATAAAAAATAAAAAACAAAATTTTAAATTATTTAAAATTAACCATGGCAGCCAAAATATGATTAGACATTCCACCGAAAACATCAAACACAAAAAAAAGGTATTTCTTTACAACTTTTGTATGGGTCTCCGGTCATAACATGTACCCTTTAGAAAACATGGGCAACGAACCCCTGAATACAATAAAGAATATTGCATATTTGTGTCAGATTTGCGAATACGTCCTTAACTTCACGCACAGCCGCTGGCCGCTGGGAATAGAAGCATGAAATTTTGCGTAAGAGATCACAAAAGTGAGCACTAAGTAAAGATTTTCGAAAGTTTATTCCCTAGATTTGATTAATATTATAACAGTACACTAAATTGAATGAAAGGCGACTAACAAAAGGTATTTACAATGCAGATGTGCGTGAAAACGCCGGGACGGACGCCCTAGGAGGACATAAAGTGACCTAATTGGTGATGTTCTTCAGAAAAGTCAGGTGCGTAGTACTCGCAACCGGCGTGCGTATGACCAGCGGGCTAGTTGCGTAACACACTATCAGTAAGAATCAGTATCAATTTGACAGATCAACAACATTCATTGTGCTATTTACGTTGTTGAGCAGAAAAATTGTTCAACATATGAAGCAATAGATTAACAATATACTTCAAAATCATTCTGATTCTGATTCAAACTGTATTACGCAATTTGGGTGCAGATGACGAACGTAAACGAAGCAAAAGGAGTATGTAAGTGGCGTAGCAGGTGGCGTTCTATAGTTTCTGCCCCCATGGGAAAAAGAGGTGAGTATAAGTACGTATGTATCCCCCAGAGGGGTTAAATAGGGAATGCATTTTTTTATGGAAATTCGTCATTTCTTTATGCCGAATGGAAATCCCTTCTTAAACGACTTGTCACAAAATAAAAAACAAAAGCCCATCACATTCAAATTGAGATAAAAACAAAACACGACCGGAATATCAATAACACGACCCTTCGTTGAACGCAAAAAGTATTAAAAAACCACAAGGGTTTGGTGTCATCAATCATCATAGTTTACACATCGTTGCTCAAAGGGCGATAACCCGACGAATCTGCAAGTAACACTCCAATGGAAAAACTATATGTAAATCGACCACTCCTTGACATCCGATGCTTTCGAAAAGAAATTTAATTTGAATGTAAAAGCGTCCAGTCAACGGTTTTTTTGTTCACCCTTTTTTATTGGCCAGACGGGACGGGTGTTGTGATAAAAACTCTAGAATTTCGTGCAAAATATTGGTTTGACGCAAGTTTGTGGATACTAAATGTGCAAAGTTTCGCGAAGTTTTAAAACAATAAAATGTTTTGTGCTTTTAATGCTTTCAAAGTTGTAAAATGACCATAATTCTTCCGTAAATGTATGGTTATTGAGGTTTCTTCAAGTTAGAATTTATCTTTGCAGCGAAAATAGTACATTTTGATACAAGTGGACCATGTTTGTTATTGCATTCGAGGCGGAATTAACACCCGAGCCGTAGGCGAGGTTGTTTTTGAGCCGAAAACTGCAATAACAAAATATGTCCACGTGTATCAAACGAGGTTTTTCAATACACTTTTGAAGAAATTAAATAAAATAACGAAACTTATTTTTGTCATCAATTATTAGGAAACTATGATTTAATTTTCTTTTTTTTTCCGCGCTTTGCTTTCGTCAGGTTGAAGGAGAAGCAAAGGTATAAAGCCGATAAACAGCCTATTATAAAAAATAGAAAATTCAAATATTTTTGAGTTTAGAACACAATTATATGTTAATTTGTTCATAAACGTTTTTTAATTACCATGTTAATCTATATATAAACATTATTCAAATACTTCAAAAATATTAACGCCGTAAAGACGCATCGTTAACGAGATTAAAAAAAAAACACCTCCGAATAGAGAGGTCCGTCTCTGGCGCGAGACGGTGTGAATAGAGGCATTGAACCAATTTGGACTAAGTATAGGTTATCTGTGGAAATTTTTATTCCCGCACACGTGTTGGAAAATAAAAAATCACACGCATGTGAAATACATTGCATTGTGAACCTAATCGTAGTGCGATATGAACCAGTTTTCGAGAAAGTGTATTGAAAACAATATTTCCAAATGAATAGAGACTTCCAACTGCACTCACTCATCATCTGCATATCCTTTTCCCAATAATATAAACCGTGTTCTACATAACAAATATAAACCGTGTTTTACATGGAACGACTGCCAATCTGACTACATAACCCAGTGACTGGGTAATACGATACCCCTTGGTAAGACTGATTGTCTTGATTTCCGGCTTCTGACGACCCGTAGCAACTGTCAAAGATCCATGAATAACAGCCGGGACCAACGGTTTAACGTGCTTTCCAAGCACGGAGGGGTCTTGGTATGTAAAGATGGACCAACCGTGGCAGTCGTAGCTTACCCTTTTTTTTTTTGGGTGGGAAATTATCAAATAACTTCTCCCGCTCTGGGCGGAGCGGGAGGGCGTGTCAGACTTTTACTGGCTAAAACCCAGTCATGCTCCTTCAGTTGCCTGTGTGCCAGGGCCACGATATCCCTTTCGGACAAACTTGCAACCCTGGCGGGCAGTCGTAGCTTACCCTGATCGATCGACCCGTGCAGCCACAAGACCCGTCTAAAGTAACCGTCATGAGAAGCTATAAATACATAAAATTGCAAATTATACAACTATCAACTTTAAACTCAAGATATCTAAGTTGATTTATGAATGAAGAAATTATCGCTAAACGTCATAAAATAATTTTAGTTGCAATGGAAACTGAACCATACGCAATTTCAGTTAAAGTTTTAAATCCCAAAGTATGAAATTTATCTCGTCTCATGGCGTTGACTTTAACTCCACTACACTTGCCAAAAACAGTATAAAATGATTATTTAATTCAAAGATTCTACTTCTTTTTAATGTGTTAATGGCAATTTTTATTAATCATAGTTTTTAAGTATTATTATAACTGCTTATTAAAAATTTATTTTTATCTTTTATTAAAACTAAATAACTGTCGGTGTATTTCCGCCGCGCTCGGCGGCTAGCGCATTGTGAGTGCACCGTGCACGGATCAATCTAGCTGATCGCTAGGTTTCGCCGAGACAGTTCTTGCTGTTTTTGTAATTATTGTTTGATTACTAGTTTATTTATCTATACATATAAAAATATGTATTAGGTATGTTGAAACTGTTTGTACTTCCCGTCACTTGTCCTTAAAGGTTCATTAGAAAACCAGCGTCAGACAGCATCAATCTGGCATCAATGCTGAAATGAACCTTTTTGGCGCAGCCGTGAGACACACATTAGTGTTGTTAAAATATTATTTTCACTGTTTTTTTTGTTGTTTGTATTTTGTGTTTCACGAACTGTGTCCAAATAAACTTTATTCTTTCATTCTGTCTTTCAATATAAAGGAGTCAGCCCAGAATTTGGCTACGAGTTTGGCGCCTTCATTAGCGGCAACAAGACTCACTAGACAATATATTAAATGCCCCATTGTTTGTGAAACAGCATCACAATCATATTCCAGAGCGGAGTCATCTGTGAATCTCCATCTGACCAGGTTTACTTTGCAACGATAAATCAGGCCCAAAACAATAGGTATCGTACAATAAATACCTACACGTTTTTACTAACTGCTTCATTATGCGAGCTCAACTAATAAAAATGCCAAGACGGAAATAGGTCCATGAAAACACCATAACACGCTTTAAGTACCAACTATTATGTTCCCGGAAATCTATTGCGAATGACCACAACGAACCAGGCTAACTGACGCAGCCATTTTAATCTGATAAAAAGGAACCACTTACTAATATTACTTTGACGACATAACCTTTCTATAATCTTAATAGTTTCATACTTGGAAGGAAGTAGTTTGAAATATAATCGATACGTTTCACATAATTCAGGATTAATAGTACCTAAATTTATGTTTCATTTCAATACCCTCAAGCAATGATATTATATTAAACAGATATGTTATAAATACACTCACAAAACAACCGAAAAAATGTTCCGCGCAGCAGTGGCAGCACACATACCCACTTTTCATTCATTTTACATTTCACTACAAGTAAAAATAGTGGCTTATAAAAACAACAAGAAAAAAAGAGACAGCTAGTGATGTCAATTGCTCGTGAATGTAAACAAACATTATTCTGACCACCAATCACCGAATTTTGGCATCACAGACTGACAAAATACGTCCCAATTAGGACGTTTTCGAGTCTTCACGATTGCGCGCTCACAGCCTATCTTTTTAATTTATTATCATTACCCTCAAGGATATTTTTATGTATCATTAATTAGTGTACCACACCTACATAAAATAACACATAACATAATATCACGCCCGTAATCCCTGAAGGGCTAGGCAGAGGTATAGGTTACCCACATTTTGGCAGTTATGTTTAAGATGAATCCATAGCTGTAGCACGTGAAATTAAAATTTTGTGATTCGTGACTATAACAGATAATTACGTATTTAGAATAGAATAGAATACTCTTCATTATGTACACCATAAAAGTTACAGATATAAATGTTTAAATTTTACATAGGGTGACACAATGGGCGGTCTTATCGCTAAAAGCGATCTTTTACAGACAACCTTTGAATGGATTAAAGGGAGCACGAGAGACAATACTGCAGGTAGTCAGTGGTGTACCATTAACATATACAATAAAGACATACATACACAAAGCATACACTTATCTAATAAATATATATATACAATAATACACATGAAACAAGAGCAGGGAACTGTATTATGTAATGATGATGTTTAAGGAGAGAGGAAGAGCTTTTTGTTGTATTTACAGAATTATAATCATTAATACATCTCTATAAGTTAGATTTGTTCCATTGAATTACTTTTTCATGAAATCAAGACATTGGGGAACAAATTCAATACTGAAAAAAATGCGAGCTAAATAAGATACATTTTCTCTTAGTTGGCATTAAAATGTTTGGAATCATTATTTATTTATTTACTATAAACAAGATAGCATATTTGCCAGAACAAATTCATTTTATTTATATCGACAATGTGACATGTACAGAATAATCACCGATCTTTGTTACATCATAATGCTTTGTTTTATTTTACTTCTTCACTTTTGTTTATCAAATAATAATTTAAGTTGATGGTAACAAGCAACTTGTTAACATTATATCATTCTTAAACTGGCCAAGATTTGAGTTAAATTAAATAACTACCCGTAATTAAACTAATTAATTACTTAGTTGACGGAACTATGATAATTTAACAAAGTTCTCCTAGCTTCAGAAGTCAAGATTTTGTTAGGCTCGTATGGAGTGAAGATGCGTGATACTGATCACATTGAACAAGATTTTTGTTAAAGCAAACACTTTTTTTTTCAGTGAACTTACCTACTTCCAATTTCCAAAAGCCTGATCATTGGTCGTGATCAGTAATTCTGTCTTCAAATCCCAATTAAGCTGTTGTGATTGGTTGAGCTAAACTACAGACAATCAAATCCAACTAATCCCATTCCAATCCGTTTTAACAAATGGATTGAATAAGTTTTCCGGGGAACCGGGAAAAGACCGACAGGCCCCCTTTCTTCAGGACTAGCTTCTGCCCCCGAGTTCGTCCGCGTACAATTTCTTATATCCTATGACTCTTGGCAATACTGTAGCTTTCCATTAGAGACAGAATTTTCGGCATCGGATCAGCAGTTGCAAATATTACCCCCTACACACAAACTTCAGATTATAAAGTACCTAATACTTAATACAAATTATATTTTTTTCATTTTATAATACAAATGTGAGGTGTTGTTGATGTGTTTTATATTTTTTGTTTAATATTGTTTAATAGAGTATAAATGTATGATCTGTATGTTTGTTTTGTATTGTTTATTAGAGTAAAAGTAATATATAAGTTAAGTTTTATGCACATGTGTGATAATGTGTATATAATTTATGTCGCATCCGGCAAAATGTTTACAACAAGACGAGGCGCGCCACCTAGCGGCAACTATAAAGACTATAATTGGCGAGCTATGACAGAGTCGGGGCGTTAGCAGTCGGTTACGAGGTTAAAGAGAACGCGCCAAGTCGGGCATTCTTATCCTGGTGGTCGAGCTGTGAAGACGCTTTGGAACTGTCCTACGTTTTGTTGCATCATCATACCAATCTGTTATTGTCTCACTGCAGGGCAAAGGCCATAATACCTAGTTGATTGTAATACCTAAAGTTATTAAAGTGTAAAGTGATTATCATTTGTAGTGATTGTGTCAATTTATTATTTCAATAAACGCTGTGTATCGCACCAAGTGTGTTTTCATTGCACGAAACCCATGTTCTGCCCACATGATGTCTGAATCTAACAGAGTAAATCCTGAAGATCTGACATAATTATGAATATCAGTATGCCGCTTTTAGCGGCGGAAGTGTCATGTACTGACCAACTTTGTACCTACCATATCTGACGAATAAATGTTTTGTCTTTGTCACAATACCTCTCTAAAATATTATTATTAAGTTGTTTAAAAATTAACCCCAACAAACTTAAAGGAGTGCTACTGTGAAATCGCGAAAAAATATCTCTTGTTCCATACTAAAGTTTATACTTACTGTTCTAGACTGTATGGGACACATTGATGTATTTTAATGTATCAATGATGGGTCAATTGTTTTTTTTTTACGCGATTCCAAAGTTGGTCCGATGGTCTAAAGCACTTCTTAAAGTTTGTAGGGTTATTTTTTAAACACCTAAGAAAGATTTATTTGGGATCGGTACTCTATCACAATTCCCATTATTTCATTCCCAAATATTAGTCTTTTTACGTGCGAGGAACCTATACCAATTTAAACGCTCAAATAACTTATCGAGTAGCTGCCCAGTCTGATAGCCTGTTCCAGCTCACCCCGGAGTATAGAAATACGAGGATTCATTACAACCTATATTAAGTTTCCGATATATATTGGCCACAATATGCTTGAAAACAAAGAGAAATGGTACAGGAATGAACGGGCGAGGGATAAAGGAAAACCGAGCAATGCAATAAGTAGCGAATGGATTCCGATCTTTGTCCTCATTGTTCATTACTGTCTTGTTTTTGTATTTTTTTTTTATATATCTATTAAGTGAGCAGGGGGTCAACTCCGAAGCGATAATCCGAAGTATTGGCCGAATGTTCGGCCGTTTTTTGACCTTCAAAGTTTCCTTTTTTGACTTTGAATCCTTATCCGACTACAAGTCACATTTTTGACTTTGACTTATATCTTTGACTGTCGTTTTTTTTTCTTTTATTACTAGATTTATCTTCAGAGTAGACCCCCAGGACATACATGATGCTTCGAGCTGTGAGATTTTTTGATTGCAGTAATCCATGGTGGAATGTTTCTTCAATTTCCGCATGGACATTGGACATCCCAGTTTCATAACTCGAAACAGGATATTAAGACGCAGATATATGCCAATGACCTTGAGTGGTTAGCTTGCGTGTTCTGTACTGAGCTCACACAACGCGTCGTACGTTCAGCCAGTAATAGGACTCGCCCATCAAGGAGCGCTGTCCCCAATTTGACGCATTATTAATTTATTATACACAAAATAAAAAGTATTTTAATAAAACGCATATATTAAAAGATTAATAATTAAATTATCTTTTAAATTGGTGAAGGTTTCAGAAAAGTACGCTTGGTAGATTTTGCGCTATTCTCAGTTTTTTATCCGCGTTAGACATAACTTTACCAATTAATTTCACTATGTAATATAAGCATAATCTAAAATATTCACTTATTAAGTTATTGAAAAAATGTTCTGATTTATCATATATTTTTTTCAAATCATTAACACTACTCGTTTAGATGTGATCTTCAGTATAAAATCATTAAAAGTCAGTTATCGTCGCCTTAAGTGAGCAGGGGGTCAACTCCGTAGCGATAATCCGAAGTATTGGCCGTTTTTTGACTTCAAAAGCTTCTTTTTTGACTGTGAATCCTTACCCGAGTACAAGTCACATTTTTGACTTTGTCTTATATCTTTGACTGTCGTTTTTTTTTCTTTTGTTATTAGATTTATCTTTAGAGTAGACCCCCAGGACATACATGATGCTTCGAGCTGTGAGATTTTTTGATTGCAGTAATCCATGGTGGAATGGTTCTCCAATTTCCGCATGGACATCCCAGTTTCATAAATCGAAACAGCTTAATAAGAGATTAGTTACAATTGTATTGTTTTTGATTATGTGTGTTGAATCCGGAACGAAGTGATCCGGCAGAGAACCAAAGTTGTCGACATAGCCCACAGAATAAGCAAGCTGAAGTGGCAATGGGCCGGCCATATTAGCCGTAGAACCGATGACCGTTGGGGTAGACGTGTTCTTGAGTGGATACCGCGAATCGGCAAACGTAAGGTAGGACGCTAAGGGTGGCTGGTGGCAGCTGGATGAGAGTTGCCGAAAATCGAGCTGAATGGCGTGCAATTGGAGAGGCCTATGTCCAGCAGTGGACCGCTGTGGGCTGATGATGTGGTGGGATGTGTACAAATGTATTTATAATATCTATTCAAGAGGAATGGCATCTCCTCTAAAGCTAATAAAGCATTCAGGGATAACTTTTATTAATTATTCATCATCTGCCCGCCTTTTCCCAACTATGTTGGGGTCGGCTTCCAGCCTAACCAGATGCAGCTGAATACCAGTATTTTACATGGAGCGACTGCCTGTCTGATCTCCTCAACCCAGTTACTAGGTAATACGATACCCTACGATACCCCTTGGTAAGACTGGTTGTCAGACTTTCGGGCTTCTGCCAACGGATCTATTTAAAAATTGTTGATTGCTAATTATTTCCTATTTTTATTGTTTTAATACAATTCCTCGAAAACTAGTTCATTTCGCACTACGAATAGGTTCACAATGCAATGTATTTCACACGCGTGCGATTTTTTATTTTCCAACACGTGTGCGGGAATAAAAATTGCCACAGTAGATAACTTATACCTATAGTCAAAGTCAAGTCAAAGTCAAATTGTTTATTTCAAATAGGCACATATAAGGCACTTTGAACGTCAATATTTACAAAAAAATAGAATTGATTCTAGTCGCCCAAACACCCTAAACCTATACATAAAGTCCATTTCACGAAAGAAGTCCCGCGGAAATAAGTGGAACTAATTATTATTATACGCTAAGTTAGCAACATTCCTAAAATAACCCATGCCTGCAGCGCCACGTCTGCGGGACTTCTTTCGTGAAATGGACTTTAGTCCAAATTGGTTCAATGCCTCTATTCTCTGTCTCGCGGCAGAGACGGTCCTCTCTATTCGGAGGTGATTTGTTTTTTTAAATCTCGCAAAGACGCGTCTTTACGGTGTTAATGTTTTTGGAATATTTAAATAATGTTTATAAATAGAATACCATGATTATTACAATAAAAAGAACGTTTATGAACTAATTAACATTTATTTGTATTCTAAACTCAAAAATATTTTAATTTTCTATTTTTCATATTAGGCTCTTTATCGGCTTTATAGATTTGCTTCTCCTTCAACCCGGCGAAAGCAAAGCGCGGAAAAAAAGAAAATTTAATCATAGTTTCCTAATAATTCATGACAAAAATATTTTTGGTATTTTATTTTATTTCTTCAAAAGCGTATTGAAAAACGTAGTTTGATACACGTGGACATTTGTTATTGCAGTTCTCGGCTCAAAAACAACCTTGTACGGCTCGGGTATTAATTCCGCCTCGAATGCAATAACAAACATTCTCCACTTGTATCAAAATGTACTATTATTTTATTTAAAAAAAAAACTATACCTTTTGCTGTGCCCCACAGGATCCGTAATGTACCTTAGCTTTAAGCCATTGTAATACCTTTACATAGACATGGAATTCAGAAAAAAGATCCACAAATGGCAGCCGGGACCAACGTCTTATAACGTGCTTTCCGAGTCACGGAGGGGTCTAGTATGTAAAGATGGTCACCCATCCACGGACCAACCGTGACAAGCGTAGCTTAACCTGATCTATCGACCCGTGCTGCTGATATTACTTAGCCACAAGCCCTTAACCAACAATTAACAAAAACTTCAAAAATTGAAGCGAGAAAATGTTCAGTTTTTTTTTATTTAGAAAAAAAAATATCAGTCAAAAACCGTAGTAGTAATGTTGGTTAATAAAATCCATAGATTAGAACATTGATGTATTAAAAAGGAAGATAGGCCACTCTCTAACATCACGTAAATATTAAATGGACCCGATGTCGTGCGTCATGTGCTCGACAACCGAAATAGATAGACATATCCGCTTGTGCGACTACGGTTTCGGCGCGTCAAAAAACGTCATGTGATTTGCGCCAATCGCGTTTTAAGTCGCGCCGCGGTTTTTGCCGCGTCTGAGATCATCGCCGATATCTCGAAAGATACTTATGGGATCTGGCTAAATGATGTGTTGTTAGAATCTTTATGAAATAGGCTAACATATTATATATAGATTAGTCCTGTCGTGCCTTGTAAAAAAAAAGCAATAAATCGGCAAAAGTCAGCCTAAGCGTATTTTTTGTCTAAAGGTCGTTCTAAAATAATAAATAACCATTATTTCATTATGTTTTGAGTTATTTAACACGCCAATAGCCTACCCTACACATATCATTAAAAAAAACACAGCTGCCAGAACATTATTTTTAAGGCCGCAGTGTTTTAAAAAAATGACCCGCAAACCTTAATTTTGTATTCGATGTAACTGTCCAATGTTACGTTTATTAATTACGGTATATGTTTAAATACATGCTAACAATAGGCTATGCGGGTACGAGATCGCAATAATTGTCACTGTTACGTACCCATAAAAACTTGCAAACAAACTAAGATTCGGGTATTCCCCGCAAACCGGGAGTAATGTAGGTCGATTGTGTCCTTTCCCCTAATTTATGCGGTCCACATCGAGGAGCGCGTACCATATCTTCCTATTTAATACATCAATGGATTAGAACCATTTCCATACCTACGATGTAACAAGAATTTTTGCATGAGAAACTATGTACCTACTAAAGACTGTACCAAATCGTTTTTGAGCTCAACCTTCGAGCGTGCCCACTTTCGGTCCCTGAACTTGGAGATTAAAAATGTTTTGTATTATTAAACAGACCCGTTTTAAGTAGAATCTTAATCTGCAGACCGTCTGCTTGTTATAAAAATGAAAGAACAACTTGGGAATATTCATAAAATAATGAAAAACAGATAATTATCTTTTTGTGAATTCAAGTGAAAGTAAAGCGGCTAAGTAATAATTAAGTTCTGAGATATACTTAAGTCCAGTCAGTCGAGAGCGATTTAGCTACAGACAAATAAAAATGGAATAAAAAGTTAGTGTGCATAGATCGCAGATCAATTGTCGAATCCACTGTTTTACATAGCCGCTAGCTGTTTTACAAAACAGCGGAACAACGTTTAGCGATTTTCCATAATTAAAGAACTTTAAAACACAAAATTGCACAAACGTTTTGCATTTATCAATGCAGCGATTATGGCGGTTTACGATTAGAGGTTATGTAAAACTGTGTGAAATGATTTTAGTTCAAAATTTTGTTGCTCGTGACTCTGTATGTCCTAACAACAATATAGGCAATGGCAATTCATGACAATATCCTTACAAACTGTCCATTGTAACGAACTTCGTAAGGCGTTTTTGTTTATCTTTCAACTGGATTGTATTTACTTGCAGACCGACTATGTTTTACATAACGGAGCTGTTTTATAAAACAGATAGCAGTTATGTAAAACAGCTAATTAAGCAATCCATCTGCGACATGTACAAGCTTTGTTAGTTACTGTTTATACTAAACCTAAATAGGTGTCATCGTAATTATCATTAAAAACAACTTTACCATAAATCTCAGCTATTCCATTTATTTTGCCGATTTATGTAAACTCCCTCTCAACGAGAGGAGGCCGTGGCTAGCTAGGCTCGCTAGGCTAATTAGGTCTTATGATCATTAGAACTTTTGTTATTATATCAAACGTTACACGGCCCCGTGGCAGTGTGTCCCAGCAGTGGGAACATTATAGGTCAAGTTACTGTTATGTAAACTGAAATGTGTGGAGCAGATATTTTAGCTCGCATCTTCCTTAAAGTATAGTCAATGATTAGCGCTAAATAAACTTTAGTCAGGATTTGTGCCTGGTTGATAGCATAGGCTCGCCCCCTATTACATGGGACTTGAACATAACTGGTGAAATGTGGGTGTACTATAGGTACACCCACATTTCCTCTGCCTAACCCTTTAGGGATTGCAGGCATGATGATTGCAGGCATGATGATTAAGTTAGAAACTATAAATCTATATCTACAGGCTGACTTTGAAAACATGCGACAAAATTTGAGGGAGTGTTCTAGCCATCAATATGAACAACTTTTATTATGGGACCAAATAAGAATTCGCAAAAAACAAAGTCAACCTTCTTATACAAAATGGTCCCTTCGGTTATGTACCTTTATAGGAAAGTCGACTTTTTTTTGTTCATATTGATGGGTAGAACACTCCCTTAAATTTTGTCGCATGTTTTCAAAGTCAGCCTGTATAAAAATCAATGCCACTTTTCGTTGTAATTTTATAACTTAAGAACGGGCTAACCTATCAAAAAGAAAAGGTTTAGGCTTTGTTCGGACTATTTAGTAGATAGTTTATGTGTTTTTTTTTTTTAGGTAGGTAGGGTAGGTAGGTAGGGTAGGCAGATAGGGTAGACAGGTAGGGTAGGTAGGTAGGTAGGGTAGGCAGGTAGGGTAGGTATTCTTTTACCCATAGAAAGCCACGTTATTTGTGAGTGTCATAGAGTAAAAATGTTTACCGCCCAACGGAGTGGGCACGGGTCAGCTAGTACAATATGAATCATTATGAAGACAGCTTGTAACACCTGATAATGCACATACTACGAACAACTTTCCGTATTACCGAGCGTAGTTATTATGACAATATCCCTAGTTCCCTACTAACTGTCCATTGTAACGAACTACAAAAGGCGTTTTTGTTTAACATTCTACTGGATTGCATTTACATGCAGTCAGACCGACTATGTAAAGATTAGCTACGTAGGTACTGTCAGGGACATTATTTGTTGAGCAAATTAACACCTTATCTCAATTTGATGTGTTATAGCCATTTCACAGTTGTAGAAAGAAAGATAAAGGTAGTCAATTTACTTAAGAGGCAGAAAATCGCCGTTGACCTTAGCCATACAAATGCGCGTCCATAACGCCCACGCCGCGCGCGCCGTTCCGCCATTAACGTTCATAAATATTTATTTTTAGTAACGAAAATATGAAAATTTGAAAAAAATCACAAATAGAATTACAGACAATAAAACATCCTATTCATACAAAAAAAAACATGAAAATATCTTAAGAAGTTTGGAAGTAATATCGTTTTTTATGCTTTGGGTAGACATTACTTCCTGAATTTATTTCATAAAGTATTTTACTACAATAATTAAATATTCACGTATAGAATTGATGTGTATGCGTTCTAGTTTAACATACATTTTTTGCATAACTTATTTGCAATATATGAAGGCGTAATAATAGATTTAAAAGTCACTAAAATCATATATCTGCCATACCAGTTAATTTCCCTGACTTTACATACTCATAAAAGGTTTATGATCTATTTTAACGATGTTTAAAAGTTACTGTTTTTAGGTTAACTGCCTCGTTGGTCTAGTGCTTGTAAGCGCTATTGCTGAGCATAAGATCCTGGGTTCGAATCCCGGGTCGGGTAAAGTGTTATTGGGTATTCCCATCTGGGATTTCACAGTAAGCAGCCCAGAATTTGGATTTGTGCCCGGTTGATAGCAATAGGCTCGCCCCCTATTACATGGGACTGAAACATAACTGGCGAAATGTGGGTGTACTATAGGTACACCTCTGATATAACCCATTGGGGATTACAGCCGTGACATTATATTTATTGAAAAGGTAATAGAAGTTAGTGTATTATACAATTTTGTTCCAACCTACGCTCCGTAAGCGTTCGAGTCACAATTAAACCAATTAAGGTCAGTGCAGAATATATACTGGCCATTATTGATACGGATACACTTTCAAGAATCTCGGCTTACTAGTAGGGATGCAACCATACCTATATTACGATAACGATACGAATGACGAATGCATCGTAATAGCGATTACGATAACGAATGCATTATATGCATCATTTATTTACTCATTATTGTTTAGTCGATTTGAATGTGCAAAAATGAATCGATTCTTACTTTCTGATAATGGCAACACTGTCACTCAATGTTTTGTAATATAAAACCGACAACTGCCCTCAGTTAGTTTAAAACACAAAGACACATTGCTGACTGTCAAACAATCAAAATGGTATATGATGCCCTGTGCCAATCTCTTATTGCCTATAGCGTAGCCTCGTGGGAAGGAGCCGCAAAAATCCCATTTTGGAGGTTGAAAGAGCGCAGCGGGCAATTCTCAAGGTTGGAGCTGAACTTCCTTTTCAATTCTCTACTGCGCAAGTTCTCGATTGCTCTTTGGGTGACTTTTAGCCTTCTGATAAGGCGCATTGTGAGTGACCACGTTTCAGTACCATAAGTCATCACTGGCAACACGCACTGGTCAAAGACTTTCGTCTTGAGACACTGCGGTATGTGGGACGAGAAGATATTGCGTAGCTTCCCGAACGCTGCCCAGCCGAGTCGGATTCGACGATTGACCTCTTTCACAAAGTTGAACCTAACTGGTTCTGGAGTGGCGACCGCGTACCGGAAGACGTAGCGTTGGAAGGCCTCCTACAAGGTGGACCGATGACCTTGTGAAGGCCGCAGGTATCCGCTAGATGCGGAAAGCATAGAACCGGTCGAAGTGGCAGTGCTTGGGGGACGCCTATGTCCAGCAGTGGACGTCTTTCGTCGATGATAGAATGGAGGAATGAAGTTTACAAAAAGATATTCTGACAGTCAGACAGACGTTTTTGCTAAATATAATTCTAAAAAAACACTCCCAGTTGAAGTAAAATAAGGACTTCTCAAAAGCCAAACGCAGGAAGGGTACAGTATGCCATAAGCCCAGCTTTTCTCATAAATTCTATTGCTTCCTTGGTTCATTCACAGCACTGAAAATTCTAATAAAAGACGTAAAGATGCTTTTGTATCCAAATTTAACCTGTACAGACGGCTACACATCAAGCTATACAGTTCCAGTTTAAGCTGATCTCGCCTTGTGTAGGATTTCCGTACAATGAGAGGTCAGCGTATACTGGAAATGTATAGCTTGATCTGCAGCCGTGTGTACCTCGGTCCTCTCCTCTATAATAGACTAAACTCGAAAGCAAACATTTACTCCCTGAACTACACAAATTGTAAGAGAATTCTGAAGGAGGCTCTCCAAAGTATGTCTTAGGTCTTACGAAGATATAGAGAATGTATTAACTGTATTAAAGTAAATATGTATACTAACCTACGATAAGTATTTATCAAATTTAGAAAATAAGATTTAAGCTACTCAACATAGCTATAATTTATTTGTCCATGTTCAACTTTTAGGTTATTTATTAATTGTGTAAGACTATTTTAGTACTTTTCGCCTGAAGCACAGGATTATCTAGTTCAGGCACGTAATTCATAAGAATATAATTTACATTTATGCAAAACTGTACAGTGGTACCCAATTGATAAGGCGCGTCGTGAATCTTCGTTCGCACAGAAAAGAAAGTATGGCCCCGAAGATTAACGAAAGAATGCTTAAAACTTACAATCAACCTTAGGTCACTATTATAAGGTTCATAATACACTGGAGCTGCTAGCGTGCACTCGATCAGAAGTATGGCGGCTGACAAACATGCCACGCGGCGCGCGCTAACATGGCGGCAGCTGCCGACCAATAGCGGTACAGGAAAAAGAACCACGGTGCGTGGAGCGTGCCGATTGGTCAATAGCATTTCCCGCACTTTTAAAATTCACCTTCTGCGCAGGTACATCGGTAAGCCATATAAATTGGGTACTACTGTACACATTTATGTAATTTTTGAATAAAATATTATTATATTATTATTCATTTACAACAAGGCAAACACCGCTCTTTCCGTCTACCTGAAGCCCAAAAGTGTTTGTAAGGCTTCTGTGAGTAAAACTGAAGGTTGAAAACTGTGGATTATGAAGCAATTGAAAAATTATTGAGTCCTTTAACTTGACACTTCTTACATACATATTATCTCACATAAAGGCTTCTACATACCGGGGCGACTTGTCGCGCGACGCGACGCGACACAAAGGCACCGCTCGTCCCGCGACACGCGGGGCCTTTGTGCCGTGTCGCGTCGCGCGACAAGTCGCGCTGGTATGTAGAAGCCTTAAAACTAGAAACGCTTCACCTACACAAATCAACTCACACTTACGCACACAACACACAGTTAAATCGACTCTCGAAAGTTTTAATTATCGTTGTGTTGTTTTAATTACGTTACGTTGTTTTTATCTTTGTATTTTTTTTCTTTCTAATATTGTAAATTCTCTTCGGTCTCATAATAGCACCCAATGTAAGCTTGTATATTATGAAGCGTCGTGGGGTCCTGGTGATTTGTACCACAGGCGTTGCTTGCAATGCCAATTTCAAGCACCAGTCTGTCACAAAAACTGTAAACTTAAGAAATACTACTGTAAATTTGTGAAGAGATAATAAATATACTTATACTTATTAACATTGAATCATCATCATCATCATCAGCCCATAGCAGTCCACTGCTGGACATAGGCCTCTCCAATTGCACGCCATTCAGCTCGATTCTCGGCAACTCTCATCCAGCTGCCACCAGCCACCCTGCGAAGATCGTCGCTCCACCTAGCCTGAGGGCGTCCTACTTTACGTTTGCCAATTCGTGGTCTCCACTCAAGAACACGTCTACCCCAACGGTCATCGGTTCTACGGCTACATAGAACATACAACATTGAATAAAACAGGATAATTGAGTAATATCAACACAGTTTCCCCATCCCTGACCTAAACGAATGGAGTATAGTTAACTAAAAACGTCTCGTAATTAGCATCCATTACTACTAACGGAACATTAACTAATGTCGGTCCATTTTGTTTCATTGTTACTTTGTAATTGAGGTGTGCGACGATCCTTATCGCTTATGTAATGGACGTTCGGTGATTGTACTAAACGGTCGGAGTTTTATGACTGTTCTCTTTTAACCCGCTGGACCCGTTTAGCTTATGTTAAAACGACTGAAGAGTTCATTTTTATAACCTTTCCGTGTTCCATAAAAAGTTTTGTGTAGATCCGTCTTCTGGAACAGGGACTGGACGAACAATTATCAGATCGGGGGTGTTTAAAGTTATAGTTGTTTATTTTCAATAACAAAAAAAAAAAAAAAAATTGAAATCTTTCGACTTTAGGACTGCAACCATTTAAGTAAACAATCAAGATACAGAAAACATTCTGAAAATCAGAAGAGTTTCGAAAACTCCGAAACGAAATCTGGTCAAACGTTTTCACAGTTAACGGCCTGATTAGAAGAGACAATCTCAACGCAAACTCAAAGCATTTATTTAAAATAAACCAATTACTGGCACTTTTGAATTGTCAAGGGGTCAGTCAGTTCGCGCACATCTGGGAGTTGCGCGAGGAGGCGAAACGTCGCGCCGGGGTGAAACTTCGCTGCCGCGAGAAATCACGGCACAGCGGACGGAATGTCTCTGGAAAATCTCATGGCGGCATCGAGAGTGCGATTGTCGCAACCCAGTGCTGGGCACGCTACAATTGTGGCGATAAGTCCCCTCTTTTCAGGCAAATGAAGGAGCACGGGTGGGTTTTAGTCGGTAAAAGTCTGACACGTCCTCCCGCTCCGCCCAGAGCGGGAGAAGTTATTTGATAATTACCCACCCAGAAAAAAAGGGGGTCAGTCAGTCAGAGAGATGAAGCTAGTTGCCCATTCCAAAGCGTACCTAGTAGGTTCCTATGGAGAAGGATGGGCAAGAAACTCACAATGATTTACTTAAAAAGAGAATGATTTCATCATCATCATCATCCTTTTCCCAAATATGTTGGGGTCGGCTTCCTTCCTTCCTTCCTTCCTTCGTCTAACCAGTTGCAGCTGTAGACCAGAATTTTAGATTTTATTACCAAGCTTACCAAGGGATATCGTATTACCCAATCAGACGCCCGAAAGTCTAGCAACTGTCAAAGATCTACAAATGACAGCCGAGACGTATGTATTGTAATAATTCTAGGAATGACATTCAAATAATTTATTTTGCTTATAATAATTTATTATTTTTATTACTTATTACAAGATTTCTTGAATTATTGATTGATTTTTTTGACCATGTATTAATTTCTTAATTTCACTGTATTAATGACATGTATAATAACTAAACTTGACATGTAAAATATTTTTATCTTTAATGCTAATGTATAACTATTGTATCTCTATCAGGCAGGACATATTGGAACTATAATATATTGTTAAGACCTGTAGAAAACATATGCCCACAATAAAGATATTTTAAATTAGAATTTGAATTTTGAATTTGACGTTGGTCCCGGCTAAGCCGTTGGGCTTAACATGCTTTCTGAGTCACGGAGGGAAACTCAAAAATGGAAATCTACCTAAAAAAAACAATGTACATGGATAAACCCGCGGGCACACCTAGTCCAACGTAAACTGTCCACTCACGACCAATTTCGGTTGTTTCACAAACGGGCAGAGCACCGTGAACCCACACGACCGGTGTTCACACACAGTAGACTTCACTAGGTAATGGCGACTAATTTATATGCTAATTGTTAGTGCCCCGCCGGCGATGTGTTTAATTATACAACGGCTACACTGTCGCGATAACGCGGACTACACTTCGCGTGCTCTCTGTTTCATGCTACGGCTACATTGCCGCGATAACGGGACCTAAAAATCACACGACGTGCTCTCTCTCGCACACCGCTTGACGTCTCGCTATACAACTGAGAGCGCGCGAAGTGTAGTTCGCGTTATCGCAACAATTTAGCCGTAGCATCAGCGAGACGTCGAGCGGTGTGCTAGAAAGAACGCGCGAAGAGTAGTTCGTCTTATAGCGACAATGTGGCCCCAGCATTATGCTACGGATACACTGTGGCAATAACGTGAACTACAGAGATAAAGATAAAGATGTGTTTATTTGCTTAAACATGTGTACGCATACAAGAATAAAAATGCATGTAGAATAACAATAATTATGATAAAGGTTCAGACATGTTTGCCACGTACTATGGCGTGCAAATATTATGATTGGTAATAATTAATTTCAATAGGTACAATAATTACACACACAAAAAAAATATTATCTATCCTAAACGCAGGAGCAAAACCGTTTTCTCAATCAAGGAGGCTAAAAACCTCCTTGGTCTGGTAAATCAGGATCTCGTACTTAATTTTTTTTTAACAAGAGCAATATAAAGAAAAAAAACCGGTCAAGAGCGAGTCGGACTCGCGCACCGAGGGTTCCGTACGAATATATGATGTTGATGATTTCTGAAAAACTGTGCTATTTAGAGACTCGTTTTATTTTTCCTGTAATCTTTATAAAAGCTTCTATCATATAGAATAATTTCAGATTTTTATCTCTGCAAACTTCGGAGATAAGGGGGGGGGGAACGGTATTTTTTTTTACATTTTTTATCAAAAGTCGGAAAATATGCTGCCTAAAAAAAAAATTTTTTTGAGAATGTGCAGACAACGTTCTTTCATATGATACCCCACATGCCCTAGTACTCGTAGCACTACTTCAAATTTTTAAGACCCCCTCAGTCCCTTTTGCAAAAACGATATATTTTTTTTAATTACTTTCTTGCTTGCAAAATAGTTGGGCAAACGTCATCTAAAACTATTCTAAATTTTCGAAGATCTAGGACTTTAAGGATGGTAGTATGTCTCATCACCTGAATGTCTGAAACTGAGTAGTCATTAAAAGACGCTGGTGATGTTAACATTCAGGGAAACTCCCAAAGCTAGATACATTTTTATTTACAGAAACGTTGCTTATCATAAATCATCATCATCTGCCTACCCTTTTCCCATGTTGGGGTCAGCTTCCAGTCTAACCGTATTTAGCAGAATACCACTATTTTACATGGGTGACTGGCTAGCTGACAACTTGACGTAAATGTGTAACGTATAATTTATGACTTAAATGAATGAACGAATTGTTATTAATGATTTATTTTAAAATAGGATGTAATAAATTATTGAATAAAGTAAATTAATAAAAAATAAAAAATAAATAATGAATTGCAATAATTAGAATCAATAGTATGTAATAACTTAATTAATAACTTTAATTTAATTTAATAATAGTAATTCGATATATGAAATTTGCAATGCCCTTACAGACGTGCATGGGAGGCCGTCACCTCCTTCTGCGAAACAGTAATGCTCGCGAAGGAGGAGGCGGAACGCGTGAGGGTGAAGCAGGGTGCCCGCCCTTGCGCCCTCAGTCGCCGCAGGAGACGCCCTGGGCGTCGGGAATCGCAGGCCGATTCCAATGGGTAGCTCATTGCGATGGGTAGCTCGCCGTCCGATAAGGACCAGGCCCGGGTCGACGGCGCGTTGTGTTCCACGCGCGCCTCAAAGAGACGTCAGCACCAATTGACGGGGTCCGACAGGGCCAATGCCTGCCAGGGTTACGAGTCTGTCCGAAAGGGATATCGTGGCCCTGGCACACAGGCATTTGAAGGAACACGGTGGGTTTTAGTCAGTAAAAGTCTGACACTCCCTCCCGCTCCGCGCAGAGCGGGAGAAGTTACCCATAAAAAAAAAAATTAATACTACTAATACTACTTAATACTGTTTCTGTGACGATAAAAAATATTTTTCTTTCTTTCTTTTGTTCTTTCAAATAAATATAATTGACAGCCCAGTTACTGGGTAACACGATATCCCTTGGTAAGACTGGTTGTCAGACTTTTGGGATTCTATGTACCCGTAAAGACTGCTACGAATAACAGCCGGGACCAACTGCTTAACGTGCTTTCCGACGCAATCATAAATCATCTTTTCCTTTGCCTTTTCCCAACTATGTCGGGGTCAGCTTCCAGTCTAACCGAGTGCAGCTGAATACCAGTATTTTACATGGACCGACTGCCTATCTGACCTGCACAACCCAGTTACTGGGTAATACGATACCCTCTAGTAAGACTGGTTGTCAGACTTTCGGGATTCTGACTACCCGTAACTTCTGTCAAAAAAACCATAAAAATCGATCATTAAGGTTCATGCAGACCGGCGCAACTAGTCGCGCGACGCCATACCGGCAGAACAATTTCCATGAAATTTTCATAAAAATTGTTCTACCGGTGTCGCGTCGCGCTGGTCTGCACGAACCTTAAATCGTATCATCATTTCAGCCGAAAGACGTCCACTGCTGGACATAGGCCTCCCCCAAGCACCGCCACTTCGACCGGTTCTGTGCTTCCCGCATCCAGCGGATACCTGCGGTCTTCACAAGGTCATCGGTCCACCTTGTAGGAGGCCTTCCAACGCTACGTCTTCCGGTACGCGGACGCTACTCCAGAACCTTTCGGCCCCATCGGCCATCAGTTCTGCGAGCAATGTGCCCTGCCCACTGCCACTTAAGCTTGGCAATTCTTCGGGCTATGTCGGTTACCTTGGTTCGCCTGCGGATCTCTTCATTTCTGATTCGATCACGTAAAGGTATAAAATCAAAGTTGGCTTAAATCGTATAGGTATCATAATTATAAGCATTGTTCATTACGCATCACGAACGTTGATTGCTAAAACGATTGAATACAACACGGTATTTCATTCATAAAAGTCAAGGCCCAATCTAAATCAGTGTTAACTCAATTCACGCCACGTTGCGTATGATGTCATCAATTGAGGCTTGGTAATTTTTATCTATACATACTAACGAAAACTAAATTAAGTGTCTATTTGTAATGTCGAAATAACAGCTTTTTATTATATGACTAGCTGCGCCCCGCGGTTTCACCCGCGTAAGTCTCGATCCCGTGGGAATATCGGGATAAAAAGTAGCCTATGTCTTAATCCAGAGTGTCAGCTACCTCCATACGATATTTTATCAAAATTGGTCCAGTCGTTTGAGCGTGAAGAAGTAACAAACATACACACACACAAACACACACACTCACAAACTTTCGCCTGTATAATATTAGTGTGATAGTGTGATGATTGTGAAAGTATATACGGTGATTATATTTTTTTTTTCGTCTGTTTGTTTGTTCAGAATGAGGAAAATGTCGTCGGGAAGGTTTTGAGTATCAATGTCGATGGCTATAAGAGTAGGGGAAGACTAAAGAAACGATGGATGGAGTATGTCAAAGATGATAATTTATATGGCTAGAAAGGTAGTGACTACCGAGATGACGACTATTGTGGAAGAAAGCGACATGTTGCGCTGACCACAAATAAATTGGGATAAGGGCAGGAGAATGATAATGTTTATTCCAGCTAATGTCCGAAACGGCTGGACCGAATTTGACGGGATTTTCACTGGCAGATAGCTGATGTGAGCTATGAGGTACCAACTTTTATTTTAGAAAATACCACGCGGGCGAAGCAGCGGGCAACAGCTAGTGTCCAAATACTCTTGACTTGGGTCCATCGCCTACAATATATTCTTGTCTCCAATTCTAAAAATAACTGGCTTGTGCTGAGTAATTTTAGTTCCCAAATTAAGTCTGTCTTATATTCAAGTTCCCAAATATTGCGACAACTAGTGTCCAATATACTCTTGGCTTGTGTCATCGCCTTTAATACTATTGTCTCCAAAAATAACTGACTTGTGCTGAATAATTTTAGTTCCCAAACTAAGCCTGTCCTATCTTCAAGATGACACTGCACAAAATATTTTAAAAAATTGCGACAGCTAGTGTTCAAATACTCTTGGCTTGTGTCATCGCCTTTAATACTATTGTCTCCAGAAATAACTGACTTGTGCTGAGTAATTTTAGTTCCCAAACTAAGCCTGTCCTATCTTCAAGATGACACTCCACAAAATATTTAAAAAAATTGCGACAGCTAGTGTCCAAATACTCTTGGCTTGTGTCATCACCTACAAAACTATAGTCTCCAATTCTAAAAATAACTGACTTGTGCTGAGTAATTTTAGTTCCCAAACCAAGCCTGTCCTATCTTCAAGATGACCCTGTACAAAATATTAAGAAAAATTGCGGCAGCTAGTGTCCAAATACTCTTGGCTTGTGTCATCGCCTTTAATGTCTCCAATTCTAAAAATAACTGGCTTGTGCTGAGTAATATTAGTTCCCAAACTAAGCCTGTTTTATCTTTAAGATGACACTGCGCAAATTAATTTAAAAAATTGCGTACCTCCGTCTACAATTAGGGCAACGAAAGCCCACCTGCGGCATTTAATTTCCTTTACGTTAGCTTGTTTAAACAGTAAGTACTGGCACGCAAAATTTAACAGCTGGTATCCCTATTGACGGCCAAAGGCAGAGAAAAGATAGAAATCTTTGACATAACTGGTTTTTTTTTGGGTGGGTAATTATCAAAAAACTTCTCCCGCTCTGGGCGGAGCGGGAGCGTGTTCAGACTTTTATTGATAAAAAGCCACCCGTGTTCCTTCCGTTGCCTATGTGCCAGGGCCACGATATCCCTTTCGGACGAACTTGCCACGCTGGCAGTAGAATACTAATCTTATTTTATCACTAACGAGGTGACAGAGACAAAGTCAACGATGGAGTGAGCTTACCCAGAAGAAGCCTGTTCACTCTAACTTTGAAGAGATTAGGGTTGTATGCGTTCGGAAACACAGACGCAGGTAGAGAGTTCCACTCTTTTGCTGTGCACATTATAAAATAATTTTATTATTAACTAGTGGATGGGTGACCATCCGTTACCTAAGGAGACCCCTCCGTGCCTCGGAAAGCACGTTAAACTGAACAAGGTTTATCTTAAGACCCAGGTTTATACCATGGAGCCATTATTGAATTTCGAACTATATTCCGTCATAACAAATATGAAAAGAAATTGTTTTGTGTTCAGTTCCTAAACACAAAACTGACAACTTAGTACCGAACTACGTTTTCAGTTTTGTATAAAGAACGGTATTTCAATCACTGTTACGTTCTTATTACAAAAACTGTGTCCATGGTTTAAGCCATGTAAAAATATAAATCTTGTTTTGTAATAAGGCGGTAACAGTTTAACGTGCTTTCCGAGGCACGGAGGGCTGTCAAATATCTATGAATGACAGTCGTTACGAGTAGTCAGAAGCCCAAAAGTCTGAAAACCAATCTTGTCTAGGGCTATCGTGTTACCTAGACGTAACTGGGTTCTGGAGCGCAGATAGGCAGTCGCTCCTTGTAAAATACTGGTATTCAGCTTCATCCGGTTAGACTGGAAGCTGACCCCATCATAGTTGGGAAAAGGCGGGCAGATTGATTTAATACTAACTAGCGACCCACCCCCGCTTGACACGGGTTTTTAAGACTAAAAAAAATAAAAGAAAAAAAATATAGTTTTCATTAAATTATATGTTGGTTATACATTATGTAACAAAAACCCTGTTGTCCCTTTTAGGACGTATACATTTACCTACAAGCACAACATTGGTGGAGTTATAATTTAAAAAAAATACGTATTGGCTAGTCCAGAAGTCAAAATCAAACAATGAAAGAGGTTAGAAATCAGTTAAACATTACAAATATTAATAATTATATATTTATTTTAATTATTTACGTTGAACAGTAATTTTTATAAATGACTTGCTTTATTACGGTCGTATGTATACCGATTCTTAAAACGTAGGTAGAAGGAACAACAGGGTTTTTGTTACATATTGTATATGAACGTGATATGATAGACAAGTATGGAAAAAAAAATCGTCGATCCCAAATAAATTGAGATGAGGGCAAGAGAAATTCAAATTCAAATTAAAAAATTTATTGCTCACCACAGTACATAAAACTTAATACATTTCCAGATGTCAAGTGAATGCGTAGTCCACTGTATTCTACCAATTCAGGCATGCAAAATTCATCATTAGAATTATAAAATTTCAATTTCATAAATTACAAAACAAAATCAACACATAATTAAGAATAAACAAATTAAAAATAATTTCAATAAAATAAATGACAAAAATGAGAATAATGATGACACATAAATAAACCTTTCGGAAAATTAATACATTCTCTAGCATAATGAGCCTTCGAGAAATCTTCCCACTGCTGGGACACAGACCGAAGAAGAAGGAGAGAAGGAATGAGCAGCAATCCACCCCGCAGGCCCAGAGCGGGGTGGTAGATGTCACATATATTATGTTCAAATTTTTGGTTCTAGGATATGCCGGTTTCCTCGCGGTGTTTTCTTCACCGTTTTGAGAGCAATGTTTTATGTATGATAAATAAATCGAAAGTTTGTCATACAAATTTTGACTGACTGACTTCAGCAAATGCATAAGAATAGCGTCTTCAACCAAAAATCTATAGTTTCCGTCAAAGTAGACGCCAAGTTACATAAATTATCCGACTCCCTGTGGACTGCACCCCGAGTAATTAAAGACAAAATGGCTACCTTAATGGCTGTCCACCACAGCATGCCACCACCAGCTCAGCAAGACCTACTTTGCCATTTATATTCCTGACAAAGACGGTTCAACGTTAGCTGGTTATTTACAGTAGTGCATCACCAATGTAACAAGACCTACGTTTATTGGCTTCGGTTTTAATGACAAGGGTCAAGACTAGCTGGTAAATGGATCCTATTTAGAAGTATCAATGCAGTCGTTGATAATAATGGGGGTTCTAGATAATATTGTCCGTTTAGCTCAACAAAGCGAGGGAAATGATATTACGAGTAGTAGTAGAGTAGAGCAAAGTAGGACATTTAACCACGTTCAAGAGCTGGCAGTGTTAAAATTGTTAAACAGCGCTTTGGTGGTGACATTAATTTAACACACTTAAACGGTTTCGCCTTAAGGCTCTGACAAGAGGCAAATTATAAAATTAGGCTTGTCTTAAACAAACAAATAGCCAAATCTATATAGTTTGTGGTAGCGAAAAAAATATATGTTATTCTTGAACATATTTCTCAGAAAATGGTTGTTACCAAAACACGTTTAAAAATTTTTTTCGATGCAAATTAACGGTAACCCTTTACTTTGAGTTTCATTCCAAAATATCTGTAATAAATATCAACGTGCGGTTGGTATTTAATTAATAACAAGAACGTCTTATTTGTATGCAGAACTTGGTTGTTTTTTATTTTCAATTAAATAAATTAATAATTGCTTCGTATTTTGCAATAAATTACAAGCGTAGTGTTCAAATTCAAATTCAAATAGTTTATTGTGGATCATAAGATGTTGTGTTAGTTACAGGTAAGTCTGCTATGTCCCGCCATTGAGGCATACAACATTCATAACGTAAATTCGGTACATAGATCAAATACAATACATCAAATTATCATGCAATACATTAAAATTAAACTAGTAGATATAATATACTTATGTCAAATTACAAATTAGTGATTTTTACAAAATAGTGTGATTCAATTTATTGTCATTTAGAAATTATCTTATAGAGTAATAACAGTGTCATCGCGTTTCTCTTTCTTTTGTATGCAGTCTGACAGTGACAGCGGTTTACCTGTTGTCAGCGTCTTAAGGCTTTATGAAGATATTTTATTTATTTATAATAGCATTACCACTTACATTTGTTTTTACAGATACCAAATGCAACAATGTAGTCATAATTTCCACACTCAGAACCACCATTAAACTTTATTATTTATTCATTTATTTTCAATTTTCTAAAGTAGTATCTTGGAACTGTAGTGCAGAGTTCATTTGCCGGGGTCACGGATCATAACATCGCATCAATGAAATTAAAACGAATATCGTAGGTAGTTGGCGAATTGAAGGAAGGAGAGAGCTTTATTATTTAGTTTGTTTGACAATTTTTATTTTACAATTAATATACATTTTATCTTATTATATTTTTTATGATTACTGGCCACTAGCCCTACCTATGTATTGAATTAAATTGTATAATATTGACACTGACAGCTGTTAAACGCGGTTTAGAAGTGCTAATCGTGTTTAGTTCCATTGGTGAAATCCGCACTTATTAATTAACTACAGAACTAAATGTGTCGGACATTTTGCTGTGATGGATTATAGCTTAGAGTTTATCGGTGGGCAAGGATTACATAATCAGCCTATAATGTTCCCACTGCTGGGACACAGGCCTCCACTCTGTGAGAGGGAGTGAGCCGTAATCCACCACGCGGGCCCAGTGCGGGTTGGTGGATGTCACATGTCTTCGAATTTATGATTCTAGGATATTCCGGTTTCCTCACGATGTTTTCCTTTACCGTTTTGAGAGCAGTGGTGATGAAAAAATTTACACAAAGTGGCTGCCTGGGGTCGAACCTACGATCTGCAACTCGTAAGTCACGACCGGTTCTACTGGGCCACCACTGCTCTCATGATGGCAATAGGCTCGCCCCCTATTACTTTATTTATTTAAGGAAAAACAAACAGTAGCACAATACGATACAGTCATTTTAACTATCTTAAATATTACATTTTAAACAATTATGCTACCCGCTATGTTCTCCACAGATTACAATGGAAAGTATTTAAAAACTAGCTAGTAACTCATATACAATACACTATTATACTAAAATGTTCAGTTCAGTTGTTATCAAACACAGAGTTTCTGTACACTGAGTTTTTTAGTTACAATAAAATTGATTTATTTTATATTTATTTATAAACCTAGAAATTATAACTGGATTTTTAAATAAAAAAAAATAAAAAGTAGGTAAATTGTATGTGTACATTATTAAACATTACGTCATTATAACATACTTTGCTGATCCTTAAGGGTTGCTTGGATTTGCTTCCTAAATGCATTTTTACTAAGAAAAAGTATGTCGATTAAATTAAACTCATTGTTATATGTCTCAACCAAACGATGAAGTGGTGAACGCGAGCCAGCGTCGGATTTACAGAGGCGAGTCGCAAATAGACGTCGAGTGCGTACCTCACGCACATGAACCGTGATGAAGTTTAATGTGGGTGCAATATAGGTACACCTCTGCCTAGCCCTTCGGGGAGTCAAGGCGTGAAGATATTTTATTTTATAAAAAGTCTTTTCGCATTATAGTATGTATGAACTTGTAATAAAATCTCTTTGGCTATATACTATTTGTATCTGGCTGGTTTTGGTATCATTGAAAGTTTAGATTTTAAAGAACATAATTCCAAATTCAAATTAGGAAAATGTGTGATTTTCATATTTTTTTCGTACTGTCAAGATGAGTGAATCTAATGAATAAATTCGATACATTTTAAAATTTTACTACAAAAAGGTAAAAACGCAACGCAAGCCGCGAAACAGCGATGTTTATGGACCTAGCTAGTGCAGTGTCTGTGAGAGTAGTACAAATTTGGTTTAAGCGTTTTCAATCCGGAAATTGTGATGTTTTTTTTTATTTCCCCAACCTATTACAATACACCATGACAACAATAAAGCAACCAACATTACCAAAAGTCCGTTTTTGTGTAAAAAGGTTCCTATTATGTTCTAGCTACAAGTTCGTGAATTTTCTCGTGGAAATTTTTAATTTTCCGGGAAAAGTATCCTCAGTACATTTCTTTCTTAAATAAATTATGCTTGAGCAAAACTTGACGATCGATTGAACGATACAGGTATTAAAGCTGAGACTAACAAGATGCGAACTCTGACTTTTTAGGGTTCCGTATTTTATTATATTATATAATTTTGAGTTTCAGTTCTAAATATGGGGAACCCCCAAAATTTATTGTTTTTTTTTCTGTATTTTCCGAAACTATAAGAACTTATAGTTTCGGAAAAAAAGTGGCTGTAACATACGGTCGGACAGACAGACAGACATGACAAATCCATAAGGGTTCCGTTTTTTGCCATTTGGCTACGGAACCCTAGAAAAGGGAACAGCTCATTGGGCATCGTCCGCATCACTGTGAGCCAAGCCACACGATGCGGTGCGGCGCCGCACCGCAGGTCACTAGCGGTGCAGCGCCGGAGTGCACCGGACGGCACCGTGTGCCATACCATACATTTTTATATGTAGGACGCCGCAGTGACACAATGGGAAAAGTGCCTAGCAGCAATGGTGGCAATGGTGGCTGGTGGTAGTAACGTCCGCAACTTACGAGTTGTAGGCCGTAGGTTCGAACTTTGACAGGCGCTTTTACTTTGTGTAAATTAATTCATCAGCTCTGCTCTCAAAACGGTAAAGAAAAACGTCGTAAGGAAACCGGCAAGTAATAGAAAAAAAAATTGAATTATGGCCTAACTGCCTCTCACAGAGAGAAGAAAGAAAGAAAGTAAATACGTTTATTTCCGGTAAACATGACGCAAAAAAGAAAATAAACACAAAAATAAGAAAAGGTTGGGGGAAACATGCGTCACATCCACGCAAAACGGCTATCGCTCAGCATTATACTGCGACCCTATGCAAGACAGAGCCCCAGCGCTGGTTTTCAGCGACAGCTGGCGCTGACGTAATTACGTCGTACGGTGCAGCAAACAATTAGTAGGACGCTGTAGCGGTACATCATACATAAAGAAAAATAATATAATTTAAATAAATGATAGAATAAACTAAACAGAAATATTAAAAATAGACGTACATGCTGTGAGAATATCAGGCTCCTACTGGGTAAGCTCACTCCATCGTCGACTTTGTCTCTGTCACTTCTGACCTAGACTGAGGTCAAGAGCAAACCCATCCTAAATAAAGAAAAAAAAAAAAAAAAACATCCTCCATTAACGTTATACGCTTTAAATAGTGGCAACATTTCGAAAGCTAGAAACTTCACATCGCCGTTAGGAGTTTATGTGTTCTGTGCTTCACATTTGACGAGTAGAGGAGAGGAGGCCTGTGTCCTAGCAGTAGGAACATTATTATTATGCTGATTATGCTATTGACATTTCTAATGATGATCAATAACCGGCCAAGTGGGACCAGGGCCAGTTGGGATGAATTTATTACTAGAACCAACTTAACATTGTAGTTGAATAACATGTTCCCTCATTATACATTTCAACTGCAATGTAAGTTTGCGCAATATAAATTGAGATATTTATCATGTTTGTTATTTTAAGCCCACAGACTTCTATATAGGTTTTCCTGTAAGCTATCAGTAAATAACATATTTCTGTATTTTTTTCAAAATTAAAGTTTCGGAAATAATTGAATAATTTTGGGGGAATACATTTTTATTAATAATTTTAAAAGCATTTATTTTAAAATTATATAAAAGTTTAACTGAAATTCTTACAAGAAGCCCTTTCATTTGATATGTCACACCGTCCAGTTTGCAAAACTTTTCTTTTTCTTCTAATTTTCCCTCAAAAGTGACCCCTCATATTCAAAATTCATTTATTTACGTTACACGTCCGTTTTTGGGTTACAGAAATTCATTTAAGTACCAAATGTCAACTTAATCGGTACAGTAGATTCGGAACAAATTGGCTGTGACAGATGGACAGACAGACAGACACACGATTGATCCTATAAGGGATTTTTTCCTTTTGAGGTACGGAACCCTAAAATGTAACTATTGGTATTATAGGCCGTTGACCCCGTAATCAGCTCTAGTTATTTTAGGGTGGTCTAATCTCACAGTCGACACGTAGTAAAACTTTTGGTAACAGACGAAAAGGAGACGAAAAGATTTTATTTACAATTGGAAAAGTCTTGATACTTACTGTAAAGCACCTATCCCACTGCCGGTGATTAAAGAAAAGCGAAATGAGCTAGCAAATAAAAACGAGTTGGCGAGCAACTAACAGCGAGTGTGTTTCAGCGACGAGCGATTACTCACTGGTATGCATATACCAAGCGTAAAGGCTCCTGCAGACAGGCGTGACGCGACAGCGCGATGCGACACTAGTAGAATAATTTCTAATAAAAAATCATAGAACTTGTTCTACCAGAATCGCGTCGTACCTTCGCGTCGCGCCTGTCTGCGGGAGCCTTTAGTCTGTCAGCGAATGTTCTGCCCGCCAAACAAGCGTCTCTAAGCGTATAGGTAATCTCTTTGACAACTTTTGTCGCTGTGACAAACGAGTACTCGCCGGCGCGGTGTGAACAGTCAGCGATCAGCTATTCATATGCATACGTTGGTATATCTTTTACTTACATTGAACCTACAATAATTTGTAGTTTGTTGAGCGAGAATATCGTTGATATTACGACCCGAGGGACTGGCGCTGTTAGCTGAAATACAGGTCCTCCTAGTTCAGCTCTAGATGCTGCTGAAAAGAAAAGTAAGTACTTGTGTGTACTTACTTTTCTTTTATCATGGCACATAACTGTAACGTAATCTAAGTACTGTTTTTATGAAATAAAGCTTATTTATTACCCGACTGCGGCGAAGCCAATAAAAGGTGGGTTATGTGTTTGACTTGTATATATGTATGTATGTTTGTATGTATATACATACAAACATACAGACATATATATGTCTGTCCCTATGTTCCCTCGTAACTACTAAACGGCTGAACTCTTTTCTATTATGTCTAATAATATGTCGTTAGATTCGTATTTATTGCGCGAGTGTCTTATGGTATATTATTATTAAAATGATTAAAAATCAAAATGGCGGGTTTTTGGCAATATAGAGAGGCATCTTCCTAACAATAACAACCCATTGCCTCCGACTGCATGAGATTGTTTATAGTACTTATTAATTTATATAAATCTTGTTTCCATCTTTTTTTAAGTTCACTTTTTACGCAGTCGGGTTTTTGTTTTTTTAAATTAACTTTTATTTTATTTTATTTAATTATTTATCTTAGTCGCGTTGACGGTGGTACAGGGTCCTAATGCGAAGTAAGCTGCATACCAACTTCAATGATTGTGATAAGCAAGAGACATTGCAGATAACATTCTTTCTCGGTCGATAAAGCTAGGAATCTCATTAGGTTTGACATTGATTTAAGATGGGTCCTCCTTTTCGTTAAGTTTAATTATTTCAAATCTTATGTAGCTGTTTGGGTATAATTTATTGGTCTACCGGAATACCAACAATCAAAGACATTACATTATAAATTACTTTAGTAACTATTTTAAATCTGTTTGCCAACAACCAATATAAAAAAATAAAAAATGTTGAGTATGATGTTTTGATAATAAATGATTGTATTTCTATAAGTAGGTTTTTACAAACACTTTTACATGTCAATCATATTCATGTGAGGACCATGTAGATTGGTGTGTGAAGTGTGTCCGTGGAGTTTCTTGCCCGTTCTTCTCCATAGGAATCTTCGACGCTTTGGAATCGGCAACTAGCTTCATCTTTCTGACTGACCGACCCCTTGGCAATTCAAAAGTGCCTGTAATTGGTTTATTTGAAATAAATGCTTTGAGTTTGAGGTGTCTGAAATGGTACTTTTTGACTTTCTGAAAAGTCGTTGAAATGTGATACATGCACTTGTTCGGGTTGGCACATTCAATTTAGCAGTATTTGTTGGACAACAAAGCCGACGCAAAGTAATGACGCGCGGCAAAATCGAATAAAATATTATATGTAGGTAACATATAATATTTTATTCGATTTTGCCGCGCGACTGTGCCGGTATGCGGCGCGCGATCTAGTCTAGATTCCTGTGAAAAACCCCGGGTGAGGTTGCCTATATAGACTAGATTGCTTGGCAAATGCGCCACATATGACCGATTGTCGAGTTTCGTCGCCATAGTCAGACGCGGCCGTTACCGCGCAGTACCCGCTCGACAGCCGCGACCCACGCGGTTTTGGCGCCAAAATCGTTGCCATAGTCAAACGCAGCCGTTACCGCGCCGTAACCGCTCGAAATCCGCGACCCACGCAGTTTTGGTGCCAAAACCGCGTGGCGGCGGATGGGCTACTGCTGCATGCCAGCGTTGCCAGATTTTTTTTCGGGTAATCCGGGGTTTTGAAAACTTTTGAGTAAGAGCGTTATGTCGTCAAAACCGTGACATAATAAGAAAACATAAATAATCTGTTATTTTTTACAACAATTACTACTTATCCTTTTATTTGAGTTTAAAATTAAGTTTACAATGATGATATACAATTGAAAATATATGTATTGTAAATTCAAATATATGGCGTTGTATGAGAGCGTTTACGGAGAAGCGATTTTACACGCGTTTGCTTGAAATACAAGCGGAGCACGAGTATGGCACCGCCGCGTCGCACGCGACTTTTATCGCGGTGGCGCGGCTTACGTGGCGTTGCGTTTCTGTTAATTCTCCATTCAGGGTAAAACGTAACAACACCCGCGGCGTCGCACGCCCCAGTACGAGCATACGGCGATACCCGGTACTGCGCTGCAGCGATGCCCGCCGCGTTCGCCGCCGCGTGCTACGTTACACGCTAGAAGTTCCGCCGCGCCCGCAGCGGCGGACACCGCTACTCTTCATGCCCCGCGTCTCCATAAACAACATTGTACATTGCCTGCATTGCATCGTGTTTGCGCGTGTGATGACACGGGCCGCTGCACGCACCGCCTCTCTATAAACAGAAAAAATGTACAACGCGCCGCGAGACTCCACGCTGCACGCGACGCGTGACGCCCCGCGTCTCCGTAAACGAGCACTAAGGCCTTTCTTCAGAGGAATATAAATAAGTAATACATTGCTTACGAATTACTTATTTATTTTTCTATATTTTTCGACATTTAAGTCTGGGACGTCTGGCAACGCTGCTACCCGAGCAAGTGTAAGTTCAGCACGACTGGTATGAGACTCCGCCGAAATTGGCCGCCATGGCCGAAAGTCAGTCTGGAGGATTATTTTTAAATACGAACTACTACCTGAAAATTAATAAAAAGCACTCACAATCAGCAGCTAAAACTTCAGAAGAAGCAAATATTAAATAAAATGAAAGTGCTTTCCGAATTTTAAAAGGTTTTAGCCATTGAGAAGTTGGAATTTATTTACTTGCAAAAAAAAAACACTTAATAACGAACTTCAAACAGCGATCGTTCTTTCTCATCGAGTCGTTCCATTAGATAAACTTCATTGTAGAAAGGATCTGAGGAAGAACTATCACCGTCTCTACAATACGTTTTTAGGGTTCTGTACCTCAAAAGGAAAAACTAAACCCTTATAGTATCACTTCGTTGTCCGTCTGTCTATCTGTCGGTCTGTCTGTCTGTCTGTCTGTCGGTCTGTCAAGACCCTTTTTCTCAGCAACGCTTGGAGGTATCAACTTGAAATAAATATCAAATACGTAAGTTTATGGTCCCTTGGAGCTCTAGAAATAACAAACTTCTAAGTCAACGCAATAAATAAATACGGCGATTGGTGCGACATATTTTGATACTCGCAAATAAATCAAAACTTATAGGGTACTATCCGTTGACCAAGAATCATGAAATTTGACAAAAAGCATGGTCTCATAGCACAAGTAAAAGGAAAAGTCCAAAAACGGTCCCAGACCTAATAGACTTTTTTATAACTAAAAATATCTCTAGTGTGAATATTCCACACATTAGGCGCTAGATGGCGTGACAGAACGCGTAGCAGCACAGCGTGGTGGTCGTCAACGCAAAGGTGCTGCCACCAGTGGATCCTTGCGGTACTAACGTCGGGCGTCGACCAATAGGGAGACGACATTAACGCGCCACTACCGCGAACCAATCAGGTTTCAGAATTGATTGTGAAGAATGAATAACGAGGTGTTGAGTTTTTGCCGGGAGAATTGTTAGTCAGTTAATTTTTGTAATCTCACCGAATCAACCTAGTAAATACAATAGTGCAGGATATTCTCATTTCGGAGCTAAGTATTTCCCTTTATTTTGATAATTATGTTCTCACTTTAAAACTAAATGTAATATTCGCTGCTAAGGGCAATTTGTGTTTATTTCTTGGGCATAGCTTTGCTGTAACTTACTAGAGTTTTATTTGAATTGTAGGTGATTAACTTGTTCAATTCCATTGTTTTATGAGGTTCCAATAACTTTATCTTAATTAAACCTATGTACATGTAAAAGGGACGTAATTAAAAACACATTTTATACTGCTACCGTTGTTTATTTGATATAATTGTTTTAATAGGTGTAACATTTTTCAGAAGTGGGATCTCGATCTGGAGCAAACTCTCATGCAAGGCATGAGTTCCGATGGCCGCAGCCGGTCTCGCAGCCGGTCCCGTAGCCCTGTCAGATGGAGTCGCCGGCAGATGGAACGACCGCAGCAGGAGCCACGCAGCTGCTCCCGTGACACGTGGCGACCGGGGCGTTCGCCAGTCCGGGGCCGTCAGGGCCGTTCTCCGCCAGGCTTTTCAAATGAACCCGGTAGGTCTTTTCCATATTATTCGGGTGTGATGGTCAAGCCGGATATAATACCGGAATTCGATCCTGAAAAACCGGAGCTACCTGCTTCTCAGTGGCTTAACAAAGTAGAGCAACTAGGTGCCATACATGGATGGAACGACAACGTTAAGAGTTATTATATGCCGGCACGTCTTATTGGTTTAGCAAAGTTGTGGCATGGTGCACTGCAAAGCTATGAATTTACGTGGCCGGAATGGAAAGAAAAAAATTCTGGAAGCGTTCCCTCATTATTTTTATTCGAAATGTATCATGCTAACTAAGTGTGATATCATTGGAGAGAAGGCGGTGTCGTGTATCATAGAAGGGCTGCCGTTCCACATGCGGACTTCTGCAAGAGCTGGTAACTATAAAACCCCAGGCGAGCTTTATTCTCACTTTCTATGCATGAACGACGACAAAAGGATGAATCAAAATCAGAGAAATGTTCCTCGAGCTCGAGATTTCACATCAGGGCCTTCAAAAGAAGCAATCAGAGATCCAAAAGAACGAAGGCCAGGTGTAACTTGTTTTCTTTGTAACGAGTCGGGTCATGTTGTCAGATCATGTCCTAACAATCCTAACGCTATAAAATGCGAAATATGTGGGAAAACCAACCACAAAATGAGCAGTGTTTTCAAAAGGCTGTCAACATTGTACAAATACAGGTAAATGAATGTTATTTTAAACATGTCTTGATTAATGGTTTAAAAGGTACCGCTTATTTAGACACGGGGGCTCAAGTCAACCTTATCACTCATGATTGTGTTCTAAAGCTTGGTGTTGCAATGCAACCTTGTGTTGTTTTTGTCAACGGGTTTGGGGGACCACCAATTAAATCTCACGGAAAGGTATCATTAGAGTTCGTTATAGATGAAGTTAAGGTTTGTTCAGACGCAGTTGTCGTCGACGCTGCTGTGAACCGCGCCGACGTTTTTATTGGACAACCTATTTTGAACGATGAAAAATTCAAGCTTATAATTAGTGGTACTACCGTCTTTTTAGGATATGCAGATAAAGATGAAAAGAAAACTGAATCTGTTGAAATAAATTCTTTGCAGGTAGGTACATGTGTAGATAAGGTTAACATTTTGTGCTCTGCAGACACTGTCGTTCCAGCTTATTCATCCTTGTTTGTTGACACCTACAATGATGTTGAAATTGACAAGTCTAGTCTACTGTTTGTAGATGCTCTTACAATTGGTTATAATGGTTACAACTATAGCATTCCTGCTACTACGCATTGTTTTCCAGTACACGCCATTTTCATTGTTAATTGTGGTGAAAAGTCAGTTTGTTTCCAGAAAGACCAGGTTATTGCTCGTGGATTTGTTACTCGGGAAATAGATTGTTCTCCTGGTAATTCTGCAGATATATTATATATATATATTATGTTTCGATCATGAGCATTGATACAACAAAAATAAAATGTGGATCCGGAGATCCGCAGGTAGTGACAGAGTTAGTAGAAATTTTAAAGGAATTTTCAGATTGTTTTTCGGTAGATACAGGAGAATTAGGCAGGACTGACAAAATAGAATTAGATATTGAAATTAACTCGGATAAGCCGGTTTGCTACCGTCCTTACAGGCTTTCTTTTTCAGAAAAGGCAATACGTACGTAAGTACGAGAAAAGATTGAAGATATGATATCCAATGGTATTATTAGGGAATCGTCGTCTAATTATGCCAGTCCGATTGTATTAGTTAGGAAAAAGAACGGAGATTATCGGTTTTGTGTGGATTTTAGAAAATTAAATAGTATCACAG
This sequence comes from Tiliacea aurago, assembly GCA_948098905.1. NCBI lineage: Eukaryota > Metazoa > Arthropoda > Insecta > Lepidoptera > Noctuidae > Tiliacea > Tiliacea aurago. Next base: position 24,136,700 of record OX402578.1, read on the forward strand.
TGAAAGATAAATATCCTCTGCCCATTATAGAAGAACAAATCGAGAAACTAGGTGGGAAGAAACTTTTTACGAGTCTTGATTTGTCGCAAAGTTTCTTTCAAATTCCGGTAGCGGAGACTTCAATCCACCGAACTGGTTTCGTCACGCCTGAGGGCCACTATGAATTTTTGCGTATGCCCTTCGGTTTGGCCAATTCCCCAGCCATTTTCCAGCGACTTATGGACAAAATATTTTCTTCGCTACGTCATGATAAGGTGCTTCCTTTTATAGATGATCTGTTGCTACCCACCAAAACTGATCAAGAAGGCCTTGATCTACTTCGGATAGTGTTAGAAATAATAAGGGACGCCAAACTGACGTTGAATCTTGATAAGTGTTTTTTCTTGCATAACAAAATTGATTACCTGGGTTACGAGATTAGCGAAAAAGGTATTAGGCCTGGTAGTAAGAAAATTGATGCTGTGGCCAACTATAAAGAACCTACGAATGTACACGAGCTTAGGATGTTTCTAGGTCTGACTAGTTATTTCAGGAAATTTGTAAAAGACTATGCGTCTGTCACGTATGATCTGTACGGGTTGCTAAAAAAGAATGCAGCATGGATTTAGGATCCAGCACAACAGAGGGCTTTTGATCAGCTGAAGAAGATTTTGACGACTCGACCAATACTCTCATTATTTTGTAGGAAAGGTGACATAGAAGTTCACACTGACGCAAGCAGTAAAGGCGTAGCTGGAATTCTCTTTCAGGATCAAGATGGGGGTTTGAAACCCATCGCGTATTTCAGCCGAAAAACGAGCAAAGAAGAAGCTATGTATCATTCCTACGAATTGGAAACATTGGCAGTAGTGGAATCGTTAAGAAGATTTAGAATTTATTTAGCAGGTAATCATTTTCAGGTGATGACAGACTGTGCAGCCGTTCGAGAAACTTTCTTGAAAAAGGATCTACTACCTCGAATAGCAAGATGGTGGTTATCTATTCAGGAGTACGACATGGATGTCATTCATAGCCCAGGTAAAGCTCATGGGCACGTTGATGCGCTGAGCCGATTTCCAGTAGACCTTCCCGTAGTAGCAGACATCAACGTGATTGACGTATTTGATTGGTTAGTATGTCTTCAACATCAAGATGAGAAAATTCGCATCATTCGAACAAAATTAGAATCTGGGGATAACGATCCAGATATACGAAAAAATTACAAGCTGAAAGATGGTCGAGTATACAAGGTCGTTAAGGATGGAAGCCAGAGGTTAGTAGTACCTAAATATGGAAGGTGGAATGTCATGAGGAAGTATCATGATTGCATCGGACATCCAGGCCTGAAGCGTTGTGACGAAATTATCAAAGGTAACGTCTGGTTTCCAGGAATGACACGTTTCATACGAAAATATGTCAACTCATGTTTAGACTGTCTTTACAAGAGGGGACAGTACGGAAGACCTGAAGGTGAGTTACACCCCATTGAAAAAGTTCCGGAGCCAATGCACACTCTGCACATTGACCATCTCGGTCCTTTCTGCAAAAGTCGAGCAGGTAACAGTTTTGTGCTGATGGTGGTCGATTCCTTCACTAAGTTCACATGGGCGGTACCAGTTAAAACTACAAAGACTCGAGAGGTAATAAAATCCTTAAATAACATATTTTGTTTATTTGGTTATCCAAAAATAATTATATCCGACAGCGGTACGAGTTTCAAAAGCAAACATTTCAAACAGTTTTGTTTGGATAATCAAATAAAACACATAATCAATGCTGTAGCATGTCCACGCGCAAATGGCCAAGTCGAGAGGTATAATCGCACATTGCTAGATTCACTCAACACAAGTGTGGAAGATGAATAGGATTGGGATACGCAAATCGCAAACACCACCTGGGGAATGAATAATTTGCAAAACGGTTCGACTGGATTTACACCATACAGGCTCATGTTTTCCGCAACTCGAAGCAGGTATCAAGGTATGGGAGATAATAACGTGGATAGTGAGGAGACCGCTACACGAACTAGGACCGAGGCTACAGCGAACCTAAACCGGACGGCGGAGAAAATGTGCAAATATTTTAATGCAAAGCGTTAACCGCCAACAAAATACAAGGTAAACGATTTAGTATTATGGAAAGGAGCTGCTGACCGAAATGTGAACGTTCGACGAAAACTGAAGGAAAAGTACAGCGGACCTTATAAGGTAACGAAGGTAGTAGGAAAAGATAGGTACACGATTACATCGCTGAAAGGTGTGAAAGGGTATAAGCGATTCAGAGCTCTTGTGTCGTCGGACTCGTTAAAACCTTTTCAGGGCGAGGAGGACTCGGATGCTAGCAGCTCAAATGATACAGAAGTAGACAGCACGGAGGAATTGATCGATTTGCTTGAAGGCTGAACTTTAATAAATTTCAGGAATAATCAGCTTTAATACTAATTTTGATCAGTCGAACAATGTGATGGTCTTGGGATTTCACAATTATGTCGGATAATATTTATACAAATAATTTTGATTGTGATTAGAACAACTATACTATACTTGAGTGGTTTAAAATTGGAATTACTGACGGAAATGTTTTAATAATAATGGTTAAATGTTATGTATTGGAAAATTATGGTATTTTTGGAAACTTGTTTTGGTAAACAAGTATTTACTCTTGGGGTGACTTTACTTGATGATTGATAATGGTTTACAAAAAGGACATACTTATAATGTTCCTTGGTATTATTTATAATTAAAATTGGAATTACTGACGGAAATGTTTTAATAATAATGGTTAAATGTTATGGATTGGAAAATTATGGTATTTTTGGAAACTGGTTTTGGTAAACAAGTATTTACTTTTGGGATGACTTTACTTGATGATTGCTAATGATTTACAAAAAGGACATACTTATAATGTTCGTTTGTATTATTAATGGGCCAAATATCATCTTACAGTTCATAGAATTGAGTTTTTCACTTCTTCCTTTTAGGACTGGACCATGCTATTTTTGAACAATTACATACCGTATTTTGTCTTCTTCCTTTGCAGAGTCGCAAAGGCGTCAGGATGGACGAGTATGAATATTCCACACATTAGGCGCTAGATGGCGTGACAGAACGCGTAGCAGCACAGCGTGGTGGTCGTCAACGCAAAGGTGCTGCCACCAGTGGATCCTTGCGGTACTAACGTCGGGCGTCGACCAATAGGGAGACGACATTAACGCGCCACTACCGCGAACCAATCAGGCTTCAGAATTGATTGTGAAGAATGAATACCGAGGTGTTGAGTTTTTTCCGGGAGAATTGTTAGTCAGTTAATTTTTGTAATCTCACCGAATCAACCTAGTAAATACAATAGTGCAGGATATTCTCATTTCGGAGCTAAGTATTTCCCTTTATTTTGATAATTATGTTCTCACTTTAAAACTAAATGTAATATTCGCTGCTAAGGGCAATTTGTGTTTATTTCTTGGGCATAGCTTTGCTGTAACTTACTAGAGTTTTATTTGAACTGTAGGTGATTAACTTGTTCAATTCCATTGTTTTATGAGGTTCCAATAACTTTATCTTAATTAAACCTATGTACATGTAAAAGGGACGTAATTAAAAACACATTTTATACTGCTACCGTTGTTTATTTGATATAATTGTTTTAATAGGTGTAACACTAGTAATTACTTGAGCATCGATGAATGTTTTGACATGAATTCAGACCAATAATTTTGTCAGTATGGCATCAGATCCTACGCATAGAGAACAATCCTACACTTGTAAATACTCATACAGACTGGGAAAGTTTCAGAATAGACTTGGATAACACAATAGAATTAAGAGTTCCATTAAAAACTCCAGAACAGCTGGATTTGGAACTAAGTAAATTTACAACTAGTATACAGCAAGCTGCCTGGAAAAACACTCCGGAAAAAACACCGGGTTAAGGCAACCGCATACCCAACAGGAATTAGGTGTCTTATAACTGAAAAGCGGAAACAAAGAAATAGATGGCATCAGACCAGATGTCCACGAGATAAAAAAACTGCTGAACAACCTTACAAAGCTTCTTACGAAAGAAATTCAGCACTACAACGACTCCTCAACAAACAGCTACCTTAGCCAATTAACGAGTGATACTAAAACAGGCTACTCGCTATGGAAGGCAACCAAGCACATAAAAAGACCGATCACACAAACTCCTCCTATTAAGGAAGAAAATGGAAAATGGGCAGTGACGGACGAGCAAAAAGCCCTAAGGTTCGCTGAGCATTTAGAACAAATATTCCAACCAAATGAAGCCCAGACTCACAATACGAGAATAATTCAGGGTGTACAAATTAGTTCAGATATAAAGTTGGTTACCCCAAAAGAAGTATCTAGAGAAATTAAGTGTAATTTTAATCGAAGAAAATCCCCTGGTTACGACTTAATTACAGGGGAAGTTTTACAAAATTTCCCACGCAAAGCCATAGTCAAGCTTACCACGCTCATGAATGCTGCATTTCGGTTAAAATACGTCCCTGACATGTGGAAAGTAGCTGAAGTCATTTTGATAGCCAAACCTGGGAAGCCACCTCATGAAACAACATCTTACAGACCAATCTCACTGTTGCCTGTGTTGTCAAAATTATTTGAGAAATTATTTCTAAAGAGATTGAAGCCTCTTATTGAAACTGAAAATCTAATCCCTGATTACCAGTTCGGATTTAGAGACCAACACTCTACGCTCGACCAAGTACACAGAATTACTAATATTATTGAAAAAACACTAGAGGAGAAGAAAGTGTGCTCCACGGTTTTCCTTGATGTTGCACAGGCTTTCGATAAAGTATGGCATGATGGCCTTATTTATAAACTAAAAACAATGTTGCCTCAACAATTTTCAGACATCTTAGAGTCTTATATATCAAACAGATTGTTTAGGATACGACAAAGAAACGCTTATTCAGATCTTAGGCAGATAAAAGCTGGAGTACCGCAAGGGAATGTACTTGGTCCTGTACTGTACTTACTATACACCTGCGATATTCCTGAGCTAGAAAATAATTTCATTGCAACTTTTGCTGACGACACAGCTATCATGGCTGTTGGAAATAGTCACGAGAAAGCCGTAGAAAAGGTTCAAGAGTCCATAAACCGTGTCTACGAGTGGACTGCAACATGGCGTATCAAACTCAATGAAAGCAAGTCTATCCACATTGACTTCACCAATAAAAAGCCACAATACTTTCCGGTGTTCATGAATAATCAACCAATACCATACGCGAATACTGCTAAATATCTCGGCATGACTCTGGATGCAAAATTGCGCTGGAAAGAGCATGTCAAAAAGAAAAGAGCCGAACTAGATATTAGATACAAAAAAATGTATTGGCTACTTGGTAGGCAGTCACCATTGTCAATATCTAACAAATTGTTATTGTACAAACAAGTTTTAAAGCCTGTATGGACCTACGGTATTCAGCTGAGGGGTTGCACCAGCCAAAGCAATCGTCAAATTATACAACGATTCCAAAACAAAGTACTCAGGGATATAGTCAACGCGCCCTGGTACATTAGAAACAGCGACCTCCACCGGGACCTCAAGATGGATGTCGTAAACATAGTAATAAAAAAATATGCAGAAGCTCACGAACACAGACTTCATCATCACGTGAATGTCGAGGCGATCCAGCTCCTTGACATCACTGAATTAGTGCGAAGACTAAAAAGGGTATAACCTTTTGAGTTAGTTTAGTGTAATGTGAGTGAACTTAAACTATAGTGCAAGTGCTGACTAAAGAACACGTGAATTAAGTGTCTTCCCCTAAACATAAAGTGAATAAGAAAGACGTTATTGGACGATTTCTTAATTTTATATTTACTTAGCAGTTTAGGTTATATTTCAATTACTTATTAGCGAATAGGCTAGGTTGTAATGTGAATAAGGTATCACCAGCTGTGATACTTTATAAAAAGAAAAAAAAAAAAACATAAAAAAAAATGTTTTTGAGATAAATTCATCCCAACTACGGAACCCTTCATTTTGCGTGATCCGACACTTGGCCGGATTTTTTCTGTCAACAAGCAACATTGTTAGGAGGCCACTCGTGGTTAAAAGTTTAAGTTCGAAGATTAAGAAATAGAAGATTCGGAAAGATCCGAGGCACCCATCCACGAACCGACCGCGACAACCGTAGCTTAATCTCGTTGGTCCTAACAATGTTGCTTGTTGACAGAAAAAAACCGGCCAAGTGTCGGACCACGCACAATGAAGGGTTCCATAGTTGGGATGAATTTATCTCAAAAACATTTTTTTTTATGTGATGAAATTACTAATTTACGGTTTTCGGACTTTTCCCTTTACTTGTGCTATGAGACCATGCTTTTTGTCAAATTTCATGATTCTAGGTCAACAGATAGTACCCGAATAACAGCCGGGATCAACGGCTTAACGTTCTTACGTTAAGCCGTTGATCCAGGCTGTTATTCGTAGATCTTTGACAGTCGTTACGGGTAGTCATAATCCCAAAAATCTGACAACCAGTCTTACCAAGGGGTATCGTGTTACCCGGTAACTGGGTTGTGGAGGTCAGATAGGCAGGCGGTCCATGTAAAATACTGGTATTCAACAGCATCCGATTATCAGTTATGAAAGCCGACCCCAACATAGTTGGGAAAAGGCTGGGCAGATGATGATGCCGTGAAATGACAGTCATCTTTCATCATCATTTCAGACGAAAGACGTCCACTGCTCCCCCAAGCACCGCCACTTTGACCGGTTCTGTGCATCCTGCATCCAGCGGATACCTGCGGCCTTCATAAGGTCATCGGTCCTCCAGAATTTAAGTTTTGTTATGTGTGTATATTTTATTGTAAGTAACTTAAAATGTATCATTACTTAAAAATCCTAATAGATATTTTCCCGTATAATATCTTATTATAATAAGAACCTATTAGGTATGAATGTAAAATTAATTTGCATGCCCTAAACAGGCAAAATATGGACTGTACATATACCACCAACTGTTACAACTGGTAATACCTATATTTTATGCAAATAAATGTTTCTTATTCTTATTCTTGTAGGAGGCCTTCCAACGCTACGTCTTCCGGTACGCGGTCACCACTCCAGAACCTTTCGGCCCCATCGGCCATCAGTTCTGCGATCAATGTGCCCTGCCCACTGCCACTTAAGTTTGGCAATTCTTCGGGCTATGTCGGTTACCTTGGTTCGCCTGCGGATTTCTTCATTTCTGATTCGATCACGTAGGGAAACTCCCTCTCCATTGCCCTAAATTACGGTCACAAAGTTGTAAATAAATGTGACGATTTCTAATCACAGAGTTTAAAACAAAGCAGAACTTGACAACCTTCTTCTTCAATCGTATCGCCACGAACAATAATAATTAGCCCAGGGTGCGGCGGAGCCGTCCGGCCCTGGTTCAGGCCATGGTTCGGAGCGAGAGTGCATGGGAGGCCGTCACCTCCTTCTGTGAAGTAGTAATGCTCGCGAAGGAGGAGGCGGAACGCGTGAGGGTGAGGCAAAATTCGTGCCCGCACGCCCCTAGGCGCCGCAGGAGACGCCCCGGGCGTCGGGAGTCGCTGGCCCATTCCTGGCCACCGTAGACGCGGGCTTGCAGACGGTGAGCGATGGGTAGATCAGCGTCCAAAGAGGACCAGGCCCGGGTCGACGGCGCGTTGTGTTCCACGCGCGCCTCACAGAGATGTCAGCACCAACTGACGGGGTCCGTTAGGGTCAATGCCTGCCAGCATTGCGAGTTTGTCCGAAAGAGATATCGTGGCCCTGGCACACAGGCAACGGAAGAAACATGGGTGGGTTTTAGTCGGTAAAAGTCTGACACGCCCTCCCGCTCCGCCCAGAGCGGGAGAAATTACTTGATAAATTCAAAACCAAAAAAAAAAAAGGGTGCGCTGGAGTACAGTGCCAGGCACATTTAATGATGGCGACTAGAATGTGTACAACGACCCATGACCCATGCCAGACGTCTGAAAGATAGGTACTATCTAAAAGGTACAATTTAACCAACCTCAGAAACCTACGCGTTTTTCCACAAAAAAAACAAATTGCGAAAATTCCCCTTTCATACCAAATTCAGGAGATTAATCCGGTAAATGAATAAAACAGTAAAAGTGCTATTCCAAGGTCTGGAGTAATCAAAACAGGCGATTCTCATGTTAATGTTGCGAGCCCATAACCTTCCGTTACGACAGTAGCAGACGGAATGGAGGGAATGCTCGATTTAACTCGGAACAACTCGGAATATTAGACCGATCACTTGTTTTATGAATGGCTGAACGTAATTCGGGAGGAAAAATAAGCAGGCTGTGATTTAGGGTTATGGACGCAGAAATATTTGAGTTGGTAGTTCATACGATTTAATTATTGTGTACATGTTCTTTCAGAATTATAGTTGATGGTCTGAAGAAGACAATAATAAAGCTGTGTGAATCTAGAAGTGAATAAATCAGGCGTATTTTCGCATCTATACGGGCTGGTCAAGAGGATTCAGACTATTGCCAAGGGTTCTAAGATGGCATTACTGATATATGTAGTAAATTTTATGATAAAATGAGACACTTATGAGTTATGACAAACCTGTAGTTAACATTTTATTATCTTCTTAAGATTTAATCATAGGTTGTATCTAGCTTTTATAACGCATCACGGCTCCAAAAATATACAATTTCTTTTGATTAAACAGAGCGAGCGAGTGTTAATGGGTTTTTTTTAACGGGAATTTGTCAGTAGCAGCCCGGATAGATTTATGCCTGTTTAATAGCAATAGGCTCGCTTGTCTGTGTGGTGCCGAACGTAAAGAATAGCACTCCCCTGAATGGGCAGCAGCGTTTTCTACTGCGATCGCCAACCCGCCTGCCAAGCGTGGCGATTATGGCAAACTCCCCCTTTGGAGGAGGCCTATGTCCAGCAGTGGAAAGTCAGTCTTTCGGTTGAAATGATGATGAGGCTCGCCCCCTATTATAGTCGCCGGCACGTAACTTGGCAAGGTTTTGGCGTAGTGGGAATTCACGAGTGAGTTCACGCATGTACTTGTACAATGAGTGCAACGAAAAAATTATATACACTTTTATTGCTTGTTATTATTCTATGGTTTCCAGAATTTATTTTTAAACATGTCTGTTTAGAAGAAAGTAAAAAAAAGGCGAGAAACATCAAATGATTCTTGCAAGGTTACGTGCCGGCGACTATAAATGGGACTTAAAAACATAACTGGCGAAATGTGATTGTAAATACTAAGGTACACCTCTGCCTAATCCTTTGTGGGAATTACAGGCGTGATGTTATGTAAACCACAGACTTAGTTTGATTACGAATCACAGAAGAAGCAATTGTAGAATTGAAGCATTGATTTAAAAAAAAAAACTAAAAAATAATAATAATCATTGTGCCGATAGTTGTATCAGGATTAATTGCCAAGAGCAACACCTAAGGAGGCACTCGTTGGGCAGCTGGATTAAGGGCCTGATTCAGAGAGCCGGTACTTCTGGACACGGCTCGCATTGTTAGTAGGTTCCTCTCTCTGGAACCCTGACCGCCCCGGCTGGTAGCTTGGACCTTGTTCCCGATACCGGTGGGCTACTATTTTTTATATTTTTAAATGTTTTTATATTTTTTTTATATTCTAATATTTAACAATATTATTTATATACCTAATAAATATATGTAGTTAAATAAAGGAGATAATACTAAAAATCTATTTATCAAAAATATCTTAAATTAAAGTATAAGTAGTATACTCAATACTCAAATCTTTATTGCATTCTACAATGTATGCTTAGGTGGTAAACATTAGGTTAGAGAACAATCGTGGACCCCGTCGGGCACAGTAAAAGAAAGATACTGGTGGAGACGAGGGCTCACAGTTTATCTTGTACTTAATCAAGTTTTAGTTGTTGAATACTTCAATAGGTAATTATGTTTATCCTTTTGCTAGTAAAATTTTATTTATCTTTGAAATGCATTGCAAGCTATAGTTTTGTATAATTTAAAAGCAATTTTTCAATTTTTGTAAATGTGAGTACCATGGAGCCGTTTATTATGTTATGATGTATGTGGACTTTAAAAATTTTGGCAGTTAAGAGTATGTCATGCTCACTTAAATGTCTCGCTGATGGTGGCGCGTGTGTTGGATCATTCGGTTCCCTACAAAATGGTTGAGCTGGATGGTGCTGATCCACGCGTCATGCTCGTGAACGGGCGCCGTTAGTTGTGACTGGTCTTCTCCTATCTGCCAGGGCTTATTTGTAATATTTTATATTGTTTTTTAAATAATTTATATTTTTACATTGTTCTCACATATAGAAGCGACAAGAATAATGTATCCAGGACTTTGTAATATCTTGATTTAAAAGAGTGTCCTTGGAGTTTCTTGCCTATTCTTCTCCATAGATATCTACGTTTTGGAATGGGCAAATAGCTTCAACTTTCTGACTAACTGACCGACTCTTTGACAATTCAAAAGTGCCTGTAATTGGTTTAATTGAAATAAATGCTTTGAGTTTGAGTTCTTATAATCTAACTTATTCTAATATTTAGGTTTTGTGTATTTTACATGTGTTTTAGGGATAAATCATTTAAATATTCGGTTACACTGTAATAACATTTACTTAATAATAGTTTTTTTTTTTTTTTTCACGAATAAATGGAGTTTTTTTTTTAATTTCTTATTGTTTCGGGTAACTTATTATATAATTTTATTGACATTACCAGAGGGCCTGTGGAATGTATTTTTAAGCGTGATGTACCCAATCATAGTAGTAGTTTATTAGTTATTTTATTTTCAAAATGTAATTCATAAATACCATATTTCAGACAAATAAATCTATCTATCTAAGTAGGTAAGTATTAAGTTACAACAATCGCCGTGGGAAATTACTGACAATACTTTAAATGTTACTTAATTGACACCCACTTAATCTGAATAGCTAACTATCTATTGAAGTATCGTTGAAACAAGATTGCAATGCTATTCAAACCGGTCATTATCTAGTTTTTTAATCAGAAAAAACCTTCGTCACTGGTGTAGGTTGCTTTTTAGGGTACCGTAGTCAACAAGGAACCCTTATAATTTCGCCATGTCCGTCTGTCTGTCTATCCGCGGCTCAGCTCAGATACTCTTAGTACTTGAAAGCTGTAATAGGTCATGGACATTATTATTAATCACGCCGACAACATTGAAAAATAAAATCTTGAACAAAAAAAATCTAGGGCACCTCGCTTGGACGTAAAGTGGGTATTATATTTTTTTTCAGTCAAAATTTCATAAGACAGTGCCCCAAATCGCCCGCCCTTCACCACTTCCTAGTGCTTTAGCTGGGAAGAAGAAGTGGCGCAACAAAGTCCCCAGCAGCACAGCTGTCTGGTCAGTTAGAAAACTTGGTTCTATACAATAGTATGTAAAATAAATTTCAATTATTATTGCTGTGGTGCCATCAACAAGGTCTAATACCAGACCTAGATACCTAATACCAGATTCTGGGCTACTCCTAAGAAATTTCTTACAAAACAATCCATGGAATTCCAAAACAACCTTATTTTTACAAAATATCAAAGCATGACAATGAATGCAACAAAAATTACATAATATACATCAATTCTTAGAAAAAACAGTAATAACAACTCAATTGATTTACATCCCAACAAACGTTTTTCCATTGTTTTCAACGGGAGAGTGTGGCAGTTATCTAAGAGTCGGTTCATTTCCTTATCTCATAATCATTATTTTTACCCGAATGCGCGACGCAGAGGAGGGTAATGTGTTTTATATCTATTGTTTGTCATTTACTCTGTGAATGATTGGGTACTTTACTTTACTTTTTACAGTAACTGGGTTGCGGAGGTCAGTTATGCAGTCATCATTCATCATGATCATTTCAGCCGAAAGACGTCCACTGCTGGACTTAGGCCTTCCCCAAAAAGGGGGGGATATGCCATAATCGCCACGCTGGGCAGGCGGATTGGCGATCGCAGTATGGTTTTAAAAATGCATAGAGGACGCTGCTGCCCATTCTCTAGTAGGTAAATCTTCCCTTAGTCGCCTATTACGACACCCATGGGAAGAAATGGGATGGTGCTATTCTTTACACCCGGCACCAAACGGAACATGTGTCTAGACAGTCGCTCCATGTAAAATACTGGTATTATCTGCGTCCGGTTAGACTGGAAGTAGACCTCAAGTTGGGAAAAGGCTGTGTAGATGATGAAGGATTAGGTACTTTTGATCCAAGGCCATCGCCGGCGATGAACGAGAAACGAGTAGAGCTAGCACAAGCTAAAACAAGTAGACGAGTAGACGAGCGGCGAGTGCCCGATGGCGACGAGTGGTATTGTCTGGTATGAGCATGTACCAAGCGTGAGTCTCTCAGCGAGTGTTCTACACGCAAAGCGAGGGTCGCTGAGCGAGTACTCCCTTTGATAGCTCTTGTCGCTGCGTCACAGGAGTACTCGCCGGTGCCAGCGCGCGACGGTGTTACGAAAAAAAAAATTGTATATATAATATTGTAATAGTGTATTCTTACACGGGATCTACAATTTTTTTTTTCGTTTCTGGAGTTAGTAAATCGTTAATAGCTAGTCGTTTCCTCGTCGGCGGTGGGACTTGAGCAGGAAACGTAACTAGTCTGATTTCATCCTTTCTAATAGTATTTTGGAAAGGACAACAAGTTTATGAATACAAACATTGGTCTATCTGTGTCGGTTCACTGTTCAAACTGTCGATTTGTCTATTTAGATTTCTATGGGACCAAACCTGAAACCGCGAAAAAAAATCAGTTGTTCCCTACATTTTAACGAATTATTCTAACATAAATGTAGGGAACAGCTGGTTTTTTTTCGTGACTTCAGTTTTGGTCCCATAGTAAAAGTTGTTCATAATGATGAGTACAATGACCCCTTAAGAGGTTATTGACGTTTTAAAAATAACCCTGTATACGACACGGCACGATTGTCGTCTGCGATAATTTTACAGTGTTATTACGACATAGGAATGATGGTCATCCAAAGAGGAAAAAGAATATCATAGAATAGTAGGAATGGGCTTTTTGTAGCCTACTTTGTGTTCCACCACTGGGCCAAGGCCTCCCATTATTCCTTCCAAACCTCTCCATTCTTTGCGATTTCTCTATACTTTGATAATTATTTTATTGGAAAAGTTCGGTACGAATAATACTAGGCTTCTACCTGTATTTAATCCAATAATACCCAGCATTAAAGCAGCAACAGATACACCGGAGTATTCTCTTATTGATTTAATTAAACAGTGTCCAGTCAGACATGAACAGATTAGATTCTCGGCTACACGTGCGGGTTCATCTTATTTCTTTTTTTTAGTAGAACGAACGATATTGAGTACGAAATAGGTAGAAGACATTATTTTATTAGTTTCTTGTACTTACCGTTTGTTGAGGTTTGAATGGTGTTTTGGTCATTTATATACTTTCAATACTATTATTGTAGTACCGTTCAATGATATGATTTTATTTAAAGCCCACATTCACTTAAATTCGTTGCTCATATTTGTAACTTTTTCGTAGGCACTATTATCATAATCATAGTAAAAGTTGCTCATCTTTGTAACTTTTTCGTAGGTCTGCACTATATTGTGAGCAATAACTATTGGTTATTAGTTTTACCCTATACAATATTAGTTTTAGTATATGCGAAACCCGAAACACGTGTCTAGTATTTTTTTATGTAAAGAATCTATGAAGTTATAAGGATTTTATGGTACCGGTTTGCCCGTCCAAAAACATGCTAACCGCGCCTCCAGGCTCGTCTTGCACTCATTGATTTGGCAGTAGGGCAGTAGGAACCTAACCGTACGGCGATTGTATTGTAAGTAATTAAATGGTGGTAACATTTATTTTTGGGACAAAATATAACATGGTGTAAAAATTATAATAATCGATTCAGTTCCTTATTCTGAACAAATTATATGCAGGTTTCGCATATACTAAAAATAATATTGTACATGCATAAAAAAATCTGTATAAAAATACAGTTTGTTGGTTTTAAACGCGAGGTCTCTGGTATCTATTACATTTATTTGTTTAGTTACCAAGAGCTCGTGATATCGAAGATTAAAAATAAACATTACAATCAACATCAGTTATTTTATCTCGTTTACTTTTTATGACGTAATCTTATTAAAGGGAATGGTTACTTAAATTATATATATTTGAATTTTACATTTTTCATTGTTGTATGTCATACAGTTTTTCTTATTATTTTAACTTTCACAATTAGACCGTACCATTCAATCTGATATTTCATTAAACTTATTTTTTATTAAACATAATATTACATATTATAAGACGACACAGCAAGTGGCGCCATCTAGTTTTGTTACGAAGTTACTGGAATCACCGAAAAGGTCGGATACGAGTGACACTGGCTGGTGACAGTCACTCTAGCAGAGCGTCGCATCAATAGTTGCAGGGAGGCTGTTTTGATGACAGAGATTATGTCAGGGGAGCCACTGTCGTACCATGTCCACAACAAACTGCTATAATCCCGAACAATCCTGATGATATTGAAGCTGCTAAACCACTAATACGATGATCACTTCTAGTACACGTTCTTTTTAACATCCTGCGCTGTTAAAAAGTTGCTTGTAATCATGAGTGTAATCGGGTGTTTAAGTTTCGGTCACTAATTAAAAGTCACCATATATAATTAATTATAAGCTAACAACTGTTACGTTAACATAGTTGTTGGTTGTTGTTGTTGTTCGTTGTTGTTAGTTGTGTTGTTGTTAACATAACATCACCCCTGTTTTCCCCCAAAGGTTAGGCAGAGATGCTAGCTAAGTCTTAAAATAATAATAATATGTACATGTATATAAAAAAGGAAGGGTAAGAATCATAGGGATATCAATTAAACTAAAATTAAATCATTTACATATTTTTTCCCATGGGTGTCGTAAAAGGTGACTAAGGGACTTACTAGAGTATGGGCAGCAGCGTTCTCTATGCATTTTAACACCATACTGCAATCACCAACCCGCCTGCCAAGCGTGGCGATTATGGCAACCCCCCCTCCTTTTGGGGGAGGCCTATATCCAGCAGTGTACGTCTTTCGGCTGAAATGATGATTATGAAATCATTTACTACTTATTTGAGAATGTAGAAGAGCTGTACCAATCAAGTTTAAATACCTTTTTATTGTTTAACTTTTTCTAAAATAACGTTTCTTTTTAACAAATATTGTTATTTGTTACAGAGTTTTCTCATAAAACTCTGAAAAATAACAGACTCCTGTCCTGATACAATTTGTAATCGTATTTTATACTGTAACACTTCTTTCAAACATGGCGCGAGTTTCATTAATATTAATACCATTCTTGACAGGAACAAATGTCGCCTTCGTCTGGTTCTATTTTTAAATCTAAGTTTTTTATTTCTTCATTACATCAAGCCTAAGAATTTATACCTAAAAATAAATATAAAAATTATTTATTTTTAGGTTTCCTTTAGATCAAGATATATATAATATATTAATACCTAAAAATAAATAATAAATTATTTATTTTTAGGTTTCCTTTAGATCAAGATATTCATCATATTCATTTTTGTCTCTGCCCTGGACCACAACTAACTAATTTAGAGCTGTACAAGATGATTGTTGAGTGATGACTATTTTATAAGAGTATCGGTCGGGTTTCTTGTCCGTTTTTCTCCATACGAAACTACCTTTTGGAAGGGGCGACTAGAATCAAGCTAATTTTTTTGTAAATTTTGACGTTCAAAGTTGTCTTTTATGTGCCTTTTTGAAATAAATAATTTGCCTTTGACTTTATATATACTTAATTTTTAAGAAATTAAAATTAACCTTAACGTAATGCTTTAAAAACGGTGAAGGTTCTTGGTAGGAAATGCCTATGGGGTTAAGTCCGTCTCTATGTATTTACGTTCTTAAAGTATTAATAAATAAATAAAAGTAGGATATCACCAACCCCGGAAATTAAAGTACAGCTGTTATACAATATATTTTAGCCATCGGAAGTTTAAAGAGCTCTAGCAAACAAAATACTAGTCATAAAAATATACAATAATGTTGCATCCTGTGTAGTGACGTATGTTTGCTCTTTCGGGTGCTCGTGCACTGCGCTTGATACGAATCCGCAAATATATGGCTCGGAAAGACTTGTGCACGACTAGTGAAGTCAATGATTAAAAATATATATAAGAAGAAGATATATATAGAAGACTCCCGCAGACATGCGCGACGCGATTCTAGTAAAACAATTTCCATGAAGTTTTCATAGAACTTCATGGAAATTGTTCTACTAGAGTTGCGCCGAGTTGACATAAATTTATAATATGTATTGATATAAATTTATAATATGTATTGATATGAATTTATAATATGTTTTGATATAAATCTATAATATGTATTGATATAAATACTATAAAAGTAATCCCTTCCATTTAACATGAATGATGTGATTATTCGTCCTCCGATTAATGGCTCCCGCAGACAGCCCCGATGCGATTGTACTACGCGATTCTGAAAAATTTCATTGAAGTTTTCATATAAATTGTTCTACGAGAGTCGCGTTGCGCCTGTCTGTGGGAGTCTTTACAGTGAACAACTTCACTTATAATGTAGTTCCGTCATCATGCGCAGTATTGAGAAAATATTGTCAAACAGTTATTTTGTATATTCTTACATTTGTTTCCTTCCTCTATGACTGTTCATTCCCATTGTCCGCAAATATACAATATTATACTTCTCATACGTCCATAGCAGATATATAACAATTCACTTATCTTGGCATCCATTTTCCTTAAACAATTGTCAGCAAATTCCCTAGCAGGGTTTATAAGCTGGTAAATACGGTAAAATGCGGTGTCATTTTTGAGCAGATAACTTTGTAAATGATGGTGTTTTCCTGTAAATAATGCAGGTAAGAATGTAGCTGGTGATGGCTAACAGGAAATAGACAAAAATGATGTCAAGTGACGACAACACCGCAAAACCTCAAGGCGTTTGAACTTCTTGGCGGGAAAGTGAAGCGTCATGTTCAGCAGTTTTGTTTTCTTTTCCAAAATTGGGTTTAGCCGAATATTAATGTGTAATAATGGTGGATTATTAACTATTAAGTGTTCGTGGACGTGCACTAGTGTAGGCAAATGAAACAAAACAGTGCAACATCGCTTCAAGTGCTCTTAAGAAGTCCGCGTAAGGTCTCAGTAGAGTGCCACATCTTTACTGAAACTCAAGGGGAGCGGGTGGGGATATATGATAATCATTGAATATTGTTAATTTCATCAATATTTAACAAGTTTTGTAACTAAATATAGACTTGGCTAAAAGGTCCCAGCAACCAGGCTATTAAAATATTATTTAAAAAAAATTTCAAGCAGTCTATGACGATTCTGATGCCTCTAAAGGTTTGGGCCGAGATCTATAAACTTTACTTTGGCTAAAAGGCTAAAAGTATTTCTGTCACTGTCGCACAACTGTCAAGCAACAAGTTTAGTACACGAAAGAGACGGTAACCTCTCTAAGCAATTGTTAAGTCATTATCATCATTTCAGCCGTAAGAAAAAAAACGGTCTTCCTATCAGAAATTATTGATAATCGAATCATACTGTCTCCCATTGTGTTAAATGTCTTAGATCTGGAAGTTCATGTGTCCTTACAATTTTTGCTTTTTTCGCAGTAGCAATAGGTTATTCATTCATTCATTTCAGCCGAAAGACGTCCACTGCTGGACATAGGCCTCCCCCGAAAGACGGGATGCGTTGCCATAATCGCCACGCTTGGCAGGTGGGTTGTCTGTCGCAGTATAGTGTTAGGACGGAGATATATGACAGTGACCTTGAGAGTTAGATTGCGGGTTCTGTACTGAGCTCACGCAACGCGTCGTACGTTCAGCCAGTAATAGGACTCGCCCATCAAGGAGCGCTGTCCCCAATTTGTCGCATTATTAATTTATGATACACAAAACAAAAGGTATTTTAATAAAACGCGTATACTAAAAGATCCATAATTAAATTATCTTTAAATTGGTGAAGGTTTCAGAAAAATACGCTTGGTAGATTTTGCGCCATTCTCAGTATTTTATCCGCATTAGACATAACTTTACAATGTAATTAATTTCACTATGTAATATAAACAAAATCTAAAATATTCACATATTAAATTATTGAGAAAATGCTCTAATTTAACATATTTTTTTTTCAAAACATTAACACTACTCGTTTAGACCTTCAGTAGTCATCATTAAAAGTTGGTTAGCGTCGCCTTAAAATGCATAGAGAACGCTGCTGCCCATTCTCTAGTAAGTAAGTCCCTTAGTCGCATTTTACGACACCCACGGGAAGAAATACGATGGTACTATTCTTTACTTTCGGCACCACACGGAACTATTAAATAGCTTTTATACATCTCGGTTTTAAAGTGTGGTGCTCCTGACCTGAACTGGCCCACTTGTCGAAGTGCCCAGTGTCCTTTCAGAGGACATTCAAAACGTTGTCACTGATCCCACGATTAACGTAACTTCTACCGTTCAGGAAGAACAAAACGAGGTTAAAATACCCACTTCTTAAGAATCTTACAACCTGGCAAGTCATAACAACACAATGTTGTAAAAACATCTACAGAATACAAGTAAGTTAATAATGATCTTGTGACATTTTAAACTTCTGAGTTTACTTTGGACATAACCTACTGTACCGTTTGGTGCCGGACGTAAAGAATAGCACCATCCCATTTCATCCCGTGGGTGTCGTAAAAGGCGACTAAGGGACTTACTAGAGAATGGGCAGCAGCGTTCTCTAGGCATTTTTAAAATCATACTGCGATCGACAGCCCGCCTGCCAAGCGTGGCGATTATGGCAATCTCTTCCTTTTTTTTGGGGGAGGCTTATTTTCAACAGTGGACGACTTTCGGCTGAAATGAATGAATGAATAACCTATTGCTACTGCGAAAAAGGCAAAAATCGTAAGGACACATGAACTTCCAGATCTAAGAAATTTAACACAATGGGAGACAGTATGATTCGATTATCAATAATTTCTGATAAGAAGAGTGTTAGCTTAAGATAAACAGCGTTTTTATTTTGATTTTATGTATTTTGTTTTCTCTACTTTGTCTACTTTCCTATCGCAGGTATGTTGGAAGAGATTTCTTTAGAAATAACCATCACCTTTGTACGTATTTTTCTGTTCCTTTCTTCTTGTCTGTGTATTATGTGTGTACATAAACTGTTAAATAATAATTAAATAATAATAATAAACAGCCTATAATGTTCCCAATTTTCCGGACACAACACAGGCTTCCTCTTTCTGTGAGAGGGAATGGGCTATAATTCACTACGCGGGCCCAGTGCGGGTTGGTGGATGACAAATGTCTTCGAATTTTTCGTTCTAGGATGTCCTAGAACGAAAAATTCGAAGAAGGAAAAAATCGAACAGAAACGATGAAGGAAAACATCGTTAGGAAACTGGCATGTGCCAGTTTCCTCACGATGTTTTCCTTCATCGTTTTGAGAGCAGTGGTGATGAAATAATTAACACAAAGTAACGTGCCTGCTTGGGTTTGAATCACCGACCTACAACTCGTAAGCCGCAGTCGTTACCATTGGGCCACCAGTGCTCGGGGGAGCTTTGCAGTAGATCAACTAAGAATAGATATTCCAAATAATGAACATACAAAAAATACCCACAGCGTCAGCTTCCGCCAATTATATGGAAAACACACACACATACATACATAAACTCACGCCTTCTTCCCATGGGGGTAGGCAGAAACTATAGAACGCCACTTGCTACGCTCCTTACATACTCCTTTTGCTTCGCCTACGTTCATACATCTAGTCATACACGCACGCCGGTTGCAAGTACTACGCACCTGACCTTTCTGAAGAACATCACCAATTTGGTCACTATATGTCCTTCTAGGGCGTCCCCTCCCGGCGTTTCCACTCACCTCTGCTTTATAAATACCTTATGTTAGTCGCCTTTCACTTATCCTCTCCACATGACCAAACCATCTAAGCATACTCTTTATATGGAAAACCTTCTAGAATATAGACCAAATTGATTGGTCTGACGCAAATCAGATGCATTCCAAAATATAGAACATAACAATTTGGCTAGTTTCTGTGTTCGGTATCAAAATAATACTGTTTTATCATCTATCACCCGTTATCTGCACGATAATGGAACTCTGCTCTGAAAGCTTTGACGGATATCTACCTCGACTCATGCTGTATGTACTAAAATGATTTGAGGTGGGTACTTTTACGTTACTAATTCTCTCATTCTTGTATTGGCACGAACTAGGAATACCTCGTGCTAAAAATAACAAGCGATAAGGAGGAAACCGTACTGTGAACGCTAATGGCGTTTCAGAATTATTATTGGAAAGTGGAATAATAACTATACCCAATGTGTGGTAGGTTAGTGCACATTGCGCATTCGGTCTTTCTAATTTTTGCCTTAGACTACTTAAAGTTATTAAAGGTAGGTCCTATAATAACTTTGAGTAGTCTAAGGCCGCATCCTAACTACAAGCAATCGCCACGCTTGTACGTCAAAATTCATACAAATGATTAACTTTATGTATGCAAAACGAACCATTTAATTGTTTTTTTTTTACTTATTATTTTTTAATTGTATTTTTTTATATGGATCAATGGATCATTTAATTCTTTGCAATAAAGATTTTTATCCGCACGTAAAATCGATTGCTGGCGGGGCAACGCATGCCGCGTGGCGACGCGTGGCTACTATACATTCTATATGTAGTAATGTGTAAATAACTTCGATTTTTCACATCTGCCAGGTGTCCCGTGACGGCTCATTTTTTTTTCTAATTTATTTATAAGGTTATTTACTATTCGTTTTTATTTATTTAGAGCCTAGTTAAACCAGCAATGAAGTCTCCACATAACTCTATCAACTTGCCTACAACCCTGACGATACTTGCATGAGCGAGCAAGCCGTCGTAACGAAGTTACCTCCCCCATATAACTCGATAGGAAGCGGAACCTAGCACGATTTGCCTTGTTAACTGAACGGAAGGACTATCTACATGTTGGTAGATACAAGTATACACTATTTTCTTGTTTACTGTTTATTTTTTTGTTTTTGTATGCTGTAGAGGCTGCGATAGTATCCTTCTGCGAAACAGTCATGTCGCAGAAGGAGGCTGCGGAAAGGGAGCGGGAGATCTCCACCGCTCACCCGGCCCGCTGCAGGCGCGCTGGGCCTTGGCAGAGGGCAGATAATGCCTGCCGGGAGGACACGGCGCGGCATACGCTGGCAGAGTGTGCCGCTTGGGAGGAGCCTTGCCGTGCCCTCATCTCAAGAGTAGGAGTGACCTGTCGCTGCCGGTCGTGGTTGAGTCGATGTTCGGCAGTGAGGAGTCCTGGGATGCGGTGGTATCCTTCTGCGAAACAGTCGTGTCGCAGAAGGAGGCTGCGGAAAGGGAGCGGGAGATATCGTCCACTCACTGGGCCCGCAGCAGGCACAATGGGCGTCGACAGAGGGCAGACAATGCCCTCTTCCGGCCCCCCTAAATGGGTCCAGGGACGGCAGACGCCGCCCCTTATCATAAAAGACCCAAAGTGGCGGCGTGAAGTGTTCCACGGGCCTCTTAAGGACGTTTAAGACGTCGTGGGGGGTGGTTAAACACCTCGCCCCTCCACAGTCTTGAGATGGCCTGCAAAGTTGGGCCAGCCGGGGATAGCGGAAGTCGCACATGATCCCATGATCCCCGGTGCAAGAGTGGGAACTCTTACTGACTAAAAACCACCCCAAGGTTTTTAGTCAGTAAGAGTGACAGACCCCTACATCCGCCCCAGGGCGGAGGACGTCCATCAGGATTTTCCACCCCGGCTCAAAATGGCTCTAGGAGCTCGTGGCTAAGTAATAACAGCCACACGGGTCGATTGATCAGGTCAAGCTGAACTTACCGAGGTCAGTCGTGAATGAGTGACCAACTATTTCAGGTTCCAGGTGTCATTTGTAGATCTTTGACAGCAGTTAATCATTTGTAAATCTTTAACAGTCGTTAAGGGTAGTCAGAAGCCAGCAAATCTGTTAACCAGTCTTACCAAGGGGTATTATGTTACCCCGAGGCCGTTGTGGAGGTCAGTTAAGCAATCCTTCCATCTGCATATTGAGATTTAGACAACAAGTGTCAACAGCAAGTTTCGTAATTAGCTGTTTCCAATTCAAGGCTATGTTAGTAATGGCGTATAGACTGGACATAAGTGAATCAAGATTATTTAATTTATTTAATAAATAAATAATTAAAATACTAATACTTCATTATTTAATTATTTACTAGCAATTCATTAAGAGTAACGAATACCATTTTGATCACTGAGGATTTCGCGACACGTCCTGTCTTTTTTCTGTAGGGTGACACAGGGACGCGGACGTGTCATGGTCAATCTCTAATACGAAAATTTGTAACTTTGTTAGTGGGATACCTAATAAAGTATTCGATAATTCAATGAAAAACACGTCGAAAAACGATCGCTTTTTTAAGTATTTATTAAAAAGGAGGAGATGCGGCAGATTTTATTTATCGCATTATTTCCAAGCCTGAATAACATAATTACAGAAAATTATCTGGTAATTTTCGTTTGTATTAAAAATAATCTTAATTTAAAGTTGTATACTTTCAAATTGGCCACTCTGTGTAAGGACGCGTCCTAATCAAAAATATCGTTCACGCGATTACGCGATCAGCGCATTAGGACGCGAAGCACGACATAGCATATAAAGATAGTTTCCATCGCTGCTCACAATAGTCAATTCACCTTGCTTGTACTTGTAACGTATAACATTGTAACGAAAAATATCAAACAACTTCTCGTACATTGTACTTATCAGGAAGACACAATACGTGATTACGGCTATCTGAAGGTAAACACTACGGGTAACGAGTCGTAGGTAATGATCGATTGACACAGACAGGACATGTCCGTCTCATCATTTACAACATCAAATAAATGTGAAGTGTTCACTTACTAATGAGGTAGAAAGAATAAGGCATGGTTTTGTGAATGCCTCCTTGGTGTGGCTGGCACAAGCTGTCACAGAGATATGAAAAAAAAAATGAGTAGTATAAAGTTCTTCATCTTTCATAGAAAAGAGACGATCCTCCGACCAGACGGGTGTTGTGTCTGGTGAGCTACTGCCCGACGGTTGATGTCGGGATGTTGTATAAATGCTAGTCGCGCGCAAGGGCGGATTCAGCGTTTGAATCAGAGGGTCACATAGCCGAGGCCCAGTCAGGACAAGGACCAATCACTGGCGGACTAAGCCTGTTGGGGGCCCGGGGCGGCAAAACAAAAGAATGCACCCCCGGTCTTCTCAGTTTATGCTTCTACCTACACCGTGGGCTCGACCCGGCAGGATAGTTTTTTTCAGGAAAGTGCATTTCGTGTTCTCAATATTATATGCTATTTACGAAAAGGAAGAATGCAGGATGCAAGAGCGAGCGAGGCGAGCCCGAAATGCTTTGCACCCTGTCTCTGAATTCTCGATTAGGTTTCTATTGAACATTGTTACGGAAATAGAAGTTGCTTTGTCGACCTATGCAGTAAAGTGAGACTCAAAAAAATATAGGATGCTAGAGCGAGCGAGCGAACCGAGTTCGAAAATTTTAGCACACCGCCTTGTGTAGGTAAGGTTTTGTTTTGAACAGTCATGCAAGTAGGAATTACTTTATCGACTTACGCAGAAAGTTTGAGAATATAGGCTGCAAGAACGAGCAAAGCGAGCTCGAAAATTTTAGCACCCTAGATAATTATATATTTTGCATAAGTACTCCAAACTGCTTCTTACTGATTATATTTGACCGTGTTTGGAATTTTATTAAAAAGTACTTCTTTTGATTTCGGGTCCCCTCAGGACCCGGGTTCGGGGTGGTTTGTCTTGACATTATTCTGAGGCATTTAATTTCCACGTCTAGTCGCTCAAGTACTTATATTGCCTCATAAAAAAGCTGTCGGGAAACTATTCCTTTTTGTCGTAGGACACTCATTGTGTCTTTCATAGCATCTATTTACAGTACATAATAATTCCATAGGTATCACCGAAACTTCAGGTAATAGGAAGCGCGGCCGCGAACAAACGGGACTTGAAGAATCGTGCGTATAATATAACGAACTGGTACATCATATAATTATAACAACAACACATCGTCATATTATGCGTGTCGTTTGCGTATGTGTTTGCCATCATAATACAGGACAAAGCATGTACAATTGTATAGCATCCACTAAGCGTCAAGTTTGATTCCCAGGTTAAACCAAGTGCATGTCACAATATTTTGATAGAATTAAAAGTGTCCGTAGAGTTTCTTGCCCGTTCTTCTCCATTGGAACCTACTACGCTTTGGAATGGGCAAATAGCTTCATATTTGTGGCTGGCCGATCCCTTGAAAATGCAAAAGTCCTTGTAATTGGTTTAATTGAAAAAATACTGTAATTTTGAGTTTGATTGTGAACAGTTTCTTTCGTATTTGTTTTTAAATTATTTGTTGGATAAAAATGGAATTCACAAGAATTACTCGTATTTTATAAATAACTACCTCCATTTATCACAACTCAACCCTCATTTGGATACCATAAAAGTACCTACCTAACTTTTTTAACACCGAAGTGATCCTAAGCTTAGTTACGAGTTACCGATCCCCAACACTTTTGACAATCAAAAAGTTTTTATTTCGGTCCCTCCGAGAAATCTGAAATATTTAAGTAGGTACAGGTTCTTATCCTTGGTCAGCATATTTTTTGTCTCTTTTTATATTTAGGCTGTTCAAAACAGTTACGCGAAGCAGAAAGTTTTCACGTACCAACTTACCTATTACATATTAGAAAATTATGCTCATTGTTGTTATTATATTGAAACAAAGAAGGCTTGAACTCGTATTTATATTTATACATTTCAATTCGGGAATGAATTTTCCTTCTTTCTATATTTCTACTAGATTTTTCCTGCGGCTTCGTCCCCGTGAAATACAAATAACATAAAATAAAAAATAAATCTTCTCCATGAATAAAATCGTATTTATGCTGAATTTCACCTTGTTGGAGTTTATCTACCTCATATATACCAACAATCCGTTTATATAATTAGATGGACTCAATGCCGTTTTAGCACAAAACAACATAACTATTTCTTAAAAATGTAAAAATTGCTCCCTTCTTTCATTCATAAAGTTCATCAAAATATTCAACCAATCAAAACGCATTGCTTATCTAACGCCAACATGAAAACACGCGTTATTTAACCAATAATAAATCAGATAAGTCTTCGTACACACTGAAAACATCTATAGGCAAAACTCGTGTAAGCACTCACCTTTATATTAAATTCAATTCCACAAGCACTTTTCAACCAGAAAATCATTGTTTTTTTTTTTAAAACTACACATAATCACTGCACTGGAAAAAGTTTTGTGTCAGCGTATTTTCTGAGCGCGCAAATTACATACACACGCCCGCTCACTTCGGATATTGAAGTGTTACTGAAAATCTGTTGATGTTTTCACTGATAACAAGGTTGTTTATTAATTGGCTTTCAGGAGATCCGTGTTTTCAGCGGCTTTCATGGTAATTTGACATCTTAATGAGGACACTACACACACTTTTTGAAATAATTACTTTTACAATATAACATCACGACTGTATTGCCCGGAGGGGTAGGCAGAGGTGCACCTATAGTACACCCACATTTAATTAGTTATGTTTAAGACGGAGATATATGCCAGTGACCTTGAGTGGTTAGTTTGCGTGTTCTGTACTGAGCTCACGCTACGCGTCGTACATTCAGCCAGTAATGGGACTCACCCATCAAGGAGCGCTGTCCCCAATTTGACGCATTATTAATTTATTATACACAAAACATAAGGTATTTTAATAAAACGCGTATACTAAAAGATCAATAATTGAATTATCTTTAAATTGGTGAAGGTTCCATTCGCAGTTTTTTATCCGCGTTAGACATAACTTTACAAAATTAATTTCACTATGTAATATAAACATAATCTAAAATATTCACATACTAAGTTATTGAAAAAATGCTCTAATTTAACATATTTTTTTTTTTAATCATTAACACTACTTGTTTAAACGTGATCTTCAGTATAAAATCATTAAAAGTCGGTTATCGTCGCCTTAAGTCCTGTAAGAAGTTAGAAGAGGCAAAATGAATAGAGATAGGAGGATATAATGAAGGTAACGGTAGCAAACCAAGCTCTTTCAGAATCGTGTGACTGCGTTGTTCTTCTAAACTATAAATGATTTTTTATGCGGTGCAAACAAGAGTTATGAGAAAAATAAGTTTTCTATAAGTAGAAATTTTAAATTCCTCATATCTCGTCTTTATATCATTGTCCTCTCGTATATATTTGGGAATCCAATCGAAATAAATACACACTACCCTAAGAATATGTTTGATTTACAAATTTATTTATTTAATACTTTAAGCACACAAATGTACAGAAGCGGACTTAATGCCATAGGCATTACAAATGACAAAAACACAAAAAACACAAATTATTGACAAATTATTTTGGTATCACGGTTGTATGAACTACGCATGCTACGCCGGCCCCTTAAAATATTTATTTACCTAGCAAAGAAAACCTTTCTTGCTGCTAAAGTCAATTTAAATCAATTTATAGGGTTCCGTATCTGAAAAGGAAAAAACGGAACCGTTATTAATAGGATTACTTCGTTGTCCGTCTGTCTGTCTGTCAGTCTGTCAAGTTAAAATTAATATCAAATACGCAGGTATACGGTCCCAAGGGCTCTAAAAAAATCAAGCTTCTAAGTCAAATCAATAAAAAAATACGCCGATTTATGCGACATATTTTGATACTTGCAAGTACTTAAATCAAAACCTATAAGGTACTTCCTGTTGACCTAGAACCTTGAAATTTTGCAAAAAGCAAGGTCTCACAGCACAAATAGAGAAAAAACCGGCCAAGTGAGTCGAGACTCGCGCACGAAGGGTTACGTACCATTATCTATAAAAATGGCAAAAAAGTCACGTTTGTTGTATGGGAGCCCTTAAATATTTGTTATATTTTAATTTAATTATTTATTTTCAAATTGAATATATAACTAAATATTCTGTGAATATTTCAAGCGTTGCCGTTATTAATATAGAGCAAAAGCGAGCAAAAAAATCACGTTTGTTGTATGGGAGCCCCGTTAAATATATATATTTTTTTTTTATGTATTTGTTGTTATAGCGGCAACAGAAATACATCATCTGTGAAATTTCAACTGTCTAACTATCACGGTTCATGAGATACAGCCTGGTGACAGACGGACAGACAGACAGACAGACGGCGAAGCCTTAGTAATAGGGTCTTAAAGGGTTATAAATAGTGGTGGGGGTGGGGGGGTGTATTGTGGGTGTGTTTACAAACACTTAAATTCACATACACAAACAGCCAGACCCGGAACAACTACTTGTAGGTCATACAAATATTTGTTCCGTGCGGGAATCGAACCCACGACACGCAGCGCAGCAGTCAATCGCTTAACTAACTGCGCCAACCGTGCCGTCACAGTTTGTTTTTGGGATAAATTCATCCTAACTACGGAACCCTTGATTAGGCGTGGTTCGACAAGCACTTGGCCGGCTTTTTATTCTCTCTAAAGTCAAAAGTAATTAGTAGCGAATTCTGACACGGCCCTTGTGTTCAGACATATTTAATAAATTATGCCTGTAATTTGACTTTTTTTTATTTAATAGAATTTTGTGATCCTTTATTTTAGGTATGGTTAGTATCTTGGACACAAAAGAGAATTACAAAAATGACAGGAAAACCTTCATTCATCTTTATTCGCGTTACATATAATTAAATTAAAATGCCTTCCTGTACAAAACGGCCGCTGAAGTTACAGATACCTACAGTATCTTCCAATTTTATTTTTAGGGTTCCGTAGCCAAATGGCAAAAAAAGGAACCCTTATGGATTCGTCATGTCTGTCTGTCTGTCCGTCCGTATGTCACAGCCAATTTTTTCCGAAACTATAAGAACTATACTGTTGAAACTTGGTAAGTAGATGTATTCTGTGAACCGCATTAAGATTTGCACACAAAAATAGAAAAAAAACAATACATTTTGGGGGTTCTCCATACTTAGAACTGAAACTCAATTTTTTTTTTCATCAAACTCATACGTGTGGGGTATCATCTATGGATAGGTTTTCAAAAATTATATGAGGTTTCTAAGATAATTTTTTTCTAAACTGAATAGTTTGCGCAAGAGACACTTCCAAACGGTCCCCCCGCCCCTGTAACTTCTAAAATAAGAGAACGATAAAACTAAAAAAATATATGATGTACATTACCATGTAAACTTCCACCGAAAATTGGTTTGAACGAGATCTAGTAAGTAGTTTTTTTTATGGATAATTATATGGAACCCTTCGTGCGCGACTCGCACTTGGCCGGTTTTTTATAGGTTGGAAACGCATCGTGGTGGGTGCCCCCCTCCCCCCACGATGCGTTTCCATTTAAATTTACTGGGAATTGTTGTCAAAAATAAGGAGCTGGTGGCTAAATAATAACAGCGGCACCGATCAATCCATCAGATTAAGCTATGCTTGCCAAAGTTGGTCCGTGGATGGGTGACCATATTTACGTTGAGCTCCTTAAGTCTTGAGTTGAGCTGCACGATTACTGACAAATGCTTGCAGTGATTGGACGGGTCCACTCAGTGTGGTTCTTTCCTCAAAAGACCATTTCAGACACGGATCTACATGGTCCTCACATGATCTGAACAAGATTATGTCTGGACTTTAAAAGAGACCCCTGAGTTTGTTTCGTCATTTCTTCTCAGGGGCAGTCAGATAGGAAATTTCGGCTACATCTAGATTATTTTTTAATTTTTCTATATGACGTGTAAAAGTGATTCTAATATCCTATTTACAGAATAAACGATTTCATTTCATTAGATACCGCGACTCCTCCGTGCCTCGGAAAGCCCTATAGGCCGTTGGTCCCGGCTATCATTCATGGATCTTAGGGGTCGTCAGAAGCTAGATTTTGGAAGTCAGACAGGCAGTCGCTCCATGTAAAATACTGGTATTCAGTTCCATCCGGTTAGACTGGAAGCCGACCCCGACATAGACGGCAAAAGGCGGGCAGATGATGATGACGTTGCAAACGCATCGTAAGTTCCCTATAGTCTGTTCCAAAAGTATCTGGTAGAAATGTTAAGCCATGGTTCCACGGCCGGACGAGGCCAGCCGCGGCCAATACCGAGCATTCCCACCACAGGCCTCATTGGATCAACGGTCCCCACGGCCTGTCGGCCTGGCCTGGCGTGATCTGGCCTGTGAAAAAGCGGGCTGTGGAACCGCAGCATTGACAAACCCTGTTTAGGTTAAATGTTATGCAATCACTCACTAAAGGCAATTTAATTAACGCATTTGTCTGTATTTAGAACGTTTCAACTGGATTCCTTCCTTCCTCTAATTTTTTTTTCTTCTTTATTTTTTTACTTAGTGTCCTTTTTTATCATATCCTTTTTTTTGTCACCGTTTAAACCAACAATTATTGTTTGAATAAATAAGACTTTATGATACCTAATCAAATCAAAGCACTTAATTTATAAGTGGCTCTACAAATCAGCATCCATAGATACGTTTTCTGATCCATTTGTTCATATTTTCATCACATACCTACTTTTGGAACATTATCGGGGATTCCCTAAGAAACGCAGGTCCATTCTGGTACCACCTGGTGGGCTGTTTCCCTACTCGCTCACCCTAAGTAGTAACATTAAATAACCATGGTTTTATAGAGGTATGACGAACAGTGTGTAAAGCTCACTCATCCTCCTTATAAAAGGGGGGATCCTCCGCCAGATGGGTGATGAGTCTGGTGGGCTACTGCCGGACGGTTGGTGTCGGGATGTTGCTTATATGACAGTCGCACGGTAATCTCCGCTTACGTGAAGCAGGATTTGTGTGACGTCAGGTCTTTTGATGCGTAGTTCGCATGTGGCGTTGTAGATGCCGCCACAGTTTCATTCTGTTTTGTCGCAGCGACCGCATTTCTACGAACTACTAACGCCATCTATTACTACATGGACGCCACTCATTGCGTTAGTCGTCTGGGGGCCTAAAATGGACGCTTTGGCAGAATCTTAATATGATCTGCGTACAAATTTCATATCCCGCAATTCATCTATTTCACAGTTTTGTATTGAGTTTCGTAAACGTAAAATGGTCCACAAATTATGAATGGCTTTATTGAAGTTTGATGTCAAATAGCAGCGGTCAAACATATGAATTGTGGGATGTATGAATTGTACGCAGATCATACTTATGATTCTGCCAAGGCGTCCATTTTAGGCCCCCTGGTCATAAATAACTTGCTAGACTGCTCTAGAGAAAAACTCAACTAATTATATATTACCAATCTATCTATATATATAAAATTCAAAGTCCTGACTGACTGACTGACTGACTGACTGACTGACTGACTGACTGATATATCAACGCACAGCCTAAACCGCTGGTCCTAGAGACATGAAATTTGGAGGGTGTGTTCTTTGTAAAGAGTAGGTATCCACTAAGAAAGGGTTTTTTGAAATTCCACCTATAAGATGGTGAAATAGGGGATGGAAGTTTATATGAAAGTCCGTCAGTTTTGAAGTTAGGATCTTCAAATTTGGTGTATAGGCTGACGATTAAAAAATAATTTATACGTGTGTCAGCGTTTTTGACAATTCTACCCCCGAAGGGTTAAAAAGGGGGATGATGTTGTGTATGGAAAGTCCTTAATTTTCGAAGTAAAATCACTAAATTTATTATCTAGGCTTATGGTTGGAAGCTAACGCAACGGTGTTGTTAGAATTTGAACCCATAAGGGGTGAAAAAGGGGATGCAAATTTATTTTTAATGAAATTTCTTTTTAAGTTAAAATCAGTAATATTTCGGCTTATTGTTGGAAACTATAAGCATCCGCTAAGAAGGGATTTTTCGAAATTCAACCTTTTAGGGGTGAACAAGGGGGATAAATCTTATTCCTTGAGTTAATAAACCTGAAACTTGGCACGAATACTATCCTAAGTAAATTATAAAGTGTGACATTTTTGATTTTTTTTTAAACTCCTCCTCAATGGGGGATTTGCGGATGACAAAGTTTGTATGGAAGAATTTTAACGCGGCGTCCGATTAACTCGAAACTCAGTATTTATAGTGTAAACCAAAATAAATAAAAGAATTTATCAGTTTTTCGAAAACTGACCCCTTTTTTTTGCGTGGGAAATTATCAAATAACTTCTTCCGCTCTGGGCGGACCGGAAGGGCGTGTCAGACTTTTACTGACTAAAACCCACCCGTGTTCCTTCCGTCGCCTGTGTGCCAGGGCCATGATATCCCTTTCAGACAAACATCACAACCCTGGCAGGCCCTAACGGACCCCGTCAGTTGGTGCTGACATCTCTTTGAGGCGCGCGTGGAACACAATGCGCAGTTGAACCGGGCCTGGTCCTTATCGGATGGCGAGCTACCCATCGCTCACCGTACGCAAGCCCGCGCCTACGGTGGCCGGAAGACGGCTTGCTACTCCCGATGCCCGGGGCGTCTCCTGCGGCGACTAGGAGCGCGAGGGCGCGAACCTTGCCTCTCCCTCACGCGTTCTGCCTCCTCCTTCGCAAGCATTGCTGTTTCACAGAAGGAGCTAACGGCCTCCCATGCACTCTCGCTCCGAACCATAGCCTGAACCAGGGCCGGACGCGAGAGATCGCCGCCGCCGTGAGGAGACAGCGGTGCTCCGCCCAAGCCGGGCAGACCTCCACTGTATGCTCCACCGTGTCATCCGGGCGATCCACACAGTGGTGACACCGGGGCGTTTCCTCCCGCTTTATCCTGAACAGGAACCTCCCAAAACAACCGTGTCCGGTGAGGACGCCGTGGCGCCTCTCTAGCCACTCCTCAATGAGGGGACTTATCGCCACAATTGTGGCGTGCCCAGCGCTGGATTGCGACAATCGCACACTCCATGCCACCATGAGATTCCGCCGGAGCTCCATCCGCTGTGACATGATTTTTCGCGGCAGCGGAGTTTCGACCCAGCGTTTTACCTCCTCGCGCCACTCCCAGATGTACGCGAGGACTTTTGCCTCCAGATCCCGCGGCGGCCGTCCGGCAAGGAGGCTCGCCGCCTCACAGGAGACCGTGCGATAACGACCCTTAACAGGGTGAAAAGGGGTAGTCAATTTTACAAGCGAGGATTCTACTGTGTGGCTTGATTAACCCCAAATTATGACGTGGGCATCAGCTAAGAAGGGGTTTTTGGAAATTCAACCTTTAAGGGGGTGAAAACGGGGATTTTGTTTGCATGAAAAATCTTATTCCTTGAGTTAATAAACCTGAAACTTAGCACGAATACTAACCTAAGTAAAATATAAAGTTTGTCATTTTTTGTTTTTTTAAACTAGGGGGATTAAGGGATATCAAAACTTATGGAATAATTAACGCGCGGTCCAATTAACTTGAAACTCAGGATTATAATGAAAACAAAAAATTAAGAATAACTTTATCCGGTTTTTTTTTAATCTGCCCCTTTTAATGGGGTGAAAAGGGATAGTCAATTTACAAGGGAGGATTCTACTGTGTGGCTTGATTAACTTGAAAATTGGTATAAATAACCTATAAATCCAATAATCGAAACGTCAAAAACGATGTTTCAACAATTTACCCCTTTGAGTGCGTAAAAAGGGGCGATATAGTTTGTGTGAAAAGAATCTTATTTCTTTTGATATATGAACTTGAAATTTGACCCGAGTACTTATTTACATAACATCAAGTCTGCAATCCCCAAAGGGTTAGGTAGAGGTGTATCTTTAGTACACCCACATTTCGACAGTTTTGTTTAAGTCCCATGTAATAGGGGGCGAGCCTATTGCCATCAACCGGGCATAAATGCAGACTTCGGGCTGCTACTAAGAAATTCCTAATGGAAAATCCAATAACACTTTGCCCGACCTGGGAATCAAACCCACTCATTCTCAGCAGTCGCGCCTGTGACCACTAGACTAACGAGGCAGTCATTACTTGAATAACAAAGTTTGTCATAACTTTTGCGTTTTTCAAAACTACCCCTCTAAAGGATTTAATGGAGTGTTATGGTTTTGTATTTAAAGAATCATAACGTGCAATCCGATTAACTCGAAACTCAGACCTCATATTGAGTTTTCGAGAATCGGAAAAAGAGGTACATAGTTTTCGGGAATTTTACTGCGTACCTTGAATAACTCAAAAGTTGGTACATCAATTATTATTTAAGAACAAAAACGTAGAATAAATAAACAATACAAAATTTCTTACAAATAGACTTAGACATGAAATGGAGGAGGACACGTAGGTATATTGAACAAGTATGTACAAAACGAAGTTTGTATTTATATGCTATACAACGTGTTTTTTTTGATATCCCATAACTCTTTTTTTTTTTTTTTGGGTGGGAAATTATCAAATAACTTCTCCCGCTCTGGGCGGAGCGGGAGGGCGTGTCAGACTTTTACTGACTAAAATCCACCCGTATTCCTTCATTTGCCTGTGTGCCAGGGCCACGATATCCCTTTCGGACAAACTCGCAACCCTGGCAGGATATCCCATAACTCTAGGGTATGATTGAGGCCATATCAAAGAATCAACTGGCATATGAGTTATGTTCCAATCCTTCGTTATTTTTTTTTTGTCATTTTTCATACAAAATAATTCGGCAAAGTCACGATTATTAATGTACGTGAAATATGACAACGTCGCATTTTAGCTTTCCCTTCACTAGCTGCCGCCGGGAAGCCCCGATACCAACATACCTACATATTTTATTTTACTATTTATTTTACTACACTACTGCGAAGTTTGGCAACCTCGCAAAAGTAAAGATTCGTCATACTGGTGACAATTTTTGACCTAATTTAATTATGATTGATGATATCTCCGAAACGATGCATTTTTGGACCACCTATTCTAGGAGTTTTAGTATTATTTTTACCTACAGAATATAACCCTAGAGTTTTTTTTTGGTGGTTCAATATCAGTAACAGAACACATTTCCATTATTTATTCAATACTTTTTTTTTTTTATCCTACTTTAAATCAGCAAAATATGGACACATCTATTCGTAATAATATCAATGGGCGCGCGCGGCGGCCGGCGCAAGCGGCGGTGTTGCACGGGGGTGAAACCCCCTCCCGGACGGCAGGGCGCGCCGGGCGCTGTGGCCGACAGTTCGCTCATAGCACGCGCTGTCGTGTGACGTCGCGTTTAATCGATTCCCCGCGCAAGCACCGCGCCGCACGTGTGCCGTGCGTGCCGTGCTACCGGTCACGATGTCGGACTTCAGTAACCGCGAGTTTTACGAGATGGTGCGAGTGTATGTTATGAGCAGTGATCGGAGTAGGTAGATTGAACTGGGGCCATTGATCCGAAACGTATATATTAATATGGACATTCCTCCGGAATTGGTGGATTATTAAAAAAAAACCGGAACTTATGTAGGAATTGTATTCTGCCGGAGTGGAAGGAGTCATTTGATGATTTGCCATCCTCAAAAAAAAAGGTAGGAATTAGAATAAAATGAGCAATATTATATTCTTCATATTTTTTTTACCGGCACACAGTCACGATTTGACAAAACCCAACGACCAATCAGAACAAAGGATCATGGGTGGTACAATAACCGGTTATCAGAACAATGCGTACGCCCGCCGACGACATGCCAGGTAGCTCACTCGTTTACTTCGGTTCGTAGAGTGCGCATCTTTGTTTGTTACTGTGTTGTGAAAACGTTACTTGACCCTGGCTTGTGTACATACTGACTTCTCATTAACAATATTTAATTGAATCCGGAAATACCGGAATTACTTATCCATGTTATTGGCTTATCCATGTTATTCTTTCTGTGTGCATTTATGATACAAGTACCAAAAATCAATCTACCTACTCCGATCACTGGTTATGAGTGATGAAAGTTTGCGAGCAGCTCGCAGAATGTATGCGACGGAGAGCATACCTCGAATGCGAGCCCATGGAATCCTTAACCCCGCGGTCCCTAATGAAAGGACCATTTTAGCGGCCACTCAAAGGCTGCTTGATCACGGACAGTTCAGAACCCCGAATCATGCACGAAGGTCTGGCAGACCCCGACTGGCGATCGAAATCGAAGAAGCCATCCTAAGCCCATTATAGTATGAAGGAAAAATTGGAATTACTCTTCAAATAACTTCAGGTCACGGCCTAAACATAAAAAAGTCTAGTTCGAACCTGATAAAATTAGCGATCAGTACATTGTAACCCACGTAAATACCTACGCCGGCGAATCGAGCTAGCGCACAGCTGATAGGTAGGTACTTTCGCGCGTTCCGCTTCGCCGCGCGCCGCCGGGTAGCCATACAACCAGTTTTAAAGTAAACATCTTTCATTACCAATATTTTTTGTTTTTTGTACTAAGACGTATCAAAATAAAAAATATATGTTTAATAAAACTCGTTTAAGTTTAATTTGTCAAAATTTGCGCAGTGGATAAAAACTTTTCCTGTATATCCTCCGTAAAGTAGTAAATCAAACTGCACTCCATGCTCTGCAAATCTGCTTACCACGCTTACGTTGGTTCCAACTAAGATATGGTATAATGTTTTGGGGGAATGCTGCTGATAGAGAAGCTGCTTTTTTTTCGACATCCACGCGGGCGAAGCCGCGGGCGAAAGCTAGTGATATTATAATATATTAAACAGATATGTTATACAATCACAAAACAAACGAAAAAACTGTTCCGCGCAGCAGCGGCAGCTCACATACCCACTTTTCATTAATTTTACATTTCACTACAAGTAAAAATGATGGCTAGATAAAAACAATAAGAAAAAAAGAGACAGCTAGTGTTGTCAATTGCGCATGAATGTAAACAAACATCATTCTAGCCACCAATCACCGAATGTTGGCATCACAGACTAACAAAAACATCCCAATTAGGACGTTTTCAAGTCTTCACGATTGCGCACTCACAACAAATCTGTTTAATATAATATCATTGAATGTTACAGATATATAAATACAGGAGATACATGTGGACAGACAGAATCCCCCTTATTCCAAAACAAGGTTTATCTTCAGAGCCAGGTTTAAAACATGGAGCCATTATAGAATTTCAAACTTTATTCCGACTATGGTAAAGTTCCTAAACACAAAACTGACAACTTAGTACCGGACTAAGTTTTCAGTTTTGTATAAAGAACAGTATTTCAATCACTGTTACGTTCTTATTACAAAAACTGGCTCCATGGTTTAAGTCATGTCAAAATATAAATCTTGTTTTGTAATAAGGCGGATTATGTCTGTCTATATACCGGATGTCTATATAAAAGAGGGTGTCTGCTTATGACCAAACGATTGAAGTGAAAACTTACGACCGGACTGTATAATTATTTTACCGGCTAAACCCGATTTCAGGTCAAACTAATTTTTCCTAGGCCAAACCGGTTTATCCTACGCATGTCACGATATAGGGATTTATTTATAAATGATGATTAAAGTTAGGAGATGTTTAAACGTCAAAAATGTATGGTTAACAGTCGGGGATACTAGTTTAACCCAGGACAATCTACATAGTTTGGCCTACTTTAGGCATAGCTAGTTTGGCCTAGGCTAAACTGATTGAATAGTTGTGACAAAATACACACGGGCTACTGAGTAAATTAATGGTTAAAACTAAAAGGCAATTAAATTAGATGAGCAATATTTATTCAAAAATATATTTACCGAGTCTTGTTTAATTGTTTTTTGATGGCAATAGGCTCGCCTCCCATTACATGGGACGTCAACTTATCTGGCGTAATGTGGGTGTACTATAGGTACACATCTGCCTAACCCTTCCGGGTTTACAGGCATGATGTTATGTATGTGTGTGTTTAATTATATCATAAAAAAAACCGTATTGATAAGAAGTGACACAACATGCACCTTCTAAAAAACTATAATATAAATGTTTTATGTTTTATGCCCAAATTAGGCCTTGTTTTTATAAATTGTGCAAACCTCAAGCCTTCTGACCATTAGGCTAGTGCACACCGGCGGTGGACGGTGGGGGACGGCATCGAGGAGGATATGTCGCCGGCCAGCGCACACTGATGATTTGCGAAACTGCGATCAATGGACCGGGGGGTAGCGTCGCTTGGCTTATGTCCAACAGTGGACGTTTTGATGTCATCACGACAAATAAGGCGTCTAA
Organism: Tiliacea aurago; assembly: GCA_948098905.1. Lineage (NCBI taxonomy): Eukaryota > Metazoa > Arthropoda > Insecta > Lepidoptera > Noctuidae > Tiliacea > Tiliacea aurago. The sequence continues at coordinate 24,173,925 of OX402578.1, forward strand.
TTTCAAAACCAGCAAAAACTATATTTTTTTGGATATCGAGTTATTGATGAGTTTTAAATTCAATCAAATTTAATCGCACTCCTTGCTGCATAGCACAAAAAAAATACAATTGGTCCGCCATGCTATTCGTAAAGTCACTTGGTGAAAAAACAAGCGCTGTGATTGGTTCATTACGTTGTAGAGGAACTTGAATATTACCCATGCCAATATGGATTTTGTTACCAAGCTAAATTATATAAGGTTTTTAAAGGCATGAGGAACAGGGTGTCAAGTTCACTCATCCTCTATAGAAAAGGGAGGATCCTCCGACCAGACGGGTGTTGTGTCTGGTGAGCAACTGCCCGACGGTCAAATCGGGATGTTGTTTATTCTAGTTGCGCGGTAAACTCTGCTTGCGCGATGCAGGATTTTGCGTGACGTCAGTGTGACGCGTAGTTTGTATGTGGCGATGTTGATGCCGCTACATCAGTCTCCTCCGGAGACCGGAAGTCGATAGTGGGCTGAGTCGTGTATCTTGCGATGCTTGCCAAAGCCAATAGAGGGTTCCAGTGAGTCGGAACCGGATGCCGCATAGTTCTCGGTGAGTCGGAACTGTCTGCGGTGATTCCCCAGTGAGTCAGGGTGGCGCTGCATTATGATTCAGTAAGTCAGCTGAGGTACAGCGCCGGGTTGAGGCCGACTGCTGGCGTCGACCAGGAGAGGTATCATGTTCTCTGCTTGAGAACCCGGCCGAAAGTGCAGTATGCTATACCAAGGTTGCTGATGAGGCTGTGGGTGATGACCAGGAATGCGCGTCCGCTGCATGCTGGTGGTCAGGATACCCGTTGAAGCCGTGGGTGCTGGCTGGCTGTGTGACTCGCCGCTCGAAAGCTTGAGGAAGTGATGATGATGATGACGTCACGCTAAAGAAGTTGCACGAAGGCTGCGCTGACGTTCATACTCGGTGACAACAGTTTTATTATTATTATTTATTTATTTATTAACTACGTTTACAAAAAACTTAACATAAGGACTTTGCCCCACAAAACCGTTTTCACGGTTTGTCTGTGGGAACAGAACACAATTATACAATTTTTATTTATAGTGCGGTTTAATTTCTCTAACTGAACCTAATATGTAACTATCAATTATCTAATCTTATGATTTAATTATTTTAAAATATCCCTAATCACTCATCCGCTCTTCCCCAACAATCTGCAAACCATTTTCCTTAGAACATCGTTCATCGTTTAGAGGCATGAGGAGCAGGGTGTAAAGTTTACTCATCCTCCGTAGAAAAGGGAGGATCCTCCGACCAGACGGGAGTTGTGTCTGGTGGGAAACTGCCCGACGGTTGACGGGACGGAGAGATTTGGTCGGAAATGAGTATGTCACTTGGTACAGAATTGAGAAAACTTTCAAAGGAGAGAAAAGCTGGAGAGAGAGAGAGCGAGGATACTATTGATTTACTTATGGGAACTTATGCCGTCTTATTACAAAACAAGATTTATATTTTGACATGCCTTAAACCATGGAGCCCGTTTTTGTAATAAGAACGTAACATTGATTGAAATACCGAGTTTTGTATTAGGAACTTTACCTTATTCGGAATAAAGTTCGAAATTCAATAAAGGCTCCATGGTTTAACCTGGGTCTAAAGATAAACCTTGTTTTGTAATAAGGCCGGTATAGTTTTGCTATCATTATCGTCAGGGCGTCTAATTACAAAACCCGCTAAAACGATTTTTCCTTGAAATCAGAACTCAATTCTTTATTGCATTTCTTAAGTGCTACATAGATGGTATAAAAAAGTAAATAAATTAACAATATGGACCCTGTTCGGCACAGCAAAATTAGGAGCGAGGAAGAGGGCTAAGTAGCAATTTTAGCAATTCAAAAATTAATTATAAGCAAACAAGCAATCGTCAAGGAACAATTGTATTTGAGCGGGTTTTCTAATTTGACGAATATAGCTAGGAGCTGGACAAGTATTTAATATACCCTAGAAACCGGTTCGTAGAAACGTAACTTTGTAAGGTGATTGCCGCGCTATGCTTTCAGTATGACGTACCTAAGTATCATTGCGGACACTACAGTTAATACGGTCACATATACCTAAATATAAAACATCGTAATTTTTACCATTTTTCCCGCAATTAATTGCGAAAAAAATGGTATAAATATATTTATTAATTAATTTATTATGGCACTCCAACGACTACTTCACAAAAGCACATTTAGAGAACTTAAATCATATTTTAAAATTACTGCAGTGAACTTATCACTTAAAGGTGTGCACAGCACTTACATAATTTGCCTATCTGACATAAAGATAATTATAAAATCAAATGTTAATAATAATAATAATTATTATTAACATTTGTAAGTTAACAAGTAACAAACGTCATATTTCTCTTATCCCATATTTTCTTTATTTATTAATTTAGTCCTAGAAAATTTAAAAAAAATACATTAAAACCTTTAAAAAATACATACAAGAAACCATAACAACAAGAAAATGAAAAACCAAAAAATATACCGAAAAGCAAGAAGACGGCTGGCAAAGCCCTACAATAAAATGTAAAATGTGATAAGGAAACCAAGAAACGGAATGTTGACGAGATCAGCAGCTCGCCGCGCACGCCTACCACCTCCGGACTCGTCGCTCAGCTCCGCCTCGCCGCCGCCGGTACCCAGCCCCACTGTGAACGCTGTGACAACATCGGCCGCGGTAGTTGCGTCGAGCTCGAGCGACGAGTATTTCTCTCCGCCCACGACGCCACCACCTGTTCGTCGACGGGGAGGACGCCGGCCGTCGGACGGCTTAGGACCTCGAGGCCCACCGGCCTCTGATAGGGTCCCAGCTCCCGGCGGAAGTGTGCAGCGCATGAGATGGACACAATCCATCAATGAGAATGTCATGCGCTCATACTATGGGGCTACAGATGGAGGAAACAATCTGACCGCGTACCGTGTTCGGATGCTCTCTCTTTTTCAGGTGCTTGAGCCAGCTGTCAACGTTTCGGCACAACGACTATCGGATCAGGTGCGGGTCATCCAGCGTAATCATATGTTGGATGACACTGTACTTGATCGCCTGCGAAATGAAATGCGGAGTAGCCATGTCATCGCCTCCCTACCGCGGGCTGCTGTAGTACCACCACAGTATAACACAAGCCAAGCTGACGGGGGGAGAGATGACAGGGCTACAAACGTAAGTACCCAGTGCAATGAAAAATTGAGAAGTGCTTTGGAGGGTGCGATTCGGGAATATCGTTTTATGTCACCTGAACTTAGACCACGCTTACCCCGTTTTCCCATGCACAACAAAAATAGGGCGCTGGTGGGGGCTCTGGATTCGCAGTTGTCAAACTATTTTGATGACTGCGAAGTCCTCACTGATACTCATTCGATTCTGTACTGCGCGGCTGTAGCGGCATGTCGTGTAGCTAACGTAAAATTTTCTAATGTCTCTATAGCTACACGACCAAAACCAGTCGTACCAGCTTGGCAGTGCAGAATTGAGCGTCGTATTGGTGGGGCCAGAGCGCTCATCGGCAAACTAATCTGCTTCAGGGAGGGCAATACTCGCCCAAGAGTGATGCGCTTTGTGAGACGAGCGTTCTCAGGGACTGATACCAGCCCTCAGGACTATATGTCTCGTGTCACAGAGCGCATAGACTTCCTGAAGCAGAAAGTGTATGCCTGGGCAAACCGTATTCGTAGGTATAAGCGGCGGGTAGACCGATATACCCAGAATCGCACCTTCCAGAGCGATGAAAGGTGGGTTTATAGGACTTGGGAGCGACCGCACCAAGATGTGGCTGACACGCGCCTGCCGGATAATGATGCCGTGTGTTCTTTCTGGCGCAGTATCTGGTCGGTGCCTGTCAGTCACATTGAAGGTGATTGGGCTCGGGAAGTCGAGCGAGCCTGCGATCCAATACCAGAAATGGGGGCTATTACCATCTGCCCCCAAGTTGTAGCTCGTGCAGTCCGTCCGTTACCTAATTGGAAGTCTCCAGGACCGGACGGGCTGCACAACTTCTGGATTAAATGGTTTGTTGGGTCGCACGCTCGCTTGGCAGCTCAGTACCAGACTGCTTTGGAGTCTGGTTCGCTACCCCAGTTCCTAACGACAGGAATAACCCACCTGCTCCATAAATCAGGTAGCACCGTGGAACCCAAAAATTATAGGCCGATAACGTGTTTACCGACGGTCTATAAAGTTCTTACATCCATTTTGAGAGCTAAAATTAACAAACATATAGACACCAACTTCATCATGTCTGTCTCTCAAAATGGATGTAGGAACGGGTCCCGCGGTACTAAGGAGTTACTCCTCATTGATATGGCCATTAGCCAACAAGTTCGTCGTTCCCGAAAGGATCTGTCGACATGCTGGATAGATTATAAGAAGGCCTATGACTCGGTGCCACATACATGGCTCATGAGGGTGCTGGAGCTGTATAAAGTAGATGCAACTCTGCGCACCTTCCTGGCGTCGTGTATGGGGCAATGGAGGACGGTTCTTCGCTATACAGGATGTCGAAATATCCAGAGGAATAGCGAACCGATAAGGATCGAGCGAGGCATATTTCAGGGCGATAGTTTGAGTCCGCTTTGGTTCTGCTTAGCCTTGAATCCTCTAAGCACACTGTTGGAGGATTCAGGTCTAGGCTATCGGTTGAGGAGAGGTGGTCAGGTTATATCTCACCTCCTCTACATGGATGACCTAAAACTCTTTGCCCCCAACAATTTGCAACTGATGGAGCTACTGAAAGTAACTGAAACTTTCAGTAGCGCCATCAGGATGGAATTTGGTGTGGACAAATGTGCTGTCATGCATGTAAAGCGAGGGAAGATTGTGGAATCCGTGGGAATCCAACTCTCGGATTCCATAAACCTTAGAGCCCTCTCCGCATCCGAAACCTACAAGTATTTGGGTATGTCGGAAGCGTTGGGCATCAATTCTACTGACATGAAGCAATCGTTGAAGGAGCGCTTCTTTGGCCGCCTGAAGAAAGTATTTAATAGTCTTCTATCAGGCGGAAACAAGGTGCGCGCCTTCAACGGTTGGGTCATGCCGGTTTTGATGTACTCTTTCGGCATACTCAAATGGACTCAGACCGAACTCGACGCCCTGGATAGGAGGGTCCGTACGCTGCTGACTGCATATCGAATGCATCACCCACGCTCTTCGGTAATGAGACTGTATATCCCGCGAGAGTGTGGAGGTCGAGGCTTTTTAAACGCTAAGACCCTCCACAACCGCGAGATATGCAGTCTCAGGGAATATTTCCTAGAAGCCGACGTGGGGATGCATCGAGATGTGGTCGCGGTGGACAAGGGCCTCACCCCGCTCTCCTTGGCTACAGAGAACTGGCGCAAACCTGTAGTGCTTGACACTAACGATCGCAGGGAGGTATGGCAAAGTAAGGAGCTTCACGGACGCTTTTTCCGGGCCCTACATGAACCCGATGTAGACTTTTTAGCGTCCGTAGCCTGGCTGCGTTTCGGTGACCTCTTTGGGGAAACCGAAGGTTTTGTCTGTGCAATTATGGACGAAGTTATCATGACGAAGAATTACCGGAGATTTATTGTGAAGGACGGCACTTTTGACGTGTGTCGGGCATGCCACCGTCCGGGAGAATCAATCCGACACATTATCTCCGGGTGTTCTCGTCTAGCTAACGAAGAGTACTTGCATAGACACAACCTTGTAGCCAGGATTATCCATCAGCAACTTGCTCTGAAATACAGCTTTGTGGAATCAGTGGTGCCGTACTACAGGTATGTGCCCGACCCAGTTCTCGAGAATGGAAATATCACATTGTACTGGGACCGATCCATCATCACTGACAGGACTATTGCTGCCAATAAACCTGATATAGTGGTGGTGGATCGAATAGAGCGGCGCACAATGATTATTGACATAACGGTCCCTCATGACGGGAACCTCGTGAAAGCCGAGAAAGATAAACAAATCAAGTATCTTGACTTGGCTCGCGAGGTTGTCGACATGTGGGATGTGGACTCAGCAATCATTGTGCCGATAGTTGTATCAGCCAATGGCTTAATTGCCAAGAGCCTCGACCAACACCTAAGGAGGCTCGCGTTGGGCGGCTGGATTAAGGGCCTGATTCAGAGAGCGGTACTTCTGGACACGGCTCGCATTGTCAGGAGGTTCCTCTCTCTGGAGCCCTGACCGCCGGTAGCTTGGACCCTGTTCCCGATACCGGTGGGCTACTATTCTTTATATTTTTAAATGTTTTTATATTCTTTTTCTATATTCTAATATTTAAAAATATAATTTATATGTATATATAGTGAAATAAAGGAAATAATAATAAAATGAAATAAATTTACAATAACAAAAAAATCAAACTAATCAATAATATTTGGTACAGAAAAAAAAACAAATATATAGGTAGTATTATTATTATTTAGTATACACTCAAACTCAAACCCCCTTATTACAAAACAAGGTTTATCTTCAGACCCAGGTTTATAACATGGAGCCATTATTGAATTTCGAACTTTATTTCGACTACGGTAAAGTTCCTAAACACAAAACTGACAACTTAGTACCGAACTAAGTTTTCAGTTTTGTATAAAGAACGGTATTTCAATCACTGTTACGTTCTTATTACAAAAACTGGCTCCATGGCTTAAGCCATGTCAAAATATAAATCTTGTTTTGTAATAAGGCGTAAAGCATTTATTTCAATTAAACCATTTACAGGCACTTTTGAATTGTCAAGAAGTCGGTCAGTTACAAATATAAAGCTAGTTTCCCATTCCAAATAGTAGGTTCCTATGGAGAAGAACGGGCAAGAAACTCCACGGACACTCTTTTAAATTAAAATATTGATACAAAATATTGGTTACATCATTCATATTGAAGTTAAACATGTGAGAACGATGCAATACGTCAAAAGCGTCCGTGATAAAAAGATAACAATTCAAAACTAAAATAATTAAGTGTAATTTAATTAAGAGTAATTACTTCAGTGTCTATTAACTAATTAGCATTTGCTAATTAGTTAATAGACACTGAAGTAATTATCTAAGATATTAGTTTGTCATATATTTATATGACACCTGTGTTGATGATAACGCGAACAGGAAAGTATATATAAATAAAAACGTATATTTCCACTAACACAAGGATCATAGGCACAAAAAATTACAAAATTAAAAAAAAAAATACACACAAGTATAAAGACTACTTTCATAAACATATTACAGACTTCGATTGTTCAGTATGTAGGTATGTGAACCATACAGTGGTGTCCACAAAAATAATAACAGTACCTTTTATGTAATTTTATTGTGTAAATTACTCACCAGGATAATCCATTGCAATGCTTTGGTTTATATTGAGGACGAAATCAGTGTAGTGCCGGCTTTCATGCAGGATGCATGAGTTTGAAAAACCATGCGATCTTTCTTTGGAAACCTATGATTTTTGTTCGTAATATTTAGTTAATTATTAGAGTTTAAGCTTACGTTAACAGTTCCAAGTGTTGTGTTGAAGTTCTAGAATGCTGTAGAAAGGAACGAATTGTATCGTTTTTGTTTATAAAATTGTAAGTACTTACTGCTTCTGGGCTTTATATTCAATTAATAATTATAATCGTCGTCGTAGACCATGTTTAAATCGGAGTTAGGGGTACCTATTTATCTAGTCTGTATTTTCCCTTTGCATGGCAAAGACCACCGTCTCCCGTTCCCACACTTTTGACCTCTGCTAATAAGTAATTATTATTTTTGAGAATACTGTTTAACCTGTAATTGAAAGAAAGAAAGAAAATACAGGTATTTAGCATAGACTAAAATACACAATATAATATACAGCAGATTAAAAAAAAAAGTGTAAAGTGCGATGTAAGAAATTAGCAGAAAAGAATGCTGTAATTTAAAGAAAGAAAGAAAATACTTCTATTTAGCATAGACTAAAAGACACAATATAATAATATACACAGATAAACAAAAAGTGTAAAGTGCGATGTAAGAAATTAGCAGGAAAGTGTGCTGTAATTGAAAGAAAATACCAAAATGAAACTTGAAAAAAAAACTCGTTAAACTTTTTTTAATTAAAATATAAATAAAAAAATAACACTTCTTGGCTCTTATTAATCTTTTCGTCTTATACTCTGTCACCCTTTCAAATTTTTAGCTCACTCCTTCTTTTTATGTTTTTTTTAGAATAAAAATAATACAGGTAATATAATATGTAGATAAAGATGCATTCAGACCAGATGCTACTTCATTAAAATTCCCACATTTATTTAGCACAGACTAAAATGCACCATAATACGTATACATCAGATTTAAAAAAAAAAAGTGTAAGTTGTAAGAGATTAGCAGGAAAGTGTGCCTCACGGCTACGCCATAAAAGCCAAGTTCAGCAAAAATGCCAGACAACTAGTGCCTGACGCTGGTTTTCAAATGAATCAGGTGAGGTGACGGATGAAAATCAGTTATCGGTTGTAAATTGGCAACTGCGTAAGTCCAAGGCTACTTGTTACCTATACTGATGATCTTTTGTTTAAATCAAATCAAAAATATTTTTATTTCACATAAGCCTACATGGGTACTTATGAAACGTCAGAAGCAGGTGCACGGTTCCAATTGATCGTTTCCTATGGAGAAGAGCCGGCAAGAAACTCCACGGTTACTTAAAAAAAAAAAAAAATGGCTTTTACAATATTTTCAAAGTATGAGAAGACAGCGTAGGCCCGTCAAAAGTACCAGGTACTTAACAAAATAGAAAATGGTCTACATATCTACAGTCTATTAAGCCTACAACGTCCTCACATTAACAAACAAACGATATAAAATATGATTAAAATAATAAAAGTTAGAGCCTTGTTGAAATCAAAAAGCATCGATTATGTCAAGGAAGTATGTAAAAAATAAATAACATAAACATCGCAACTTGGGAGCAGTTAATAGACATTTACATATTTTTGCCGTTAATGAGGTACCAGGGAAGCCACATGTACAGAAGGAATTAATGCCAAACTTCTTCAACGTAGTCTTTAATCTTATAATATGCTTTTTTGATAAGGACACGTTTGATGTGGGTTTTGAATTTTCCATCGCTAAGTTCTGTAACAGATTTTGGCAACTTGTTATAAAAGCGGATACTGTTAATAAGAAATTACTTGCTTGTTTTAGTTAATCTAAATTTGGGTATCACAATTTCATGTTTACTACGTGTATTTATATTATGGAAATCGCTTCTTATTATAAAAAGGCCTAAGTTTTTGCGAATATATAAAATACTTTCTAAGATATAAAGAGAAGGCAGAGTTAGTACATTAAATTCTTTGAATTTGTTTCTAAGGGACTCATGAGGACCCATTCTATAGACCGCGCGGATTGCCCTCTTTTGTAAAATACAAATTGAATCCACGTCGGCTGCCGATCCCCACAGAAAAACACCATAAGACATAATACTGTGGAAATAAGCAAAGTATACTAACCTAGCTGTGGCCATATCTGTCAACTGCCTTATTTTTCTTACTACATAAGCAGCTGAACTTAATCTACCTAAAAGAGCTCTAATGTGGGCACCCCATTGCAATTTGGAATCTAGAGTAATTCCTAGAAATACAGTTTCCGTAATAGCATCTAGTTTCTTGCCATCAATTTTTAAATTTAGACCCACTTGGGGTACATTTGGTAATGAGAACTTAAGACATTTTGTTTTGTTCGCATTAAGTAAAAGATTATTAGCTGCGAACCATTTCGAAAGAACAGCTAGACTATCGATGACGTGTAAGACATCCGAATCTTTTCTATCTATTTTAAAAATAAGAGAAGTGTCATCAGCGAATAGAATTATATCCGATAAGTTAGCCATCATGTAAGGAAGATCATTTATATAAACTAGAAATAGTAAAGGGCCAAGAATTGAACCTTGAGGCACGCCCATCTTTACTAGAGATCCCGAGGACGTCACCCCGTTAACGTTTACTTTTTGCTGCTTGTTTGATAGATAGGAAAGAACAAGATCAGCAGCTAGTCCACGAACTCCGTAGTGGTGTAATTTACAGATCAGTGTATTGTGGTCAACGCAGTCAAACGCTTTTGAGAGGTCACAGAAAATGCCAATGTCATCCTGGGATTTCTCCCAGGATTCCAAAATGTGACTGATGAGTTTCACTCCTGCGTCAGTCGTCGACCTACTTTTCGTGAAACCAAACTGGCGACTATGTACAATCCCATTTGAATTAAAATGTGACAACATCTGGTCTAGCATTATTGTTTCGTATATTTTGCTCAATGCTGGTAGCACAGATATAGGCCTATAATTAGAGGGATCACTCTTACTACCCGATTTGAAAATTGGTACTACTTTACTATGTTTCATTAAATCAGGAAACGTACCGCTGTCTAAACATTGATTAAATATGCCAGTTAGGACAGGGGCTATTGTGTCAATTATATCTCCAAGAACCTTAACGGAAATCCTCCATAAGTCTTCAGTGTTCTTTATGTTAAGTTTAAGTTATGTTAAGTCTTTATGTTATGTTAAGTGTTAAGTTACTTTTGAATGCTTTTTTAATCGTGACAATAGATTAAAATGGGCTTGAATTCAAAACTTGGAATGTCCTTAGAGTAGTTTTCTTTGAGAAGAGATTCAGCTAATAAAGATGATGAGGAGAGAGATAAAGAAGCTGTTGGTTAAACTTTGGCTAATGAGATCCACTCAGCCTAAGATACCTTTCCTGTAATAAAATTTAAGGTAAATATTTAAAAAGAACGAGGAATTTTACTAATAATTATTACCATAGAACTTTTCAGCCAAAGGCTGTTTTAAAGTCTTTAGATAATAATGTAGGTTCCAAAGGCCCCAAAAAGCTTTACAATAATAAGATTATGTTGCATTAAATGTTTCGAATTTACACCGGTACGCATATGAATGAATTACTATTTCGCAAAAGACGAAGTTTGAAGGCGATAATGTTAAATAGCCTGAGAACCGTGAAAGTAGCTCTGAGTGACTGTGATTCTTTATATTCCAGTCGCTACATAAACTAATTTGAACGTATCAGTATTCCCGTCAATCCACAATTGGAATTGTAATGATTGATTTTTAGCTAGAGGTAAAAGTGTCTTTGTGGTGCCGGACGTAAAGAATAGCACTCCACTATTTCTTCCCGTGGGTGTCATAAAAGGCGACTCCCTTAGTCGCCTTTTATGACACCCACGGGAAGAACTTACTAGAGAACGGGCAGCAGCGTTCTCTATGCATTTTAACACCATACTGCGATCGCCAACCCGCCTGCCAAGCGTGGCGATTATGGCTAACCTCCCTTTGGGGGAGGCCTTTTTCCAGCAGTGGACGTCTTTCGGCTGAAATAATGAATGATTAGCTAGAGCTAGACTTTTCCTATTATTTGCACTTTTACAAAGTTTTACGAAATATTTAAAAACTTCAGACTTAAATGTTATTGTCAGTTTGGATTGCTTTTTATTTTATTATCCCTAGTGGGGTTATCATAAACACATGTACCTACATGAGGATAAATTATAATTAACATATAATGGTAATTAAATCTAATATTATTATTAATAAACTACACTTGTCCGACGTATTATGATTAGGTACTACATATGTATCATCCATGCCATACATAAACTCCCATATTTCCATAAAATATGGTTAGACCTGCTGTCTTGTATGGATCAGAATGTTGGGTAACGAAACAAAGGGATGAATGAATGGCAATTAATTGGATGCAGCTAATATGTGAGTACTAAGAGGGATTCGTGGTGTGACACGAATGGATAGATTATGAAATTAGTACATAAGAGGAATTATGAAAGTAGCACCGGTGACTGAAAAGTTGTGCGGAAATCGGTTGTCATGGTATGGGCATATGATGCGGAGAAATGAGGAAAATGTCGTAATACACGGTGGAGGTCTGCCCGGCTTGTCTGCCACCGTGTCCTCATGGAGGCGATCGGTGGCGGCGATCTCTCGCGTCCGGCCCTGGTTCAGGCCATGGTTTGGAGCAGGAGTGCATGGGAGGCCGTCACTTGCTTCTGCAAAGCAGTAATGCTCGCGAAGGAGGAGGCGGAACGCATAGGGAGAGGCGTCGGGAGTCGCAAGCCAATTTCCGGCCACAGTAGGCGCGGGCCTGCGGACGGTGAGCGATGGGTAGCTCACTGTCCGATAAGAACCAGGCCCGGGTCGACGGTGCATTGTGTTCCACGCTCGCCTCAAAGAGATGTCAGCACGAATTGACGGGGTCCATTAGGGCCAACGCCTGCCAGGGTTGCGTGGCCTTGGCACACAGGCAACAGAAGGAACACGGGTGGGTTTTAGTTAGTAAAAGTCTGAAACGCCCGCCCTCCCGCTCTGCTCAGAGCGGGAGAAGTTATTTGATAATTTCCCAACCAAAAAAAAAAATGGAAGGGCATGTGATGTGGAGGGATGAAGAAAATGCCTAGAGGAAAGTTTTGAGTATGAATATCTATGGTTAAAATTGTCTATGGAAAAACAATGGTGGACTGTGTGAAAGATGATATGGCTAGAAAGGGAGTGACTACCGAGATGACGACTTTAACGCAGGCCAGACAGAAGAGATGTAAGACGAGGTCGCGTCGCAGACGTATGTGCTTGTGACCGCGTCTCGTCCACGCCCTGTCTTTTCTGTATATTTTGTGTCGCGACGCTTCTATACATTTTGTATGAACATTTACTGAAGGGGCGCCGCGTCCTCGTCTTACGTCTTTTCTGTGTGTCCCGCCCCTAATAGAGAAGTGTGGAAGAAAGGGACATGTTGCGCCGACCACAAATAAATTGGGATAAGGGCAGGAGAATGATGATGACTTCCACAAAAGTTAAAGTTGTTGGTTTGCAAATACAACAACAACACAACAAGCAAGTTTTGCCATCAGTCGAGGTGCATAGAGGTGCAACTAGACTGCGTTCAATCGATGTCGAAATGACTCGCCTCAAAACATTTTCGATCGATGGTCCATCGATTGACGACCCTTCATCGATCAATATGGAAGATGAATCAATCTCAGTTAATCTTAATTTAATAAATTATACTGTAGTTTGCGAAGAGGTAGTTCCTTAATAAAAAATATCCTATTTTATATAATTAAACAATCAATTTTTCAAATTTTCATTAATTTAGTAGTCAATTTCATTAAAAACACGATGCTTTTATCAAATATAATTGTTTCACACTCACCATTTTGTCTTTGATCTGTGGTAGATCTCTGAAAAGTCACTGAGTTTGTCCTCTGCATCATCTAACACGAACACAATCACTAACAATACTTGCACAATCACCCAATACATCTTTTGTTGATATTACATAACATATATTATAAACTTTAACTAAGTCGTTTGTATTTATTTTGTTTCTTATTTATAATCTCACTGTATGCTGCACCGGTCGACGTCATCACGTCAACGCCGGCTATCGCTGAAAACCAGCGCTGGGGCTCTGACTCGAATAGGGTCGCAGCATTATGCTGAGCGGTGGCCGTTTTGCGTGGATGTGACGCATATTTTCCCCCTACTTGTTCATTTTGTAACTATTTTCTTTCTTTGTGTCATGTTTACCGCAAATAAACGTATTTTCTTTCTTTTCTTTCTTAATCTGCCCGCCTTTTCCCAACTATGTTGGTGTCGGCTTCCAGTCTAACCGTATACAGCTGAATACCAGTATTTTACATGGAGCGACTGCCTGTCTGACCTTCGCAACCCAGTAACTGAAAGAAATGAAATATTAACATAGAGCTTACCCCGTACTAGTCACGTAGGCTCTCATCTTGTTTTGATGCCCTGTAACAGTTGACTTTCCCGTTTGTAGTGTTATGTGATGATTATATAATTATTCCTGGAACAATTACGGCGATTAATTGAAATAATGAAATCAAACAAAATGCCATTTAATTCACATTAAATGGCACTTTATTGGAATTCATTATTTCCGAATGAACAAGACTTATGTAAACTTTTCGTATAGCATTTATTTTATCAGTGGTTTTAGATTTATACAAAAAAACACATGTCTCTCGTTTCGCTCTTTTTTTGTTTTTGTGATGTAAATGGCCGCGACTTATTATGGGTGGGATATTATCAAATAACTTCTCCCGCTCTGGGCGGAGCGGGAGGGCGTGTCAGACTTTTACTGACTAAAACCCACCCGTGTTCCTTCTGTTGCCTGTGTGCCAGGGCCACGACATCCCTTTCGGACAAACCCGCAACCCTGGCAGGCATTGGTCCTAACAGACCCAGTCAGTTGGTGCTGACATCTCTTTGAGTCGCGTGTGGAACACAGCGCGCCGTCGACCCGGGCTTGGCCTTATCGGACAGCGAGCTACCCATCGCTCACCGCCCGCAATCCCGCGCCTACGGTGGCCGGAAATCGGCTTGCAACTCCCGACGCCCGGGGCGTCTCCTGCGGCGACTACGGGCGCGAGGGCGCGATCCTTGCCTCTCCCTCACGCATTCCACCTCCTCCTTCGCAAGCATTTCTGCTTCACAGATGGAGGTGACGGCCTCCCATGCACTCTCGCTCCGAACCATGGCCTGTACCAGTGCCGGACGCGAGAGATCGCCGCCGCCGATCGCCTCCGTGAGGACACGGTTAGGTTCGAACCCTGACAGGCGCTTTACTTTGTGTAAATTATTTCATCGCTCACAAAACGGTGAAGGAAAACATCATGACGAAACCGCCATGCCCTAGAACCAAAAATTTAAAGACGTGACATCTACCAACCCGCACTGGGCTCGCGTGGTGGATTACGGCCCACTGCCTTTCACAGAGAGGAGGCCTGTGTCCCAGCCGTGGGAACATTATAGGCTGATTATGTGATGTGATTATGTAACCTATGTGGAATTTTCTCTGAAATAAATATATTATTTTAAATATATATATATTCGTATTTTATATATTTTATTTTATATTTTTTCAACGTTTTACAAGCATTGAAACGCGTTTAGCAGAGGAAGATTACAGATAAATATTATAAACATTTATTTTTGTGCAGGTACTCGTATCAGCTGAACACACAAGATGGAGTACCTGGCGCCCACTGAACTTGAAAATGGCAATAACTCAAGCCATCGAAATGTAAGTAAATACTTTGCTACCTGCAAGCTCATCACTGCAAACACAAAGGTTTTTTCCACATAGAAAAAACAAAAGTATGTCAAATATAATTAAAATATAATTTTATAATCACGTCTGTAATACCATAAGGGTTAAGCAGAGGTGTACCTATAGTACACCCACATTTCGCAAGTGTTTGTTTAAGTCCCATGTAACATGGGGCGAGCTTTTTGCCATCAACTGGGTACAGATACAGACCCCGAGCTGCTACTGAGAAATCCCCGACGGAAAAACCCAATTACACTTTGCCCGACCTGGGAATCGAACCCAGAACCTCTTCCTCAGCAGTACCGCTTGCGAGCACTAGAGCAACGAGCTAGAGAATTTACCGTAAAATTAAACTAAAAAGTCTAATTTAGGCATAATGCTCCTGTGCTTAAAAATAATATCCGCCTTATTACAAAACAAGATTTATATTATGACATGGCTTAAACCATGGAGCCAGTTTTTGTAATAAGAACGTAACTGTGATTGAAATACCGTTCTTTATACAAAACTGAAAACTTAGTTCGGTACTAAGTTGTCAGTTTTGTGTTTAGGAACTGTACCATAGTCGGAATAAAGTTCGAAATTCAATAATGGCTTCATGTTTTAAACCTGGGTCTAAAGATAAACTTTGTTTTGTAATATGGGGGTATGGGTTTAATATGAATTTACCATTTAAACATACTGGCCACTTTGAATTGAAATTAAACCTGCATGGTGTGAGATTCTAGACTGAATCTTTATTCACGCGATAGTTCTATCACATTCTAAATTTGAAAAATTTACAACATTCGATTGTTTGACTTTCAAAATTGGTTTATCATTCGGCTAGTAAAGATGGATACACTGAACATTCAAGTAATTTTTGAATACGAGTTTCGACGTGGAACTAAGGCAGCAGAAACAGCTCACAATATCATAGCTGTGTTTGGAGAGGATACGGCTAATGAACGCACCTTGCGTTTTTGATTTAATCGCTTTCGTAGTGGAAACTTGAAGAATGAACCCCGAGGAAGACCAGCCACTAAAGTAAATAACGATGAATTGAATGCGATTGTGGAAACCGATCCGTATCAAACTACCAAGGAATTAGCGGCATAGTTTGATGTTAGCATACCCACAATATTGACCCATTTGAAAAATGGGTGCCCCATGATTAGACGTATCTGCTTAGAAGCGCGCGTTGAAGCTTGATTTGAAGGGATTTTGGGGCGAATTGTGACGTGTGATGAAAAGTGGATTCTTTACGATAATCGCAAGCGAACAACGCAATAGCTAAAAAAAATAAAATGGCTAATGGGAAAATGCCTATGGCATTAAGTCCGCCTCTGTACATTTGTGTGCTTAAAGTATTAAATCAATAAATAAATGACGCCGCAAAATTGCCCTAAGCGAAAAGTGTTGGTAACTGTTTGTTGGTCAATTCATGGTGTAATTCACTAAAGCTTCCTCAGATCGGGTCAAGACTTCATACTGCTCGAGAAACGTTTTAACACTACAGAACCTACAATTAGAAACCATCCGTCATCCTCCGTACTCGTCGGACCTGGCCCCAACCGACTACCATTTTTACCACGATGTGGAAAAAATTGTACACGGTAAAAAATTTTCTTCCCAGAAAGCAATACAAAATGCCTTCACACAGTTTGTTGAGTCCAGGTCCCCAGAGTTCTACCGCAAAGGCATAAATGACCTTCCCATAAGATGGCAGAAATGTATAGACAATGAGGGTAAATACTTTGATTAAATAAATATATTTTACCTTAGAAAAAATATTGTTTGAATTTTTCAGTACAAAACGGCAATTTCATATTTAAACTCCTAATATAATAATATATAATTTAGAATTTAATTAACCTTACCTAATTTGGTTTTCTCTTAGGCTAGGTACTGCAAATTATAAAAAAAAACTTGAACTGCTATAATAAGAGTAATTAGATTGTTCTCACTTATATGTTGATGCTTTTCCTTGTGGTAACATATCAAGTTCTAATTTTGGAATAATAACGAGTGTTTATTTATGTATAATTTATTCCATTTATTATTATTTAAATTATTTACATCATATATAACATATAATACATATCACGCCTCCGTCCCATGAAGGGTAGGCAGAAACTACAAAACGAGTTGGCGTTCTGTTGCTACGATCCTTACATACACCTTTTGCTTCATTTACGTTCATACAACGAATCATCCACGCACGCCGGTTTCGAGTACTACGCACCTGCCTTTTCTAAAGAACATCATCAATAAGGTCACTTTATCTCCCTCCAGGGCGTCCCCTCCCGGTGTTTCCACACACATCTGCCTTGTAAATACCTTTTGTTAGTCATCTTTCACTCATCCTCTCAACATGATCAAACCATCTAAGCATACTCTTTTCATTTTTTGTCACTACATCTTTTAACCGCACTGTTGCCATATCACATCATTCCTCAGCCGAACATTCACAGTTACACCACATATGCTTCGCAAGGAACGTATTTCCACAGCATTTATTCTACCTTCATGCCTATTTTGCCACTTCCATACATAAGCCTAAGCACCAGCACACCATTGTGAACAGCCAGTCGAGCCTTTTGGAACAACGACTGGTTGGTCACAATCTCATATTTATTTACAATTCAGATGAGGAGGGACAATACAAATAAATCATATTGTGGTATTTGATAACATAAAAATTCACAGTAGGAAGGAAACAAAATAACATAAGTACACGTACTACATTATAAAACAATAGAAATCATTATAAGTAGGTATCAAAGTAAAATGCAAACCATTTAATTAAATCATACAAATTAAATTGTGGTCATTAACAATTTACACTTTCTTATAAACGTGACACGTAATATTAACTTGTATACAGATGAACATGAGTATTAACTAACGGAAAACAATAACAATTATTATGAAATACTGAAGGCAAATACATGAGTAGGTGAATCCCCATTATTTGTTGTGGATAACGTAATTAAATAAGCTAGCAAAAGTCCGTAGACGCGATATCTAAATATGATAATACCGGCCAAGTGCGTGTCAGACCACGCACAATGAAGGGTTCCGTAGGTCGAATGAATTTACCCCGAAAACAAACTTAAAATTGGAGTTGAAAAACATGTTCGGGAATGCATCGATACGTCACGGTCAATTCTCCAACTACAAATGTAAGTTGGTCGACTATTACTCGTTAACTTGTAAAGACTACTTAGCTGTGCTAGATTTCCTTTTATTTTCGTTTTATGTATCTACTACTGCCATGAAATTTTCACACATCCAAAAACAACCATGACTCTAACAAAAAATAGCACTTTAAAGCTTAATATTACGCAAACATCACCCTAATTGCGTAACACAGTTTGAATCGAAATCGTAATGATTTTGTGTTATATGTTAGAAAACTGTGTCTGCTCAACAACGTAAATAACGCAATGAATGTTGTTGAACTGTCAAATTGAAACCGATTCCTACTGAATAGAAAAATGGGTTTCACAAACCTGCACTATTTTTGAACGGCCTATCCCCCACACTATAGTATAGACGAAAAAAAAAACAACCCCACTTTACGTACAAAAGAAGTACTTCATTTACAATGTTTTTTTTTTTCAATAATTTTTTTTTATCATGTTGTCAGCGTGAATAATATGCATACCTATGCCAAATTACAGCTTTCTAGTACTAAGGCTCTCTGGGCTAAGCTGGGGACAGGCAGACAGTCGGACATGGCGACTACGAAACCCTAAAACATGAAAATAATGTTTTAACAACAAAGGTGCGTGCCTCACGGCTGCTCCATCACCATTATGTATCCTAAGGAAACTTCGTGATAATTAAACCACAAAATAATTATGTGTTATAAATAGGTGTTGTTAGTTTTACCCGGCAAAGTTTAAACCTAAAATTGGTGAGTAGGTACTTTCAAACAGTATGTTTAATTAGTCGTCATGTAGTCGCCATACATGTTTTCAGGGTTCCATACCCAAAGGAACCCTATTACCAAGGCTCTGCCGTCTGTCTGTCCGTCTGTCCGTCTGTCACCAGGCTGTATCTCATGAACCGTGATAGTTAGACAGTTGAAATTTTCACAGATAATGTATTTCTGTTGGCGCTATAACAAAAAATACAAAAAAACAGAACAAAATAAATATTTAAGGGGGCTCCCATACAATAAACGTGTTTTTTTTTTTTCTTTTCTATAGATAATCGTACGGAACACTTCGTGCGCGAGTCCGACTCGCACTTGGCTGGTTTTTTTTATGATAATGACACCTCCATTTCTATTCTACCTAAAATGACCTAATGCAATGCAACGCAAACTTGGGGGAGTGAGCATGCATAACTCTAAAACCACAGAAATTAATTATTCATGATTCATCATATTTTTCTCTTTTTACAGCATCGCATCACGTCGGACAGCACAGACAGTATGCTTCAATTAGATGACGATGATGATGATTCCAGTAAGTATTTATACATAAACTAGCTTTTGCCCGCGGCTTCGCCCACGTGGAGGTCGGAAATTATCCTACGGGAACCTATTACCGAGATAAAAAGTATTTTATGTCCTAACTTAGATCATAGTCTATATGTATGCCAAATTTCATCCAAATCTGTGCAGCCGTTTTAGTGTGAAAGCGTAACAAACAAACATACAAATTTACACATTCTATTTCGTTGCTGAATCTAGTTAAATTGAAAGGCATTTATGTTCTAGCAACATCAACATCGCCACATGCGAACTACGCGTCACACTGACGTCACGCAAAATCCTACATCGCGCAAGCAGAGTTTACCGCGCGACTAGCATATATACAACATCCCGACATCAATCCTTGGGCAGTTGCCCACCAAACACGACATGTCGACCCGTCGGTCGGAGGATCCTCCCTTTACTATGGAGGATGAGTGAACTTTACACCCTGTTCCTCATAGCTCTAAAATGTGAATCTTGTAATTCTTATAAAGTAGTACTGCTAAGTTACAATAACCGTAAGTACCGTGTGGTGCCGGACGTAAAGAATAGCACCATCCTATTTCTTCTTGTGGGTGTCGTAAAAGGCGACTAAGGGACTTACTAGAGAATGGGCAGCAGCGTTCTCTATGCATTTTAATACTATACTGCGATCGCCAACCCGCCTGCTAAGCGTGGCGATTATGGCAACCCCCTTTAGGGGAGCAGTGGATGTTTTTCGGCTGAAATTATGAGTAACATGAGTGCTTAATATTATTTTAGTGAATTAGTTTTCAATCTTTTCAACATACACTTCCACAAGGATCATTTGGTGCTCGAATGACGTCGACAGGGGGCGCTGTTGGTAGACATTTGTGCAATAATTGTTTTGTTTTATCACGCACACTTGTTTTCCTAACTCACTTTAGACATTGGCAGAATAGTCGACACCGGCTTTGCTAACCATAAAATAAAAATAGAATAGAATAGTTTTGTGAAATGTCACTTGAAATGTGTTGAAAAATCAAGATGGCGGCGTTTGTTCCTATTTTCGTCACGCGCCAAAATAACCTTGTGGCGCTATAATTCGCTGTAGTCTGCTACAGCGAATTATAGCGCCACAAGGTTATTGCCCAAAATATTATCGCCTATCTTAAAGCTTACAAAACTGCTTCGCCGTAGCACTACTACGCCGTAAAACAATTCGTTCACTTATTATTATTTTCTTGTGTTCATTCGTAAAACAATTCGTTCACTTATTATTATTTTCTTGTGTTCATTTGCCAAATCGGGCAATTAATGAATGGGTTGGTTCTTTTTCTTTTGATGTTTTGCATTGTTTTTTTCAGTGTATTCGGACGAAATGCGTAGGCCTCGCTATTACAAAGGAATATTCTGTCCAATCGTCAACAATACTTTTAGGGTGAGTTGTTTATCGTTAGCTTGAACGTTTCAAAGTGTCCTTACTTTACTCAAACTGAAACTCTATTTTCAGACCCGAGGCATAGAACTATCATTCCAAAGATATTCTCGGAGACAGCGACAGAAGTCCCTCATAATGGCGAACCTCGTCGATTTAGCACTTAAAGTAAGTAACCATAATGGTGATCATTACATGAACCTAAAGGTCTTTATTGTTAAATTTAAGCAGATGCCTCCGACTGCATGAGATTGATTATAGTATTAAGTTATTTAAATCTTAGTTCTATCTTTTTTAAGGTTCTTGATTGAAGGCTCGTACAGACTGGCGCTGTCGCGCCCGCGATGTCGTACCAATCTGTACGTGCCTTTACTTTTATTTAGTTTATAAGATGGTAAATTAGGTTATTTACCCACATACGAGTATAATCGGGTAATAACGACCTCTTATTCGCTCACACCAAAAGTTCGGGATTGTTTTTTTTATCATTTCTCATTCCAAATTAGATTTAAACATATAATTTTTATATATTTTTGTAAAAAGATCCGCCTTTTGATATAATTTTAATATAGCCTGTGAGACTCCCGCAATAAAGACAAATCTAATAACATATCATTCATCACAATCGGTGCAGCCGTTTAGTAGTTACGAGGCATAGGGACGGACATACATATATACAGGTCAAATACATTACCCTCCTTTTTTGGCGTCACCGCAGTCGGGTAAAAAGTCTCCGCCTCGGTTGGTGGTACGCAGGGTTGTTGTGTGTAAGCCTCGACCGATTAGTTTAGTTTTTGATCATGGTCTGGCAGTTTGAGTAATTTATGCGGCTTACCCAAGCGTCCTTACTTTGGTATTGTTCGTCGCATCGTTGAGCTCTTTAAGTTCTGAGTTGAGCTGCACGATTACTGACAAATGCGTGCACTGACTGGACATGTCCACTCAATCTGTGTGGTTCTTTCCTCAAAATACCAAGACAACAATCTACGTGGCCTTCACATGATCTGACCAAGATTATGTCTGGGCTTTAAAAGAGACTGTGACCTCTGAGTTTGTTTCGGCCTTTCCTGTCAGAGTAGTCATCTAGTTTTTAAAACATGATTGATGTGTAAAAGTGTTTGTATAAACCTAATTACAGAAATCCGTTGTCAATACTCAATACTTTTATTGCATTCCACATGTAGATATTCTTAGGTGGTAAACTTATAATTAGACCATATGGACCCTGTCGGGCACAGCAAAATAAGTGAGTTAGGAGAGAGGAAGCATTATATAGGTACTATTAATTAATAAAAACAAGTAAAATTTTAAGTTATGACTTTATCCCCCTTATTACAAAACAAGGTTTATCTTCAGACCCAGGTTTAAAACATGGAGCCATTATTGAATTTCGAACTTTATTCAGACTATGGTAAAGTTCCTAAACACAAAACTGACAACTTAGTACCGAACAAATTTTTCAGTTCTGTAAAAAGAACGGTATTTCAATCACTTTTACGTTCTTATTACAAAAACTGGCTCCATGGTTTAAGCCATGTCAAATATAAATCTTGTTTTGTAATAAGGGGGTATATGTCTATCACTTAGATACTCGTTTATCGAGTAGTAGCTTTTATTTAGCAAAAATACTCTAAGTTTTCAATAATATGTTAATTTTCTCTTCTTTTTTTTGTGTTGTTGTTGTTGTGTCAGACGTAAAAAATAGCACCATCCCATTTCTTCTTACGGTGTCGTAAAAGGCGACTAAGGGACTTACTAGAGAATGGGCAGCAGCGTTTTCTATGCATTTTAACACCATACTGTGATTGCCAACCCGCCTGCCAAGTGTGGCAATTATGGCAAACCCCCACTTTAGGGGAGGCTTATGTCCCTGCCAGGGTTACGAGTCTGCCCGAAAGAGATATCGTGGCCCTGGCACACAGGCATTTGAAGGAACATGGTGGGTTTTAGTCAGTAAAAGTCTGAGGCCTGAAACTGCGTTAAGCGGGCGCCCTATTTTTTTTTTTTTTTTTGAGTTGGAAATTATCAAATAACTTCTCCCGCTCTGGGCCGAGCGGGAGGGCGTGTCAGACTTTTACTGACTAAAACCCACCCGTATTCCTTCATTTGCCTGTGTGCCAGGGCCACGATATCCCTTTCGGACAAACTCGCAACCCTGGCAGGCATTGGCCCTAGCGGACCCCGTCAGTTGGTGCTGACAACTCTTTGAGGCGCGCGTGGAATACGACGCGCCGTCGACCCGGGCCTGGTCCTTATCGGACGGTGAGCTACCCATCGCTCACCGTCCGCAGGCCCGCGCCTACGGTGGCCGGAAATCGGCTTGCGACTCCCGACGCCCGGGGCGTCTCCTGCGGCGACTAGGGGCGCGAGGGCGCGAACCTTGCCTCTCCCTCGCGCGTTCCGCCTCCTCCTTCGCAAGCATTACTGCTTAGCAGAAGGAGGTGACGGCCTCCCATGCACTCTCGCTCCGAACCATGGCCTGAACCAGGGCCGGACGCGAGAGATCGCCGCCGCCGATCGCCTCCGTGAGGACACGGCGGTGCTCCGCCCAAGCTGGGCAGACCTCCACCGTATGCTCCACCGTGTCCTCCGGGCGATCCACACAGTGGTGACACCCGGGCGTTTCCTCCCGCTTTATCCTGAACAGGAACCTCCCGAAACAACCATGTCCGGTGAGGACCTGCGTCAGGCGGAAGGTGAGGACGCCGTGGCGCCTCTCTAGCCACTCCTCAAAGAGGGGACTTATCGCCACAATTGTGGCGTGCCCAGCGCTGAGTTGCGACAATCGCACTCTCCATGCCGCCATAAGATCCCGCCGGAGCTCTGTCCGCTGTGCCGTGATTTCTCGCGGCAGCGGAGTTTCACCCCGGCGTTTCGCCTCCTCGCGCCACTCCCAGACGTGCGTGAGGACTTTTGCCTCCAGACCGTCGCGTGTCTACGCGCGTGGACACGCGGGTGGGCTCCGTGGGAACGCGACGGTCCCCGTCGCGGGTACCCGTCGCGGAGACCGAATTATTTTATCAAATCAAATCAAATCAAAAATATTTTTATTTCACATAAGCCTACATGGGCACTTATGAAACGTTAAAAGCTAGGTGCACGGTTCCAATTGGTCGTTTCCTATGAAGAAGAGCCGGCAAGAAACTCCACGGTCACTCTTTTAAAAAAATAAACCTGGCTTTTACAATGTTTTCAAATTACAGTGTAAATAGGTATGAGAGGACAGCGTAGGCCCGTCAAAAGTACCAGGTACTTAACAAAATAGAAAATGGTCTACAGATCTACAGTCTATTAACCCTACAACGTCCTCGCATTGACAAAAAAAACAATATAAAATATTATTAAAATAATAAAAGTTAGAACCTTGTTGAAATATAAATTGTAGGCATAATAATGTCAAATAACAAAAACATTATGTCAGTGAAGTTTGTAAAAAAAGATAAAATTAAATTAAAAAATAACTTCGTAATTTAGGAGCTGTTAATAGACATTTACATAGTTTTGCCGTTAATGAGGTACCAGGGAAGCCACATGTACAGAAGGAATTAATGCCAAACTTCCTTATCTTCAACGTAGTCCTTAATCTTTTAATATGCTTTTTTGATAAGGGCACGTTTAATGTGCGTTTTGAATTTTCCATCACTAAGTTCAGTAACCGATTGTGGCAACTTGTTATAAAAGCGGATACTGTTTACAAGAAGTGACTTGCTTGTACTTGAAATTATTTACGCAGTGTCGCAAGTTCAATTTACCTTCAGTCTGTCTGTCTGTCTGTCCGCCTGTCACCAGGTATCTCATGATCCGTGATAGTTAGACAGATGAAATTTTCACACATGATGTATTTCTGTTGCCGCTATAGCAACACATACTAAAAACCAGAATAAAATAAAAAAATTAAGGGGGCTCCCATACAACAAACGTGATTTTTTTGCTCGTTTTTGCTCTACATATAATATTGAAAACGGCAACAGGTAGACGCTTGAAATATTCACAGGATATTTAGATAAATAATATTCACTTTAGAAATAAATAATTAAATTAAAATAAAACATATAATTAAGGGAGCTCCCATACAATAACGGTGTTTTTTTTTTGCCATTTTTATAGATAATGGTACGGAACTCTTCGTGCGCGAGTCCGACTCGCACTTAGCCGGTTTTTCCATATTGAACTCTCAATCTAAGTACATAATCACCTACGATAAAAATGTATTCTCAGAATGCCTCTTTTACATGAATCATGTTACCGGTCCGCTGGCGAACACCACGCGTGCCCCCGCGACGGGTTCCGTCGCGCGGAGGCGGGCCCCGTTGCATGGGTGCGGGGCGCGCCTCCCCGTGCCGGACGCCCGCGCGGGTCCCCGCGACGGAGCACTTTTGTATGAAACCGCGCGTGCCCGCTTAACGCAGTTTCAGGCCTGACACTCCCTCTCGCTCCGCCCAGAGCGGGAGAAGTTATTTGATGATTTCCCACCCAAAAAAAAAAATTAAAAAAAGGGGAGACCTATGTCCAGCAGAGGACGTCTTTCGGCTGAAATGATGATGATGATGATAACGACTTACAGAAATAACAATCATTTATTAAGTCATGCTCATCATGTAATTCTTTTATCGTGGTACTCGTAGTCTTTTATCCTAACACAAAATAAAGATGCACGGAGCACAGGTTGAAGCGTGAATATAGTGGATAGCCAGCTCAACATTTGAGCTTGAGTGGCACAATAATACCAAGGGTTATCCGCGTCTATTATCAGCTGATTGACGTAATTAACACATTTTTCCGTGTCTAAATTGCAGGTAGGATTGGTGATCACTTATCTACTCACTGAAGGAAAAAGTAAGTCCTGTTCGATGTTGAAATATCTGATAAACATATCACCGTATAATTTGAACTAAGTTTATAATCTATCTGTATTATTTCTGTTAGATTATGAACTGTCGAAAAATTGTGAACTGCAACAAACCATTTACTATTTAACGCTTAACGGCTTCAAAATCCTAACTAAAAAGTCATTTATAATTAATACTATAAACAATCTCATGCACTCGGAGGCATCATCTTTACAATTACCTATTGCCTCCGACTCCATGAGATTTTTTATAGTCTTCATTTATTATAAATCCTGTTGTGTTTCCATCCTTTTAAGTTCAGTTTTTACGCAGTCGGGTTTTAATTTCACTTTTTACGCAGTCTGGTTTTAATTTCACTTTTTACGCAGTCTGGTTTTTGTTTTATTTTACACTTTTTAGTTAGGATTTTATGACGGCAAATAAGTTTATTTACTAACTTATAATCGGGTGATAACGACCTCTTACTCGCTCACTCCAAAATTGCGGGATATTTTTTTATAATTTCTCATTTAAATTATTTTTAAACATCATATAATTTATATATATTTTTGTAATCACCTTTTAAATCCCTTCATTTTGATACTGCACTCGATAGGCTTGGGATATATTTTTTTTCGAAAACACTCCTTTTTGCGCCAAAAATCCGATACTTTATTTTTAATAATGTTAATATACCCAGTGAGACTCGCGCAATACAGACGAATCTAACGACATACCACTTATCAAAATCGGTTCAGCCATTTAGTAGTTACGAGGGAACATAGGGACGGACATACATACAGGTCAAACACATAACCCTTCTTTTTTTGGCTTCGCTGCAGTCGGGTAAAAAGGTTATTTTGTGTATGAAACGTTACTGTAAGTTTACTCTAAAGATTTCAGCCACAGAGAGTAGAAATGCCTTACAGGTAAAAGTCACAGGTAAATGTCTTACAGGTAAATGGCCCGTTATACCTACGTCATGTACAGTCGCGTTCGCGTGTCTGAACGTGTGCGTGTGCCTGCTGTGCTGGTGGCCAGCCTTCGCTAACAACCACCTGCATTGGGCCGCGGCAGGCACCTGGGTGCTGCTTATCGTTCAAGGTATGTTACTTTTTAGAGCCCCGTTGTCAACAAGGAAATTATAGTTTCGCATTGTCATGTCCGTCTGTGTATCCGCGGCTTAGCTCAGTGACTCATAGTACTAGAAAGCTGTAATTTGGCATGGGTGTACATCTGTACATATTAATCACGCCGTCATAGTGGTAAATGAAAATCTTGAAAAATACATTTTCGTAGGTCCCTTGTTTTTTTGTGGATTCCTATATCAAGTAAAATTGTATTAAAAAAAAACGATTAAAATCGATGTCTTTTAGAACAGTTTAGTTTACCGTACCGGACTACCGATGCTAGTGCCAAGGAACGTTTATTTGTATGCAACCAGCGTTTCTCATTCTAAGTGAGTTAATTTTATTCTGTTTTTGAGAAAGAAATGTCTTAACAAATACCTTTTGCATTTACCAATATTTTATTTTATTCTCCCCAGGTCTATGCAAATTAGGCATGGGCTTTAACGAGTCCGAGAATCAAGTATGGTACATGCTGTTCATCGTGTTCGTGCCATATGCGATGTTCCCACTGTCTCTGTGCTGGTGCATCACTATTGGCATCGTCTCCAGTTTCGCTCAAATTGTGGCCACTTTGGTATACATAGCGACTCGCATAAACGAGAGCGCAACTATGACTACAAACTGTGTACTTAATGTAAGTATATCTAAAGCTACGGTTTCCTAGACGAGCGGTGGCCGCCACATAACGGCCGCACGTCAAAATCGTCAAAACGTTCTGTAGGAAAACACACCTATTTACTATCATAAAATAACGTTTTTGTGAAGTCATCTAACGGTGAATTGTGGACGCTATGTGGCGGCCACCGCAGTATTAGAAGACTCTTTTTTTTGTTTCTGGGGTGGAAAATCCTCATAGATGTCCTCTGCCCTAGGGCGGAAGGGGTCTGTCAGACTCTAACCCCCTTATTACAAAACAAGGTTTATCTTCAGACCCAGGTTTAAAACATGGAGCCATTATTGAATTTCGAACATTATTCCGACTATGGTAAAGTTCCTAAACACAAAACTGACAACTTTGTACCGAACTAAGTTTTCAGTTTTGTATAAAGAACGGTATTTCAATCACTGTTACGTTCTTATTACAAAAACTGGCTCCATGGTTTAAGCCATGTCAATATATAAATCTTGTTTTGTAATAAGGCGGTTACTGACTAAAAACCATCCCGTGTTCCCTTCGCACACTTGCACCGGGGATCATGGGATCAGGTGCGACTTCTGCGATCCCCGGCTGGTCGGTCGTGCGCAGAGCCGGGCCGGCGCCTGGCTCTGCGGACCACCTCTAGTAAGTGAGGTGTTTGACAACCCCCGCGACGTCTTAGAGGAGCGCGCGTGCAACACTACGCGCCGCCACCTCGGGTCCAATATGATAGGGGCTGGTGGACGTCTCCAAGTTCGCCATGACTGGACCCATTTAGGGGGGCCAGAAGAGGGCATTATATGCCCTCTGCCGAGGCCCGGTGCGCCTGCTGCGGGACGGGTGCGGAAGCGGAAGAGATCTCCCGCTCCCTTTACGCAGCCTCCTTCTGCGACATGACAGTTTCGCAGAAGAATACCACCGCGTCCCAGGACTCTCCTCGCTGCGCACCATCGACAGTCTTGGAAAACCCTAGCTTAAGGTCGGGTAAACATCGTTGACCTTGGCCATGCACATGCGCGTCGTACTTACGCCGCGCTGCCGTCCGGTTTCAAATATAATTCATCATCTGCCCGCCTTTTCTCCACTATGTTAGAATCGGCTTCCAGTCTAACTAAATATCAGTATTTTACACGGAGCGACTGCCTATCTGACCTCCACAACCCAGTTACTGGGTAATACGATACCCCTTGGTAAGAATGGTTGTCAGACTTTCGGGCTTCTAACGACCCGTAACGACTGCCAAAGATCCACGAATGACTCAAAAAAAACTCAAAGCATTTATTTCAAATAAACCAATTACAGGCACTTTTGAATTGTCAAGGGGGTCGGTCAGTCATCAAAATGAAGCTAGTTGCCCATTCCAAAGCTTAGTAGGTACCTATGGAGAAGAACGGGCAAGAAACTCCACGGACACTCTTTTAAATTAACATATGGTTACAAAATATTGGTTACATCATTCGTGTTGAAATTAAACATGTGAGAACGATGCAAAACGTCAAAGGCGTCCGTAACAAAAATATAAAAAAAAACAATTCAAAACTTAAATTAAAATAAGCCAAGGCCGCTAAGAGATGACCAGTCCCTACTGATGGCGCCCGTTCACGAACATGACGCATGGATTAGCACCATTCAACTCAACCATTTTGAAGGGAGCTAAATGATCCAACACACCCGCCACCATCAGCGAGACATTACAGTGAGCATGACATACTCTCAGCCGCCATTGCACATTCAAGTCAATGAAAGAAGTACTCAGTAAATGGTAGCTTTATAGTAAGTACATAGTGCTCACACATGTTCTATGCAATTATATAATACTAAGAGATTGAATTTATACAAAGCAAAGATAGTTTTTGAAATCTTCAGCAGCTCCAACAGTATTTTCAAATGTTAATCAATTAGTTGAGGTTGTGGAGCTGGACCAGCATTGAGCCAAGCATTTTTATCAGCGATGTAATCCCCCAAATTATAGTATGCCTGCTTGCATAGTGTGCGTTTTATACAAGATTTGAATTTCGTCTCATTCAGTTGAAGTATGTGGGGAGGAATTATATTATAACATTTTAAACAGTACCCCATGAAAGACGAGTCTACTTTTGCCAGTCTGAAACCTGGTTGAGCTAATAAATCCCTACTTCTAGTACTATAATTATGTCTTTCGCCTCTTTTACTAAAAAGATGTAAATTTTTTCTTACGTACATGATGTTTTCATAGATATATTGACAAGGCACCGTCATGATGTTAATATCCTTAAACATTTCCCTAAGAGAATCGCGCCTGCGGAGATTATATATGGCTCTGATGGCTCTTTTCTGCAGAATAAAAATAGACTCGATGTCTGCAGCCCGTCCCCATAGTAAAATACCGTATGACATAATACTATGAAAGTAACTAAAATAGACCAGCCTCGCGGTATCTACATCAGTAAATTGACGGATTTTTCTCACAGCATAAGCCGCCGAACTTAGCCGTCCTGCAAGGGATATTATATGAGGACCCCATTGAAGCCTTGAGTCGAGCGTGATCCCCAGAAAAACAGTTTTATCGACGAATTCTAGTTTCTCTTGATTCAATATTATCTCACAATTACTACTTTTGACATTTGGTAACGAAAATCTTATGCACTTAGTTTTTTTCCCATTTAATACTAAATTATTAGCAGTGAACCAATTTTGGACCTGCAATAGGGCATTATTTACGTCGTCAAGATTTAATGCACGTCTGTTAATTTTAAAAATTAAGGAAGTATCGTCAGCAAATAACACCATTTGTGGTTGAGTTTTTAACAAATAGGGTAGATCATTAATATATACTAAAAAGAGGAAAGGACCCAATATCGAACCTTGAGGTACACCCATTTTTACTTTTAAGCCGAGTGAATTGACTCCATTTATTTGAACTTGCTGCTGTCTATCATTTAAATAAGATTTTACTAAACTGAGCGCAAGTTTTCCAAGGCCGTAATGCTCAAGTTTCAAGAGTAATGTTTCGTGGTCGACGCAATCAAATGCCTTGGAGAGGTCACAAAATATTCCTATGGCGTCTTGGGCTTCTTCCCATGCCGCAAATATGTGTTTTAATAAGGTGACACCGGCGTCAGTCGTACAACGTCCCTTGGTGAAACCATATTGTTGATCGTGTAAGATTTTATTGGTGTTAAAATGATTGAGCATTTGATTAAGCATTACCTTTTCAAACACCTTGCTGAAGACCGGCAACACGGATACGGGTCTATAATTATTGGTGTCTTCACTATCCCCGGATTTGAAAAGTGGTATTACCTTACTATATTTCATTAGATCCGGGAAAACTCCTTGATCAACACACAAATTAAATAGTAAGGCCAAGTACGGCGCTATAGTCTCAATAATGGAGGTACAAACTTTAATAGACATTCCCCATAGATCTTCTGTTAATTTGATTTTGATTTGCTTGAAAGCTTTTATTACTGTTACGGGGTTTATATGCTTGAATTTAAATTCAATCGCGCAGGATGAAACGTTTGCTCTTAATAAATCAATAGAACGCGAGGGCGAGGAATTTATGGCTTCAGTAGTTTTAAGTGGGATATTGGTAAAGAAATTTACAAATTCTTGCGCAACTTCTTTGTTTGTGCATACGAGACCACGTGAGGTTTCTAGAGTGAAATCATTATTATGTTTTTTATTCCTGTTAGTTTCGTCATTGATAATTCTCCAAACCGTCTTTATTTTATTATCGGCTGATTTAATCTTGTTGCTAATGTACAAGGCTTTAGCTACCTTGCAGGTATTTTTAAAAATTTTAGAGTAAGTAGCAACGTATTTATTAAAAGTTTCAGAGTTAATATAAGGCTTAAGGCCATAAAGCTCAAACAATTTTTCCCTACTTTTCCTAATACCCTTAGTTGCCCAGTCACTGAACAAAAAATTTGGGCAAATAGTTTTTGTTTTCTTTTTAAAAGTATCATTGAACTCGGTGCACACTACCGAAAAGAATTCCTCATAAAATTCATTTACATTGTTTTTGATATGGCCCGGTATAAATAACTTACTAATTAAGTTATTATTAAATCTATTTAGATTGCTGGGTGTTACTTGTCTAGATTGTATCTGAATTTTTTGTAATGGTGTTATGGACTTGAAAGCAACGAATTGACCGCTGTGATCAGAAGGGAGATAATTTACAATGGCTTTATCTAAGTATTCGCAGCAACAAAAAACATTATCAATACATGTAGCAGAACTTGTAGTTATGCGTGTTGGTTCTGTAAACACATTTGACAAATTGAATGATTTAAAGAGACTTAATAATCGAGTGCTATTTGAACTATTCTCTAAGATATTAATATTGAAGTCACCACAGATAATAAGCGATTTTTTACCTGTTGCAAGTTTTGCTAAAACATCTTCCATTACCGACTCAAATACCGAGTAGTTTTGATAATTTGGGGGTCTGTAAACGCACACTATGACATGCTTATCCAGCTCAACACAGGAGAGTTCAATGTTATGTTCCACCGACAGATCAACTATATCTTGACGAGTCTTAGATTTAATAGAAGTTTTAACTAAGATTAATGAACCCCCACGCAGCATAGATTTGCGGTTAAAACAACTGCCCACACTATAATTGACATAATTAATTAGCATTTCATAATCTTTCAACCAATGTTCTGTTAAACAAATAATTTCAAACATGGTTTTTTCTAAAAATAGTTCAATTTCTAATTGTTTGGAAGAAAAACCTTGAATATTTTGATGAAATAATTTCAAGGAATTCTGCTTAGAACCTTTTTTACACTTAACTATTTGAGAGCAAGAAGACACCTTGTTGTTGATAGGTATAACTATATTGTTACCGGCATCTTCTGTTGTCTTACTATCTAGTTTAAATTAACATCCAGAGTGAGCCCCATGCCATCACCAGGCAATGAAATCCTACTACTTGTGGACCCCACATTAGGACAAGAATTCGCCATAGTGACACATGGGTCCTCCTTCGTACAGTTATTGTAAATGGTTTTAGCATTAGTGCTACAGTTATTTAAGGTGACCACCTGTGCATTAGAATTACTACTAATAATTGCGGTGTTAATTATAGTACAAGACGTCGACATACTACTTATGTCTGAGTTTATATAAGATAATAGCCTCGCTATTTTATGTCTAAACCTAATTGGCAAATACACTGTATTCCTTGTCGATTTCAACTTATCAACAAAAATGTTGGTGTCAAAAAACATAAGTTTATCACTGTAGTGACGCACTAAGAACTGAATATGCTTATTAAGCATATGTATATAATTGTTTTTTCTATTTGATAACCTCTCAAAATATGGAAAAGCACACAAAATAATTTTATTACAATTTATCTTAAGAATTTCAGTAACACTGTCAGTGATATCTTTTTTTTTGACGTGGGTACTATTACCTACAAATACAGTAATGTTGGTATTAGAATCATATTGATTTCTTGTAATTGATGTCATTATTTCTTTGAAAGATGTCCCAGGTAAACAATAGTTTTGAGTAGAAAAACTCATGTTGTTACTTACTAATTTCCCTAAACCTCTTCCTATACTATCTGAAAAAATAACTGACTGATAACAAACTTGATTACTACAAGAGGAAACACTACTATCTACTGACTGTACCACTTGAGATAAATCTTGCACAATATCAGGAATATCTTGGTTGAGGATACAGTCTTGAGCTAAACTCTCAGTCTGGGACGGGTCCTCCGTTGCCTCAGGCTGGACAGCACTAGGGTTTGAAACCTTCTGACAAGTACACTGACACATAACTAACTGATTAGCAGCAAGAATATGTTCTTTAATTTGGCTCTGAGAACCCATATATTTAATGTAAAGGGAACTAAGTCTGCCCTCAAGTACCTGTAAGTCGGACTGTAAGCGCTGTGTATCAACTTCATAGATTTTTTTGCTGTCTTCTAATTTGATTTCATAATTGTTTAATTTATTAATTAAATTAACACGTTCCTTTCTCTGTGGAATATTTTTGGAAAGGTGTTTTTGTTGTTTCCTAATTTGATTACATTTTTTAATTATTCTATTCAGTTTTGCATATTTTTTCATTTTCTTATGACTAACTTTATAACTGTAATTCTGTTTCAGCAAGGAATCTTCAGTAAGGTCAATAGTTACTATGGAATGAGGGTTACAATTAGTATTTAATAATTCATTAAATAAGTGGTTAGTTTCTTTAACCTGAGTACACTCTTTTTCTTTCTCTAACTGGATAATACGACTTTTAGCATAAATCAATTCATCTTCTAGGTCCCTAACTTTGCTCAAAGCCTCCTCATACAAGTTACTACAGTTGCTGAAACCATCCGTGACTACCTTCAGTTGATTGCGTTCATCAACAACATTCAGATATTGCTGGTGAAGGTCTACTAGCTCCCGTTTAAGGCTTGAGTTTTTGTTGACTATCTTCTTGACTTCCTCCTCACTCTCATCAATCTCTTGTAATAATTGTTTACATTGGAGTTTAGATGTTTCAAGTTCTTGGAGGGCTGTTCTCAATTTAAGCTCCATATCCTGAGCAGTAGCCCTACGGGTCATCACAGGCATGGTTTCAGGATTTGTTACTGAAATTAGAATGAAGAAACGGTGAGAACAAGTTGGATAGATAAATAAAATACAGTTGGAATTGAAAGAGAAAATGGGAGAAGTTAGAGTTGTTTAATGGAAAAAAATGAGGTAGGCTATACTGAATTGGCTTGAAGAGCTATTATCTAAACTATGTTATTAAATTGCATGTACAATTTTAATGCTTTTGTTCCCTTAGGATTTTACTTTTCCCTGTGGGTAGGTTGCCTAAATTTTAAAGTTATTAAGTATTTGTTAAAACGACAATGCAAACTAACGATCATGAACGTTTTAATTGTTGTATAATTATTATATTATATTAAAGAACAGATTATGAATACCAGACTCTTCGCTAAGTTTTGTTTTCTACGAAGTAAACAATGCGATTTAGACCCAATGCAGTGTTAAATCAGCGAATTATTTATGTTAAAACTTAACGATGACGTGTAACAAAGTTAAAATAACGATTGTGTGCTATTATAAAGCAATACTCCCCGTTTAAATCCGCCGTTTTAATCCGAACGTCAGCTGTTGGTTTTAGGTTACCGGTGTGTAACTAAACACTGTGTTTTACTTTATATATATACAGCAAAACAATACTCCTGAGCATTTATGCAATTATATTACGTTTACACACACAATTACACCTTAATTTTACCTAAATACTAATTAAAATTAATTTTAAAATACGGAACAAAAATTTGACATGTCACTAGGGCAGTGTTGCCCCTTCCTGCCAGCCGGACAGCCGGAATGACAGCCGGAACCAACTGTTTCACGTGTTTTCCGAGGCACGGAGGGGTCTTGGTATCTAAAGATGGTCACCCATCCATGGATCAACCGCGGCAAGCGTAGCTTAACCTGATCGACCATCCCGTGTGGCTGATATACCAATTATAGATAATAAAAAAGTCTGTTCATACAAAAATCATGAAAATATCTTATAATGTTTTATGCTTTGGGTGGACATTACTTCCTGGACTACTTCATAAAGTATTTTACTACAATACTTAAATATTCACATAACGAATTGATGTGTACGCATTCTAGTGTAATGTACATTTTTTAGTTAAATTATTTGCATTATTTCAAGGCGTAATATCAGATTTAAAAGTCACTAAACTCATTTATCCGCGTCACAGAACAATCTACTACTAAGTTAAGGATTTACTTCCAGGGTACTGAGGCCTAGGTCGTCGGGGTTCAGTGTCTCGTTAGAGATGGGAAAATGCTGCTCACATAAAGTATCATATTTTTACACACCTTTTTCACGGCTGCCTCATCGTTCCAAAGCATACTTAGTTTT
Source organism: Tiliacea aurago (assembly GCA_948098905.1). Classification (NCBI taxonomy): domain Eukaryota; kingdom Metazoa; phylum Arthropoda; class Insecta; order Lepidoptera; family Noctuidae; genus Tiliacea; species Tiliacea aurago. The sequence goes on from OX402578.1 coordinate 24,209,409, forward strand.
ACACAAACACTAATGCTCGTTTTCACTAATACTAAGCTACATGTAAATATAATACGTAGATGTTTAACAGTTACTTAGCAAACAAAAACATTTCACCAGCCACTAGGCGATCACTAAACTTACGACATCGATTCACCGACGCCTAATGCTTAGACAACTATTGCCTAGGACTAAAGTTCGTTTTTAATCCCAGATAATAATTTGACATTTCAAATCTTTGTTGTTTGTTTTTCAATTTGGTGTTTGACATTTGCAGCTGACAAATTACTATACTTGTCAAAAAATAATAGGACCGTTTTGACGTAACTAGTGAAGTAACCATACGACTCGGTAGGTACTCGATACTCACGATAAATCGATTCAAGTTAAATGTCAAAACGGGCCTATTATTTTTTGAGAAATTTATCTAGGATTATAAAACGAACTTAAGCAACCGGTTTGTAAAAAAATGGACGGGCATCAAAATAGACTATAAAAAATCACAGCCATTTGTCAAAAATGTTGATTACAAAGCTTACAAGTTACCTACCGAGAAACGAATGGTGAAACGGGAGTGGATGCTTTGGAAACTGCTTACGGGCGATGGTGTTACCTAACTACACGTTGTTTTTCTTGACGTTAGTGAAAACGGGCATGAGGCCGACATTAAGACGCAGATATATGCCAGTGACCTTGAGTGGTTAGCTTGCGCTTTCTGTACTGAGCTCACGCAACGCGTCGTACGTTCAGCCAGTAATAGGACTCGCCCATCAAGGAGCGCTGTCCCCAATTTGACTAATTTATTATACACAAAACAAAAGATATTTTAATAAAACGCGTATACTAAAATATCAATAATTAAATTATCTTTAAATTGGTGAAGGTTTCAGAAAATACGCTTGGTAGATTTTGCGCCATTCTCAGTTTTTTTTATCCGCGTTAGACATAACTTTACAAATTAATTTCAATATGTAATATAAACATAATCTAAAATATTCACATATTAAGTTATTGAGAAAATGCTCTCATTTAACATATATTTTTTTCAAATCATTAACACTACTCGTTAAGACGTGATCTTCAGTATAAAATCATTAAAAGTCTTCTATCGTCGCCTTAATAAACATTAATTAGCGAGTGCTTTGGCTAAGCGTTATTTCTGTCACTGTCACACTACTGTCAAACTATGTACAAGAGCAAGATGAGAGACAGAAGTCTTATCTAAGCCATGGTACGTGCTATAAGTAACGTTCACTAATCTCGACCAAAGTTTGGACGGCCCGAAGCTTTGAATGTCCTAACCAGAAACTCCCGCCTTATTACAAAACATGATTTATATTTTGACATGGCTTAAACCATGGAGCCAGTTTTTGTAATAAGAACGTAACAGTGATTGAAATACCGTTCTTTATACAAAACTGAAAACGTAGTTCGGTACTAAGTTGTCAGTCTTGTGTTTAGGAACTTTACCATAGTCGGAATAAAGTTCGAAATTCAATAATGGCTCCATGTTTTAAACCTGGGTTTGAAGATAAACCTTGTTTTGTAATAAGGGGGCTTTTGTTTAATTTGATAAACTATTTTACTTCCAGATTTACTCATGCACCCTCCGTCTAATGACCAGCAATGTGTTGTTATACATAGCGGTAAACTTCGCCGGTATGTATGCCAAGTCTCTTGTCGACTGGGGACAGCGGAAGGTGTTTCTGGAGACGCGCAAGTCAATGATCACCTTGGAGAAGACCAAGAAGGAGAGCGAGAAGCAGTGGAACCTGTTTCAGAGTGGTTAGTGTTCAAAATAATGATGTCTGTTTCTGGGTATTACTGCCTAGATACAGCATCAGTCACTGCTGTCGGTCGCAGACGGAAGTCGCGTCCGGTAGCATGTTGCCTTTGTCGCCCCAATCCGAAATACAAATAAGATGTCATAGGCACTATTCCTTAAATCTTGCATTAATAACTCACACTTGGAGAACTCGTACCCCCTTATTACAAAACAAGGTTTATCTTCAGACCCGGGTTTAAAACATGGAGCCATTCTTGAATTTCGAACTTTATTCTGACTATGGTAAAGTTCCTTAACACAAAACTGACAACTTAGTACCTAATTAAATTTTCAGTTTTGTATAAAGAACGGTATTTCAAAACTGGCTCCATGGTTTAAGCCATGTCAAAATATAAATCTTGTTTTGTAATAAGGCGGAAGATGTCTATATTATATCGTATAAGACCATGACAACACGATTTGACTGACTTTAACATTTGCAGTGATACCAGACTTCCTGGCGAAGAAGATTTCCAGCCACCTGGACATGACAGGGGGTGAGATTGAAGAGCAGCAGTTCAGACACCTAATAGATGTGGTACATCACCACCAGGACGTGTCCATACTGTTCGCTGACATCAAGGGATTTACTGGTGAGCCAAACTTTTGGCGGCGTATAGTGGTATGAGGAACTTGGTGGAAAGTTCCTCATCCTTCATAGAAAAAGAAGGATCTTCCAACCATAAGGGCGTTATTTCTGGTGGGCTATTCCCTGACGGTTTAATGAAAAAGTGGTCATCGTATTAGTGGTTCAGCAGCTTCAATATCATCAGGGTTGTGCCGGAATTTAGCAGTTCGTCATGGACGTGGTAGGACAGCGGCTCCCCTGACATCTTCTGTCATCAGAAGACAGCCGCCACGTAACCATTGATGCGACGCTCTGCTAGAGTGACTGTCACCAGCCAGTGTCACTCTTATCCGACCTTTTCGGTGATTCCAGTAACTTCGTAACAAAACGGGTCGGCGCAGACGCAATATGATGCGCCGTCATGTACCCTATATACAACATCAGTTTTTGTTTACACTAAACCCGAAAAGGGGTCTTTGTACTCATCATTTTGAACAATTTTTTCTATGGGATCAAAATGATGAGTGCAATGACCCATTTTCGGGTTTAGTGTAAACAAAACTAATGCTAATCGTGCGGATAACTCTGCTTGCGCGATGTAAGACTTCTCGTGACGTTAGTGTGAGGTATAGTTTTGCGTGTGGCGTTGTAGGTGTAGTCCACAAACTCTCCTGAAAATACAGCAAAGTAGATGGAAAGGATGACGTACACGGTACGATTGATTCCTTTTTCGGCACATTCCTTTTTGGGCATATTCCGTTTCCGGCATATTCCTGTTTCGGCACATTTTAGTAAATAAATTATACTATGAAATACTTGTGACTTTGCGTGCGTAATAAAATAAAATAATATATATTAGTAAAATATTAAATTTCAAAATAATGATGCTTTGTTGTATATAATGATTTATGCCGAAAACAGAATGTGTCGAAACAAGAATATGCTGAAAACGGAATATGTCCAAAAAGGAATGTGCCGAAAACGGAATCAATCCACGGTACAGTCAAGGAATGACAAGATTAAGCACCTTCAGATGCACCGTTAAGTAAACTCAATCAGAAAGTAACTAAAATTTTTCAGGTGATAAGGTAGAATAAAGGTGATAATAATTATGCACCCACTATGTGAGAAAGGTTTGTCGTTGAAAAGTGCTTAACCTTTTCGATCCTTGACCGTATTTAAAAAATGTAAAATAAAAAATCCAAATAACCGACTGCGTAAAAAGTGAACTAAAAAAAGATGGAAACAAGATTTATTTAAACTATAAATAATCTCATGCAGTCGGTGGAGGCATCTTCTGAACAATAACGACCTATTGCTTCCGACTGCATAAGATTGTTTGTAGTTTATATAAATCTTGTTTCCATACTTTTTACGCGGTCGGGTTTTTGGTTTTTTTTATTAACTTTTTTATTTTACACTTTTTAGTTAGGAAAATGGAAGACGGTAAATTAGATTATTTACTCACTTATAATCAGGTGATAACGGCCTCTTACTCACTCACTTCAAAAGTTCGGGATAGTTTTTTTTTTAATAATTTTTCATTTAAATTAAGTACATTTAAACATATCATTTGTATATATTTTTGTAATCACCTTTTAAAACCCTTCATTTTGATACCCCACTCGATAGGCTAGGGAAATATTATTGTTGATTTATTTTTTATTTTTGATCATTTTAATGTACCTTTAGTGGCATGAGGAACAGGGTGTAAAGTTCACTCATCCACCATAGAAAAGGGAGGATCCTCCGACCAGACGGGTGTTGTGTCTGGTGGGCAACTGCCCGACGGTTGATGTCGGGACGTTGTATACATGCTAGTTGCGTGGTAAACTCTGCTTGCGCGATGTAGGATTTGCGTGACGTCAGTGTGACGCGTAGTTCGCATGTGGCGATGTTGATGCCGCTACATACCCAGTGACACTCGGGCAACAAAGACGAATCTAACGACATATCATTCATCAAAATCGGTTCAGCCGCTTAGTAGTTACAAGGGAACATAGGGACGGATATACATACATACATAACATAACCCTCCTTTTTTGGCTTCGCAGCAGTCGGGTAAAAATTAATAGTAGATTGTTGCATCGAGCGCAAAGTGAGTTACCAATGCACGAGTGTTATGTTGGTGCCCGAGCGCAAGCGAGGGCACTACATTAACACGAGTGCATTAATTACTCACTTTAGCAAGGTGCGTAATCTACTTTTCTTTTAACTGCCAATCTACCTACATAACTTGATAAAATATACCTATTCAAAATAAAAACTCAAGTTATTGAAAACAAAGTTTTTCACCAAGTCGGCTTTATTCAGCCAATTTTTATTTTCAGCCAGTATCTTTTTATTCAAATGCATACATTTTATATTCAACTTAACGGGACATATTAAACCTCTGTGGTTTTATATCTAAATAAAAAATAATAAAAAAACCGACCAAGTGCGAGTCGGACTCGCGCACGAAGGGTTCCGTACCATCTTATATATAAAATTCTCGTGACATAATGTTAGTTACCATACTCCTCCGAAACGGCATGACCGATTTTGATGAAATTTTATATACATATTCAGTACGTCTGAGAATCGGCTACTATCTATTTTTTATACCCCTAACTGTTAAGGGTGGCTTTCCCACGGGTCGAGACTTGCGCGGGTGAAACCGCGGGGCGCAGCTAGTTATCTATAAAAATGGCAAAAAACACGTTTTTTGTATGGGAATTAAATATTTGTTTTATTTTAATTTAATTATTTATTTTTAAAGTTAATATATATCTACATAATCTGTGAATATTTCAATCGTTTACCTGTCGCCGTTATCAATATAGAGCAAAAACGAGCAAAAAAATCACGTTTGTTGTATGGGAGCCCCCTTAAATATTTATTTTATTCTATTTTTTAGTATTTGTTGTTATAGCGGCAACAGAAATACATCATTTGTGAAAATTTCAACTGTCTAGCTATCACGGTTCATGAGATACAGCCTGGTGACAGACGGACTGACAGACGGACAGACCGACAGACGGCGGAGCCTTAGTAATAAGGTTCCCGTTTTACCCTTTGGGTACGGAACCCTAAAAACAGTGCATTAATGAAATACTGTGCAACAATGAGATTTCTTAAAACATTTCTACACTGTTTTGGTTCTAAGCAAAAAATACGTCCTTTGTGATCAGCTTGGTAGTGATTAATGATAACATTACCCTTTATTCCCAGTAGATCCATGTAACTAGTTCCACATGGAACTACTGCAACTCACTAGTTCCGTTTATGGAACTAGTGGGAGTATTAACAAACTTTAGGCCTTTATTCCCCGGAGTACTACGTACCTAGTTGTAAGAAAAGTTATTTTATTGCACTCATCGTTCAATGATTGCACTACAAATTGTACTTGAGTGGATATGGACCGACAACCCATAGTCAACCTTTACAGTTTCTCTGATTCCGAAATTATATGGCAGGCTTTGCATAGACTTTTTATGTGATTTTATCTTTCAGAAATATCAAGCAAATACAGTGCACAAGACTTGGTAATACTGCTGAATACATTGTTCGCTGGCTTCGACGAGTTGGCATCGGTAAGATTTTCATAATTGGGCTAATTAATTTTACTTTAAATATCCTCACAACTCCTGTACCGATGCATGCACCCCTGAATACGATGTGTTACGTGCGTTACATTGAGCGCTGCCGTAAACAGCGATTTTTCAAACCAAAAAATAAGTCGTTTCTGTATTTTTTTTCAAAATTTACGCTCAGTTGTTTTGGAGCTAAGAGGGAATGGTCAATTTTCACATATTTTCTTAAATAACTTTAAAACTATTTATTTTAAAATTATTAAAAAAATGTGTTTGATGCCCCCATATTATATTTATACCCCCTTTCATTTGATATGTCACACGGTACAGTAGGTACACAAAACTTTTTTTTTTTCTAATTTGCGCCCAAAAGTGACCCTCATATTCAAAATTCACTTATTTACGTTACACGTCCGTGTTTGAGTCATAGAAATTCATATGTGTACCAAATTTCATCTTAATCGGTCCAGTAGATTCGGGGCAAATTGGTTGTGACAGACGGACAGACAGACACACGAGTGATCCTATAAGGGTTCCGTTTTTTTACTTTTGGGGTGCGATACCCTAAAAATTAATTTTCTTTTTACATAAGTACGTATAATTATGCGTTCGATTCTTCAGGACAACAACTGCGTCCGCATCAAATTGCTGGGCGACTGCTACTACTGCGTTAGTGGACTGTCGGAGCGCCGTGAGGACCACGCTCAATGCTGCGTCAATATGGGACTGCACATGATACGAGCCATCCGAGACGTGCGGAAGGCGATGAAAGCCTCATCGCTGCCTATGATTGAGGTGGGCAAATTATTCACTTTTCTAAATTCTAAACGTTCGTTCGTTTTAAGCTAGAAGAAGGACACCTGATTGTGACCGAAGCAACTTATTTCTACCACACAGCAGCATGCCCATGTTTTAATTTTTTAAGTTTTAAAAAGTATGGGTTCCGGTACGACTACTTATTCTGTGGTTCCGGTAACAGATCCATAGATACATCATTTCTTTGATAGTAAATCCTTTTTTGCTACGGTTGCAAGCGTTTCTTCGACACACGACGATAACCACTTTTCTTTATTAACTTTATCTTATGTATTATCTTCAACATTCTTTTTTTAAATATGGCCAATTTTATTTATTTGCTCTCATGCACATCACAACCACCTTATCAACTTCCTTATTGCAAAAAGTTATTCCCAACGTTTTGCTAAATAATGGTTTCCGTGTTCAGGTGGAGCTAGACATGCGCATCGGTATACACAGCGGTAAGGTTCTGTGCGGGGTACTGGGGCAGCTCAAGTGGCAGTTCGACCTGTGGTCTCGTGACGTCACCCTTGCCAACCACATGGAGAGTGGCGGCTTGCCTGGGTAAGCTTTCGTTATGATTTGAGACTCTTTCCGTCTTATTACAAAACAAGGTTTATCTTCAGACCCAGGTTTACACCATGGAGCCATTATTGAATTTCGAACTATATTCCGTCTATGGTAAAGTTCCTAATACAAATCTGACAACTTAGTACCGAACTAAGTTTTCAGTGTTGTATAAAGAACGGTATTTCAATCACTGTTACGTTCTTATTACAAAAACTGGCTCCATGGTTTAAGTCATGTCAAAATATAAATCTTGTTTCGTAATAAGACGGTTTATGTCCAACATTCGAAGTGTTTCTTTATTTCTGACGTTTTTTTTTTAAATTCTAAGTGGAGTTTTGGGGTACATTAAAAGAGCCTACTCGTGAGCAGGGCCACTTCATCAAAAGCCGAGAGAGAATTTTTCTTCTACCGTTCGTTGCCTTGACTACCTCTACCTCTTAATTTAAGTTGCAGGTATACTCGTACTTACTTAATTTCACTCCGCGCATAACACTTTGTCACAACACCAATTTTATCTCGTCTGCTCAACGTCCGTAAGTCACTGCCGATCAGGGATCCAGCAGAATATCAAGGTCAGTTATATCTGCCTGACACATGCTGAGCTGGACTCCCATTTGGTGCAACCTTGAGACGCATACTGCACCTAATGATATTGATTAATATCATAGTGTCACTATTTCTTTAATTATGTTCTTCTTTTTTTTGCCTATTGTTTTTTCTTTTTTAATTCTTTTAAGTTGTTATCTATTATTTTTTTGTGCTATTGTGTGTTGTGCTATGTCGTTTGTGTGCACTGAATAAATATGTTATCTATCTATCTAGTTTTTGCCCTCCTTTCACAGGACCTAAGTCAAACATAACTGCCTCTCTGTGGCAAGAAATTTCTTAGTTATGTGGACTCACAGTAATTCATAAAGCGTACAACATTCATCTCCAACCTACTGTAACATATTTAAATTTTTAGTCGTATCCACATTTCATCTGCTACACTGAAATGCCTTAACGGAACATTTGAGGTGGAACCTGGCGACGGCGGGTCGCGGGATCCGTTCCTCCGAGAACACCACCCTGACACGTACTTTATTAAGGTTCCCGAAGAAGCCGAACAGACCGATCAGCTAGCCGATAGAAAAACGTCACACAGCAGCAAGTAAAAACAAACCTTTTGATATTTCCGATAACCTACTACTTGCGATTAAAACTATCCTGATAGTCCCGACGCAAAATCAAAAGCGATTTTCTTATGTCAAAGACAAAGTCAAATTATTTATTTAGAATAGGCACATAAATGGCACTTTTGAACGTCAACATTTACAAATAAAATAGAATTGATTCTAGTCCCCAGAAAGCTTCCAAAAGGTAGCTTCGTATGGAGAAGAATGGGCAAGAAACTGCACCGTTACTCTTTTAAAATGTTTTACAATATTTTGTATAGGTACATCAATTATATAATTTTATGTGAAGACGATGCACCTAGATTAAAATTACTATACCACAATAGGTAAAAAGAATTAATAATGAAGCAATGACAGATAAATTAATGAACGGTCCGGTTGCAACTTTGAAAAAGTCTCATAACTCATATTAGTATGCTCCCTAAAATACTATGTGGAAACCACTATAAAATTGAGTCCGCGTATCACTGGTCAGTTTCACTCAGTCGTCAGTTTATTTAATTCGCCAGTTTCGTTGATTAGTCAGTTTCACTGATTGGTCAGTTTTACCGATTAGACAGTTGCGTTAACTCGATATTTTCCAGTGTTTGCCAGTGTTCGTCGATTCGTCAGTTTTATTCAATTCGTCAGCCAAAGTACAGTCGGTAGAAAACTGAAAACACGTCTGCTAATTTAAATAAATATGTGATCGCTTTGATAATTTTCAGACATAATTAGGGAATATTATACAAACTCATTTTGTGAAATTGTCAAATTGACTTAAGTAATATATATTTTTACGACATCACGTTACGTATTGTATTCAGATTTCAGTTAAGTAATGTTAGAAGTTAAGTACACATTTGTATTCAATACCTATTGGTTTATTATAAGTTATGTTAAAAAATATAAACTGAAGTTTGATTTTAATAAGGCTGGAATTCCTTACAGCAGATTATATTATCCACATTTGTTTATTCAACATGTAAAAACTTTTTCCCTTAAGTGTACCAAACTGACGAATCGACGAAAACTGGCAAACACTGGAAAATGTCGAGTTAACGCAACTGTCTAATCGGTAAAACTGACCAATCAGTGAAACTGACTAATCAACGAAACTGGCGAATTAAATAAACTGACGACTGAGGGAAACTGACCAGTGATACGCGGACTCATAAAATTAAAGAAGAAAATCGCTGTTGAATTTTGCGTAAATGTATAATTTATATTTTTGGAGTTTTGGAAATAATGTTATGTAGTTTCGTGTGTTCTTTATTAGTACATGCCTTATCAATATTAGTTTTAGTATATGCGTAACCCGAAACACGTGTCTAGTATTTTTATGTAAAGAATCTATGTACAAAATTCCAAAACTGTGTCATGAAAAATCACAAAGTTATAAGGTTGTTATGTTACCGGGTTGTCCGTACAAAAACATGCTAACGGCGCCCTCGCGCCTCCAGGGTCGTCTTGCTCTCACTGATAATAATTTGGCAGTAGGTACCTAACCATACTGCGATTGTATCGTAAGTAATTAAATGGTGATAACATTTTCCATCACACTTAAATATTTTTGGGACAAAATATAACATGGTGTAAAAATTATTGAAATCGATTCAGTTCCTTATTCTGAACAAAATATATTCAGGTTTCGCATATACTAAAAATAAAGTTGTATAATAATTTAATTATTAACACTTCAAGAAACCCCCTCCCTGGCTCTTTTACTACAGTACCTGTATCACAAGAGCCAGACCTCTCATTATACAGGGAATATATTATAGAAGCGCAATAGATAACGCGCGTGTGCTTAACACACCTTCTAGAGTTTTGTCTATTAGATGTCTTTGATATTATTTTGCCTTTGATATTTATTATCTTTTGTTTTACCAGTTAAGAGATGAAGTAAAAATTACTACCATTTCAAAAAGCGCCTTTCTTTTAATAATTTAATATATATACAATCCATTCTCACATTAAGGCGACGATAGCCGACTTTTAATGATTGTATACTGAAGATCACGTCTAAACGAGTAGTGTTAATGGTTTGAAAAAAATATATGTTAAATTAGAGCATTTTCTCAATAATTTAATATGAGAATATTTTAGATTATGTTTATATTACATAGTGAAATTAATTTGTAAATTTATGTCTAACGCGGATAAAAAACTGAGAATGGCGCAAAATCAACCAAGCGTATTTTTCTGAAACCTATGTATAAGCGTTTTATTAACAAAACCTTTTGGTTTGTGTATAATAAATTAATAATGCGTCAAATTGGGGACAGCGCTCCTCGATGGGCGAGTCCTATTACTGGCTGAACGTACGACGCGTTGCGTGAGCTCGGTACAGAACACGCAAGCTAACTACTCAAGGTTACTGGCATATATATCCGTCTTAACAGCGCGACAGCGTGCTTTGTAATTAACTAGTCTTTATCTAATAAATGTGTTAATGACCAACAGCATGCCGTCTGTGTCGCGGCTGACGTGTGAGATCAACTCGCGCCGGCAAAGCAGCATTGAGGAATGGACCCCGAAGATGCCCTTTGCAGACGTACTGTTTATCATTTTATTTACACTGATATACAAAGCTATGAGCAGTGGTGGCCCAGGGCTAACGGCCCCGACTTACGTGTTGTACTCCGAACATAAATCCGAAGTATCGACCGAATGTTCGGCCGTTGCTTGACGACGGCTAACTATGACTGTCTACTGCGAAAAAAAAAAACGGCTGTCAAAGAGATAAGCCAAAGTCAAAAATGTGACTTTAAGTCGGGTAAGGATTCAAAGTCAAAAAAGGAAACTATGGAAGTTATAAAACGGCCGAACATTCGGCCGATACTTCAGATTAACGCTTCGTAGTAGGCTCCCAGGTCTCAAACGGTGAAAGAAAACATCGTGAAGAAACCGGCATTTTCTAGAAAATTGTGACATCTACAAACCCGCACTAGGTCCGAGTGTTAGATTATTATAGCCCACTCCCTCTCGCAGAGAGGAGGCCTGTGTTCTAGCAGTAGGAACTATTACAGGCTGATTATCCTATACAAAACTATGATAAGAATGAACAAACCTAGGCTTACACCGTTTCTGGAACAAAAACAGTAATTATAAATAGCCTATAAATTTTAAAACTCATGTTAACTGCTGCGATCTGATGACTGAATTACCAGCACTCTTGACATGAGTTCAATTTTGAATTTTACGACACCCACGGGAAGACATGGGATGATGCTATTCTTTTTTCTATATAAATAAAAAAAAATGTGTAACTACACCTAATTAGCACAACGAAACAATTGTTAATTAATTGAGGAAGAGCGAGGTTTATTCCATCACAAGTATCTTCGGATTACTTTCTGGGAAGCCCCGGCAACTTAATTGTATAGATTTAAGATAATAAACACATATTTATTTTTTTTTTACGTCCAGCACCAAACATAACATAAAAAGTGGTAAATTGTATGAACTTCATTGTTGCACTGTTTTTACAACATTTCTGGACTGTTTTGTTATAAGCAAAAAATACATGCTTTGTGATCGGTTTTGTAGTGATTAATGATAACATTACAACGTAGTTGCAAGAAAAGTTAATTTACTCGTAATAAATACGTATATAACTTAATTGCAGTGTTACGATGGAGAGTGGGCTAATTCCAAGGAAGAGCTGATCCACGACGTACCACCGATGTTAGAAGTTGAGGTGAGATACATTTTAGTTTCATCATACTCATAATGTAGCTGGCATATGAGCTAATCAAGCTGCCGAAGTTTGAAATAAATTATGATCTCCACCATTACAATACAAAATTTACAAAACAAGGTTTATCTTCAGACCCAGGTTTAAAACATGGAGCCATTATTGAATTTCGAACTTTATTCCGACTATGGTAAAGTTCCTAAACCCAAAACTGACAACTTAGTACCGAACTAAGTTTTCAGTTTTGTATAAAGAACGGTATTTCAATCACTGTTACCTTCGATCAACTATACCAACTAGATATCGGGTCGGCGCAAAAAATACGTCTCGGTAAATAACAGCGCACTTGAGACGTGAGCTCTTATTTCGTTTAGTTCGCTGGAAACACAGTCAATGTAAACACGTTTCACAATGCCACAATGTGTAATCAATAGTAGCAAAAATAATGCCCTAAAAAGCAATTTGACGGTCGGAGTGTCATTCGGTAAATACATGTAGAATAAGTTATATTTTAAGCTTTAAAATACCAAATAATATCAATTTTTTAACAAAATTACCGATTTTAAACCACCGCTACAAATGTTTGGCCAAGGTTGGGCAATACACGCGCAAACGTTTGTTTAACAGAACAGTAGATGCATAGAGTAGATTATTTTAGACTTTATTACTAGGTGTCATGGTTGTAATTAGATTGAACTTAAAACTTTTGTCTCAGTTTGTTAGTAAACAAATAAAATAAAAAATAAATAAAATTTATTCAAAAATATAAGATACAACGTTTACAGTTTTCCTTAAATCTACGTCAAGTTCACGATGATTTGTGCCTGAACTAGGAAGTCCTGTGTTTCAGGCGATTGGAGGTAACTTTAGTTGACATAATAATCACATAGCTTAATAATATATTTGGTAACAAGGTATATAAAAAAATTATAGTATCTTAACCTAGCTAACTAAAATAAAAAATAAAATAAAAAAATGACAATATGAACAATATTTACTTTAGCACAAGTAATAACTTCTCTGTATCTTCATAGGACATAGTTTGAAGAGCTTCCTTAAGGATTTTCTTGCAGTTACTGTGGTTTAAGGAGTAGATGTTTCCTTTTTCATTTAGCCTGTTATAGAGTAGCGGTCCGAGGTACATATAAAACTTGGCTGTGAAAGCATGTTTTGTACTTTTTTGAGGGCAAACTATATCTTTCCGTCATTTTTAGTAAAATCAGTGCTGTATGGAAGTGCTGCGTGTTGTTTTAGTACAGTGCTCATAATAAATAACTGTCGAACTGTTAGTACTTCACAAGATTTATACAGGAAAAGCTAAATTCTGTCCGCGTGAATATTATACTTATACATATAATATTCACGCGAACAGAATTTAGCTTTGATTTTGTACGTGACCCGTTATCTAGTTGGTATTGTTGATCGAAGACTGTTACGTTCTTATTACAAAAACTGGCTCCATGGTTTAAGCCATGTCAAAATATAAATGTTGTTTTATATTAAGGCGGTATAGGTTAAGTAGACCACACGTATCTGAAATGGTCTTAGAATGTCAGTACGTGGACTTAAATTCATTCGTTGTTTATTTTATCAATTGTCTAAAATACTGCTTCACAGGAAAACGACATAATAAACCACTTGATCGAAATGAAGTCAATCCGACGGATGCGGCTGCGTTCTATGTACGGTTGGTCTTTGCGGTTCAACAGGCCCACAATCGAAGCCCTGTTCGGAAGAATTGATGAGGCGACCTTCAAGTCAAATATTATGTGCTGCCTGGTGCTATGGCTGTTCGTTGTGACGGTGCAAGTTCTGGTTCACTACAAGTAAGTATAGTATTATTATTTATTACCTATCTGGCTTTGTATGGCGTCGTCTCTGTCACCCACACGCCTGTAGACAGTCTCTTTCTAAAACTGAATAGTACTGTCAAACGGAAATACTCCGCAGTAATTCTACATCTTCTTGTAATCTTTTAGTCTTAGAAGTACACTGCAATTCAAAAAGAGTTTTTAATTCTTTTCAGCTTTCTGCTATAACTTTGTTATTTGCATTACCTACATCAACAAAACAATATTCATAATTATCCTGATACATTCTTCATAAAAAAATGATACTAATCCTTGTGTGTCTTCAATTATTCTTCTTCCTTTACAGTTGCAAGAATCTCATAACAGTTCTGATGGTGATGACGGTTCCTCTGACTCTCTCCTTTGCGCTGGCGATGCTGGAAGAGTTCCCCAGCGTGCACATGTATCTGTACAGGCTCTCCGTACGTTTCAACAACATGCATCTGCTCAAGATCGTACATATCTGTTGCTTTATCTTTATCATGGCCATTACAAGGTATGTGTTCATCTCCTTGCGATCATAGTTGCTCCTTAAGCACGCGCTTTAAGGTCTATTTTGGCTTGAGCAGTGCAAGTAACTTACTTCACTACTACTTTTTTTCGGTGAAAATATTAGCCAATCACCAAGCGGGGGTTGACTGCCCAAGCTGTGCTGACCCTACATTTATGTATCACCACTAATGAAGGTTATTGTTTAACTTACTATCTAAAGTCTTTTTTGTTGCAGCACAGTAAAACTTTACGTCTGCCCACGTACAACCCTGCCTAAGATGCTAAACAGTACCAATCCTAACATGACATGCAACTTGAAAGAAATTGTGATAGACAGCAGTGAACTAGGTTTGTAAATACAAAAATCATAATCATCATCGTTTCTGCCGAAAGGCGTCCACTGCTAACCTATGGCTAAAATACATGACAATGTTTAAAACATATCAAAACGATGCTACCTCCATTAGGATAGTTTCAGAAGAAGACGTTAATACAAGGCTGTACAACGAAATAAATAAATAGAACACATCATAAATATTACTAGTACCTGCGTTTAAATATGAGACATGGCTCCTCAAGACATTCGGACACCATAATCAGCCCATAGCAGTCCACTGCTGGACATAGGCCTCTCCAATTGCATGCCATTCAGCTCGATTCTCGGCAACTCTCATCCAGCTGCCACCAGCCACCCTGCGAAGATCGTCGCTCCACCTAGCCTGAGGGCGTCCTACCTTAAGTTTGCCGATTCGCAGTCTCCACTCAAGAACACGTCTACCCCAACGGTCATCGGTTCTACGGCTAATATGGCCGGCTCATTGCCACTTCAGCTTGCTTATTCTGTGGGCTATGTCGACAACTTTGGTTCTCTGCCGGATCACCTCGTTCCGGAATCGATCCCTCAGAGAGAGTCCAAGCATAGCCCGTTCCACAGCACGCTGAACGACCTTGAATTTTTGAAACAGCCGTACCATGAGTGTCCACGTTTCAGACACCTTAAATTCAGCAATATCTTCTTCAACAGCTGAGTGCCATCACCCAGAATACGTGGTGTTCACGTGGGTGCTATGCCTGGTCGCGCTCACCTCGGTGCTCAAGTTGTACTTCCTCATCAAGACGCTGGTGGCGATCATCAACGTCGTGATATACTGCATCCTGATTGTTCACTACTATGAACATTACCAAACCAGGAAGTGAGTATTCATAAGAAAACTAACTGCGCCTCATGGTTTCGTGCGCATGGAGATATCTACAGGAGCCGTTCATTTTTCCTTACATTAACTTCATATAATTTTTCATTTTCCAGGCTACTCCCCGCACAAATGCTGGTCCTCATGGTAGGTTTTCTTATACTGGTGATTATTCACGCGCGGCTGCTAGAAGTTATATCTAGACTGGACTTCCTTTGGAAGCTGCAAGCGAAAACCGACCTTGATGAGATGGAGTACACTCAGCGCCTTAACAGAAATTTGCTCAAATATGTACTACCAGACCACACAGTCAATCATTTCTTGAGCAAAGATTGGCATCCTGCTGTAAGTTTTATTTGGAATAATTTATGTTCCATAATGCCTTCTATTTTTTCTTTACTGTAGGCAATCAGATACGCTACAATATTTTCCAACTAATCTGATTACCACCACGGATGATTGAAATAATTTTTACCACGCATCCACTAGCAATTTCTGAACCAAACAAGCCAGTTTAGAACAAATTGAGAATCAAAACTGTGACTCATGACCAGCACGTGTAACATGCTGCTTTCCGTAGACAAAGTGACATATATGTTCTTACTTTTTGAAACCGTGCCGTAAAAATCCTTCTATAGTCTATTAATTTGTTTTTTTTTCTGTGGTCATTGGTACGCATACTGGTCTTACGTACCAGTTTAATCTTGAGCTCTTATTTCAGAACCTCTATTCGCAAGTACATGAAGAAGCAGGTGTGATGTTCGCATGTATAGCTAACTTCGACGAATTCTACTCGGATCAGAATGCAGTCCAGTGTATGCGTGTGCTCAACGAAATCATATGTAATGTATCATTTTTTATGTTCGTTAACAGGGATAAGCAGACAATAGTCACTAAGTAAAAACAGTTATGAGACAAGGGCGCACTTATTAGATCCAGCAGTGTGAGTAAACGAGATAGAAAAATATTTTCTCCATCTCCTTAGCCATACACTGATGAGCTCCAACAGACAATGGCTATCAACTGCTGTCATGGTAAGATTGTTTCGGTAAACTGATTTCTTGGCGCGTATTTTATAATTCTGTGAATGTTATAGTGTACAAAGTAATACAAATACAATGATGAATGAGTTTTATGAAAGTCAGTCCTAAAATACTAAATAGGTAACTGCGACCAACTTGGAAGTAGCGCTCGCCGGCCGCTACTGCGCGGCGGCACCGCTCGCTTCGCTCGCTCGGCTCGCGCGCTGTTAGTCACACTTCCAACCTAACCTAAACCAATTACTCAGGGTGCTCTAGCTTAGTTACTGCGACCAATTCGGCATTAGAAGCCTCACCAAACGCTTATTGTGACTGCAGATAAGCCACTCTGCATTACGTCTAAACTTGTGTAGCAGTTTTGTTAAACAAAGCGCAATGGCAGCTGTTTTACATAACGGAGTATTGTAAAACAGCGGATTCGACAATCCATCTACGACTTATTAATCAAGGTGTCATTAAAATAACTTTAAATTTCATCTAAGGACGCTGATAAGCAATAAAATGTCAACCCACACGTTTTTTATTTTGACAAAATGGCGTCTAAATAAATGTCATATTATTATACGAGTACTATGTGCTACTTTGAATGTCGACCGTGTTACGGAGCTTGACGGTGTATTGACAAATGTTGTAAACGTGATTTCCTATTTAATTTATGATTTACATGAAATTTTCCGACAAATAAGTAACTTTAAACTCTCTTGCATAATGTTAAATACGGGATGCAGTATCAGAATACATCAGTATCTCCTTATTTGAGTTTTTGTGAGTTGACACATTATTGCTTATCATCATCCTATCCTAATAAAAGGTGTTTTAATTAAGTGTGCAATGACCCTAATTATTAGGGTCATTGCACTCTTTATTAAAAACACCTTTTATTATGATAGGTTATGTCTCGTGTGTCTGCCTCGTTCGTCTAGTGGTCACAAGCGCTACTGCTGAGCATTTTTTTTTTAGCATGGGTTTGCTCTTGACCTTAGTCTAGGGCAGAAGGGACAGAGACAAAGTTGACGATGGAGTGAGCTTACCCAGAAGAAGCCTGTTCACTCTAACTTTGAAGTGCATGCTTTGCATGAGGTCGATTCTTATCGAAGTGTCATTGGGTTTATGCCCGGTTGATGGCAATAGGCTCGACCCCTATTATATGGGACTGAAACATAACTGGCGAAATTCGGGTGTACTAATAGGTACACCTCTGCTTAACCCTTCGGGGAATATAGGCGTGATTCGTGATCTTATGATATGTTATATTACAGTTTCCTTCGACAAGCTTCTGTCACAGCCCCGATACAAATGTATCGAGAAGATCAAGACGGTCGGCGCCACGTACATGGCTGCTTCGGGACTGAAGTCTGAGAACACGGTAACAATACCTTTGATTTTAATTCGTTTTATGTAGGTATGCAAAGTTGCAGTTGAGGCAGGATTTGCGCCCTCACGCCCTTAGTCGCGGCAGGAGATGCCCCGGGCGTCGGGAGTCGCAAGCCAATTTCCGGCCACCGTAGGCGCGGGCTTGCGGACGGTGAGCGATGGGTAGCTCGCCGTCCGATAAGGACCATTCCCGGGTCGACAGCGCGTTGTGTTCCACGCGCGCCTCAATGAGATGTCAGCACCAACTGACGGGGTCCGTTAGGACCAATGCCTGCCAGGGTTGCCAGTTTGTCCGAAAGGGATATCGTGGCCCTGGCACGCAGGCAACGGAAGGAACACGGGGTTTTAGTCAGTAAAAGTCTGACACGCCCTCTCGCTCCGCCCAGAGTGGGAGAAGTGATTTGATCATATCCAACCCAAAAAAAAAAAGTACCTTTGATTTTAATTCGTTTTGTGTAAAGTTACAGTTTCCAATCGTTTTTCTTTCTATGTTGTGCTCTCTTAAGCCGAAATCTATAAACGTTACGTTCTTTGGATAAGCGTTATTCATATCACCGTCGCACAAGTGCAAGACAGCGACGGGAACATGTCCACTGTGCGTTCATTAAAACTTGACGCGTATCGCGACTGGTAGCACTGAATTTCACAGTCTTAATTTCAATACTAATAGAGTTGAAAATGGCGACTGACAGAACAGAACTACCAATCACATGACTGCAAAATTCAGTGCTACCAATAGCGTCACGTGTCAAGTTTTAATGAACCATACAGTAAGCCAAACTACTAACTAGCTGACCCGTGCCCACTCCGTTGGGCGGTAAACATTTTTACTCTATGACACTTACAAATAACGTAGCTTTGTATGGGTAAAAGAATACCTACCCTACCTGCCTACCCTACCTACCTACCCTACCTACCCTGCCTACCCTACCTACCTACCCTACCTACCCTGCCTACCTACCTACCCTACCTACCTACCCTACCTACCTACCCTACCTACCTACATACCCTACCTACCTACCTACTCTACCTACCTACCGTCCCTACCTACCTACCCTACCTACCTACCCTACCTACCTAAAAAAAAAAAACACTTCATATAAACCATCTACTAAATAGCCTTTTTTTTTTATAGGTGAGCCCGTTCTTGAGTTATAAAATTACAACGAAAAGTGGCATTGATTTTTATAGATATAGATGTAGTACAGCTACTTTATAACAAAGCAAGCAGAAATCTTGATTAGAAACTAGATTTGAGAACAAATTAGTCTTAAATCTGTAATTTTGTAATATAAATTCATGCTTTAGCCTCGTTCTGGGATAACAGTGTTTCTATGGAATGGTGCAGTAGACCCGGAAATTACTTACTATTATAATAGTACACCCTCAGATTAAAGAAAGCTGAGAGTACACAATATAAAATACAGATATAAATGCAGAAATTTTACATAGGGTGACATGAATACTATAAATAATATAATATAATAAATAATATTTTCCTATACTTAGAATCACACTAATCAGACTATCACACTAATATTATAAAGGCGAAAGTTTGTAAGTGTGTGTGTGTATGTTTGTTACGTCTTCACGCTCAAACGGCTGGACCAATTTTGATAAAATTTTGTATGGAGGTAGCTGACACCCTGGATTAAGACATAGGCTACTTTTTATCCCGATATTCCCACGGGATCGAGCCTTACGCGGGAGAAACCGCGGGGTGCAGCTAGTATAAAATAATCACTATAATTTTGTTGTTTAGACGGAGGAACAAGGCTACCACCACTTGTGCTCACTGGTAGACTTGGCTATTGATCTGAGGGATAAGGTCAAAAGCATCAACTACTACGAATTCCGGCTGAGAGTAGGTAAGACATATTGAACATGGAACATCTGGCGCGTGGCCGAAATTGGAATTAACGCTGCCATCTTGGTTTTTCAATACATTTCATAAAACAATTGCATAAATGTTTACCAACAGCGCCCCCCAGTCAACGTCATTTGATCGCCATAAGATCGTTGTAGCAGTGTGAAGTGCAAGTACACTTTGGCTCGTCAAACTGTAGTAATTTTGAAGACAGCATGATCTAACTAAAAACAATGAGTTGAACTGTAAGACACCTCCACTATCATCTCATATTATAGCTGAAGTATTATCATTGTATTAATACGTGAAACGAAAACTTTGGACCCCTTTTTACCAAAATTACGCGGAGGGAGGAGTATGACATTTGGCACAGTTAAAGTTGGCTAAAAAAAGCTAATATTTTTATATAGTATTAGATATGTATTAGAAATAAATTAAATTAATAAAAAAAACATTACACACACTATCTACCATGCATTTGACACACACACATACTCGTAGTACCAGGGCCTCATGAACTGAAAATAGATAGGTGACAGAAGTGACAGCTTGAGCATGGAATAACTTAGTACTTTTTAATAGCACGGAATTTGTGTAGGTACTCATGGAATTAGTAAGTACTATATAGACTGTAAGTAGAACGGGTCGAATTTCAACCAGTGGGCGACCACTAAAAAAACCCGAAAAAAAACAAAAAACAGGAATAAAAAAAACCCCGTCGGGATTAAAATAAAATCCCGTGTAAGAGGTAGAGATGATAAACAGTACTCCACGAATATTTAAACATACGTTCCGCAAACCTGCACCCTAATTGTGTAACACACTATCAATCACAATCAAAATGATTTTGAACTATATTGCTAATCTATTGCTTCTTAAGTTCGAAAAATGTGTCTGCTCAACAACGTAAATAACGCAATGAATGTTGTTGAACTGTCAAAATGGAACATATTGCTACAGATAATGTGTTACAGTAGTACCCAAATGAAATGGCTTACCGATGTACCTGCGCAGAAGGTGAATTTTAAAAGTGCGGGAAATGATATTGACCAATCGGCACGCTCTACGCACCGCGGTTCTTTTTCCTGTACCGCTATTGGTTGGCAGCTGCCGCTATGTTAGCGCGCGCCGCGTGGCATGTTTGTCAGCCGCCATACTTCTGATCGAGTGCACGCTAGCAGCTCCAGTGTATTATGAACCTTATAATAGTGACCTAAGATTGATTGTAAGTTTTAAGCATTCTTTCGTTAATCTTCGGGGCCATACTTTCTTTTCTGTGCGAACGAAGATTCACGACGCGCCTTATCAATTGGGTACCACTGTACGCAATTATCCCGCTGATTATTCTCGCTAAGTAAAGTCTGGGAAAATATTTTTTTTGAATACCAACAAATTGTCCGTATATTGAAATCACAACTGTCATTCTATGACAGTTATATTAAATGGGCATAACACGGCAAATTGACATAGGGTGTAAAGCTTTACAATCACAGAATACAATACATAATCAGTTTACAATTAATTGCCCTGACTGTAGAATAGAAAAGAATACTCTATAATATGTACACCATAAAAGCCCACCTGTCTAACTGTACCTTGGTGTAATCTCGCTGACTTTCAATATTTTCCAAACGTCGAGATCCGAGGACATACGAAGGTCTTCGATATTGGCGAAGCGTATTATGGAACTCAAACGGAGTTGGGTAGGACACCTGGCAAGGCGCAGTGATGACAGGTGAAGTTAGGCTGTGACAGATCAGTGGCGTACACGGACTGGAAGACGAGATGGCGGTCGTCCAGCGCGGCCGCAAGATGGGTGGACGACATTGGTACCATCGCGGGCAAAACTCTGAAGAGGCTGGAACAGGAGCGAGGGGATTGGCACAAGCAGAGAGAGGCCTATGCCGAGCAATGGGTGAAGTCGGGCTGTGGATGATGATGTTGATGAACCAATATTTTTACGACAAGCTGTTCTCATTTAGTTCGTTTCTGGGTAGGGGTGTGCAGCACTGCGCACTTTTACTACAACATTCTCTAAAAAAAAAACAAAGTAGTTTAAAATCAAGATCAGTCTTTATTCATTTACCTAGGTTATCTGCCTAGTAATAAAACTTAAAAAACACAAATTAAAGGTAATAGTTTAGGAACTATTCAAAAAAATTACAGCATCCATAATGCGCAGTTTTGTACAACGTATGAGGAAAAGACTGCGCAGCCAGATGTGCAAGTTTGCGCACGTAGGTCAAGAGTGCCCATCACTCACAAATATATCATTTGAAGCTACCACAGCCTACGTATGCTGTGCATTTTTCGTGCCACCAATTTTTGCATGAACTACATTCGATCCAGTCTTCAATAATTGGATCTCTGTACACTTCAGAGCAACCTGGACATGCCCAATTTTAATTTTTGGGTGCAGTTGCTGGCTTCTTTGGTTTACCAGTCTTGCTCCTCTTAGGTAAAGGTTTTTCTTTTTTCTTTTTAAGTTCTTGTTCGAGTATTCTTTTGTGTAGCGAGATGCTTAAAATTTCAGATCTTTTGCTTTTCTTACTATATGGTCGCGCTACAGATGACTTTGGATATGGCAACACCTCTGACAATGTAACAAAAGATGAAGTTGATGGAATTGATGCTAGACTCCGTTGTTCTTTGTCTTCTTGACATCCTAAAAACATAAATAATTAGTTTATTAGCTTATCAGTAAACACAATGGTCATGATAAAACACATAATATCTTAAATAAACGGCTATAGTGTACAAGACTGCGCGCGCAATCTTGTACAGGATGGCTATGCGCACTCTTGCACATAGAGCACTAAAGACCTTTGAAAGCCCACTACTGCCATCTTTTAGCAAGGACGTCGTATTAACTCGAGTGAAACACGTTTCTTTAGTAATTTGATAGAAACAAACACATAAAAACAGCTTACCTGGATTATATTTATTACAATCACGTTTTCAAAGCACCTAAAAATGGTTAGTCAGTTTTTTTCGATTAAATCTTCGGAAATTGTATTAAAAACGAAAATTCTTGAGCGCGCACGTTTATAACGTTGATGAGGTGCTGTCAACTGAAGTTGGCCGCAAAATACTGTTTCCTGATTGGATAATCGCTATGCGCATTCTTGTACACTACACAATCTTGCACACCCCTACCTGATCATTTTCATAATGTGTTTCAGGAATCAGTTGCGGTCCCCTGGTAGGCGGTGTGATCGGCGCTCGCAAGCCGGTGTACGACATATGGGGCAACACTGTCAACGAGGCATCTCGCATGGAGAGTACCGGAGTCATTGACCAGATCCAGATAACAAAATACACCAAGGAGGTATAGCTATAATACGAGTATACAAAAAATTCAACATTATCATTCATTGTATGGAAATCGTCATGGGAATCCTGTGTCAGGAGAAGAACAGCATTTGAAAAAACTAAAACAGACATCTGTCTGGTGTTCTCCTCAAACATACCCATACAAAAAGAAAGAAAGAAAGAAAAAGCATTTATTGGGACTCTCAAATAAAAATAAAACACACAAAGTAAAAAAAAATAACGAAAAAAAATGTTACTTTGTCTAGCCCCTCCGATATGGATTTCGTTGGAAAAAAAGGTTGTTCAGTAGGACGGGTAGGATGTGCGGGTGGGATGACTAAATCGCCACCCTCACAACACCAGAATCTGCTTTCATGTCCATTTTTAAAGACAAGGTTATTAATTCTTTTGTTGTGTAGCTACTCGACGGTTTCTACGTTCTTAATAGTCGCGGCAAAGTAAATGTGAAAGGCAAGGGAATGATGGAGACATGGTGGCTGGTAAAGAAATCGAGGAAGGACGAGATTCTGCAACCAACAATCGCGGACGAGCGGCCGACGGTGCCGCCGCGTTCGCTGGCAGCGCTCGTCTACTCTATGCTGCAGTCACGAAAACGCATCTATACGCATCCACTCGATGCTGCCTCTATGCGTGAGTACACAACAATCAACATACCTGCATATTAGTATAAGTATCTACGCGTATCAAATTCGAGTCTGGGCCTTACCAAAATTAAATTCGGGAGTTTAGTCGTGTACTTAAGGCGACGATAGCCGACTTTTAATGATTTTATACTGAAGATCACGTCTAAACGAGTAGTGTTAATGATTTGAAAAAAATATACGTTAAATTAAAGCATTTTCTCAATAATTAAATATGTGAATAATTCAGATTATGTTTATATTACTTAGTGAAATTAATATGTAAAGTTATGTCTAACGCGAATAAAAAACTGAGAATGACGGAAAATCTACCAAGCGTATTTTTCTCAAACCTTCACCAATTTAAAGATAATTTAATTATTGATCTTTTAGTATACGCGTTTTATTAAAATACCTTTTGGTTTGTGTATAATAAATTAATAATGCGTCAAATTGGGGACAGCGCTCCTTGATGGGCGAGTCCTATTACTGGCTGAACGTACGACGCGTTGCGTGAGCTCAGTACAGAACACGCAAGCTAACCACTCAAGGTCACTGGCATATATCTGAGTCTTAAGGGGGATGCGCTAAGGTAGCCCGCGAAATTCAAATAGTTTTACGTTTTTGCGATTTACGAGTCAGTGCCGGTTGTATGTTGGTTAAAATATGATTCGCGACCGTAAGAAATATATATGGCTTTACAAAATTATAATCATTTTAATGAGCAATACAACTCCTTAAGTTAGAAATGGCCTCAAATGACATGATTTCATGAAATAGTTATTCAATAGGGTTACATGAAGTTAGAGAGTTGTATTGATGATTTTTATGATTATAATTCTATAAATAAATATGTGTACGGCCGCGAATCGTATTTACATCAACATACAACCTGTTACTCACCTGAAAGTTTAAAAAAAAATAAGATTTTTTTATTTCGTGGGCTACCCTGACGGTTTCGCCTTAAATGGTTTCGTGAAATAGTATTGAAAAAACCGGCCAAGTGCGTGTCGGACCACGCACAATGTATGGGTCCGTAGTTGACATGAATTTATCCCAAAAAAACTTAACATTGTAGTTGAAAAACACATTCTCCCATACATCGATGTATGTAACGGTCAATTTTACAACTGCAAATATAAATTTGTAATCGAAAAAATATTTTTTTATGCGATAAAACTACAAATTAACAATTTTCGGACTTTTTCCTTTATTTGTGCTGTGTGTGGCTTCTTGCCAAATTTCATGATTCTAGGTCAACGGGAAGTACCCTATAGGTTTTGATTCATTTGCGAGTATTCAAAATATGTCGCATTATGGCCGTATTTTTTTATTGCGTTCATTTAAAAGGTTGATTTTTTTAGAGCTCCAAGGGACCGTAGATGTATTTGATATTCATTTCAACTTGATACCTCCACGCGTTCCTGAGAAAAATTGTTTTAACAGACTGACAGACAGACAGACGGACAACTAAGTGATCCTATAAGGGTTCCGTTTTTTCCTTTTGAGGTACGGAACCCTAAAAACAAAATGGCGGCGTTAGTTCCGATTTTGGCACCAAAAGATTCTACAATAAACGAACTTTGGACTTTTTTGCATTTGTTGTATTAGTGTATGTTTAGTAATGGTTTAATTGATGGGTTTGTGCATTATAATATACATTAAACAGCTAAACAGAACAGCAGCAGTGTCCGAAAGAACCGGGCAGTGACAGCTCCGTGCGGCTCAAATCAACAAGGCGATAACTTGTGGTGCCCGCGTCCTAGGAATGCAAAGACGTGAGTATTTTTACATCTTATTCTATGCATGTCTCAGTATTAACAGTCCACTGCTCCCACAGTTCTCGTGGAGAAAAACGTCCTTCTACAACGTGGTTACGGGGCTGAATGCCCAGGGTGCGGCGGACGTAGATTTAAATTCTTATCGCCATTATGAAGACTATATTCTTGCACACTATTGTAGGATAAACGACGCTATTTTGAAAGCCTCTAAAACTAAAACACCATTTCTTGATTTGTTTATCCTTCAGTTCAAAACCTTTCTAACTTTTTGGTTACTGCTTTGTTTTAGATCGAAATACAAAAAAATTAAGCGCCAGTGACACGGATTATAAACGGAACAGATTTATATCGACTCTCACTCCAAAGTGGGAATAACCATTGTATAACGGTACAGTCGTACACACTCTACTGGCTCGTGGCCAAAATTGGAACTAAAGCCACCATCTTGTTTTGTCACATTGTTTCTCTGTTTAACAGCAGCTATCATTGCTGCTGTTAGCTTCCTATTTTCATTAGCTGTCCACCGAGGCGCCACGACGACGCTTGGATCAAAATATTACCTACCTACATATTTATTTTTTAGGGTTCCGTACCAAAATGGTAAAAAGGAACCCTTATGGTGAGACGAAGTCTGTCTGTCACACCTGGATAGAGCTACTAATGCTATCAACTTGAAATTTAGAATAGTTTTAGATGACGTTTGCCCAACTATTTTGCAAACACTAAAGAAAAAAAAAATATTTATCCGTTTTGCAAAAGGGACTTAAAGCGGGTCTTAAAAATTTGAAGTGGGGCTACTAGGGCATGTGGGGTATCATATATTATGAAAGAACGCTGTTTGCACATTCTCAAACATTTTTTTTTAGGCAGCATAGGTTCCAACTTTTGATGAAAAATGTAAAAATAGAATACCGTCCCCGTTCCCCTTATCTCCGAAGTTTGCATAGATAAAAATCTGAAATTATTCTATGTGATAGAAGTGTATGTAAAGATTACAGGAAAAATAAAACGATGTCTCTAAATAGCACAGTTTTTCAGAAATCATCAACATCATATGTAACCTAGGTGCGCGAGCCCGACTCGCTCTTGACCGGTTTTTTTACTTTTTAGAGGATTTTGGTAGTGTCGGGGGTTTTTTATACATTGAAATTTAACTTTTATAGATAAAATAAACTTACTGGGTTTCCAGCTGTGGTCAAAGAACCCTCAGTTGGGGTAAGCCTTGTACTTTTCATACTCTTAAACACGAATGGCTGAGATGCTAACATGATTACTCTATGTTGCAGGGTCGGGAACGGGTCAGAATTCGGTGAGAATGTCTGCCTGCGAAGACATGGAGCCGGCCCTGCTTCCATGAGACCTCCTCGGAAGCCTACCGCGCCAAAACTCAATGCAAGTTGTACACAAGATGAAAATATGACCCCCAAGCCCCAACCTGAGGGCTCAGGTACGCTGCGCTGTTTAATATATCTAGCTTCGCTCGAGCGGTAAAATGGCTAAGCTTTCGTTTATAATACCACGAGTTGGGAATCCATATTTTTTTACAGAAAGATCATGTTATTAGAAGCCTTCACGTTAAATTTTCCGCAACTTTTTCTTCACTATGGGAGTTCTACAGCCCCTCCTCCGTCCCCCCCACTCCGACATCTTAAATCGTGGGATTATAGACTAAATTCCTACCAGTACTTTCAAAGACGCGGCTAGCCGACTTTGTTTTTATATTAATTTTAGACTTTTATAATTATTATGGAGGGTATTACCGTAAAATGCATGCGACTGCCTCATTGCCTACCAAGTTAAGATAACGCTATTAAAGTCTTATTGTCAGGGTCTGTACACGGGAGGTCTATGGGCCAGCTACACCAAAAGGTCGCTGGATGTCTTGCGCGTCCAATATAATAATATTTTCAGAATGCTCTTGAGACTGCCCCGTTTCTGTAGTGCGTCGGATATGTTTGCACAGAATCGAACTGATGGCTTTCATGCGATCATTCGAAAAAAAATCGCATCGTTAGTAACTAGAACACGGGCCAGTAGCAACAGCATTCTGAAAACAGTGTTAGAGAGTTTCTATTCTCCCATTTTGAAGCATTTTGTGGAGAGGATGGCCAGGTGAGAAACTTGTACCCTGCTTGGTCATCTTCTGTGCAGAGTGTTTCAAACTATTATAATAACAATATTACTTTGGTTACTAACACTAGCTATAAGTATTACTAACAATAGGGATCTTTGTTGTCTTTATAAATAATTTTTTATTTGATTTTTGATTGGTCTAGTGAAGTGGTCGTAAGCGCTTCTGCTGAGCATGAGGTCCTGGGTTCGATTCCCGGGTCGGGCAATGTGTTATTGAGTTTTCCATCTTGAATTTCTCAGTAGCAGCCCGGGGTCTAGATTTGTGCCCGGTTGATGGCAATAAGCTCGCCCCCTATTCCGTGGGACTGAATATAACTGGCGAAGTGTGGGTACACCTCTGCCTAACCCTTTTGGAAATACAAGCGTGATGTTATGTTTATGTTATGTGAACTCATTGATATATTAAAAGGAGGAAGATACGTTACGCGCTAACATCGCAATCAGTAAACCAGAGATCTACTCCGAACCGTCAATCCGAAGTATCGGCCTAGTGTTCGGCCGTTTTATAACTTCCATAGTTTCCTTTTTTGACTTTGAATCCTTACCCGACTTACGTCACAGTTTTGACTTTGAATCCTTACCCGACTTACGTCACAGTTTTGACTTTGAATCCTTACCCGACTTACGTCACAGTTTTGACTTTGAATCCTTACCCGACTTACGTCACAGTTTTGACTTTGAATCCTTACCCGACTTACGTCACAGTTTTGACTTTGAATCCTTACCCGACTTACGTCACAGTTTTGACTTTGGCTTATCTCTTTGACTGTCTTTTTTTCGCCGTAGTCAGCTATAGTTAGCCTTAGTCCAGCAACGGCCGAACATTCGGCCGATACATCGGATTTATGTTCTGAGTAGACCCCCTGGGCTCGGCTCAGTCTGTCCCGCAACTCGCGCGTATCGTGTCTCTCACGTATGTTTGTAATATCTATCTCGCTCGTGCCACTACAGGCATCACCTAGTTTGATAGGACCAAATCACCTAGTTAAGTCCCGTATCAACCGCTTTTAATACATCAATGTGTGAACTACTTATTTTTCGAAAATATATATATTAATAATATATTTTTCGAACTTATGTCGATGTGAAAAATTTGACCAATCAAAGGATAAAAGTTGGGCTGATCGGTACTGCCGATTTTCAGCCACGTTGGTCGTCAATATAGTATTGGTATATTTATCTTCCCATTTCATCTCGTGGGTGTAGTAAAAGGCGACTAAGGGACTTACTAGAGAATGGGCAGCAGCGATCTCTACCCATTTTTAAAACCATACTGCGATCGCCAACCCGCTTGCCAAACGTGGCGATTATGGCAAATCCCCCCCTTTTTGGGGGAGGCCTATGTCCAGCAGTGGACGTCTTTCGGCTAAAATGATTATATTTATCTTCCAGGAGCGAGACTAAAAGCAGCAAGTTTCTCCACCACGTCGTCATTCAATGGCTCGGAAGGCTCCCTACGCATGCGAACCATTACGAACGCCTTCCTCTTCAAAAACAAAATTAAACATAAAATTGACAAAGAAAAATTGTTTACAGAAGATAAAGAAAATGGAGAGGATAATGCCGACAATTCGAGCCAATAAATATTGCTATCTCTTACTTATAGGCTAAACTAGAAAGAGATAGATGAAATGTTTAGCTCAGAAGGTTTTTAGGGTTCCGTACCCAAAGGGTAAAACGGGAACCCTATTACTAAGGCTCCGCCGTCTGTCTGTCTGTCAGTCTGTCCGTCTGTCACCACGACGTATCTCATGAACCGTGATAGTTAGACAGTTGAAGTTTTCACAGATGATCTATAAGAAATAGATGCCGCTATAACAACAAATACTAAAAAACTGAATAAAATAAATATTTAAGGGGGCTCCCATACAAAAAACGTGATTTTTTTGCTCGTTTTTGCTCTATATTGATAACGGCAACAGGTATACGCTTGAAATATTCACAGAATGTTTAGTTATATATTCACTATAAAAATAAATAATTAAATTAAAATAAAACAAATATTTAAGGTGGGCTCCCATACAACAAACTTTTTTTTTGCTATTTTTATAGGTAATGGTACGGAACCCTTCGTGCGCGAGTCCGACTCGCACTTGGCCGGTTCTTAAAGTTAGTTTTCATGTTACTGCAACAAGATTTTTTTGGTGATCAGTCATTCTAAGACGATTTGACGATTAAGAAGCATCCTGTCCTAACCCAGGCCATTTTTAGAAAATAGGATGCTTTTTAACTTTAATTATAGTTTGTAAGTTAAGTTCTATAAGTTTTAATTTAAATAGCATGGTTTGTAAAGATTATTTTTTAAGTGTATGCCGTGGAAAATGTTGTTGATATCTTTTGTATTTCTTCCTATAAAATGTAACGTGCGGTATACCACGTTTTGTCATCCCTTTTTTTTTAACCCCCGACGCAAAAAGAGGGGTTTTATAAGTTTGACCGCTGCACGCTGTGTGTCTGTCTGTGGCACCGTAGATCTTAAACGGATGAACCGATTTGGATGTGTTTTTTTTATTTGAAAGCAGGTTCTCTAGCGGTGGTTCTTAGACATGTTTTATCAAAATCGGTTCACCCGTTTCAAGGAAATCCACTCTTTTGTTAGCTGCGGTAGGGATCTTTGACGCATACTGGGTATTTACTTTACTTTCAAACATATGTGTGACCTACAATTTTTGTATATAAAACAGTACCTAATAAAAATTTTAAAATAAAAATTAATTTAAAAATTTAAAAACCCCCAACGCAAAAAAAACCCAACATCAACAAGTCAAACATAATACCAGGATAGGTATTATGATTGACTTTTACATGTTCGCTTTTCTTTGGGCCATCAAATTCGATTGAGTAATACTTACATAATATATATTTAAATTATAGAAATTGATGGATGGCACTATACGGTTTGCTCATGGAAATGGCGCTTTAATGTCACGGCGCGGGGTACCGCTAAGTTTAAAGCTCTAACTAAATAGCTAACATAGGGTGATTGCAAACTCAATTAACAATTTAACACCCAATTTAACTAGATTTGCAACAAAAATTTGATCAAATCGAAGCAAGTTGGTAAATTAATATGTATCGTCAATCAAATGAAGGGTCTGACTTACTTAAGTGATATCCCGCCGTGACATTATAGCGCCATTTCAATGAGCAAACCGTATCGTGCCATCCATCAATTTCTATAATTAAAATATATACAGTATGTATCAAAAACCCTGTTGTTCCTTTTAGGGACCTACAAGCACAACATTGATGGAATTATTATAATTAAAAAAAATTAATCATTGGCGAGTCGAGAGGTCAAAATCAAAGAATTAAAGAGGTAAGAAATCAGTTAAACATTACAAATATTAATAATTAAATAATTATTTTAATTATTTTTGTTGAACAGTTTTTATAAATGACTTGCTTTATTACGTATGTATACCGATTCTTAAAACGTAGGTAGAAGGAACAACAGGGTTTTTGTTACATGTTGTATATTTATTAGGTACTCAATCGAATTTGATGGGTCAAGGATAGGTATTAATTCGGACTTTTTAAATGTTCGCTTTTCTTTTTTTCTTTGTGGTTTTTTTAATTTTTAGTTTTTATGTATGGTGTGTATAGTGTAAGTGTGGGTGTGTGCGTTTGTGTATAGTTAGTTTTAACACGAACTATTTTCGTTTACCTACACACATCAAAAGTGTCTAAGGATCAAGGTGTTTTATAATATATTTTATTGCCCTATTGAAATAAAATAAAAATGTCTATTTAGATTGATTAAAGTGTTTTCGTATGTGTAGATTGACGAAGTAGATAGAGCTTTTGCAAAAACTTTTCCCGATTTTTGCTTATGCTGGAATTTTTCACCTTAGTTACCTGACATAAAAATAATAGTGACAAAAAAGATAAAAGACAAAAGTTTTTAAAAGTTTTTATTGCATAAAATAAACAATTAGTACCTAGTCTGTATTTCCGCGTCTAGCGCGTATACAACATTATTTTTAGTATATGCGAAACCCGAAACACGTTTCTAGTATTTTAGTACTCCAGGGTCGTCTTGCGCTCATTGATAATAATTTGGCAGTAGGTACCTAACCGTACGGCGATTGTATTATAAGTAATTAAATGGTGATAACATTTTCCATCACACTAAATATTTTTGGGACAAAATATAACATGGTGTAAAAATGATTGAAATCGATTCAGTTCCTTATTCTGAACAAACTATATTCACGTTTCCCATATACTAAAAATAATGTTGTGTACTCAATACGAGTTCATCCAAATCACGTTGCGGAATGGCCGCCCATTTCCATTGTAACCTGACAGGCGAAATAAAATTGTCTGGTGTGTGTACGGCATCCATATTTGGCAGAGCACTTCTTTGAAGAATATCCCATGCGTGCTCAACGGGATTCAAGTTTGGCGATTGAGCAGGCATGGTAGGGCATTGATATTAGCTGCGGCAAGTGAGTTTGCAACGACTCCGGCAGTGTGTCTGTGTGGACGTGCATTATTATGCTTATGCAGAATGTATGCACCAAACTGAGTGTGAGCCAGACTGCAAACGCGGGCGCGGGGCGGCCGCGGCGCGATATACTCAAACATAAGAACTTCATTTGAGCATCCGTAGTGGGCACGCGGGCGCGTGCAGCGGCGCGGGCTACTTGGCGCGGGGAGCGCGCGGGCAACTTGTGCCATAGCTCGTTCATACAAGTGGCCGCAGTGAGTGCGCGGGCGGCAAGCGACAACCCGCGCGGGAGCGGGGATCTCAAACTAGTACGAGCTGACAGCGCGCAGTCAGCTCGAACTAGTTTGAGATCCCCGCTCCCGCGCGGGTCTGCGCGCGTTGCCGCGCTGTCGACTGCGCATAGGCACAATCGCGCGTATTCCCGCACCCGCGCTGCTCCCACACCACGCTGCCAGTGTGGCCAAGCACTTATAATAATTTCAGCGTAAATCTGTGCATTGAGATTGCCTCTGATCCAAATCAGTTCGGTTCTGCCGCCGATCCAAATACCCGCCCATATCATGATTGTTCCACGACTGTATCCATGGACTTTCTAGCATGATTTCAAACGTTCTTAGCGTCCAGGTGTCCTCCAATACCGTGTACGTCTACTAAGCCTAGTATCTGGCCTCATACCAAAGGCTCGAAATTTTTTGAACGGTCGTTATAAACGGTGCCAAATAAATAGGGAACAAATAATAATGGATTTTATAGCTAAGCAAAGAGCGACGAATAATTTTAGTAAATTTTGGAAAGCTACGGGTAAGCTGTATTTTAAGTTTCAGGTAAAAAAACACTTCCTCTGTCCTTAAACATCATCATTACATAATACAGTTCCCTGCTTTTGTTTCATGTGTATTATTGTATATATATATATATTTATTAGATAAGTGTATGCTTTGTGTATG
This sequence comes from Tiliacea aurago, assembly GCA_948098905.1. Taxonomy (NCBI): domain Eukaryota; kingdom Metazoa; phylum Arthropoda; class Insecta; order Lepidoptera; family Noctuidae; genus Tiliacea; species Tiliacea aurago. The sequence goes on from OX402578.1 coordinate 24,242,655, forward strand.
TATGTATTTATTGTATATGTTAATGGTACACCACTGACTACCTGCAGTATTGTCACTCCTGCTCCCTTTAATCCATCCAAAGGTTGTCTGTAAAAGATCACTTTTAGCGATAAGACCGCCCATTGTGTCACCCTATGTAAAATTTAAACATTTTTATCTGTAACTTTTATGGTGTACATAATAAAGAGTATTCTATTCTATTCTGTATACCAAGTCTGGGCTACCGGAGAGCGTTGCGGACAAAATGATCCAGAGGGAATCGCAAACATGTTTATGAAACACTTTAACACACCTCTTGGTCCCTCAGTTACGATGACCGGTCCTGAGTCCTGCCGTGAGCGAGTGGAACCGGTAATGAGTTATAATCAAAAACATGAGTAGAGGCAAATCTCCCGGACACGATGAACTCAGCATCAAGCATTTTAAATATGCAGGTATTCATCCTGCCAAGGGTCCTGTCCTTGTATTATTCATTGCACATTAGTCATACATATCAGCTGAACTAATGAAAACTAGAGGAAGGTGGTCTGAGATGGCATAGATTTTGAAACGTTTGATTTTTAGGAAAGTCGTAACCAAATTTAACAAGCAATTTTGTATTAAAAAGCGGTTTATTATCATCATAAATGTTACAATCACCAAAAGGAAGTAAAACCATTTTTTCTTTGGATAATAATTACATATTAAAATGTTTTGAAAATCCATCTCACCCAACCCCTATAGGTGCACCTGCGCCTGCAGTTTGGTGTATGCCACACCAAACTGCAGGCGCTATTTTACTTCATACATTGCAGATTGCGTGTTTCCCTTTCCGTGTTCAACTGGCGACACCGGTCTCGCGAAATCTACACGCTTTTGTTTTACTACGAAATCCTACGATCCCGTGTTCAATTCGCGTCAACTGAGCACGCTTTTGCGATCAAGCAACGTTAAAAGAAGTTTTACAAAACAGTGTGTAATTGTAATTGACCGGTGTCGCCAGTTGAACACGGAAAGGGAAATACGCTTGCAGATTACATGTTTTGCCATTTTCGGCTATCGAACAACTGGCGACAGACTTGAAATTGGAGGGAATGACTCCATGATGGGTCTTGTTCGTCACTGGAATCTGCCAACACGATTCCGTTCTTCCTTTTCAGGCAGATTTTCTCATATTGGCTGCTTCTTTTTCAGCAACGACACCTTTTAGTAATTCGATGTCTGGAGATGCATTCAGCATCCCGAATTTACCTTTTTTTATGAACCTACCGGGTACGATGGCATAAGATGGCATAGGGTATGCCATCTTACCCAGTAGGTTCATAATATAATAATTTATTTTATCTAAGGAGCTACATAAATTTGCTAATAACAACATATTTTTCACACTACTCTAAAATAAAACATTGACAATTACCTGTTAGCTAATGTAGAACACCTGTAATGACGATTTGTCTTCATTATAAACAAAATTTCTGGATGGCAGTTTTTACCAAAACCGTCATAGTGACCACCTCGATTGATGTCGCGCACTGGCGCCGTGCCGGTCGCGATGAGTTTACTTTTGTCCAGTCCCAGGCCATCTCATCCTCTATGCCATCTGAGACCACTTTCCCCTATAGTAGTACTGATAGTCAAAAACAGGACAAGAGATATCTCGGACAAGGGAAACTATCGACCAATCTCTCTTGCGACGACCATTGCTAAAATATTGGGCAGTATACTAGATTCATGCTTGAAAAATCGTCTACGCTTGCACGATCCACAACTTGGGTTTCAACCTGAACTTTCAACGGAAAGTGCTATCCTAAGTCTCAAGAATTCCGTCCAATATAACACTGATCCACTGATCGTAAAACGTACTTGCCTGTTTCTTGGATCTTTCCAGAGCCTTCGACCTTGTGTCATACGAAGAAGTTTGGGGACAGGAATTTAACGACGTAAAGTTCGTAAAATCTTGCAGTATTGGTAAATTGGCACGCGAACCAAACGAATAATGTAAAGTGGTCCAACACACTCTCTGGACCATGTGGGTTGGAGTGCGGTGTGAGACAGGGTAGACGTCTCCCGGGCTCTTCAACTTATACGTTAATGACCTCATAGTCGAGCTCAGCAGCATGCGTGTCGGTTGTCGGGTTGGTGGTGTTAATATTAACAGTATCGGCTATGCGGACTACATGGTGCTGCTCGGCCCGACTGCAGGATCTATTGCAGAGAAGTTGAAAGAATGCGAGGACTATTTTGCTGCACATAGGCTTTTGTACAATGTTCAAAATATGTGAGTACATGGTCATTAAGGCCGCCGGTAAATACATAGACTATGCACCTAATCTTACCCTAAATGGCTTGAACTTATAGAGAGTTAATACATTTAAATATCTGGGGCACATACTTACCGACGACCTTAAATATAATGTAGATATTGAGAGGGAGCGTAGGGCATTGGCGGTCCGAGGTAATATGATGGCACGTAGATTCTCCTGCTGTACCGACCAAGTTAGATAACATTACAAAGCATATTGTCAGGGTTTGTACATGGGAGGTATATGAACCAGCTACACCAAAAGGTCGCTAGGTGTCTTATGCGTCAAACCCGAAACACGTATTTTTATGTAAAGAATCTATGTACAACATTTTAAAACTGTATCATGAAAAATCACAAAGTTATGAGGTTGTTATGTTACCGGGTTGCCCGTACAAAAACATGATAACGGCGCCCCAGCGCCTCCAGGGTCGTCTAGCGCTCATTGATAATAATTTGGCAGTAGGTACCTAACCGTACGGCAATTGTACTGTAAGTACCTAATGAAATGGTGATAACATTTTCCATCGCACTTAAATATTTTTGGGACAAAATATAACATGGTGTAAAAATTATTGATATCGATTCAGTTCCTTATTCTGAAGAAACTATATTCAGGTTTCGGATAAACTAAAAATAATGTTGTACAATAATATTTTCGGAATGCTCTTGAGACTGCCCCGTTTCGAAGATAAATACTCAAAGCCCGTTTCTTAAGTGCGTCAATAACATTGGAATTCCAAGGAGGTTATAGAAAAACAAACGAAATAATTACTTAGTGTATGATTTTATTTTAAAAGTTTGGAATATTTAATTGATCCACCATTATATTATAATTACATTGATAAGTTATAATAAACTTATATTACGTGTAGAGCTTACGTGTAGAGCGGGTGGGTGTGGATATGATTTCTTGTCTGTTTAATGGAGATGAGGAGCTCGGAAAAAGGGTGCACCACAGAGGGTACCCTGTTGGTCTTGCCAGAACATGGATAAAGTATGCTGTGCCTATTAAAAAACGTCCTCAGAGACCACTTTTTTCTTTCACGACGCTGACTTCCCAGGAACTAAAAAACAATTCCCAACACCATCACATTGAAACAATAATTGGTGTCGATTCCCTTGTTCACAGGCTAAACTTAATTTAGGCTATTTCCATCTTTTTCTTAAGCCAAAGTCAAATAATTTATTTCAAATGGACATTTAAAAGCATAAACTTAGTTTATACAAAATATGCATAAAAGACACTTTTAAACGTCAAATTTTACAGAAAAATTTAATTGATTCGAGTCGCCCCTTTCAAAAAGTATTTTGGTATGGAGAAGAATAGGCAAGAAATTCCACCGTTATCTACTCTTTTAAAATGTTATATAATATTATTTTCGTATTTTCTGTCTTTTTTTTACAATATTTGTATAACCTATATGGGTTAAATATATAATTCTCATATAATAAAGCAACAAAAGGGGCTGACATAAATAAGAGTTGTTAATTTTAGAAAACTTGGAATGGAATTAGTAAGTATAACTTTATAGGTTGACCTACAGCTTTCATAAATCAAATCAAATAAAAATATTTTATTTCACTTATACCTACATGGGCACTTATGAAACGTCAGAAGCTAGGTGCACGATTCCAATTGGTCGTTTCCTATGGAGAAGAGCCGGCAAGAAACTCCACGGTTACTTTTTTTAAAAGAATGGGATTTTACAATGTTTTCAAGTTACCGTGTTAATAGGTATGGAAGACAGTGTAGGCCCGTCAACAAGTACTTAACATATACATAAAGTGCCCCCTTGGAGGTCGGAAATTATCCCACGAGATCGTACTACCGATGTCATTTGACGCGTGACCAATATCGAAACTAGCGCCACCATCTTGGTTTATCAATGCATTGGCTTCGAATGACAAGGTGGCCCTTGTCAACTTCATCCGAGCGCCAATAGTGTGGTCAAAACTGAGGGTTAAAAGATCTTTGTACTATTTTAATTACCGTACAAGGTCACTGTCCTTCTCTCCAACTGTCTACAACACAACTGTCAACAGTAAGAGATGTCAACAATGATGTATTAATTACCTTTAGATGCGTTACTCGCGCTCAATATTGGCAAAGTAATTGCAAGGCAATTGCCCAAAGAGGTATTAGTCGCGCGCCATCCAGTGACGCGACTACACGTCACAATCACTCGCAATTCTCAGCAATTAATTGTGAAGAAAATGCCTTCCCGTATCTATAGGTACACGATGTACATATTATATTACACTGCTACTGTAGGAGTACAGAAAAACGTCACATTTCATGCATAAGTACTTATTGTATTTTTTTATTATAAGAAAACGTTGTTTTGTTTTGTACTTGTACAGCCAGTCAGCTTTTTTCCTGACTGCTGCGACTGACGCATATGCGCCAATGAACATGCAGCAGCTAGTGACGTAACTAAATATTATGTATGTTTATCTCTTTCTAACAACAGTTATCGGTATAGGAAGGTCTTTCCTTTTCTTCGCGCACTGCATGATTGTACGCAAGTATGTAGCTAAAGTCCATTTCACGAAAGAAGTCCCGCGGAAATAAGTGGAACTAATTATTATTATACGCTAAGTTAACAACATTCCTAAAATAACCCATGCCTGCAGCGCCACGTCTGCGGGACTTCTTTCGTGAAATGGACTTTACATTCATGGCTTACGCTGTTTTTGAGTGCACTAATGTTCGTGTATGGCGCGTCTATTTATAATACGTCATTGGATGTCAATTCTCTAATTTGTGTTTAGTTTGTGAACAAAGTAATCGGCGCCAATTACTGTATTATGGTACATCAATGTTAATTATAAGGATAGCTTGCGTAAGTATACCTCGTCAGGGCCGGTGCGGTCTGGTTGTCGCACGCGTAGCTCGCGGTTTCTTTTTATGTCAAGACAGGATCTAATAACATGGCCGTAGTCAAATGGCGTAGGAAGCAGCCTTCCCGTCACCCACCACGTCTGCATCATTCCCTTTCCTTTCACTTCCACTTCGCCGCGATACTCTAGCACGAACTCGTCCTTCAGCAGCTGTACGACATTACCATTTCCCCCCGAAAACAAAAAGGTAAGTATAACCGGCGGCATTATTGAAAATCGCGGCCATACAAATAAGCTTTTCATGCCCTTTCACTCACACAGTATTCCGCGTGCTACACACTTGTTCGAGTCGGCAGGATTCGGCACAGCTGATCGGCAAAATATACCTGTTCTATATTCGATTTTGCCGCCCAGCCTGTGCCGAATCATGCTGACCGAAACACTTACGTAGCACGCCGCCGTTTTCAATTCGTTTCTATAAATCGAAAGCGCTAGGGTAACCCGCGAGAGAGTTGTGTTGATGACTTTAAAGATTATACCTAATGCTGTCAATACGTATTTGTTACGGTCGCAAACCATATTTAGATCAACATACACACTGCTGACCTGCAAATTGCAATAAACATAAGTATGAATCTTGCGTGCATCAAAATCATCAATAGGTGTATTCATACCTATTGATGATTGTAAAGCTTATACTACCGTAAATACATAAGGGCCGGCGCGCGTAGCATGCGTAGTTCATACAAACGTAATACAAAAGTAATATGTAAATCAAACATATTCTTAAGGTTGTGTGTATTAATTTCGATTGGATTAAAGAATAATATCTATGTTCCCAAATATATATTTTGAAAGGACAATGATATAAAGACGAGATATGAGGAATTTAAAAAAGATTAGAAATTTAAATAATCTTTTATCAGTCCGTTCAACCGATTTTGACTTCTATTACGTTGGTGACATGTCAAATGGCAGCTGTAATAACCAGTTGGTATATTAACCACGTTTTTGCTTTTAATGCCATCCTTATGTATATTGAATAGAAGTCAAAATCGGTGGAACAGACTGTAAAAAAGGTTTATTTAAATGTGTAATCTTATTGCAAATGGAATATAGGTACTTTTTAAATATTCTATAGCTACACTGCATAAATTTTTTTGTTCATAATCATAATGCAATAGGAACAAAAAAGTTGTATGTTTTGAAAAATAAATAAGTCTGCGTTCAGTGATAATGTGACAATTGTCTGGTCACCTGTCGGGTGTACTTGGTGACTTGTATCTGGCCAGTCTCCCCGGTGCTCTCCATTCGAGATGCCTCGTTGACAGTGTTGCCCCAGATGTCGTACACCGGCTTGCGAGCACCTATAACACCGCCCACGAGCGGACCGCAACATATCCCTGATGCAAATAGTATGGAAGTCAAGTGTTAGGATAGTCTTGCAATAAATAGTGTAAAATTATACATTTCTCACCTGCTCTTAGTTTCAAATCGTGGTCAGGAATGTTTCTGAGTGCTTCCCTTAACGCGAAGGCGTAGTCACACAGGGCGTACAGGTGCCCTTAAACGGCTTTCCCTAACTGCAGAAAAAAATGGAAGAATGATAATGAAGGTTGATGGCAATAGGCTTGTTCCCCATATTACAAAAGCCATAACCCTTAACTGGGCATACGTAGGTACTCCGCTGCTAGCTAACCCTTTTGGGAATACAGGCCTGATACCTGTTAAGTTAAATTAATGAAAGGAACCAATGTATTTTACCTTGTGTTTTGGATCAAGTCCAGATGCTGCCATGTAAGTTGCACCGATCGTCTTAATCTTTTCAATGCTTTTAAATTCTGACTGTAGTAGTAATTTGTCGAAGCAAACTGTAAGTTTCAACATGTTCATTTATTAAATATAAAAAATAACTTCTTCTACTATAAGAACAAAGAAAGAAGTGAAGAAAACGTGTAGTTTGTATTGTATGTACTACTTCAGCGCATTACAGCGATACAGGGTTATTTTTAAAACGTCAATAACCTCTTAAGGGGTCGTTGTACTCATCATTATGAACAACTTTTACTATGGGACCAAACCTGAAATCGTGAAAAAAAAATCAGTTGTTCCCTACATTTTATTCGAACATAAATGTAGGGAACAGCTGTTTTTTTTTCTCGATTTTAGTTTTGGTCCCATAGTAAAAGTTGTTCATAATGATGAGTACAATGACCCCTTAAGAGGTTATTGACATTTTAAAAATAACCCTGTTTTTATAAGTACTCTGCGATTACAGCTTCTGAACAACTCAAGACCTTGAAATAGTCAAAGCTACTCATACTTGTAGCGACATCTACTTATGCTTTTAATAAATGGAAACCACATTGTGCATTGCATTAATCACCGACCATTGCTAACAGATGGCACCACTGACAGGCTCGCTAACTTTGTAGACTCCTGTCGTTGTGTACTTATTTTCATTACAGCTTGTAAACAGAAGAACAACGTCTACAAGGATGACACGTTACGAATAACATTGTTGAGCGCGCGCAGGCAGTCGAATGCATTCCGCGTTCTATGCACAACAGATGGCGCCACAGATCCATTAACGTTATAGAATTCTACATCACACAATTTATTAAGCTCCGGCATCATTTACTTTAGGTGGATCAAAATTACACTGAACTTCTTCCCCTTATAAATACAGAAGGAAGAAAAGACAACCGACTTGTTTGCCAAGTTTAGGTACTCAATGCACTGCACGTCAACAATTTCATTTCCTACTCATGGTCTCATAATTTAAAAAGTCACCGCCTCCTCTCATCCAGGTTTTAGGTACTACTCTTAACTAAGCTACTAGTTAATTTGGGATCTGCTATCTATAAAACGACACATTACGTATAATTTGGTTGAGCAGGCTCAAGCTGCTGATTGCGAACACGTACGTCCATTGAGTATATGACGTCTTAAAGTTAGCGACGCATGCAAACAGCACGCCCACCTCGTCATGCTGCTGAGAATACAGATTCTGAAATCAAATTTTGCAACAATTTAATTTAGGTACCATGATTTCTGTTTTTGAAAACATGTTAAATAAAAATTATGAGTAAAAATTTGTAGGCCTGTTAGACAAAATAACTAATAGGGTTTAATTGGCAGAGGTAACGATGCAGCCAAGTTTTGTGATGAGAAGGTGGTCCCAGATGCTCCATCAATCCCTACCTAGTAGTTAAAGGGCCGATTCCACTGGTAGAAATCTAAAAGTGAGCAATTTAATGCCTTTTGAGGAGCAATTCTGCTCATCACGCCGAAGACCCTAATCAAATCTTCACCAAATTTCTATGAAACCAACTTTATGTTACAACCTTTCAAATACAAAAAGGACCATCGAAATCGGACTTCATAAGGTGGAGATATCCAGTAGACACCTTTAAGCCCCTTTTTGGACGAAGTACCGCTCCAATAAAAAATACCCGATAAAAAAATCTATAAAGTCGTAAAACCCATAAACCAAGTTTCGCCCATATATCGGTTGTAAAATACGACCTGTGTGGCAACAAACTGACAGAGAAAAGCAAATTTTGCAACTTGAAGCAGAGACGCTTCGCTCACCAGCACCCTAATTGCGTAACACAGTTTGAATCGGAATCGGAATGATTTTGAAGTATATTGCTAATTCATTGCTTCATATGTTAGAAAAATGTATCTGCTCAATACCGTAAATAATGCAATGAATGTTGTTGAACTGTCAAATTGAAACCGATTCCTACTGATTGTGTGTTACGCAATTAGCCCACCGGTCAATTATAGGTATTATGGTAAAATAGGAGCCAGTAAAAAAATTGTACTCACATCAGGGCGCCAATCTCTACTCAGGAAATGATTAACTACATGCTCGGGCAGTATATGTCCGAGTAGTTGTCTGTTCATGCCTTGAACGGACTCCATGCGTGCAAGGTCAGTCTTCACTTGCCGTTTCCAGAGGAAGTCCAGCCGTGATATGGCATCAACCAGCCGCGCGTGAGAAACCACCACTATTAGAAATCCGCACATTAGAACCAGCATTTGTGCGCGCAACAGCCTGGAAGACCACGGAATGTTTTAAATATACGATTTTAGTAGTGTTAACACACTGCAAAAAAAATGCAATTACACACTCACGTATTCTTGGTTTGGTAGTACATGTAGTAGTGAACGATCAGAGTGCAGTATATCACGACGTTGACGATTGCCAGCAGTGTCTTGACGAGGAAGTAAAACTTGAGCATCGAGGTGAGCGCGACCAGGCATAGTACCCACGTGAACACGACGTATTCTGGGTGGTGACATTCGTCTGATTAATTAAGAAATAAAACATTTTGTTATTACACCACTTCAAAAATATTTTTTATGTATATTTGAAGCCGCAACCTTGACCACGTTGAGGAGCTTAAAGGGATCCCTTCAGTTGCGTAAACTGGGAATGGTGGGGTATGATAAATTAATCATAATGAACCGTAGTGCTTTAGGATCAGCCATTGACCGGTAATATAAGTAATAATATTCACCTGTATCATTGTCACTGTTTGACATAGTGTACGTAGAATTCGTTAATACTGTGCTCGTTGAGTTTGATATCGTCTGGTGCGGCGCTAGTGGACAGATATACAATTTCATGGTACTGCAACAATATAAAACTACATAAAAGACATGGCATCGAAATCCATTACGGTCCAGTAAACTTTCGTTAACTTTAGGAGGTCCCGTACACTGGACAGACTTGTTGTGGGAGTAGGTATATTTACCTGGATAGAGACATGATGACAATGAAGAAGCAGATGTGCATGCCTCTTAGGATGCGAGTGTTGGTCACTTTAGCGGAGAACTTAACGAGGTGACGCTGAAGATTGGGGAACTCTTGGGTCATCATAAGCACGAAGCAGAGGGTGAGGGGTATCGTCATCACCATCAGAACAATCATCAGATTTCGGCAACTGTGGAAAGAAATTAGTCAGTTTCGAAGTAATGTGATCGTTCCTAACACCTCAGGATGTCTGGATTACCGTTCCTGGATTTACGTTACCGAAACATCATACATCAGCATGAGATGGTAGGATGAATCTGAGAATTTGATTAGCTAGTCGCAGGAGAAGATTTTGATTAAAAAACTTGCCTACTAATAACACTCACTCATAGTGCACAAGACTCTGCACGGCTACAACAAACAGCCATTGGACCATGCAGCACATGATGTTAGACTTAAAAGTATCTCCATCGAGCTCTTTGTAGCAGGATTCGAGATCTTCTCGTTGAAACAGCAACGAAAAGGCGTGCATGTGCTCTGCGCTTGCGTTGATCAAGCGATGAATTTGATCGACTTCCTAAAAAAAGATATGGGCATTAACAAACCAATAAAATAGAGAGAAAAGTAAAAAGGTCTATGGTCTGTTCCTTACCTCGATGACAGTCTTTTGTTGCTCTTCGTGGACATCGCCATAGTAGTACTGTAACAAACGTTATAAACAAGGGTCAAAGATTTGGACCATTCAATAAAAGTGTATTGATTGGCTCTATAAGTAACTTATGGGAGTTTTAATATCTTAGACCTTTTCAACGTTCATCTGCGTCTAATTCCCCTAACAGTACCAGCTGCTCTGCACTGGTGAGATTTCTGAAAGGACGGAATGGAACATAATACGTACATTTTCAAAGGGCATCTCCGGCTTCCAGTTGCTTTCTTCGACCGTTTGGTTGTGACGGCGTCGCAAATTTGATTTGGCTAGCTTTGGTGATTTTAGAACCACGGAGACGTTGCACTGCTTTTTTGATCCATTTTTTACCCTGAAATGAAAAATATTATATACCTACATATTTTTATTATCATATACTCTTGAAAAACCTGACGATCGATATTTTGTGTCGTGAATTCGTGGTCGGAATTTGCAGAGATATAAAACATCAAGACAAAATAAATGAATGATTACTGAAAAACTCAAGTCAGTTCACCTTCTGGCCGATGTACTTCTAATCCGTTGTGGCTTTTCCATACTCTCAATAAAGTAGGTGATGGGATGGTATTCTTCAAGCAACGGGTCTCGCGTTCCAACCTCACCCGGCTCCACCTTAAATGCCCCGTTTAGGCATTCGAATGTGGAAGACGAAATGTGCACGCGACTGGAAAGTATAATGAACTAGATGTACGAGTATATACCAATAGCGCAAACTTTAATCTTGGTCGGGCGAATGGGCGAATGCCTCGAGAAGTGTTCTGCGCATTGTCTTTAGAGAAGCCCTTTAACTCCCATCATGAAGCCAATAGCACCTTGCGTAAAACGACGCTGTTTTATGAATATCTCAGGCGCACCGATTGTCGACATACCCTGGCAGGCCGCTGCTCTCAATGCGATTAGCGAGTTTGACGTCACGTGACCACAAGTCGAACTGCCACTTGAGCTGCCCCAGAACGCCGCACAGCACCTTACCGCTGTGGATACCGATGCGCATGTCCAGATCCACCTGGACAGAGAAAGTGGAATGTGTGTTTTATTATAACTGTGCTGCAAGGTTTTGTCATCAGTTTTACTAAAGAAGTATGTTGTATTTAACCGGCATATCTTTCATTTCGCGCCGAACCGCACGGATGGCGCGAATCATGTGCAGTCCCATATTGACGCAGCAGTGCGCGTGGTCTGGACGCTGTGGCAGCAATCCACTCACGCAGAAGTAGCAGTCGCCCAGCAACTTGATGCGTAGGCAACGGTTCTCCTGAGGAAAGCACACAGTTTCTAGTGTTCAATGACGACACGGTTGGCGCAGTGGTTAAGCGATTGACTGCTGCGCTGCGTGTCGCGGGTTCGATTCCCGCAGGGAACAAATATTTGTATGACCTACAAGTAGTTGTTCCGGGTCTGGCTGTTTGTGTGTGTGTTTAAATGTTTGTAAACGCACCCAAAATACAGGATAAATTCCTAGTGTGGGGCAACGTTTAAAAAAAAAATGAGGTGATAGCACTTCTCAGCCTGATCAGCATTTTGGAGAACTTCAACCTAACAAAATACCTAGCCGATGCGGTATATGCGCTGACTGGCAGGAATTCGAGAAAACACTGCTACATTTCCTACCGGTATAGCTATCCCATTCGATTTGAGTAATGGTTTCCTTGCTTCTCTTCAAGACAGATTTACTGTACTGGTTATGTTTGCTGATCATTACTATTTGTTTCATGTCGTTTTTTTTTTGCTATAATTTCCTTTCACTATAGTTTCGTACGTTACGAAGCACTCGCTTCATATTTGCACAAATAATGTTAAAATCTCTAACTCTACTGACTATGAGTTCTTATAGTTAGTGAAGAACTCATAGTCAGTAGATTTCTGTAAAATTAGATATGTTTAAAATACATTTTCGCTTGTATCGTACATTATACACAATCTTACCGATGCCAACTTATCGAAGCGAGCGAATAGTGAATTCAACAACTCCACCAACTCTTGCGCACTGCACTTACTGGACAAATCTGTAAGTTACCAGAGTACAACCCATTAAAGATCACCATTCGGTCCAGTAACATCACATTCCATAATTACTTTATTTAAGCTTGGTAATTTTGTACGGAACACAACATCTGCCTAATCGCCACCTTTTAGGCTTATTTATAGAGCGTTACTCAGTACTCAAACATTACTTAAGACTAAATTCAACCAAACCAATGGCTTCAATCTAGTCTTAAGTAATGCTTGAGTACCTACTGAGTAACGTTCTATAAATACGGGCCTTACTACTTAGAAATTCGATCGCTTGTCATAGTGTTTGTCATATTTTTTTTGCATAGTTCACAAATATTATGGTTTTAATGTTCAAGATTGACGACACGTCCCTTTAACCCCACAGAAAAAGTTTGTAAAACATCTCACCGTGAGAACTTAGGTGAAGTGAGCTTGAAGTGAGTTGTCAATAGTGTCAATCCTTAGCATCGGATAGGATGAGAGTTCACTAGAAGCTCATTTCACCAAATGTTTCACGGTGAGATTTTTACAGAATACACCGGCTGTTTCGAAATCCTCTGTGATTGAAATAGTAGGTATTGGTTACTTGTAATGAATTGGTCGTTTTTCAATCAGTTTAAGGACAAATTAAGTTTAAGGATAAAATTACTAAAGTTAATGTGGTAGCCATGGTCCACAACGAATTTGCCGCATTTAACCAAATAATGGATACCAAATAACTAAAGCATTTGGTGCCACATCAGAATGGTGGCAAAAAGTTGTATACCTACTTTCGAGTTGGCCACCCTGTACAAGTAACGATGTCACTTTGGCACAATTTTAATGTGCACTGCGGGAAAATAAAAAGGTCCGTGAAGTGTGACGGTGGTACTGTTTCATCATTCATCATCAGCCGAAAGACGTCCACTGCTGGACATAGGCCTCCCGCAAAGGCGAGAGTTTGCCATAATTGCCACGCTTGGCAGGCGGGTTGGCGATTGCAGTATGGTGTTAAAATGCATAGAGACCGCTGCTGCCCATTCTTTAGTAATTAGTCCTTTAATCGCCTTTCACGATACCCATGGAAAGAAATGGGTTAGTGCTATTTTTTAGGTCCGGCACCACACGGACAACGGTCCTGTTTGGTCTTTTGTTATGATGCTCACCGGTGAATCCTTTAATGTCAGCAAACAGTATTGATACGTCATGACTATTAAATGCTACCATATCTACTATGCCTTGAAAGTCGCCAGCATTTTGGCACATATACTCGGAGATAGTTTTAGCCAAGAAGTCAGGAATAACTGCAACAGAATTAATATAAGTTTCAGTAAGTGCTCATATACACGAGCGGCACGTTGCCAACGGGAGAGGAAACTGCAGCCATCGACACTAGTCGGCGTCAGCCGTAGACGAGTCGGCGGCTGCCGTTGACAGAGGCAACCGCTGCCGTCGACAACATGCCGATCCTTTATTTGAGTACGTGCTCAAATACACGAGCAGCACGTTGCCAACGGCGGGGCGACGACGGCGCTCGACGGCTGCTGCTGACGTGTGTCGCCGGCTTCGGTTGCCTCCGTGAATGTAGCAATAAAATATTCTGGCTCTTTGGTCAATGTTCTATGGTAAAGAGTGTCTAAGTGTCTATGATGAGATGCTCTGTGAAATATTGTGTGTAATGGCGGACGCTCATCTCAATATTGTATCAAGTATAGTTTTGCAAGTTGTTCTATATTAAAGTTAATCCAAAATATCTGTGTTCTTATTCCAAGACCGAATAACAGCCTCTGCCGTTGGCAACGTGCCGTATATGAGCACTTACATGTTGCGATTCGATAAGTTCTACTGAATATCTCACCGCTTTGTATTAGATTCCATTGTTTATAGTTCTCAATCCTAGTTTTCTCGTATGCGCTCTTAGACTTTCGTGTTTCCAAGAACACATTCCTCTGTTCGCAGTCCACAAATGATTTGGCATACAAGCCCGCGAAGTTCACCGCTGCGTGAAGTAACACGTTACCTCCAAGAAGACGCCAGGCGCATGTGTAACTCTGCAAGCAATTAAAATATCTAGAGTCTAGACTAAATAATTCACAACAATTATAATTTTCAAGATTTCAATGTCCAAGCAAGCCAACCAAAAAGATAGGTACAGTCCGCGAGGCCTAAGCTGAGCTTTGCATTTGTGTGAGTGATTACCAAAGGCGGAGTGCACGGCAGACTTACGTCGCGCGAGTGTTTTTTTTTTCACATCAGCATCTCGTAGTTGACCTTGAGAGGTCGTGACTACTTAACCGGACTTTCCTGTGGCTGCCTTAAGGCTTTTAAGGTCTGAGCTTAAAGCCTCCAGCCAAGGCGAAAATAAATATTATAAACTAAACGACTGCGCGCTAAGGGCACCCCCTGTGGGGTACGGACCTCGGCTTAGGGCGTTGTTGGGGGGAACACCAAGTTGGGGACAGGCTGGATCAAAGTTTAAATCATGATTATTATCAGGGGTTAAGATTAACGTTAAGGCGCACTCAGCCTCGGCACGGGCGGCGATTCGACGAGCAAGGGACTGGGGGGACAATTACGTCTCTGATTTCGCGTGGTACCTCGGCGGCGAGGACGGAATGTCGGTCTATCGCGCGAGGAACGGTTTAAAACGGTTTAAACCAAGAAAAGGACGCGTCGCGCTCTAGGCCGACGTCTCACCTACACTATCTATGTGCACTCACACAAAGGCAAAGCTCAGCTTAGGCCTAGCGGACTGTAAGTATAGTAGATTATTCACCAAGGGGATAAAGCAATGTCTTTTGTCACGGGTGCTATATTAAATCCCGAGCGTAACGAAGTATTCTACGGCTAACTTCTTCTAGGCCTACACTGCGCGTGACCGGACACGCACTTGGCTGGTTTTAGTTATTTTTATTGCTTAGTTTCAGACTAAAATAATATGAATCGAAAAACGAGCAACGACATTACTAAAATTACATACAAGGATAACATATACAGCGTGTTACGGAAAGGGTATATCCATACAAACCGGGTGAAGAGTACATCTGGTTTATAATCTCTGTACAAAATTTCAGCTCAAAAAAAATTACTTTGATAATGTTTGATAATTTTTTTATTTCTATAGTTTATTAAATTTAAATCATAAAAAAACGTGTAACGGCACTACGAGAGTCATTATCCATTATCTGTGTCTGTGCGCCTAGTACACACACACCTGCACAGCTCTGCGACACAGCGCCGCAACGACACGCGGCGGCGCGGGCGGCACGATTGGCGGCGGGATCAGACGAATGGATTAAAACGTGTACCGAGCAGCTGACTTGGTCTAGTGATGTGTAGAAATCAATTGGAAACATTTGATTTTTATTAGTTAAATGATTCTTAACTTTATAATTATGTAGGTATTATTAAAAAAAATGTTGCTATTTAGTTTGTAATCACGAAAAGAATCCGTGCCTTTGATATGTATATACCCTTTTCGTAACACGCTGTACATAATAATATTTTAGTGACCTAGTTGCTGGGACATTTTAGCCAAGTCTTTATTTAGTTACAAAGGTGGTTTAGATAATAATGAAATAAACAATGCATGATAGATGATATCCTACTCGGCGGCCCGCTCCCCTTGAGTTTCAGTAAAGATGTAGCACTTTACTTACGCGCAGAACTCAGGCGGACTTCTTGAGAGAACTTGAATGAAGTGATGTTGCACTATTTTTGTTCTTTCTATTAAGCTGTCTTCCAAAGAAAACTAATTAACTAAAAATACGGGAGTTTTTCAGAATAAGCAAGCTGAAGGGCAATGGGCCGGCCATATTAGCCGTAGAACCGATGACCGCTGGGGTAGACGTGTTCTTGAGTGGCGACCGCGAATCGGCAAACGTAAGGTAGGACGCCCTTCAGGCTAGGTGGAGCGACGATCTTTGCAGGGTGGCTGGTGCCAGCTGGATGAGTTGCCGAGAATTGAGCTGAATGGCTTGCAGTTGTAGAGGCGTATGTCCAGCAGTGGACTTCTATGGGCTGATGATGGTGATGACGGGTGTTTTATTTTTTTATCAAATTTCCTTCATTATACTAATAATAAAGCTGAAGAGTTGGTTTGTTTGTTTGACCGCGCTAATCTCTGGAACTTCTAGTTGGATGTGATTTTTTGCATTTTATAGACCAATTCTTGAGCAAGGTCATTTAACAGGCTATTTAACATCACGCTATGACCCTTAGGAGCCGTGCAAAAAAAAACAGAAAGAACCCCAAGTTTAAACGAAATTATCGGGCGGGCGGGCGATGCAACCAGTAGCTAGTTTAAAATGAATACATAATTATCTTGAAAATATGAAATGTTATCAATAAATAACATATAAACAGAAGTGACTCATAACTACTTACATGACTATGATAGTTGACAACTGTCGGGCCAGTATCCGTTTGTATATACACTATTGTAGCCACTACATGTGCCAGGCACGACAGGACCCCCAGGAT
This sequence comes from Tiliacea aurago, assembly GCA_948098905.1. Classification (NCBI taxonomy): domain Eukaryota; kingdom Metazoa; phylum Arthropoda; class Insecta; order Lepidoptera; family Noctuidae; genus Tiliacea; species Tiliacea aurago. The sequence goes on from OX402578.1 coordinate 24,259,707, forward strand.
GATGCACCAGCACAGAGACAGCGGGAACATCGCGTATGGCACGAACACGATGAACAGCATGTACCATACTTGGTTCTGAGACTCTTGGAAGCCGATACCTTGCTTGCTCAAACCTAAACACAATAATATTCGTATTATGAATAACAGACATTACAACAGCCTTCGCGAGTGACGTCTAACGCCCCTTTTCTGATTTGTCGGTGGGTCAGCGGTGCGGGATCAGCATTCAAACTCAAACTCAAACCATTTATTTCAAATAAACCAATTACGCACTTTTGAATTATCAAGGGGCCGGTCAGTCAGAAACATGAAGCAATAGTTACCGATTCCAAAGCGTAGTAGGTACGGAGAAGAACGTGCAAGAAACTCCACGGACACTCTGTTAAATTAACATTATTATGGTTACAAAATATTGGTACATCATGCATGTTGAAATAATGCGTATACGCATGCTCGGTATATCCGGTACTGAAAGCTAACCAAGCGCCTTTATTTCATAAGTCGTTCAGTGCATCATGTATAGTCGTCGACCCCGCGACAGAAGGAGAACAAGTGAGTGTCAAGCAGATGAAGCTGACATTTGTGATGCGTAGGGAAGCGGTGTCAGTGTACTTCAGAAACTTGTGACATTTCAACTTGACCAAGCCGATAAAGGCCTACACTGGAATATATTGGAACATACCTTGAACGATAAGCAACACCCAGGTACCCGCTGCGGCCCAGTGCAAGTAGTTTTTAGCAAAGGATCGCCACCAACTCAGCAAGTACACACACACGTTCAGACACGCGAACGTTGCCGTCCATACGATTTGGTTGGTACTCAGCGTCGCTGCTGTAAAGATGCCTTGATTTTAAGGTGATACCAAAATAAATTGAGGGCTTTTTTGTAACCATTTATTTCACTATTACAGCATTTTTGAATATAATTATGTTTATTGACTATTTGATGAATACTCTGAATGAAGCAAAACTTAATTGGGTTAAATTTTCTCGATAGAATTGAATTCCAAAATAAAAAGACCTCTACTTTTTTTTCTGTAATTCTAAAATCCTAAGTAATTTCATGCAAAATTACATTCAAAATGTGCGTATTATTAGGTAATTGAAAACTCTGGCCGAAAATATTTTTGGTACATAGCTTAATTTATTTTAAACAGTTTTTATTTGTTTTGGCGCTCTTACGTTGTTACGCTATATATTTATATTTTATACTATGATATTTTTTTTTACGTATCACATTATTGTATTTTTTATCTCGATCTAATTCCAGACTAATCGTAGGTGGTAATTTAATAAAGTTTATTTGTAAGGATACGATACTACGGCCTCAGATAGTGGCGAAATTGGTGGGCATTTTAATTATTTGTTGGATATTTGGCATAGCATTTCAAGAAACAAGTTTACGATTATATATAATACATGAAATTGAAAATTGAACTTACCATCTACATGAGCAAGTGTATAAATAATCACCAATCCCACCTGAAATATTAAAACCACTGTTAAACCTTGAATACCGAGTTTAATAATGATTTGACTTAGGTACATTTGAAAACCAGCGTCAGGCACTAGTTGTCTGGCATTTTTGCTGATTTTTGCCTTTTTAGCGCAGCCTGGGAAGCACACTTTCCTGCTAATTTCTTGTAAATTATATTGTGGGCCTTTTAGTCTGTGCTAAATAAATTTATTTTCCTCTTTCTTTTCTATCGTTCTTTTTTTTTCTTTCTTTGTTTTCCTTCTTTTGTTTCTTTACTTTCTCTTCTTTCTTTTCTTTCTTTATTTGATCTGATCAACGAGTGCCTATGCAGTTACGATTAGGTAGTCTCCAAGTATACGGTTAAAGACTATAAAAATATTATAACAACAACTTAGATAGCACATTATTATGCCAGATACACACCTAACACCAACACCTTGTTTTTTTTATAATTGAAAAACCCAATTTATTTTATAATTGTATGAACACACATGTTTGAGCAAATAAAGTTATCTGAATCTGATACAAATTGGTGAAAAGCAACATGAAGTGTAACACAATTTAGCCGTCCTTATTTATCAAATGCAACATGAAATCTAACACAACAACTAGGCGAATCTCTTTCGAATTCACCTTCATCATCATCATCATCATTTCAGCCCAAAGACGTCCACTGTTGGACATAGGCCTCCACCAAAAAGGGGGGGGGGATTTGCCATAATCGCCACGCTTGGCAGGCGGGTTGGCGATCGCAGTATGGTTTTAAAAATGCATAGAGAACGCTACTGCCCATTCTCTAGTAAGTCCCTTAGTCGCCTTTTACGACACCCACGGGAAGAAATGGGATGGTGCTATTATTTACGTCCGGCACCAAACGGAACAGAATTCACCTTTATGAAAACTAAACTAATATCTTTAAACAAATAAATATAAGTAATAAAAGTGTCTGTTTGTAATGTCAAAATATCAGCTTTTTGCTAAATTCATCAAACATTTTGGTTTTTTTGTCTGTCTGTCTGTTTGTTCTGGCTAATCTCCGAGATGGTTAGACTGATTTTCACGGGACTTTCACTGGCAGATGGCTGATGTTATATGGAGTAACTTTTAGGCTACTTTTATTTTATAAAAAGACAGCATTAGCTAGTCATTATTATAAAAAATCTCTATAATCTATTAAGGTTGGGTTACATACTTCGTACGAGACATGAGCTTTCCTAGGACTCTCCTGGGGGTTATTCACGATTATCTTCTTTGACAACATGAAAGATAAGTTCAGTGTGAATTTAAACTAAGTTTAATCCGTCACTTAACTCATTGTATTTATTGGTTTTTAACTTACTTTAAGTGCTAAATCGACGAGGTTGGCCGTCATGAGGGATTTCTGTCGCTGTCTCCGAGAATATCTCTGGTATGATTGTTCAACGGCTCTATCCTGGTAAACATAAATCCGACGGGAAGTGATATAGTCATAAGTTTATATCCGACTGTAGCTTAAATTACTGATCTACAAGAGTGTTTAGGCCTGGTTTTTCAGTAGAGCCAATGTTTGATCAGTTCCATAATTTTTTTTGTATCATCCCAAAATCGTAACCCAAAGTGTACTGTAATATTCTGAATTAAATCAGAGTGATAGTACAACTTACCTTAAAACTATTTGTGATGGCTGGACAGTATATCCCCTTATAGTAGCGTGGCTCAGACATTGCACCTGCCTATAAAAAAAAAACATATTTAAGAGGATACAGAACATCCACCCTGCCACAGAATTTGGCCTTCTCCGTATCATCATGCCATGTTGCTAAAAAGCACACAGATTGAGTATTTATTTAGATTTGTATTCGTTGGTGTACAACAGCGGGCCGAGCACGGTCGTGCCAAGACGTTTGTGACAAGACATGATAAATGATGTCATGTCAAATTGTACTAGCATTTTATGACAAAACAGTTTTATCGCTCAAACTGAATAAAATGTGTGACGCAAGTCATGTCACAGTAGGCCGTGCTCGCCCAGCTGTAAGCAATAGCTTTCCTTTAGGCTGTGTGCTTGACTCTAGAGTCTTGTATTCCCGATATATGGAGCCTAAAGTTTCCTAGGGGTGCCTCCTCCCTTACGATGAAGTGTAGGGGTGGCAGTCCAAGCATTGCTTGTAGGGCGGCAGTGGGTGTAGTTCTCATTCTGCTAGTGATTGCTACACAAGCGAACCGCTGCAGTTTTTTTAGATCTTTTTTGGCCGTGCTCAGGTCCGTCCTGGGCCACCAGACCAGTGAGCCAAATGTAATAATTGGTCGGATGACTATGGTGCATAGCCATTAGGTGACCTTGGAGCTAATCCCCCAGTTTCTTCCAAGCAGTCGCTTGCTTGCTTGCATATGCTGGCTTTTTAGTAATATAGTTGGTAGGTATGTTTTGCCCAATTCAGCATTTGTCCAAAAAGATGCCCAGGTATTTGGTTTCAGTTGATAGGCTAGTTCGTGAGTAATAACAATCGTGGTAATTGTAGTGTCGGCAACTTCCTCTTTTTTTGTGAAGAGGATCAGTTCGGTGTTTGTTGGTTTCACGGATAGTGGTCTGTTGGGAGAAGCATAAAAAAGTTTAGGGGTTCGCTATTCAGTTTTGGTCTATACCGCCTGCTCAGGTCTATCACATTTGGGACAATTCAACAATTCAACTGACCAGGACCGAACTCTTGGCGCGCTATACTGGTGTTTATTGCACCAGTCCTCCACTATTTTCAAAGCTTGGCGCATTAGGCTGCTTAGCGTGTTTTCGTGAGTGCCATTTATTCTATGGTATGTCATCAGCGTAGCCTACGGTAAAATAACCTTTGTCATTGAGTGTTTTGAGGAGGCTGTCTACAACCAGGTTCCATAGAAACGGCGAGAGGACGCCCGCTTGCGGGCATCCTTTCGCCACGATGGCCCTTGTAGTGTCATTAACTGTGACTGTACAGCTCTCAGTTTGAGTATTAGTGATCCATCCACTCAGGGTCGAGTCTACGTTGTGTCTGTCTAGAGCCATGTTAATACTGTTGAACATGGTTTTGTCAAAGGCGCCCTCGATATTAATGAAGGTGGCCAGTAAAGAGCATTTGTGATCCACTGCGCATTCAATCTTGGAGACCACGCTGTGCAGCGCGTATTCTGTTGATTTGCCTGTGGAGTTCCCAGCTGTTGTCTATGAAGTGCTTTCACCCGAAGAGGTCCGTCTCGGATGTGTCTATCACAGAGTCTCTCCAGGGTTTTCAGTACAAAATATGTGAGGCTAATAGGCCTATAAACCTTGGGTTGTGTGTAGTCGGTTTTGCCTGGTTTAGGTATGAAATTTACTTTCACTTCGCGCCATGCTATCGGTATGTGTCTGAGTGCTAAGCAGGCTCGATAGACCTCCACCAACTACGGTGTTAGATAGTCTACCCCCCACTGTAGCAGGGCTGGGAAGATGCCATCCAGCAAGGCTGAAAAGTGTTGATGGCCCACTTTAAACGGTCTTCTGTTGCTATACTGTGGGCTCTTGACCAGTCTTGATCAGTTAGGGTCCATTCTTGTACAACCTCCCACGTCCTATCTACTAGGAGTTTCCAGTCTGGGAAGTGAGTCTAAAGAAGGACCTTACTGGTTTCATGGTCGGTTATCGTGTACGAGTTGTCGGGCGTTTTTAGCGCGCCAAGAGTTCGGTCCTGGTCAGTTGAATTGTTGAATTGTCCCAAATGTGATAGACCTGAGCAGGCGGTATAGACCAAAACTGAATAGCGAACCCCTAAACTTTTTTATGCTTCTCCCAACAGACCAATTTAAAATTAACGAAATAATTGCTAAGATACTCATCTAAGAATTCCTCGAGATGGGACGGTATCTCCACGTTTTTTACTCAGAGAGCGGTGGATTACCTTATTGCACCACTAGCATACATATGTAGTGCCTTCTTTTCAAAAGGAGTCTTTCCAGATTCGCTTAAATAGTCTGTCACTTTTCATATAATATAAAGCAGGAGACAACATTTTGGTGTTGAAATAAAGACCAAACTCCTTCCTACTGTTTCAAAAAATCTACAAAAACGAATAAATAAGAGGCTAAAACACTACCTAGAAACTCATAAACTTCTCTCAGGTAATCAGTTTGGGTTCACAGAAAAAAATACCAACCTCCGACACTCTTCACAAGCTAACTTCGTATGTAGTCGAAGACATGGATAAAAAGACAAGTCTCTAGGTATATTCCTAGACCTAGCAAAGGCCTCGTTTCCTAGACCTAGCAAGGCCAAGTTTGCTTTTACAAAATGGTCAATTTTGTAAAAGCAAACTGCAGAAGTCATTAAGATATTAAAAACAGCGTAGGACCCATTACACTGCCTTGAGACACTCCAAAGGCAACATCTTCCTCATAGCTTACACTGATATACATTTTTATAACTTGTTTTCGGGTTGACAAGTAATCTTGGAAAAGTTGGAGAGGTATTCCTCGAATTCCTAAGGTCTAGAGTTTGTTCAGGAGGATGGGTACAAAGCCGTGTATCGGAGGCCTTTGCTAGGTCTAGGAATATACAGATGACACAGCATTATTTCTCAGCTCCAAAACGTGGACAGATGTAACCGAAGCAGCAAATGAAGGTTTTGCTTTAGTAACCTCATGGCTGGACAATCATTTGTTGACACTTATCTTGATTAAACCTTCTCCTAACTCAATAATTATACAAACTCGCAATTTCAACAATACAAAGGTATCTATCATTGTAACCCAATTTTTGGCTTAAACAAGATTTTTGGCTATCTTGTGTTTATTTTTAAGTTACTCTCTATGGTTGTCTCATATTCATGAATAAAGAAAGATTATTAGAGACCACTGTAGGTATTTAAAATAATATTTGTTGTACCTACTTTCGTGATAATCTGGCTTATGTTGGTGGAATTTCTGTTGAATAAATAGACATAGAAAAAAAAAATATATTTAACTGTGAACAATACCTTGATCTCCTGCGTTTCCAGCTGCAGATAAACTCAGAGCACCCTACTCACGCAATGCGAGTAGAATGTTTAGATTGACCACACGCGTCTGACTTACGTACAACACATAGAACATTTTAATAGTTACCTAGTTGAAGTTAGTGATTAGCTCAAAACTAACCGCCGGCGTCGGCAATCTCTAACAGCGTTATCAATTTTATGAAGTTATTTTCCTAGTCAAATAGGTACCTCATAAAATTAACTGCCTTTGGCTTAGTTGTCGCGAGCGCGATTGCTTAGCGTATGGTTCTTTTCCTGGTTTCGATTCTAAGGTAGGGCACAGTGTTATTCGGTTTTTCCATTACGAATTTTTCAGTTTCTCTCGAAAAGCACATGGCACCGTTGGTCCCACTCCTGATCTCTCCGCAGTGGTGCCGGATTGCCGTCCCGACGGGCTACGAAAGTGAGGGATTTTTTCACACATGCACTATAACAGGGAATACCAATTAGTTTCATTGGGGATCCACTTTTAAAATAATATGACTGTCGCGGAATATCAACTAAGTATTTTTTAAAATTAACCTGAATATTTTTTTACTATCAAATATTATATAATTTTGGTGGTATGAGGAACAAGGTGTAAAGTTCACTTATCCACCATAGAAAAGGGAGGATCCTCCGACCAGACGGGTGTTGTGTCTGGTGGGCAACTGCCCAACGGTTGATGTCGGGACGTTGTATATATGCTAGTTGCGTGGTAAACTCTGCTTGCGCGATGCAGGATTTGCGTGACGTCAGTGTGACGCGTAGCTCGCATGTGGCGATGTTGATGCCGCTACATCACTCCCCTCCGGAGACCGGAAGTCGATAGTGGGCTGAGTCGTGTATCTTGCGATGCTTGCCAGTACCAGTAGACGGTTCCATTGAGTCGGAACCGGGTGCCGCATAGTTCTCGGTGAGTTGGAACTGTCTGCGGTGATTCCCCAGTGAGTCGGGGTGGCGCTGCCTTATGCTCCAGTGCGTCGGATGTAGTACAGCGCCGGGTTGTGGCTGACTGCTGGCGTCGACCAGGAGAGGCATGTTCTCTGCTTGTGGACCGGCCGAAAGTGCAGTGTGCTGTTCCGAGGTTGCTGATGAGGCTGTGGGTGATGACCAGGAATGCGCGTCCGCTGCATGCTGGTGGTCAGGATACCCGTTGAAGCCGTGGGTGCTGGCTGGCTGTGTGACTCGCCGCTCGAAAGCTTGAGGAAGTGATGATGATGATGATGATGACGTCACGCTGAAGTAGTTGCACGAAGGCTGCGCTGACGTTCATACTCGGGGTCACCAGTTTGGTGGTATGAGGAACAGGGTGTAAAGTTCACTCATCCACCATAGAAAAGGGAGGATCCTCCGACCAGACGGGTGTTGTGTCTGGTGGGCAACAAAACACACACTCACACCATACCTACATCACAAATAACACACACACCACACCTACATCACAAAACACACATACACACACCATACCTACATCACAAAACACACACACACACAAACACCTACATCACAAAACACACACACCAACACCTACATCACAAAGCATACTCACATACTAAAACTTCAAACACTCAGTTTAAGTTAACATTATTGTTTGCTCCTTATAGTCCTAAGCAGTCTCTATTAAATAAAAATATTCCTTCTGTGATAACCTTACATGGTAACCTGTACTAAGGTTCGCCAGCCCAGGTTCCCACAGAAGGAATATATTTTTAAAGGAACAATAACAGGTACAATTATCAGAATTGAATCTGGCGTCCTACCTAGGACCAGTACCGTTAATCCGTGCTATTAATCAAGGGGCCCCGGAAGGCCGATTCAACGCTTGCACTCAATAGCACTTTTTTTTTTTTTGGGTGATAAAAACCTGCAGCATTTTATTTAATACGTACATACCTACCTAAGTTCTACTTCTTAAAACAGTTAATAACACGTACCTATTTGATTTGTACCGATTACCCATGATACATATACTTAACATAAAATCATAACAGAAAACTGTTTTATTTTTGTCGGTCTCTTCTTTTTTTAATTTTCAAAGGGGCCCCAAATTGTTGTGTGACCAAGGTCCCCAGCCTGGCCTAAGACGGCCTTGGCTAGGACGCCAGATTCAATTCTGTTAATTGTTACTCTCTTCTCTTTAAGATTTATCCGTATATTGTAAAATATAGTTATTGTAACAGACTGTACTATTGAAATAAATAAAATATTATTATTTTAAAAATGTTTTGGATATAATATTATCTCGGGACCCTGGGATCCTGGACCTTTGAAAGGCATACCAGAGGCCGAAGCCAAGTCGCAGAAGCCCCTTAGACAATTTTAAATGATGAAGAGACACCAACCGACGATTATCCCTATTTACCTACGGTTTAATAAAAAAAAAACGGTTTATATAAAAACCGATTTATAAAAAAAACGGTTTATTACCTGTCTGGTTTCAAAATTGGAAACCGGTTTTCAACAAAGTTTAAATAAATGAAAGTATTTGTGTGGATCAAGGTTGCTTGATTTGGGGTTACCGGGTAATAATTCCGAAATCATTACGAATGTCAATTTTGAAAGAAATTTTGACGGACAATGGACCGCCATTTTCCTCGGCGGAATTTAAAAAATATTTAGACATGAACGGTATTCGCCATACTCTAGTGGCACCATATCACCCATCGAGCAATGGGGCGGCTGAAAATGCTGTGAAACTCGTCAAGGGGGCATTAAAAAAGGCCCAAGTCAATAATGAAAATGTTAACACTGCACTCAGTAAGTTTCTTTTCTCGTATAGAAACACTGAGCATAGTACCACTGGTCGTGAGCCCGCAATGCTTATGTTCGGACGGCGTTTGCGTGGTCGACTGGACCTGCTGCGGCCCGACACCCGAGACTTGGTGCGACAGCGGCAGGAAGTTAGTGAGCGGCGACGGGACACCACCCTGCGGGTGGCCGAGCCCCAAGATCCCGTACTACTACGGGACTATTCTAAAAACAGGGGAAAGTGGACTGAAGGGACGGTGGTCGTCGAGAAAGTCCAGTTTCTTATACGGTCAAATCGCAAGATGGTCATGTACACAAGAGACACATTGATCAAATCTTAACAACTAAACCACGTCAAGATTTTCATTGTCAAAGGTGCAAGAGGAAGAGTATGACAAAGCTGATGCAGAGCCAATGGCGGCGCCTGGCTCTGATCAGGACGATCAAGTCGCAGAGGAATGGCAACTGGCAGAAGAGTCGCTTCCCTCGAAAACTATGACAGAAAGACGTGAAGATCCACTGACAACACCTAGGAATCGTGCCTATAGGCAGGCTGCTTTACGTTGCATTGAAAAATTAAAAAAGTTGGAAAGATATTATATTGTGTATATTCATACATCACACTCATTATTGCACTGTTACTAACGTAGGAGTAAAACATATGTTGCTACTATCGAAATAATATAGATAGATGTTATCTACTTTACTATAATAGCATATTATCGTGCTTATAATTATGTTTAAATTAGTTACTGTTTGAATAACTATGATTAGTGGATTTAACTGTGTTTCCTTTACACATGGTTGAATTGTCATTTTTGTATATTTGTTAAATATTAAATGTAGGCCTGCCTTTCGTTTGTTTGTTTATGTTAGACTATTTAAAATATAGGGAGGAAGTGTTATGTCGGTACTTCGATAACTAATGTATGTGGGTTGATCTAAGTTTCAATAAAACAGTCGTTACCAGATCTCTGCCTTTTATTGTCGTGTACATAACAGTAAGTACTTATTATAATAGGTTTTTTAGGTACTGTCTACAGTCCCCTGTAAACTTTCATGTCCTAATTCATAAAATTTATGAAAGTCTCATTCAAACTTCAACCCCTCAATTTTAGGGGATGGGGGCGAAAGTTATAAGTTTATCTGGGGGCACGGTAGTATTTTTTTGTATACTGAACTTTGTTTACATACCAAATTTCGGATTTCTAGCACTTCAGGAAGTACCCTAACATTTTGGTCGGTAGAGTTAGGCCGTGTAGATTCAGAAGCTTGGCTCTACATGAGATCTGATATCTTTTTCACAGGGCAAACCTTATGTAGTCGTCTTGGCAACATTTTACATGGAATGTTTTTGGTGGGATTTCAGTTCTTTTTGTAAGTTGCTAGGCAGTCTTTTTAGTGTTTATATTTTTCTACTTTTTTGGGGGAGTATTTCTTGCACATCAGCAGTGCCGGTTTTCTTAGCCCATTCTCTGTCTTTGCCTTTTTTCTTTGATGGTTTACTTATTACCATAAGCGACAAATCAGGGCGATATTTCGGTCTTAAGCGATTATATTCAATTATAGCTGACTGTTGTGCTTAAATACTAGCAAAATCTATATATTTCGGCTTTCTAGCACTTCAGGAAGTATCCTAATATTTTGAAGTCTCATACAAACTTCCACCCCCCCGTTTTAGGTTGGCGAAAGTTATAAGTTTTTTGTTGGGTGTATACTAAACTTAGATTACATACCAAACTTCAGCTTTCTAGCACTTCAGGAAGTAGCCAAACATTTTGATGATCATCAGTGTGTCAGTGACGAAATCGGTGTATTTTAGATATCAATAAAATCTAAAGTATTAGAGCTATCCAATTGAGTATAAGAGTATTGAGAATAAGTCTATTATTGACATCATATCCTGAGAATATGAACTATCTGGTACATCGGAAACCAACTCTATGAGGGTTCAAACGACGAAACACTTCGAGAAAAGGTAGGTAGGCCCTTGCACTTCGCTTGGCTCGTCTTGGCGGGGGCACTACCGTGACCCTAGATAACATAAGCTAGATTTAGGTATTAATGTATTAGTATGCTTTTTCTCATAGTTGTTAATAGATTATTTTATATCACTTTTACTTAAAAAAAATATGTCCCAATGTAATTGAAATCTAAAGTGATGGCCTCCTAGATCGGGCGGGTCGCTACCTAACATTCTAATTCCGAACCATCATTACTTGCACCTGTAATTGAAAATATTTTAGCTTTAGTTTATTATAGGCACTATAATTGTATTGGATATTAATTATTCTACTAATATTGGCTAAATGTACACCATATGTAAACATTTTTACTAAAATATTATAAAGATATAGCGTAATGATAATCAATACAAGGTTAAATCGTGAATTATGTTTTATGAGGTATTACTTTTCAACTTGTCAGACAATAATGGTGATAGGTCGGTTAATATGCTTGATATAAATATAATTTATAGCACTCAGGATTTCTCAGGAATAATGTAGATTTCTATCAGCGAAAAAATGTTTTGAATTGGACCATTTTTTTCCGGAGATTAGCCCCTACATACAAACTAACAAACAAACTTACAAACAAATGTTACCTCTTTATAATATTAAGTATAGATATAGGTATAGATTTCATTCATCATTATCATCATCATTCCAGCCGAATGACGTCCACTGCTGGACATAGGCCTCCCACAAAAAGAGGGGATTTCCCATAATCACCACGGTTGGCAGGCGGGTTGGCGATCGCAGTATGGTGTTAAAATGCATATAGAGAACGCTGCTGCCCATTCTCTAGTAAGTCCCTTAGTCGCCTTTTACGACACGCACGGGAAGAAATGGGATGGTGCTATTCTTTACGTCAGGCACCAAACGGAACATAGATAGATTTAATTAGGGAAAATAAAAGAAAAACAAACAATATAATAATTTCAGATTTTTATCTATGCAAACTTCGGAGATAAGGGCCGGAACGGTATTTTTTTTTTTACATTTTTCATCAAAACTCGGATACTATGCTGCCTAAAAAAAAACATGTTTGAGAGTGTGCAAACAGCGTTCTTTCATATGATACCCCACATGCCCTAGTAGCCTCATTTCAAATTTTTAAGAGCCCCTTTCAGTCCCTTTTGCAAAAAAGTATTTTTTTTTTCTTCTTGTTTGCAAAATAGTTGGGCTAACGTCATCTAAAACTATTCTAAATTTCAAGTTGATAGTATTAGTAGTTCTCGAGATATCCAGGTGTGACAGACAGACAGACAAACTTAGTCTCACCATAAGGGTTCCTTTTTACCATTTTGGTACGGAACCCTAAAAAACGGACATGTTGCGCTGACCACAAATAAATTGGGATAAGGGAGAATGATGATGAGTTTATTATACATTAAGTATCAAATACTAGGAAAATAAAGCTAGAAAAAGATAACGCTGTCTGGTATTCCTGACTCGCGAAGGTTAGTTTTGAATCAATCACTAACTTCAAATAAGTAACTATTCAAATGTTCTCACTTTGTTCAACGGACGAGCACGGTCGGGCTACACGTTACCGGTGCTCGCATTACGTGAGCAGAGCGCGTCTATCTGCAGCTGGAAGCCCAGGAGATAAAGGTATTGTACCTTACATATATATTAATTTATTGTATAGCAAATTACGATAAAAACATAACAAAAGGATAATTTAATACGAAATTACAACGGTTATTTTATCGTATACCGCAATATCTAAATATAATAGCTTCACTTGATTCTTGACTCTGTGTATTTCTTTGTAGGTATGGTTTTTCCTGCAGTGGATTGATTTTCTTTCTTGTTCAATGAGGCAATATACAACCTGTTTTTTTATATCCCATAACTCTAGGGTTATATTCTGTAGGTAAAAATAATACTAAAACTCCTAGAATAGGTGGTCCAAAAATGCATCGTTTCGGAGATATCATCAATCATAATTAAATTAGGTCAAAAATTGTCACCAGTATGATGAATCTTTACTTTTGCGAGGTTGCCAAACTTCGCAGTAGTGTAGTAAAATAAATAGTAAAATAAAATATGTAGGTATGTTGGTATCGGAGCTTCCCGGCGGCAGCTAGTGAAGGGACGAAAGAAAATGCGACGTTGTCATATTTCACGTAAGGGTGTTTTACATTAATAATCGTGACTTTGCCGAATTATTTTGTATGAAAAATGAAAAAAAAAATAACGAAGGATTGGAACATAACTCTTAAGCCAGTTGATTCTTTGATATGGCCTCAATCATACCCTAGAGTTATGGGATATCAAAAAAAACACGTTGTATAAGCGGCGCGTATTATAAATTTGTTGTATATTTATCATTGAACTGGGGGCCTAAAATGGACGCATTGGCAGAATCATAATATGATCTGCTTACAATTCATACATCCTGCAATTCATCTGTTTGACAGCTGCTATTTGACATTGGACTTCAATAAAGCAATTCATAATTTGTGGACCATTTTACGAAACTCCATACAAAACTGTCTAACAGATGAATTGCAGGGTATGAATTGTACGCAGATACGATACGATTCCGCCAAAGCGTCCATTTTAAGCCCCCTGTTCCTTGGAGGTTTTTAGTTTCAATACGCCACTGGCAACGCAGTGTTATTCTTCTCTTCTCGTGGCTGCAGGTATAGTATAGTTAAAAAAAAAATTGTTAGGCGCAGCTGGAGCCCGCGCCGTAGTTTCGTGAAAACATATGGTGAAATAATAACAAATTTAACATTTACAAGGAATTACAAAAAATAATGTCCATTGCATTCCTAATGCTGCAAGCTGTCATCGATTGTGATATTTTTCAGTTCTGAGCACAGCCGATATGAGACGACATCTTAAAATTGCACCAGATTTTGTTACGGTTTCTGATACTGCAGTTGCTTTTGTATTTGTTGGACTTTACTAAGTGGTATAGGTTATTAGCGATGCGAATGCGATCAGGGAGACGTATAGTTCGCGTATACATCCGCTATACATTATTATTAAGTATTATTATTAATAATACTACTAACCTATCCGGTTAGTAGTATTATTATTTAATATTATTATTATTTAATACAGGTGCACCAGATTTTGTTACGGTTTCTGATACTGCCGTTGCTATTGTATTTGTTCAGCACTAGATTTTTTAGGCTTATTGCATTCCTTATGATGCAAGCTTTCTTCGATTGGGATTTTTATCAAATCTTGGGATCGACACCAAAATCAACGTTCTACCTGAACACGGTTTTCACTATACGAATTGGAATTTTGACACATAGTGAATTAAAAATAGACGGTCGCGCGCGTCCGCCAGTCCTCGCGATGTGACGTAATAGGCAAATTATATCCTGCTCAGAAATAATATAAATATGATATACATTTTGCGTGCTAAACCTAAAATACTCTATCATTTAAAGTCTTGTAGTTATTAGGGATTGAAATCTACATGTTTAAATATTGAACTTACTACCAGTACTCCGAGCTAAAAGACGTTCAAGTCAAAATAGGTAATTTCCAAAAGATATTAATATGTATGGGACTTACTAGAGAATGGGCAGCAGCGTTCCCTATGCATTTTAACATCATACTGCGATCGCCAAGCCGCCTGCCAAGATTATGGCGACCCCCACCCCCCTTGTGGGATGCCTTTGTTCAGCAGTGGACGTCTTTCCGGCATGATGATAATGATGATTAATATGTCTAGAAATAATTTGTGTTAATCTTCTTTTTAACCACATAATAGGTACAAATAAATCTTAACTTCTTAACAATAAGAATTATTTGGTTGATCACATAATAATGTTATGGTTTTCCTCATGTAGTAAACTCCAATCATGTTCTAAATATGGAAATGTACTGCGTTATGTTACAGAATAATACAACTTCATTTGTTTTTCCTTAGCATACCAATTTATAACAAGTAATGTATTCAATAAAGGGATGAGCATAGATGTAGCTACTTTTATTCTTATAAGTAATACATCATTGTGTGCTGGCTCGCAGGTTTGCACGATGCTCACTTCCTGTTAAAATCACGCTCTTTCGAGTTTACTGTACTGTTTTTTACACGTGCAGCCTGTGGGCTAGATACGAGTATACGCAAAGATCGTACAGCGCTCTCCGCGTTCAATATAACGATGCGTTTAGGATACTGGTGGGGTTGCCCCGTTTCTGTAGTGCGTCAGGGATGTTTGCAGATGCGCATGTAGATTGCTTTTATGCAACAATGCGTAAAAGGTGCGCTTCCCTGGTCCGCAGGGTGCGGGGCAGCTCCAACAGTGTCTTAAGCATGGTTGCAAGTCGCCTGGACTGTGTTTACGTTGGTCACTGTTGTGCCGTCTCTCATGGAATGTCGCAACGGTGACCAATCATTATTTCTTGTATTGTTTTTGTTTAGTGTCTCTGCTTACTGATATAGTCGTAAGTTTTACAAACAAATCTTGTTGACTCTTGGTTACTCGAATAAAGAAATTCTATTCTATTCTATTGTTAACTGTGTTTTATTTTTACTCAAATTAGTATTGGTTGGCGATATGTCTGAACCCCGCTACTACAAGGGAATATACTGCCCAGCCATCACAAATAGTTTCAAGGTAAGTTGTATTTTCACCCAGATTTCATTCAGACAGACCCTCCGCCCTGGGGAGGGCGGAGGGGTCTGACAGACTCTTACTGACTAAAAACCACCCCAGTGTTCCCCTCCCACACTTGCACCGGGGATCTTGGGATCTATTATTACTTCCGCAATCCCCGGCTGCTGCCGGCACGCCTCTGCGGGCCACCTCAAGTTTGGGGGGGGTGAGGTGTTTGACCCCCCCGCGACGTCTAAAATGGGCACGCGTGGAACACTACGCGCCGCCACTTCGGGTCCAGTGTGATAGGGGGCGGCGGACGTCCCCAAGTCCGCCGTCCCTGGACCCATTTAGGGGGGCTGGAAGAGGGCATTTTCTGCCCTCCGCCGACGCCCAGTGCGCCTGCTGCGGGCCGGGTGAGCGGACGAGATCTCCCGCTACCTTTCCGCAGCCTCTTTCTGCGACATGACTGTTTCGCAGAAGGATACCGCCGCGTCCTAGGACTCCTCGCTGCCGACCATCGACTCGACCACGGCCGGCAGCGATAGGTCACTGCCTACTCCTGAGATAAGGGCACGGCGTGGTTCCTCCCAAGCGGCACACTCTGCCAGCGTATGCCGAGCCGTGTCCTCCCGGCAGTCGACGCAGTGGTGTCACCACTGCGTCGACTGCCGGGCGTCCGGAACCTAGAGAACCTGGGCCAACCTGGCGGCGAAGCTAAAAGATGCCTCTCCCATAGATAAATATCACCCGTCTCTCCACTATTCCAATGCTTGCTCAAGGATGCATATCCGGTAGGCTCTAATAATCCTTCCATGTCCCAAGGGCACGTCTTCCCTACCATTATCGCGCCCCCCGGTCTACTCTCTGATATACAATGGTCTCTGTAGTCCCATGAAACATGAGGCTTCAGGGGCTAGGGTGAATCTTTGGGTTCATTCGAGCAATCGAGTCTGGTACAACCACGCTGGGATCGGTGCATTTGATTCATTCATTCATTCATTAGGGTTACTGAGTATCGTATGGACGGTTCAAAACGAAACTGATCAAACATTTTTCCCCCGAACCTGAAGCAGGCATAATCACTCCAGTAGATCAGTTTAAAACAGTAGGAAATAAACATAAGAGTATATAACTTCCCATCGGATATCTGTTCACCAGGATGGAGCCGTTGAAGAATCATACCAGAGATATTCTCGGAGACAGCGAGAGAAGTCCCTCATGACGGTCAACTTCGTCGATTTAGCAGTTAAAGTGAGTAAAACAGCAGTTGAATTAATGCGCAATGATTTATCCTTTTCAAAGTCAGTAGTTAGAGTTGAGAAAGAGTTGCGAACATTATCGCCCGCAGTATAAATAACAAATAATAATAAATAATCTATAATTCCAGTTTTACAGTTTAAATTTAGCACTTGGTATAACATGATCAATTTTGTCACATAAATTGTAGGTTAATACAGAGTTAATATTATTGTTATAGTTATAGTTGTTATTATTATTGTAGGTTAATACAGGTGAGCGATGGGTAGCTCGCCGTCCGATAAGGACCAGGCCCGGGACGACGGCGCGTTGTATTCCACGCGCGCCTTTTTTTTTTTTTTTTTTTGGGGTGGGAAATTATCAAATAACTTCTCCCGCTCTGGGCTGAGCGGGAGGGCGTGTCAGACTTTTACTGACTAAAACCCACCCGTGTTCCTTCCGTTGCCTGTGTGCCAGGGCCACGATATCCCTTTCGGACAAACTCGCAACCCTGGCAGGCATTGGCCCTAACGGACCCCGTCAGTTGGTGCTGACATCTCTTTGAGGCGCGCGTGAAACACAACGCGCCGTCGACCCGGGCCTGGTCCTTATCGGACGGCGAGCTACCCATCGCTCACCGTCCGCAGGCCCGCGCCTACGGTGGCCGGAAATCAGCTTGCGACTCCCGACGCCCGGGGCGTCTCCTGCGGCGGCTAAGAGCGTGGGGCGCGAACCCTGCCTCACCCTCACGCGTTCCGCCTCCTCCTTCGCGAGCATTACTGCCTCGCAGAAGGAGGTGACGGCCTCCCATGCACTCTCGCTCCGAACCATGGCCTGAACCAGGGCTGGACGCGAGAGATTGCCGCCGCCGATCGCCTCCGTGAGGACACGGCGGTGCTCCACCCAAGCCGGGCAGACCTCCACCATATGCTCCACCGTGTCCTCCGGGCGATCCACACAGTGGTGACACCCGGGCGTTTCCTTCCGCTTTATCCTGAACAGGAACCTCCCGAAACAACCGTGTCCGGTGAGGACCTGCGTCAGGCGGAAGGTGAGGACGCCGTGGCGCCTCTCCAGCCACTCCTCAAAGAGGGGACTTATCGCCACAATTGTGGCGTGCCCAGCGCTGGGTTGCGACAATCGCACTCTCCATGCCGCCATGAGATCCCGCCGGAGCTCCGTCCGCTGTGCCACGATTTCTCGCGGCAGCGGAGTTTCACCCCGGCGTTTCACCTCCTCGCACCACTCCCAAATGTGCGCGAGGACTTTTGCCTCCAGATCCCACGGCGGCAGTCCGGCAAGGAGGCTCGCCGCCTCACGGGAGACCGTGCGGTAGCCCCGTACCAGCCTGATGGCCATGACCCTTTGGGACGCGTTCAACCGCTGGGCTGGTCGCAGCCTCAGAGAACGCGCCCACACCGGTGCCCCGTAAAGGGCCTAGTAGGCCTGGACACCCGGGCCTCTTCCGCATTTAGGGACGCCCTAAGCCTTTTCGCTAGGGCGTCAGTGGGCCACTGGCTGCACCGGGGATCGTCGAGCATACGGGCCCCCGTCGCCGTGACCTTCATCCGGAAGCCATCGGTGACGCCGATCTCCTCCAGATTTACTGCCGCCCACGCCTTGGCGAGCACATCGTGGTAGGACACGCCCTTCTTTTCCGCTTCCGGCTGTAGCGTGATCACTACAGCTGCGGACTTCGGGGCGCGGAGCCTAGCCGCGACGCTACGCTTCTTGCGCCGCTGCCGCCTCTCCTTCCTTTTGGCCGCCCTTGCTGCCTTACCGGCCTTCTTGTTCTCCCCGACTACCTGCCATTCGGCGTCGGCCGGGGAGGAATTAGGTGGCGGGGGTGGAGGCGACCGTTTTGCCGTGTTGGCTGGGGCCCTCGCCTTCTGCACACCCGCCTGTGCAGCCACCCCGCCCTTCTGTGGCTTGGGTGGAGCCGATTTCACCGGCGCGGGTTTGGCCGCGGCCTTCGCCGCGGGCTTGGCCGTAGGCTGGGCCGCGGCAGCCACGGTGGCGGCAAAGGTGGCTGGCTTGCTCGCGGCTAGCGGGGGACGCAGGACAATGCCCTCCAGAACCGAAAACCGATTATGGAAGGCAGCCAGCTCTTGCCGCACCAGGGTCAGAACTCGGTCTTCCGCAGGCACAGGCAGACCCTGCCCTTGCTGCAACCCCCCATGTGGCACCTCCCGAGAGCCAGCTCCTCGGAGCCGGGCCAGGTCCGCTCGGAGCTCCTCGTTCTCCTTTCGGAGAAGCTCCATAGCGGCCGTCAAGCGGCTGACCTCCGCCCGCATCTCGGACATTTCGTCCAACGGAGGCCCGATCTGAAGGGCTCTCGCTGCCGCCATAATGGAGGCCGTGGCAGCGGGTATGACCTTGTCTTTAGAGGCTTGTATCCTCTTCAAGGCCACACCCTTGATCGCGGCTACCACGACCTCCTCAAAGCTGCTGGCGACTCGCTCCACCTCGGAGCCGCATGCGGCATCCAGCTCACCACCTGAGGTATCAGAGAGCCCCTCCATTGGGAGCCTCTCGGCTCGCTGGGCCGGCTCGGTTGGGCTAGCTTGGCTGGGCTCGCTTGCCTCCTGGGTGGTGAGCCCTCTGCCCACACCCCCTCCTTGGACCCCTCCCCGACGGCCAATCTTCCTCCGGGCCGTGCTCAAACCTCCGTCAGAGGACGACCCCTGGCCATCCCCTGGTTTGGAGCGCTTCTTCAAGAACTTTTTTATGTTCTTCGTTGCAGCTCCCACCTCCACGGGCTCCGGGCTCTTAAAAGAGCCTTTCGCACCAGATGCGGCGTCGGACTCCGACCCCGCATAACTCCCTTCCTCTGCGCTTGTAGCGCCATTTTTGGGTTTTTTTTGGTTTCGTTTTTCCATATTGTTCCCACGAGTGTGGGGGATATAAAACGTCATTCCTAGGTTTACCCCCCCTGTGCCTAGGTAAGTCAACATTTGTTTCCCAACCAGGGGTTCGACTGGTCCCTGGCTGGGGGTGCGCTAACGACTGATGCGCCACCTGCAACTACAAAGTTACAGATGGCACTACTCCTCAGCCATTCATACCCTCGCCACGCACCAAAACTTGGTATTAGAGGATTTTTTATAGAGGTTATCGTCCTCGCGATCCGGGCGACTAAGCCAAGATCCTCGTCCCGTTCCAAGTCACAAAACATGACCGTGATCTCTTTCCGGATTACGATATCGACGGGTGCAGTCAGGAGAATCAGTTCTCCCGCTGCCAGCTCGTTGGCATGGTGCACAACGAGCGCCACCCCTGCTTCTCCACAACGTGGAGAAACGTCCTCCTACGGCCCATGCTGGGCCCTTCCTCCACGGACCTTCAGGTCCTAACCTGCGCCCACTCGACCTTCCCTCTGTAAGCAGAGGGGGGAGTAGGCCACCATCCACCCAGGAGGAGCATTACGCTCTCCCCCTCACAGAAATTCGCCATAAACAATACCCTCTCCGAAAAACTCCACTACCTTTTTCGAAGAGAGTATTGTCCATGCCCAGGGTGCACCGGCCCGACGACTGCTCTTCCCCTCGAACGTATCCATAAGGGACCAGCAGGCATCAGGCATACGGGGAGGTTTTCTGCACGCACCCCATTCCACGCGCGCCTCAAAGAGTTGTCAGCACGAACTGACGGGATCCGTTAGGGCCAATGCCTGCCAGGGTTGCGAGTTTGCCCGAAAGGGATATCGTAGCCCTGGCACACAGGCAAATGAAGGAATACGGGTGGGTTTTAGTCAGTAAAAGTCTGACACGCCCTCCCGCTCCGCCCAGAGCGGGAGAAGTTATTTGATAATTTCGAGCTGTGCTGGGGCGGCTGCTGCAGGTGCAGAAAACCTCAAACGGCGAAAATATTCCAATCTTATTGGGAGTTATATGTTCGAGCCGTTTCGGGTGGAACCCCATGCCATGGGTTCATGGGCTCCGAGTGCCCGCTTGGTTTTCAAGAAATCGCCAAGCGGTTGCTATTTTTCGGGCAAAGAATCAGCATCGCCATACAACGTGGCAATGCTGCCAGTCTTTTGGGCACTTTTCCTGTTGACAGCGATGCGGACGAATTTTTTGATGCCCTATGATTCTGTCCCCCTCCTATTCTTTATATACATGTACATATATTATTATTTTAAGTCTGTTAGCGTATACATTAAATATTATTATTTTAAGTAGGTTAGTTTTTAGATGATGTATTTTAGATATGTTGCCTAAATAAACGTTTAAGAGAAAACCATTTGTAATTATAGTGTGTTTTGTGTTTTTATGTTTATTTGTGTGTTGTGTTGTGTAGTGATATGTAGTGTTGTGTTGTGTAGTGTAGTGTTATGTTATGTAGTGTTGTTTTGTATTGGAAGGAGGGCTTATTCCAGGATGTGTCGGACGGGGCACTATTTGGGTGAAAGGGGTTGTGAGTTAAACCTATGTAATGAGAATGTTTTCAACCTCGTCATAGCTAAGAGTTATAATCCATTTACAGACACTACCTTAACAATCTATGACACGATGCTAGAAACACTGTTTAGCAACATGTGTTTGCTATAAAAATTATAACAAGTTGCCAGCAGCACTACAATATTATAGGTTACTTACCTACATGTGAAGCTTATTTACGGGACTTTAAACAGTGCTTTTAACATTTCAGGTGGGACTGGTGATTATTTATACACTAACTCACATAGATGGTAAGTTTTGTTCAATATCAAATCAAGTCGGAAACTGGTTTCTAGTAACGCAATTCAAATAACCACCAACTTCAAACCAACGCCAAATTGAAGTCGATCAGTTATGTTCATAGTCGCGTACTAGGTCGGTAGGTAGCTGTTCATGCCTGGCGAACGCCCGGTGAATTTCATATCTCTCCAGCGGTTGAGGCTGTGCGTTTCATGTACCTACATCACATTTTTTTAATTGAGATTTTCATACAAAAATATCATCCATTCCGACATATCCGGTGGCATATCAAAAAATAAATCCTACATAAAAAACCTTCTCCTGACAATTATGAAGAAAACAAAAAAAAACCAGCGAAGTGCTTGTCAGACCACGCACAATAAAGGGTTCCGCAGTTGGGATGAACTTATCCCAAAAACAAACTTAACATTGTAGTTGAAAAACATGTTCATATGCAACGTCACGGGCAATTCTCCAACTGCAAATTTAACAGGACGATAACCGACTTTTAATGATTTTATACTGAAGATCACGTCTAAACGAGTAGTGTTATTAATTATTTGAAAAAAATAATTAACACTACTCGTAAAATATATGATAAATTAGAGCATTTTCTCAATAACTTAATATGTGAATATTTTAGATTATGTTTGTATTATATATTTAAATTAATTTGTAAAGTTATGTCTAACTGTTACTTATTAACTTACTTACTAACGGTATGTGTATGTTATGGATAAAAAACTGAGAATGGCGCAAAAACAACCAAGCATATTTTTCTGAAACCTTCACTAATTTAAAGATAATTTAATTATTGATCTTTTAGTATACACGTTTTATTAAAATATCTTTTGTTTTGTGTGTAATAAATTAATAATGCGTCAAATTGGGGACAGCACTCCTTGATGGGCGAGTCCTATTACTGGCTGAACGTACGACGCGTTGCGTGGGCTCAGTACAGAACACGCAAGCTAACCACTCAAGGTCACTGGCATATATCTGCGTCTTAAGTTGGTCGACTATTACTCGTTAACGTATAAAGCTTACTTAGCGTTTAATTTCGTTATATCGTATAAGCTAGGTAGAAAAATATCGTAGATTGCGGCTGTTTATTTCTATACTTATATTCTATATATTTATATACATCATAGTCCCGAATTAGACGAATTTTCCTAAAGATGAGTCGGAAATCTGTCGTCGGACGTTGTCGTTTGACGTTATAACAAAATCTCAACATACATAAACATCATCAACAAACGTTCCTCGACCCTTCAACAAACGTTTAGAATATTAAAAAGAGCTCCGAGAATTGATAACGTCCTTAAGGCGAGGTTCTTCGGATAATCGTCATTTTGAATCGTGTTTTATTCGTAGATAACACAAATTAAAACGTTGAAAAAAATATATTACATATTTCACACTCCGATCTAGATATTTCGGCCATGCGATACACTATTACTTGCACTTTATTGCATCCAATTAATTCGCAAAGATACTTCTAAGGTCTAATTATCATTACATTTGAGTTATATTAGACTTTGAACAATAAAACTTATTCCATAAAAAAGATCGTAAAAAATTAAATATAAATCGGCCAACATAATGTGAAACATGAAAAGACCTATACCTACCACTAATTCCAAAATTAAGAGTTTTCATATTTTCATGCGCTCGCATCGCGTCCTATAGTCCCAAGCGGAACGTGGTGGAGGTCGGACGTGTGCCAATTTTTTCGAACCTGCTACCCCTGCTAAGGTTAAGAAAAATTGCATAGTTTGTAACCTGTGTACTTATAGTTTTAAATAGTTGTAATAGAGTTATTTTTTATTAAGTAAATAACATTTTGTAAAACAAAATGGGCAAAACTAAGAAAAATTGTATATTGCGATACGTGTTACTTATAATAAGTGGTCCATTATACTTACGTAAGACACGAGTATCGTATATTATTTTATAGCTCGTGTGACATAAACCCGCCATATTTTTAATTTATTGAAAAGATTTCATTGAAATAGTATAATAAGGAACAGGAGGGAAGTACACCATTTCAAACCGCGTGGAAAAGAAAGAAAGAAAGAAAATACGTTTATTTGCGGTAAACATGACGCAAAAAACAACAAACACAAAAATAAGAAAAGGTTGGGGGAAACATGCGTCACATCCACGCAAAACGGCACGGCGGTAAGCACGCGGTTAACACGTATACTATTCAAACCTGGGCTAGGGGGTTCGAGGAGCGGAGCCCCTGAAGGACACTGACACTGACTTTTAAAGTATTAAAAGTCACGTTAATATTATTTAGCGCAATCAGACACAATTACAATCTCAATACACGCCGCAGGTCAAATACGCGAAAATATTTTGAAAAAGGTCACGGTCTAGGTTAATAATTAGAGGTCATCCATTAATCTGTACTCAAGAATCCCTAGGGGTGGGGGGGGGGTGAATTTATTATTGTTGACCTAGAACAAGTCAGTGATATTTAATTAAAACTCAAAAAGGGGATTCCAAGCTATCCAGTTTAGGACGCAACTTACGATTTCACTTGTCTGAATCCATAGATGCCAAAATTCGTGACGCGAATTGCGTTACAAAACCTGTGGGTCTCACAGTGAGACCTGTGCTGGCAAAGTGTGTTTAAATAATTTAAAGTCTGCCGCTTTTTTGACGATAACTTAAGAGGAAAAAGTTAAATTGATTGCAAAGGGAAGGTGTGTACCCGGATTGGATTTCACTCAAAAAAAGGGTAATGTAATGCTACTCGTTATTTCCATAAAAAGTTTTATGATAATTATTACTGGCTAACAGGTTGTGTACGCACCACATTGTATTGTTTGCCTTACATTGCCTAGCCGTGCATACCCTGTCTGAGATGTCTGTGCAAGCCAGTGCATTCAGTCATCCGACGACATCAACGCTCCGCAAACGAGAGCTCGCGAAAGCACCGCACTACGCAAGCAAGGGTTTATGAAGTGAAAGTCGCGTTGAGCGATAATTTTTCACTCCTATCGGCAGTCCCCATGACTGCCTATGTTTTTGTTTCTGGCTACTTTTATACTCATCCACACGCGAGCAAATAATCTCTAAATTCAACCACCGATGCTGATGACTACTCTCGAAACGTCCCAAGTAGCACAACTGGGTGATAAAATAGCTCTATATCATTTGTAAGCTTGGGTGAAATATACAGCCATGATTAAGTTCTATAAAGGTGGAGAGAACCCTTATGCAAACATTTTAGAACCTCGGGGAGAAAAATTGCAGCCTAATTTTGGCTCCAAATGGAATCCATAGGAGTTCTTCACGATCACATAAGTGGTAATTAGAACTACGGGTGTAAGTTGTGCGCAGTGAACGATTGATTGAGCGATAAGATCGACGTACGTTTCAATTCGGTCATTGAGTGATAAATGAGACGCCAAAATTCTTTTGAGAGGCGTTATGTCAAGCCATTTTAATTATAGATTACATCTATTTGGTGAGTATTAAAACTTCATGTGTACTTCATATAATGCAGGCTTATAGATTTATGGCACAAAATCCTTGCGAATGTTTTGTTACTGTGAAACTATACTATGGTTTCTTTGGAAATTTCGAAGCGCCTTCGGTTTGATCAAGAATAATTAAACAAAGTGTGAATAAATCAACTGACAAAATAATATAAAAAAATAAAACTGCTAAAAACCTAACATTTAATGGTTTTAGACTAAACATAAAGTCTAAGTACATTAGTTACAATTAATAAAACTCAGTGATTATGCATCACTTTGATAAAATGCTTTCAAAACAAAACATTTTCAAGGACTACATTTTCTAAACATGGCGACGTTTATGGGATCTCAGAGTTTTTATCACTTATTTGTTCTCTATTTGGAACTGTAAGTCTCTAAGTGGCAAACCAGTGGATGTTACTAGCAGCAGTAATTATTTGATCTTCCAATGCCCGTGAATTAGGGATCCTCAAGACTACTCCAAAAATCGTGATCGAAGAAGGTAAATAATCACATTTATTTTTTTGAAAAAGTTTTCATGTTGTAAACAGTGCCGCGCTGGCGGGAATCGACCTTTTCCATTCGAGTCGAGCCCGCGGTTAAAATTTTTTGACGACCGCTTAGCATAGCTGGTACAGTGTAACAATTAAAATGTTCAAATTTATTAAAATTATGCCCATTTTTACAATTAGATTTTAGCTAACAAGCTGCTAGTTATTTAAAATGAAATTATGACAACTCGCTCAAGGGAAAGCGATTGTAAGATTGCTGTATTTTACGTAGTTTCATTTTCTTTTTCAGAATGCCGTTTTTGATTGTCGAAACTATCGAAAAAGGATAAAAAAAACTCATTTTGTCTGGAAGGATGGAAAATTAGCGACATTTTAAGTCGGCCAATTAAAAAATCTACAAAACGATGTAAAATGGATGGATTCAGTGCCAAATCAAAATTTGTATAATGCCTTGTATACTTAATAAATAAAAACACACAAAATAATGTTACTTCATTTTTATATGTACGGAACCCTTGATTCCACAGTAAATTTTTTCTTGACACAATTATATTTAAGTAACCTAATTAATATTTTTTTTATATCACCTAGGTATTTTTTACAAGATTCCTAATTATAATTTTAAATTCATATAATTACCTTTCAACATTACGAGTACTTATCTTCTTTTGATTGCTGATTAATAATTTCATGATTTGAAACCCCTTATTGAAACTTAGTTACGCGTTGGAGTGGCATATTAGAGTACAATAGGCCTTAAAGATGCAATGAAAAAAAAAATATGTATAGGTTCCAAAAGGGCTGCAAAATAATCCCTTTAGCCGCTACAGGTGATATACTACTCTTTTATACTACTCATTTGGAAATAGAAGTACCAAAAAAGGGTATGTTAACGCTTTTATGTAACAGTTGCTTAAAAGTGATTTTAAGACCTCATACACCACTGTTGCTTCTAAATCAGTAACAATCAAAACCCGGTTTCAACTTTAAGTAAGAAAATCGACTTTATGCCACCATAAGAAATAAAGTTGAAACAAAATATATTCATATGCAACTACGAGTGTTAGGAGGTACTCATATACAAATATGAGTAGTGTTTGAAACTACAAGTTTTATCAAACACTGTTAAGCCACTCATTTGCTACTTAGAGCTATAAGATAAGTTGCAAATTTCACTAATGTGCTACTTGGGGTGTTAGAAATATCCACAAAAAATTCAAGATAATTATATTTACAGTAGCGACGCCGAGTACCAACCATTTAATATGGACGGGAGCGTTCGCGTGTCTGAACGTCAGTGTATGCTTACTGATCCGGTGGCGACCCTTCGCTAAAAACTACCTGCACTGGGCCGCAGCGGGTACCTGGGTGCTGCTTATTATTCAAGGTATGATTTATTTTCCATGCTAAAATGTATGTACGTTACGTTATTTCTGCCTAATTAGGTAAGTATAGTTTTCAACAATTTTTTTTTTTGTTTAGTAGCGTGTGCTAGCTAATATAAGGCACTTAATTTAATTTAATGTCGCGCGACAAGTCGCGCTGGTATGTAGAAGCCTTAATGCAAATTACATTTTATTGTAAAGAATCAAGTTTTCTAACTGAACAGACAGCTGGGCCGCTGGGGAGTTTGTTGCGCCACTTCTTCTTCCCAGCTAAAGCACTAGGAAGTGGTGAAGGGTGGGGTTTTTGGTGGACTGTTTTATGTAATTTTTGACGTTCGAAAAGTGCCTAAGTGATTCTCAGCCTAGTTTGAATAAATGACTTTTGATTTGATATACTATCTGAGACATTGGCAATGTGGCACATAGCCCCATAAACCATTTCATGAAAGTAATAAATTATTCCGCAACTGCAATACCAAAGGAATAGAGATATAGGTTGGTTATCCTTCCAATCGACGACTATACGAGAAGAGCTGCTGGATTGGTTGCAGGGCTTACTGCATATGATGCGCTAGACATACATAAGACGTCACTCGCGGAGGCTCTTGTAATGCACCCAACTCGTCATGTAAGTGGACTGTCATTCATAATAAGAAAACTCTATTATTTCCAGGTTTGAGCAAGCATGGTATCGGCTTCCAGGAGACTCAGAATCAAGTATGGTACACGCTGTTCATAGTGTTCGTGCCGTACGCGATGTTCCCGCTGTCTGTGTGCTGGTGCCTCTCCCTGGGAGTGATGTCTTTCCTAGCACAAGTAGTGGCTACCATAGTTGACATACAAACGGATACCAGCTCGACGGTTGTCGACTATCACAGTCATGTAAGTACAGTAGTTATGAGTAACTACTGTTTATAAATGATTGATAACATGTCGTATTTTCAAGATCCTTATATTTTTATCTTAAATCGAAGTTACATCTAAAAATTAAACACCCGTGTTTTTTATGCCCGAGGAGAATACTCTGAACTTCTTCGTTGCTCTCGAGAGTTAGTGCTAGAATCATTCGTTACGCTCGGAATTCAAAATAGCGCCATTGATACTACAACAACTGTATACTTAATACACTAAGTTATCCCCTTGAAGAGTAAACTTCTATACCTACCAATGTTTCCATCCCAAACTATCTTTTGCGTTGGCTTGCTTGGACACCGAAATTTTTAAAATTATTATTGTTGTGAGTTATTTCGTCTACATTTAAATTGCTTGCAGAGATACACATGCGCCTGGCGTCTTCTAGGAGGTAACGTGTTACTTCACGCAGCAGTTAACTTTGCGGGCTTGTATGCCAAATCATTTGTGGACTGCGAACAGAGGAATGTGTTCTTGGAAACACGAAAGTCTAAGAGCGCATACGAGAAAACTAGGATTGAGAACGATAAACAATGGAATCTAATACAAAGCGGTGAGATACTCAGTACCAACATCCTCATCCTCATGCACTTATCCGAATTTACAAAGTACGAGTCTCAGTGTCAGCGTATGTCGATGAAAAGGCGAAAAAAGTGTGTCCCATTCACTGGCGAGCGATCAAAAGAAATACTAAGCTGTGGCGACACAGTGCTTCCTTACCCAAACCATTCGTCCCACCTGCTGAATATCTTCCACCTGGACATGAGTTGCCCATGAGTTTGAATCCGGACTCAGGTAGACCGAAGCAAGATAAACCTGTTCATGTGGAGATTCATAGACGACTCCACCTTGGAGTGTAAATGTCCATGCTGTTCCACAAACTATGGGACACTTAGTATTATTTCCTGCGTGTCCTGTCAGCTGCACGTTACAGGAACTGATGGTCGCTAGTAATGGTGCCAAACACAAGCCGAATTCTGGGCCGAGTCCACTTAGATTGCCAGCGACACGCTACGAAGACTGTCCACTCTGTTCCTGCATATTTCACGCAATCCTTTCGTCGTTTTTTGGTCTGCTTCTTTTCTTACTAAGCCATCCATAAATTTAATAAATATTGGGTCACATGCTCAGTACTATTATAGCATAATCAGCCTATAACCACAGTATAATACATTGCTATACTGTGCTATAACGTTCCCATTACAGCCCTCCTGTCTGTGAGAGGGCCATAATCCACTATGTGGACCCGGACATGAGACATCCACCAACCCGCTCAGTACCAACACGAGGATAAATATTTACCAGATTACAGCATATTTTTGTAACGATGTGATATGCAATAGATTTACAATAATAAAATTATCTAAAATTCTTTGAATTCGTCCTACCAACGTTTACAATTCACAGTTTGCAATCGTTTTTTGACCATTCTTCCACTGTTTATTGGATCCTATCCTGGCCATTCAATCACAACACAACATAATTATGTTACTGAATCTTGTATTAATTCACTTGCAGTTATTCCAGAGTTCTTGGCTAAAAGAATCCTCCATTATGAGAGCGTAGATGCTGGCCACTTTGAAAGCATGGTAAATGATGTAGGATCCATGAATCATGAGGTATCCATACTGTTTGCTGACATCAAGGGATTTACCGGTGAGCAACATAACAAAACAAAAACAAACTATGACCCGCGTCACTCGTCGTGACCCTTTTTACCAGACTACGACAAAGCCAAAGGAGGGTTTTGTGTTTTTATTTTCCAGCAGTACGCATTAAGATTGTACCTAATACACCCTGTGTAATAGTTATAGAGCTATGGACCGAGCAGAGCTAACATGACAGTTACTCAATCTCACGTCGAAAAAATATGTCTATTTATCTCACTTTTCTTGTCCACGCTACCGCGCAAAATACTCGCTCCGCCAACAACGTGATATTTTTCTTCCAAGTACCCAGTGGCGGATTTACCAGCAGGTTGAGTAGGCTGGAGCCTAGGGCGACAGGTTTTAGGGGCGGCAAAGGACATGTCTGGTGGAGCAATGGCCGAATGTCTAGGTAGTCAAAGCTAATGTTCAGTAATGATTGATAAATTATTATAATCATCTTATTTTATAGTTTATCAATTAATAAGTTTCAGGAGTCAGAAACTTGCGTAAACTGGTCAAATTAAGGATTATACGCCATCGATTTTTCTTCATCATTCATGATCATTTCAGCCGAAAAACGTCCACTGCTGGACATAGGCCTCCCCCAAAGGGGGGGTTTGCCATAATCGCCACGCTTGGCAGGCGGGCTGGTGATCGCAGTATGGTGTTAAAATGCATAGAGAACGCTGCTGCCCATTCTCTAGTAATAGTCGCTTAGTCACCTTTTACGACACCCACGGGAAGAAATGGGTTAATGCTATCCTTACGTTCGTTAATGTTTGACTGTTACCTAGAAATCAATTGTACAAAGTGCCAAAAATAACTATTTTTGAGACCTTTAAAACGATACCTGCAAAACAAAGTTAACATTGTTTAAAACGACTGGCAGTGTTTTAAACAACTGCTTTTTCGTTATAGCTTTATGGGGTCCCAATAAATAATATGTGTCAATCCCAGCCGTTTTTTAAATTATTTGAATCCCTTTTTCCTACCCCAAAAATGTATCAATTTTAGTACTGCAGGGAAGTAGCAAAAGACGTCATTCAACGTCTTGTAATTCGTCATGAGGCCGTATTTTGATGAACAACAGCTTTGTAAACCACGCTTTAACATAGCGCCAGGGTCTGGTTCAGTATCTTTAAAGCTCGTAATTTTGCGCGCGTTATTTCGCGATAAACTGCGCAAATTTTACGAGTCTTGGTTTCTGCTCAAGCGCTTGATGATGATGATGATGAGCATGATGCGTTCTGCTGTCCTAACATTTTTTTGGTCCTCATGCTCAGCAGTAACGCTTGCCACCACTAGACCAACGAGGCAGATTTATATAGGTAAAAGTATATTATGTTATTAGGTCCACACAAACAATTCAACATGTAATAATTACTATGTTTCACCACTTAGATACTTTTTTCAACAATTTGCGTAGTCGCGTTTGGTTTAGTAAATAGTCCCGGGAAATCCCGGAACCAAAAGTAGCGGGACGTCCCGGAAATTTGCGTCGTTTTAGGAACCGGGATTATCAAAACCAAATCCCGGTTCTTTCGGTACTTTCGGGAAAAGATACGTCGTGATTAGAAAATTTCTAATTTTATTGCCTAAAAGTCCATTATTTATAATTTATAAATCATAAATTAAAGGTAAATAATTAATATTTTTTTTTTTCCTTAAAAAAGTTACCCGTTTTTACTTTGAAGGCAAGTTACAGAAAATAAATCCCGATAGAGGTCTGTTTTTGTAAATGATTTTTGTTATTGAAGGTCCATAGCAGTTTTTAGAAACACTTTCCATCAATTTTATTTTTTTTATCATGTTTCGTACTTTTGTCGCTATTACGTTGAGCTGTAATTTTTAACACTACTCAATTTCACTCATGTTCCATAAAACCCCAGGTCAACTAAAAATTGTAATGTGCTACTTGACATTAAGGCAATAAATTATTTAAAAAAAAAACGTCCAAGAACGTCCAATAGAAAGAGAGAAAAAATGAAAACTGATGTCAGGTGATAATTAGACAACTCGATAAACCGTGAGAGAGAGCGTTGGGCGTTGTTGCACTTGTCGTGTTAGCCCTGCTAGAGAGACTTCGCCTGTGATGTTACTGGACAGCATGGTAATTTTAATGGATCATACTCTGCTAACTTACAGATTTATCCAACAAGTGCAGTGCGCAAGAGTTGGTGGAGTTGTTGAATTCACTATTCGCCCGCTTCGATAAGTTGGCATCGGTAAGTGTATTGTTGTAACACGAGCGATCATGTATTTTCAAGGAACCTTAATTTTACCTAAATGACACTAAATTGCATACGAGGTTGGCGTTCTACTAAACGCCAGGCGGGCTTACAAGTGATATCTGGCCACCATAAAAAATACTTTAAATCTGCTTTCCCCAGGAGAACCATTGCCTCCGCATCAAGTTGCTGGGCGACTGTTACTTCTGCGTGAGTGGACTGCTGGCGCCGCGTTCAGACCACGCGCACTGCTGCGTCAACATGGGGCTGCATATGATATGCGTCATCCGCGACGTACGGCGCCAAATGAAACATCTAACGGTGAAATACAACATACTGCTTCAGTTAAACTGATGACAAAACCTTGCAGCGGGGCGAGCACTGCCTACTGTGACATGACTTGAGTCACACATTTTATCACAGTTTTAGCGATAAAACTGTTTTGTCATAAAATGACAAAGATAAATAAAATGTCAAGACATAATTTATCATGTCTTGACACAAACGTCTTGGGCAGCCCGTGCTCGGCCCGCTGCTCAGTTATAATGAAACACACATCCCACATTCTGTGTTCAGGTGGATCTGGACATGCGCATCGGTATCCATAGCGGTAAGGTGCTGTGCGGTGTTTTGGGGCAACTCAAGTGGCAGTTCGACCTGTGGTCGTATGACGTCACCATCGCTAACCGCATTGAGAGCAGTGGCCTGCCAGGGTATGTCGAAAACTGGTGCGCCTGATATATTCATAAAACACCGTCGCTTTACGCAAGGTGCTCTTGGCCTCATGATGGGACATAAAGGGCTTCTCTAAAGACAATGCGCAGAACACTTCTCGAGGCATTCGCCCATTCGCCCGACCAAGATTAAACTTTGCGCTATTGGTATACAACGTGTTTTTTTTATATCCCATAACTCTAGGGTATGATTGAGGCCATATCAAAGAATCAACTGGCATATGAGTTATGTTCCAATCCTTCGTTATTTTTTTTTTTCATTTTTCATACAAAATAATTCAGCAAAGTCACGATTATTACACCCTTACGTGAAATATGACAACGTCGACAAGGTAGCTTTCCCTTCACTAGCTGCCGCCGGGAAGCCCCGATACCAACATACCTATATATTTTATTTTACTACACTACTGCGAAGTTTGGCAACCTCGCAAAAGTAAAGATTCGTCATACTGGTGACAATTTTTGACCTAATTTAATTATGATTGATGATATCTCCGAAACGATGCATTTTTGGACCACCTATTCTAGGAGTTTTAGTATTATTTTTACCTACAGAATATAACCTTAGAGTTATGGGATATCAAAAAAAACAGGTTGTATACATCTAGTTCATTATACTTTCCAGTCGCGTGCACATTTCGTCTTCCACATTCGAATACCTAAACGGGGCATTTAAGGTGGAGCCGGGTGAGGGCGGAACGCGAGACCCGTTGCTTGAAGAATACCATCCCGTCACCTACTTCATTGAGAGTACGGAACAGCCACAACGGATTATAAATAAATCGGCCATGAGGTGAACTGATCTGAGTTTTTAAAATATTTCAGTAAAATTTATTCATTTTCTCTGTCTTGATGATTCATTATTTTGTTTAATAAAAATAATTAATAAAATAAGTGTATATTCTGCCAAATACCACCAATCACGTCATATCACAAAATATCGTCAGATTTACACGAGACCCTAACCAATTAATTATGTCCTTTTTTTCATTCCAGTGTTGAAAATGGATCAGAAAAGCAGTGTAACGTGGTTCCAAAATCACCAAAGCTAGTCAAATCGAAATTGCGACGTCGTCTCAACAAAACGACTGAAGAAAGCAACTGGAAGCTGGAGATGCCATTTGAAAATGTACTACGCTTTAACATGATTATGTTCCATTCCGTCCTTTCATAAACCTCACCGGTATCGAGCAGACGGTAATGTTAGATGAATTAGACTCAGGTGAACGTTGAAAAAGTCTAAGATATTAAAACTCCCAGAGGTTACATAACCAATAAATACACTGTTATTGAATGATCCAAATCTTTGATCTTTGTTTATAACATTTGTTACAGTACTACTATGGCGATATTCACGAAGAGCAAGAAAAGACTGTAGTCACGGTAAGGTGCCTTGGACCCTTTTATTTTCCTATTCCGTTGTTTTTTTAATGCCCATACCTTTTTTTAAGGAGTTCGATCAAATTCACCACTTTATCGACGCAAGCGCAGAGCACATGCACACCTTTTCGTTGCTGTTTCAACGAAAAGATCTTGAATCCGGCTATGAAGGGCTTGATGGAGATACCTTTAAGTCTAACGTTATGTGCTGCATGGTCCAATGGCTGTTTGTTGTAGCCGTGCAGAGTCTTGTGCACTATGAGTGAGTGTTAATAGTAGGCATGTTTTTTAATCAAAATCTTCTCCTGCGACTAGCTAATCAATTTCTCAGATTCATCCTACCATCTCATGCTGATGTATGATGTTTCGGTGATGAATTTACATACAGACATCGTGAGGATGTTTACTTTTGTTTAAACTAGTTTATTTCCACAGTTGCAGAAATCTGATAATTGTTCTGATGGTGATGACGATAGTCCTCACCCTCTGCTTCGCGCTGGTGATGTTGCAAGAGTTCCCCAATCTTCAGCGTCACCTCGTTAACTTCTCCGCCAAACTGACCAACACTCGCATCTTCAGGGTCATGCACATCTGCTTCTTCATTTTCATTATGTCTCTATCCAGGTAAATATACTCCCTACCAATTTAGTTTAAAGTACCTTCTCAAATTAACTAAAGTTAATTGGACCC
The DNA here is from genome assembly GCA_948098905.1 of Tiliacea aurago. Classification (NCBI taxonomy): domain Eukaryota; kingdom Metazoa; phylum Arthropoda; class Insecta; order Lepidoptera; family Noctuidae; genus Tiliacea; species Tiliacea aurago. The sequence goes on from OX402578.1 coordinate 24,294,387, forward strand.
TGATGGCTTGCGATGCTTTTTTTGCTTTTGATGCTTGCTTTTCATGCTGAGTGCAAGCCTTCTTGTCACATTCATGACGTGCAGCTTCCGACTATTTGTTTGTTTGTGATAGTACTTCAATCTGTTTTGTGTAACCTTCGAGTTTATTACATATTATGTTTTCGTACGCACGTTTTTTCTGTGTCAATTAAAATTATTTTTCTTTCTAAATTAGTTTTACGTTGTTACAGTACCATGAAATTGTATATCTGTCCACTAGCGTCGCACCAGTCGCAATCAAACTCTACGAGCACAGTATTAACTAACTCTACAGACACTATGTCAAAGAGTGACAATGATACAGGTGAATACGATGTATAACGTACTTATCTATTTTTGTTTGAATGTTTTAGAGCAGGGATGTACAGACTTATTGAGACCATGGGCCACTTAGGCAAATGATGAACTAATGGCGGGCCACCAGGACAAATTAACAACATAAAAACACAGAACACACAAAAACTAGCTTGAAGCGTGGCACTGCATTGTGCTTACAATCTTTTTAACATTTGTCTCGAATTTGTGTCCGTATGGATTGAGGAGCCGTGTCTCATATTTAAACAAGGGTACTACCAATATTTAGTAGTAAATTAGCTGATTTTGTAGGCCCGATCCTGGAATTTGTAGTAAAACCGTTAAAAAGTTATAGGACGTTTAAGGTGGCTCCTCAATCCATACTTCTGGATTGAGGAGCCACCTTAGACCTCGAAAGCTAGCCAACAGATGTTTTTGAAAATTTGTAGGATTTAGTAGTGTTTATGCGTAATCTGTACAAAAAAATGGGTTTTGTACGGCTGAATTTGAGATAGCTACAATGCTTTGATTTTTCTTAAAAATCCATAAATTTCGCCACGCTGTTTCTCGGAAAGTCATCAACCAATTAAAACTTATTTTAGTATAATTTAGTAGTAAATGAGTTCTAATTTGTAGTATAAAAATAAAATGGAAAGACTATACAATTTCGGTGATACAACACATTTTATGTGACTCCTCAATCCTGACGGTCTATAAAAAAGATATGTTCGTAGCTACTACAGCAGTTGATCAAATCGTATAAAAATAGCATCATCAAACATCCTACACACTCAGTATTTCAAAAGATATTAATAATTTAAACATTCCTTTACAATTTTGTGAATTGGGTGACCATAAATAATTCAAACTATGATCATTAACACAGTTTTATTTACACGTGAATGATTCTAAACCAATCAGTACAATAATGAACACAAACAAACAAAGAAAAAAAACTAAAAGTGGATCCTAAATTGTCTGGTATCTATCGATTTCAACTTTCATCGCCTAATCTGTACGAGTTTTGTTCGTTTCGAGATGGTTCTTGTCGTACACACGGCTACAAATCAAGCTATAATTTCCAGTTTACGCTGACTTCTCATTGTAAGGAAATCATATACAATGCGAGATCAGCTTATACTGGAAATGTATAGCTTAAGCTGTAGCCGTGCGTACGTGCAACAAACGAGAGAGATGTGATACAGAATGCCCAGTAAACATGACGCAATGAAAGGACATACAATATAAACTGGCGCAGCATATAATGAGACAAAATACCAGCTAAGTGCACAATGAAGAGTTCCGTAGTTGGGATGAATTTATCCCAAGAAAAAACTAAACATTGTAGTTGAAAAATATGTTCACCCTTACAAATTTGAACCATAAGTAGTTATATGAAAATATTTTGGTTGTTTTGTACTATTGCGAATTTTGGTTTCATAATCGTCTTAGCAAAAAAACTGACTATCCATAAAGAAGTGACATTCCATAATGGAGTTTTTATAATTTATGTCTAACCAATTTTTTTCCTCATCTCATAATCATAATCAGCCTATAATGTTCCCACTGCTGGGACACAGGCCTCCTCTCTTCGAGAGGGAGTGGGCCGTAATCCACCACGCGGTCCCAGTGCTCGTTGGTGGATGTAACATGTCTTCGAATTTTTGGTTCTAGGACATAGTTTCTTCACGATGTTTTCCTTCACCGTTTTGAGAGCAGTGGTGATGAAATTATTTACAGAAAGTAAAGCGCCTGTCTGAGTTCGAACCCACGACCTACAACTCGTAAGTTGGTGCCGTTACCACTGGGCCACCACTGCTCTCACTTTCCTCATCTAATGTTTGTCTTTTACATTCTTTACATTACTATAGCAATAATGTTGTGAAAAATAACAGCGAAACAATAATAAATTTAGAATCATAAAATAATTATCATTCGATTATGACGACGATGATTATTCGGTGATGAATCACCGGTTACTGAATTTAATTTCATTAGTTAAATTGATTTTTGTTGTACGTAATAATATAGATCTTTTAATTTATCTATTCTATATACATGAATATAAAGAAAAGTCCTGACTAACACACAGGGTACTTTTATTCCCGGTAGTACGTTCCCGTGAGATATTTTCCGACATTCACGCGGGCCAAGCCGCGGGCAAAAGCTAGTTATCTCATTTAATCTAAAACAACAATTAGGTTGCATGTAGGTACTCGTACTCGTAGAATGATTCATAAGCAAATAAAATTATGTATCCATAGTTTGAATTATTTATGGTCACCCTTTTATCGATTTTTAAGAAAAATCAAAGCATAGTTCTTAATGACGTCACTAGTTGTAGTGCGTATGGCTTGGTTAGAGATGTATCGGAAATATTTTACATAATATATGATGCAGCCTGTCTTGATCGCATCAATCCAGATGATAGTCCAACACATTGTTGAGTGCCAAAAATATATATCTTCTATGTTGTTCGTGCGTTCCACTTTTAGAGCATCCAATGGAATATTTTTTTCGTTTTGATATTCACCTTTTGTTACCAATAACTTCTGAAGCTGTTGATTGGTCCTTGATTCATTGATTTCGTTTCCGTCTTGTTTCAACTGATGCTCCAGATCTGCGATGTTTTTTTTTAGGCTTAAGATATGCCCACTGAGTTGTGTCTTTGTATTTCTATTATTACTTGTGGGCAAACTAGGTGGCGTAATAAAGGCTTGCATATCTTGGTGTAACAAAGAATATGTATTGGCTTTTTTGTTGTCTGGTCTATCATATTCTCGTTGCAATGTTTGGCCTATTTTTTTTTTGGAATTTATCATTTGTTTGATGAAACTCATTGTTTTCGCGTACGATATTCTTAAGTTCGTTCAAGAACAACTAAGTTGCGTTTGGAGGAGTTCAATCGTATGCTTAAGTTCCTGGGCATGGATTGAATCAGTTACCGTATAGTCCATACTCCTTGACAATGTTATGCAGCAGTTTTTAAAGCACTACGATTCATATATGACTAATTTATCATAGGGTCGTCACTCCCAGCTCAGGCAACTGAATCGAAAACTTGACCTCGTTGAAGAGTTTAAAGGGCAAGTTTTCGACTACAAAAAAAAATGTTTGAAGTTAATATCAATATTATTATGTTTTATTCCTAAATCAGATGAATGTCACCACCCAGAATACGTAGTATTCACGTGGGTACTATGCCTGGTCGCGCTTACCTCGGTGCTCAAGTTGTACTTCCTCATCAAAACACTGTTGGCGATCGTCAACGTCGTGATGTACTGCATCCTGATTGATCACTACTTCATGTATCACCACACCAAGAATATGTGAGTATGTAACTGCAATATTTTTTTGATGTTTGTAAACATTACTAAAATCAATGACGTATTATAAATAGACGCGTCATACACGAACATTAATGCACTCAAAACAGCGTAAGCCATGAATGTAGCTAACTTGCGTACAATCATGCAGTGCGCGAGAAAAGGAAAGACCTATACCCTTCCTATACGGATAACTGTTGTTAGAAAGAGATAAACATGCATATTTAGTTACGTCACTAGCTGCTGCATGTTCATTGACGCATACGCGTTGGTCGCAGCAGTCAGGAAAAATGGCTGACTGGCTGTACAAGTACAAAACAAAACAACGTTTTCTTATAATAAAAAAATACAATAAGTACTTATGCATGAAATGAGACGTTTTCTGTAGTCCCACAGTAGTAGTGTAATATGTACATCGTGTATAGACACAGGAAGGCATTTTCTTCACAAATATTGATTGTGACGTGTAGCCCCGTCACTGGATAGAGCGCGACTAATTCCTCTTTGGGCAATTGCCTTGAATTTACTTTGCCATTATTGAGCGCGGGTACACATACATCATTGACTAAAATCGTATACTTTAAACATTGCGTGGTCTTCCAGGTTTCTGTTGCGCGCACAAATGGTGGTTCTTATGTGCGGATTCCTAGTAGTGGTGGTTACTCACGCGCGGCTGGTAGATGCTATATCACGGCTGGACTTCCTCTGGAAATGGCAAGTGAAGACAGACCTTGCACGCATGGAGTCTGCTCAGGGCATGAACAGACAATTACTCGAACACATACTGCCCGAGCATGTAGTTAATCATTTCCTGAGTAGAGATTGGCGCCCTGATGTGAGTTGAATTTTTAACTGGCTCCTATTTTATCATATTTATAATCATCTATCTATACAGGGTCAAATTAAATTAGCTAGCGAAACTCCGCAGACGTGATGGGTATAGATATCTTAACATGATCACACAAAAAAGAAATTAATTTGATGGTGATTTTTTTTTGGGGTCTTTAACCGCAGTTGGTGTAGTCACTTGAAAATTTTGTTTTTTTTTTGTGTATACTTCACTGACGTGATGAGTACCGATATCTCAACATTATAAAACAAAATAAAACAGATTTTCTCAACTCATACTTCAAGTAACAATACTAACAGCGGTACGTTGACCCAAAAAAAAAACATCAAATCTATTGTTATTTTATTTTGTCGGTTTTAGACTTCGATCAACAATACCAACTAGATAACGGGTCACGTACAAAATCAAAGCTAAATTCTGTTCGCGTGAATATTATATGTATATACAGCTACATTTGTTTCCTAACGAACTGAGACAAAAGTTTTAAGTTCAATCTAATTACAACCATGGCACCTAGTAATAAAGTCTAAAATAATCTACTCGATGCATCTACTGTTCTGTTACACAAACGTTTGCGCGTGTATTGCCCAAACTTGGCTAAACATTTGTAGCGGTGGTTTAAAATCGGTAATTTGTTAAAAAATTGTTATTATTTGGTATTTTAAAGCTTAAAATATAACTTATTCTACATGTATTTACCGAATGACACTCCGGCCGTCAAATTCCTTTTTCAGGCATTATTTTTGCTACTTTTGATTACACATTGTGGCATTGTGAAACGTGTTTACATTGGCTGTGTTTCAAGCGAACTAAACAAAATAAGAGCTCACGTCTCAAGTGCGCTGTTATTTACCGAGACGTATTTTTTGCGCCAACCCGATATCTAGTTGGTATTGTTGATCGAAGGTTTTAGATAACGTCAACCATCACGTCTGCGGAGTTTCGCTAGCTAATTTAATTTGACCCTGTATAATAAATGTATAAAGTTCGCCTTACCGAATGTTAGAAGTCCCCACATCGTCTTAAAAGAAGAAGTGCTTGAAACTGTAGACTCGACAGTTTTTCTGGGTAGGTATAACAGTAGATACCAAACTTCAGTGGGGACCACATATATCAAGCCTAGCGGGAAGGCTTAATTCGGCCGCCTACGCCGTCAGGAAAGTAAGACAATACACTGACGTTGATACAGCCCGATTAGTCAACTTTATTAAAGCTTTTCGGCAAATAAAAATCAAATCGACCGAAGATCTATGGGGATTGTCTATCAAAGTTTGTACATACATAATCGAGACTGTAGCACCATACTTAGCTTAAATATTTAATTTGTGTGTGGATCAAGGAGTCTTCTAAGATTTAATGAAATACTGTAAAGTTATACCACTTTTTAAAACTGGGAACAGTAAAGACACCAACAAATATAGACCAGTATCCGTGTTGCCGGTATTCAGCAAGGTGTTCGTAAAGGTAATTTTCAATAAGATGCTTAATCATTTTAACACCAACCAAATCTTACACGATCAGCAATCTGGTTTCACCAAAAACACACATGGGTGAGCATTATGTACCTACCATTTACTGAATATGTCTTTCATTGACTTGTATGTGCCCTGGTGGCTGAGAATGTGTCATGCTACTCAAATATCTCGCTGATGCTGGCATGTGAGTTGAATCATTAAGTTCCTTTCAAAATGGTTGAGCTGAATAATGGTGCTGATCCATGCCTCATGTTCTTAAACGGGCACCGTCACTAGAGACTGGTAATTTCTTAGCTACCATGGCTTATTTTAATTTAATTTAATGTTTGAATTGTTTTTTTTTTTATCATGGACGCTTTTGACGTTTTGCATCGTTTTCATGTGTATAATATCAACACGAATGATGCCACCAATACTTTGTAACAATATTTTAATTTCAAAGAGTGTCCGTGGAGTTTCTTGTCCGTCCTGCTCCATTGGAACCTACTACGCTTTAGAATGGGCAACTAGCTTCATCTTTCTGACTGACCGACCCCTTGACTATTCAAAAGTGCCTGTAATTGGTTTATTTGAAATAAATGCGTTTGAGTTTATTTTAGTTATTTTCATAGCGTTATGTCCTACGGTATTCTGCTGTGGGGCAAAGTCGCTGAGTTCTTCAAAAACGAGCTGTTCGAACAATTTATCAGCTGGGTGCCAGAGTTTCTCTGAGAGATTTTTTAGAGATATATTGTATTCTCACGGTGGCATCACAATTCATCTTCACCAACTATCTTATTTATATGTTAGGTAAAATATACACTTACACACTAAAAACAGTGATAATCACAATGTATAAACACAATGTAAATAACACCAGAAATAAGGAAAAATTACGTGCTCCATTTCACCGGCTTCATAAGGTTTACAACTCATTTGTTGGACTTGGTTTAACTTTTTTTAACAAGCTATACCCTCTTCTTTGCTTAGTTTGCCTTTTAATGCGTTTAAAGGTAAAGTTAAATCCAACCTTTGTTCAAAGGCATACTATTCTATCAATGACCACTTAAACCATGAGAATTGTTGGTCGCTGTTCATGTTCTTTCTCCAGAATTAGCTTATCTACTGGCATGTTATATGAGTTCATATCTATCTATGTATCTCATAACAATGGTTTTTTTTATGAGTTGTATTGCAATAAGTGGTTAGCCAGCGACCTCGACAATAAAATTGATCATATTATTATTGCCTGAGAAAACTGACAGTGCTTTTGCAATGGGATTTTTGTAGGAACTATAACTACTATTTTTTTTTACATATTAAAATGTTGACATGACAACGTCTGTCGGATCAGCTAGTAATAAATAATAATAAATTTTATTTCGTTTTTCATTTCAGAATCTGTATTCTCAGCAGCATGACGAGGTGGGCGTGCTGTTTGCATGCGTCGCTAACTTTGACTCAGTCTGCAGACCGAAGAAAGCGCTCCGCTTGCACACGCTTGACTGCTTGCGCGTGCTCAACGAAGTTATACGTAATGTGACATTAAGACATCGTTCTTCTTTGTACAACTTGTAATTAAAATAACTCAGAACCCGTTTTGGCGAGTTGTGTAAACATGTATGGAATAGATTATTTTTTGTGCGATCTCTTAGTTCATCTCAATCTTTTTCTTTTTGTGCAATCTCTTAGTTCGTCTCAGTCTTCTTTCTTTTTGTGCGATCTCTTAGTTCGTCTCAGTCCTCTTTCTTTTTGTGCGATCTGTTAGTTCGTCTCAGTCTTCTTTCTTTTGTGCGATCTCTTAGTTCGTCTCATTCTTCTTTCTTTTTCGTGTGGTTAGTGACTAACCTGCACCAACTAATTGCGTAGGACACTATCAATCACATCTGAATGATTATGGAGTATATTGCTTCATATGTACGAAAAATGGGTCTGCTCAACAACGTAAATAACGCAATGAATGTTGTTGCATGAACTGTCAAAATGAAACCCATTGTCACTGATAGTGTGTTACGCAATTGCCCCGCTGATGTCACAATTTCTATGCCACCCATGGGCCTCCGACTTGGCTTCACGTGCTGTCGAGAAATATCTCTCAGGCAGTTTCCTTACGATCTTTTAGAGGGTTTGGTTTCCGCACTTAGTCCTTCATGTGGACCATTGTGCGTACGTCCTTTGCCGTTTTTTATGACACCGATAATTATACAATTTGCACATGAATCCGAAAAAAGTCGGCAGTCTGTCGGCTTTTATTTTACTGACCCTAATTCAATAATAACCTGTGAGTTGGTAATTTGACAGGTGCAAATGTCAAACACCAAATTGCAAAACCGGATAAGTGCGAGTTGAACTCGCATGGTGAGGGTTCCGTACAATGAATAAGTAATCTACAATGTTTTATTTTATCCCAAGAACAAACGTAACATTTTAGTTGAAAAACATGTTCTCCCAAACATTCCAATTGCGAATGTAAGTTTGTATGCACAATATTGAGAGATTTACCATGTTATTTTAAAACCAAATCAGCCGAACGTTTCAAGCCCTGTCGTTACCGATTCGGAAATGTTTACATAAATATGTTAACACCATTGAGTTCTTATAGGTTTTTCTATAATCTATAAGTAAAGAACTATTTTCTATATTTTTAGTAGCAGTCGTTTCGGAGACTAGGGTATTGTCAATTTTCATATATTTTCTTAAATATCTTTAAAAGTAATTAATTTAAAAATTTAACAAAAAATTTAAACCTTCACAACAGCTCTGTCGTTTGATATCACACGGTATACTTTGCAAAACTTTTATTTATATTCTCTAATTTGCCTCCCAAAAGTGTAGACGTGTAAGGTGGGTCCACCTTACACGTCACTTTCAATTTAATCAGTCCAGTAGATTTGGAGGAAATCGGCTGTGACAGACGGACAGACGTACAAAAAGACAGACAGACACACGAGTGATCCTATATAAGGGTTCCGTTTTTCCTTTTGAGGTACGGAACTCTAAATGCAAACTACAAGGATTTGAAATGTCCAACTAGTAACTGGGATTCAAAAACAAACTTTATCGCGCTCGATATATCGATACTGCATTGTTTCGCGGGGAAATTTTGAATTTTACCAAATTAATAATTCATTTTGTTACTTGTTAAACCTATATTTTTACTTCGAGTCCAGGGACCAGGGTGGGGCAGATTCCCCATCTTGCCCCACCATGGTCCGTGGGTACACCCGTGGCCACAATCAAACAAAGCGTACAATTATTTAAAAAAAAATATATACAATAAAAAACGAAAAAAAAAAATATGATTCAGAAACACTTTTTCTTCTAGAAGTTGGCAACCCTACTAGTTATTACATCTTGTCTAAGCACCACGGTCTTTACATTATGTGATCGATCGCTTTAATATTTCAACAATTCACAATGTTTAATCGAACTTACAGTTTGCTTCGACGAATTACTATTGCAGTCAGAATTTGAATGCATTGAGAAAATTAAAACGACCAACGCCACATACATGGCTGCGTCAGGACTTGATCCAAAACACAAGGTCAGATACATTGGTTCCTTTCATTAATTTAACATAGCATGTATTCCCAGAAGGGTAAGCTGCAGAGGTGTAATTACGCCCTCCCCAGTTAAGTTTTATGTCTCTCGAAATAGCAAGCCATGGGGGCAAACCCATTGCCGTTAACGTTCCATCCAATCTAATCGTCCTTCCATTTATCCTGCAGTTAGGGAAAGACGTTCATGGGCACCTGTACGCTCTGTGTGACTTCGCCGTCGCGTTAAGGGAAGCACTCAGACATATTTCTGACCACGAAATGCAACTAAGAGCAGGTGAGAAATATTTAAATATCAAATTATTTACTGCAAGACTACCACTACCACTCCTCTACCACTTGCCCTCAACTTATGTAATGCTTATCGATACTATTTTACAGGGATAAGTTGCGGTCCTCTCGTGGGCGGTGTGATCGGCGCTCGCAAGCCGGTGTACGACATCTGGGGCAACACTGTCAACGAGGCGTCTCGCATGGAGAGCACCGGGGAGACTGGCCAGATACAAGTCACCAAGTACACCCAACAGGTGAACAATTGTCACATTATCATAGAGAACGTTGACATATTTTTATTCTCAATTCACTTTTTTATTCCTAACGCAATATTGCAGGAGTATTAATAAAATATTTAAGAAGGACCTTACAGTTGCAAATGTTTGACTCCATTAATCCACCTAGCAGTCCTCTCTCCATAAGTGTGAATGTGCGAACATTCAAGACCTGATGCTCCTTTGTTTGGCCGCAATTTTCAACTCATTTTTTTAATACCGAGGATTATGCTTATGTTTTTGTTTTCGGGGGTATTGTCGCGCAGCTGCTGAAGGACGAGTTCGCGCTAGATTATCGCGGTGAAGTGGAAGTGAAAGGGAAGGGAATGATGAAGACATGGTGGGTGACTGGAAGGCTGCGTCCGACGCCGTTTGACTATGGCCATGTTATTAGGTCCTATCTTGAGAAAACAAGAGAACAAAAGCAACGCGAACGACTGAAACCCAACTCTATGAACATTAACAAGGTATATACCTAGCCAAGCTATCCTTTATAATTTTCCTTGAAATGTACCATAATACAGGTATTGACGCCGATTACTTTGTTCACAAAATAAACTAAAATTAGAGAATCGGGATAAAAACTGCCACTTGCTCACTTCAGATGTCACTACTATCCAGCGATTAAGAATTTGACAGCTAGCTGTGAGCTGTCCATACATCATTCATCATTTCAGCCAAAAGACGTCCACTGCTGGATATAGGCCTCGCCCAAAAAAAGGGGGGGGATTTGCCATAATCGCCACGGTTGGCAGACGGGTTGGCGATCGCAGTATGGTTTTAAACATGCATAGAGAACGCTGCTGCCCATTCTCTAGTAAGTCCCTTAGTCGCCTTTTACGACACCCACGGGAAGAAATGGGATGGTGCAATTCTTTACGCTGTCCATACATTTTAGCTGTCCATACATTTTTGTAAACTAGCGACTTGTTTTACGCATAATTAATTAATACGTCCCGTGCAAATTCGTATACAGTTGATGCTCGCAAGAGAACTGTCTTTTCTTACCTACAGGCATTTTTAGTGTGTTAATATGTAAATTATTATTATTCCCTCTTCACCCGAAACCTTACTGTGATCGGACGAGTGTTCGGTTAAAGGCTTCTACATACCGGGGCGACTTGTCACGCGACGCGACGCGACACAAAGGCACCGCTCGTCCCGCGACGCGCGGGGCCTTTGTGTCGTGTCGCGTCGCGCCACAAGTCGCGCTGGTATGTAGAAGCCTTGACGCATAAAATCATAAAAAAGTGTGCGTACCGGACGCACAATGAAGGGTCCCGTAGTTGGGATGAATTTAACTCAAAAACAAACTTAACATTGTAGTTGAAAAACATGTTCCCCCATACATCGACATACGCCACGGTCAATTTTCCAACTGAAAATGTACGTTTGTATTCTTAAAAAAATCTTAAAAAATATAATATAATAGATAAAAATACAAATTAACGATTTTCGGACTTTTTCCTTTACTTGTGCTGTGAGAGCTTGCTTCTTGCCAAATTTCATGATTCTAGGTCAGCGGGCAGTACCCTATTGGTTTTGATTTATTTGCGAGTATCAATATATGTCGCATAAATCGCTGTATTTTTTTATTACGTTGACTTAGAAGCTTGATTTTATAAAGAACTCCAAGGGATCGTAGACCTACGTATTTGACATTAATTTCAACTTGATCGCTTCACGCGTTCGTGACAAAAAGAGTCTTGACAAACTGACAGACAGACAGACGGACAACGAAGTAATCCTATAAGGGTTCCGATTTTTCCATTAGAGGTCGGAACCCTAAAAGTGTACAAGAAACTTTAACCCGTAACCGCAAAGTTAAAATCTTGCGTAGAGATAATTAAGAAAAATCATTCTTTTCGATCGGCTGTCGCACAGCATAGGCGCCGCCACAGATTTCATTCCGAACCATGTACTCTGTGTTCAGAACATTACAGTCACCGATTAGCTAGATACCGCATTTTCATTAGATAGTATGAAAACCGAACGTGTCATCTTTTTATACCTATGATGACCCCATCCCAGCCATTTAGTGATGTGCTGAGCGTAAACAGAATCATTTCAATCGCTAAGCGCGTCTGTAAGTCTAGAAATTACTCTGTGCGTATATGTTTCAGCTAATAGACTTCATCAGGAGTGGAGGTGCGTTGACATTTTCTCATTTGACATGCAATAGGAGGTCGCAATAATCCCCGAAGTTTGTACACAGCACAAACTTCGGGGCACGCTTGGTCGGGCGGCTTGTGATACCTAACCTACTCTAAATCTGTGGGCGCCGATGACCTGAGTACCTGTCGTGTCCCGCCCACTCGAGGAAGCAGGGCAGAACAGTCGCCATAATTGCCATCTCGCCTACTCCAGCGTGCGTTTGAGGTGTACTTGCTTTGCACCTTTGGCGGAGATACTTTTGCCTAGCGAGATGCCACTATTTCGTAAGCCGCGCGCCGCAGCCACAAACCACCCCACTACCGCAAAACTCGCACGCAAACAAGGACATAACCATTGACAGTGGATGCAGTACCGTTGTGGGAACTCAACATTATGATTCTGCGCCTGATTTACGGTCGACGTTGAAAAGTATTACTGCAAACAAAAAGAGGCAGTTTGATGAGTTTGATACTTGTAGTACCGACGCCTTCGCCGGATCAGGCAGCTAGATTTGATGAATTACAATCAACTATCAGTGGCCATATAGAGCAAAATAATAAATTGACACAAAGTCTCGACAAAAACTCGTCGTACCTACCTATTTGTCATGAGTTTCACACTCATGTCATATAAGTACAAAGAGTATTTGTTTAGAATTTCACAGCTTAAATCTGAGAGGCGAGTAAATAAAAATACTACTAAGTCTTGAAGAAAAAATCGAATATCTCGAACGCAAGTCTCGAGATCGACAGATATTGAAATTCGCAACGTACCGAAAAAAGCGGGCTTAGCAGGATTTATGTTCCCTGCTGGAACGTGTTAGACAAACTATCAACGTTCGAATTGACCAAAATTGTGTAAGGGATGGTTCCGTGTGGTGCCAGACGTAAAGAATAGCACCTCCCTGTTTCTTCCCGTGGGTGTCGTAAAAGGCGACTAAGGGACTTAGGTACTAGAGAATGGGCGGCAGCGTTCTCTACGCATTTTAACACCATACTGCGATCGCCAACCCGCCTGCCAAGCGTGGCGATTATGGCAAACCCCCCCTAAATTGGGGGAGGTTAGAAACTGCCAAGCCATAAATTTTTACTGATATGTAGAATTTGTGAAGTTAGGGTCGGTAGAGTTAGGCCGTGTAGATTCAGAAGCTTGGCTCTACATGAGATCTGATATCTTTTTCACAGGGCAAACCTTATGTGGTCTTCTTGGCAACATTTTACATGAAATGTTTTTGGTGGGATTTCAGTTTTTTTTTTAAGTTGTTAGGCAGTCTTTTTAGTTTAATTTTTTCTTCTTTTTCTGGGGTGTATTTCTTGCACATCAGCAGTGCCGGTTTTCATAGCCCATTCTCTATCTCAGTTTACATACCAAATTTCGGCTTTCTAGCACTTCAGGAAGTACGCTAACATTTTGAAGTCTCATACAAACTTCCACCCCCCGATTTGAGGGGATGGGGGACGAAAGTTATAAGTTTATGACTTTTTTTGTTGGTTGTATACTAAACTTAGATCACATACCAAATTTTAGCTTTCTAGCGCTTCAGGAAGTAGCCAAACATTTTGATGATCATCAGTGTGTCAGTGTGTCAGTGACGAAATCGGTGTATTTTAGATATCAATAAAATCTAAAGTATTAGAGCTATCCAATTGAGACTTTGTATGTTTAATTAGTCTATTATTGACATCATATCCTGAGAATGTGAACTATCTGGTACATCGGAAACCAACTCTATGAGAGTTCAAAAAAACGACGAATCACTTCGAGAAAAGGTAGGTAGTGCCCTTGCGCTTCGCTTGGCTCGTCTTGGCGGGGGCACTACCGTGACCCCAGATAAGTACATAAAACTACTCCTTACACATTTGATTACGTACACCTGCTGTAGATTCTAGCTGAGTGAATGCCTTACCCGCTGCCGCCTTTATATTAATAAGATTACAATTTATTATTATAAAAGTTTCTTTATAATTTCAAAACTGGATAACATTCAATTAGATCATAATTACTCAAACATGAAAATAATATTAATCTCATTTTCACTGGAATATTGTCAGCTTGTTAATATATGTTACTTCCGTACCAATGGTTGATTTTGATAATCTTACAAATAACATCGATGACTTTGTTGTATCGGAATCTTGCGATGTGAAGTCGATGACTGCAATGCAACACAATATTGCCACCACATTCATCCCTGTCAATTATTACTCCTCAAAATGTTCGTAGTCTGAATTGCAGCTTTTTAGGTTTTCAGATTTTATTAACCAGACGGTTTTGATTGTGACGTACTCATTCTGCCCGAGTGTTGGCTGACTTATGTATCTTGTATTCCCGGATTTGTGGTTATTGTTCATTTTTTACTGCATCAGACTGTCTTCAAAATGATGCCGTTGTCGTATATACACTTAGACTGTACCCAACTTAGACTTAGATTGTACCCAAATATGTCGTTGACCAAGAATCATGAAATTTGGCAAGAAATAAGGTCTCACAGCACAAACCCACTAAAATGTACTTGGCACAATTTAGGATTATCAGCCTAAAATTATAAAATCGACTTGATTCAATAAATATTTTTGAACGAATCAATTTTTTTTTATAGAAAATTGACAGCTTGGTTTCGACTACAAACAAATATGAAAAAAAATGAATAAAAACTAGATGACCAGCTAGAAACCAAAAAGTTGCAACCGCAGAAGTCACGCTGCAATTTGCAGTTGGAGAGTTGACCGTAACGTATATTGATGTATGAGAAAAAAAAAATTCAACTACTATTTTGTTTGTCCTAGGGATAAATTCATCCCAACTACGGACCCATTATTGTCCCATCACACGTACTTTGCCGCTTTTCTTTTATTAGAGAGAAAAGATGAAAATAGCCTAAATTAGTTTAGCCTGTGATTAAGGGAATCGACACCAATTATTTTAATGTAAATTGTATTTCGGTTCCAGTGTTCTAAGAGAAAAAAGAAGACTCTGAGGCTATTTAATAATAGGCACAGAAATCATTATGCAATTGCTTCCGTCAGGGTACCGTCCGCAGAGCACCCTTTTTCTGCGCTCCTCATCTCCATTTTACAGACAAGAAGTCACATCCACACGCACCCGTTCTACACGTAAAGTTTATCACCTTTATTATTACAAAACAAGGTTTATCTTCAGACCCAGGTTTAAAACATGGAGCCATTCATGAATATCGAACTTTATTCCGACTATGGTAAAGTTCCTAAACACAAAACTGAACTAGTACCGAACTAAGTTTTCAGTTTTGTATAGAACGGTATTTCAATCACTGTTACGTTCTTATTACAAAAACTAGCTCCATGGTTTAAGCCATGTCAAAATATAAATGTTGTTTTGTAATAAGGCGGTTAATGTTTATTTTATCTTATGATCAATGTATTAATTTATAATGGTGTATCAATAAATTAAGGATTCCAATTAAAAAAAAATCATACATTATGCATTTCTTTAGTTTGTTTTTGTTTATGTTCTTTGGAATTCCAGTGTTATAGAAATTATCCACTTTAAAAATAATAATATAGATAAACAAAAGTAGTTCGTCTTATTATAAAAACTTAAAAAAAAAATACAAATTAAATTATACAAATCTATATACTTAATTTCTATATTAACAAACTTAACTTGGAATTTAAATATAATTACTCCATAATGCTGAACCTTTTTTTTTCATGGGGAAATACTCATGGACACCCCACGCCTGCGAAGAACCGAGGGTTATGTGGGACTCCTACCGACTAAAGCCCCGCAATTCCTTCTTTTTTTTTCTTCGTACTTCCCCTCCAGATACTTCTCACAACGAACACCTCACCCCCTCTCCCCCAGACTTGAGGTGGCCTGCAGAGGCGGGCAGACTAGAGATCGCGGAAGTCGCACTGGATCCCAAGATCCACGGTGCAAGTGTGGGAAGTCCCATACTTTGGTGGTTTTTAGTCAGTAAGACTCTGACATCCATGGGGATTTTCTAACCCGGAAACAAAATAAAGGACTTAGGATGCTTCTGAATCGTGGATATGTCCTAACAATGGCCTGGGTTAGTACATAGGATGTTTCCTAACCTCCAAATCGTCTTAGAATGACTGATCACCTAATAAAATATTTTTGAAATAACATGAAAACTAATTTTAAAATCCTTCTGATCCAAACATTTCTTCTCTCTTTCTAGCTTAGCCTTTAAGTAAGAGGTAGCAATATTTATTGGCTCGAATTGTCGGCATTATCCTCTCCATTTTCTTTATCTTCTATACACAGCTATTGTTTATCAATTTTATGTTTAGTTCTGTTTTTGAAGAGCAAGGCGTTCGTAATGGTGCACATGCGTAGGGAGACTTTCGAGCCGTTGAATGATGACGTGGTTAAGAAACTTGCTGCTTTTAGTCTCGCCCCTGGAAGATAAATATACCAATGCTATATTGACGACCAACGTGGCTGAAAATCAATCAGCCCAGCTTTTAACCTTTGTGGATTAGCCAATCTTTCCACCTCGACATAAGTATAATATTCTCTAGAAGTAAGTAGTTCACAATAACATAAACATAACATCACGCCTGTATTCCCCGAAGGGTTGGGCAGAGGTGTACCTGTAGTACACCCACACTTCGCTAGTTATGTTTCAGTCCCACGAGTTCAGTCGCGCGAGCCTATTGCCATCAATCGGACACAAAATCTAGACTCCGAGCTGCTACTGAGAAATTCCAAATGAAAGACCAAATATAATTTTGCCCGACCCGGGAATCTAACCCAGAACCTCATGGTCAGCAGTAGCGCTTACGACCACTTATTAGACCAATGAGGCAGTCGCATGCATTTTACGGTAATACCCTATAAAATATGAAACTCTAAAATTAATATGAAAACAAAGTCGGCTTGCCACGGCTGTGAAAGTATTTGATTCGAGTAGATATTGATGCAGTGTTCAACATAATTTAGAGACCAACGTAAAAATTGATTTTAATTAATTTTATCGCTCGAGTGAAGCCAGTTAAATTAAACAACGTACCTGAGCCCTCAGGTTGGGGCTTGAGGCCTCATATTTTCATTTTGCATGGGGTTTTGGTGCGGTCGGCTTTCCGGTAGGCCTCCTGGATGCAGGGCCAACTCCATGTCTTCACAGGCAGACATTCTCACTGAATTCTGACTCTTTACCAATCCTGCAACAGAGTCATCATGTTAGCATCTCAGCCATTGGTGTTTATATGAGGAATAAAAAGTACAAGGTTGACCCCAACTGAGGGTTCTTTGACACATTGACACAGCTCGAAACCCAGTCCGTCTTATTACAAAACAAGGTTTGTCTTCAGACCCAGGTTTAAAACATGGAGCCATTATTGAATTTCGAACTTTATTCCGACTATGGTAAAGTTCCTAAACACAAAACTGACAACTTAGTACCGAACTAAGTTTCCAGTTTTGTATAAAGAACGGTATTTCAATCACTCTTACGTTCTTATTACAAAAACTAGCTCCATGGTTCAAGCCATGTTAAAATATAAATCTTGTTTTGTAATAAGGCGATATAAGTTTATTTTAAAACATAGATGTAAGTATATCAAAAGGCAGTTTTATATCAAAACTTGCGAACTATCGCGTCAAAAGATTGTAGCGGCATCAACATCGCCAGATGCGAACTACGCGTCACACTGACGTCACGAATAATCCTGCATCGTGCAAGCAGAGTTTACCGCGCAACTAGCATATATCCAACATCCCGACATCAACCGTCGGGCAGTTGTCCACCAGACACGACACCCGTCTGGTCGGAGGATCCTCCCTTTTCTATGGAGGATGAGTGAACTTTACACCCTGTTCCTCATACCTCTAAAAGATAATCACTGTTGAGCAGACAAATTTTTCGAACATATGAAGCAATGGATTAGCAGTATACTATTTACAGTATAGATTGTGATTGATAGTGTGTTACGTAGTAGTGTTTTTCGTCCTGTACAGCGGCATGTCTTCCTCTTACACGGAATTAAAATAACTAGTTTTCGCCCTTTGGTCGAAATTTGACCCCTTTCTACTTACAATACATACCTATAGTACTACTAATTCCATGAGTACACTAATTCCGTGCTATTATAAACTAACTCCCTGTTATTAAAAAGTACTTAGTCCATGCTCAAGCTGTGACTCATGTCACCTATTTATCTTCAAGGTCATGAGACCCTGGTACCATAGCCTGGTACTATACGTGTGTCAAATGTGTGTCTAATGTTTTTTTGTTTATTTAATTTATTTCTAATGCATATTAAATAAAAAAATAGCTTTCAAACTCAAACTCAAAGCATTTATTTCAAATTTTAGCTATAAAATTTAGCTTCTGCCCGCCGGCCTGCCCGTAAGACACCACAATATACAAATAACAACCACATTTTTATAAAAAAACTGCCGCGTATGTCTATTGGTCGCAAGCGCTCTGTTGAGCATGAGTTTTTTTGGGTTTTCCATAATCTGGAATTTGTCAGTTACAGTCCGAAGTCTGAATTTGTGCCCGGTTAATGGCAATAGACTCGCCCCCTATTACATGGGGCCTAAACATAACTGGCGAAATTTAATGTGGGTGTATTACAGATAGGTAAGTAGGTACACCTCTGCCTAACCCTTCCGGGAATAAAGACGTAATACTATGTTATTTTTATAAAACATAAATACAATGTCTACAATACCTTGATCTCTTGCGTTTCCAGCTGCAGATTCCGCCGTTCGTCGGAAATAGCGAGAACACTTGAGTAGTTACCTCTTTGAATTATGTGATTGATTTAAAATTAACCGTTGGCAATATCATGAAGTTATTTTCCTAGTATTTGCTTGACTGCACCTTTGGTCTCGTTTATCTGGTTAGACTGGCAGCCAACATAGTTGGAAAAGGCTGGGCAGATAGGATAATAAGACTACCTGTGAAGCATTCCGGCTGAGTATGTGCGGCCTCCCCAGCCTGAATGATTCACAGGTTTTAAATTAGTAGATAGTTTTTCTTAGTATAATAAAATGATAGGTAAGTATTTGTAATATTTCAAATATTTTTATATACCGAGGCTATACTAAAAAATAAAAATATTATCATATTTCACGCAGGAGATAGGTATTATAGTTCACAAGTGTGTGCGAAATCACAGGTTTACTCCCTCTTCCGTCACTCTCATAGTCCAATGGGACGGCAATCCGACACAACAGAGGACAGCTCAGGCGCAAGACCAACAGCGCCACGTTTTTTCATAAGTGCATATCACGGGACCAACTTCCAAACTCCGGGCTCATCATCATCATTTCAGCCGAAAGACGTCCACTGCTGCACATAGGCCTCCCCCAAAAAGGGGGGGGGGGGGGGATTTGCCATAATCGCCACGCTTGGCAGGCGGGTTGGCGATCGCAGTATGGTTTTAAAAATGCATAGAGAACGCTGCTGCCCATTCTCTAGTAAATCCCTTAGTCGCCTTTTACGACACCCACGGGAAGGAATGGGATGGTGCTATTCTTTACTTCCGGCACCAAACGGAAACTCCGGGCTGCTACTATGAAACTCCTATTGGAAAAACCACTTTACCCCGCTCGGGAATTGAACACAGGCTCAGCAGTCGCGAGAGCAACCACGGGACCAACGGTGCAGTCAAGCAAATACCAGGAAAATAACTTCATGAAATTGATAACGCTGCATATTGCCAACGGTTAATTTTAAATCAATCAAATAATTCAAAGAGGTAACTATTCAAGTGTTATCCGCTCGCTATTTCCGACGAACGCCCGACAAGCGAGGTCAAGATAAACGGTCTGCTCGCATTGGGTTAGCAGAGCGTTCTGAGACTATCTGCAGCTGGAAACGCAGGAGATCAAGGTATTGTAGACAGATCAATATTTATTGAACACACACTGAATAAAAAAAGTGTTTGCTATAACATAAATCTCGTTTAATGTGATCACGTATTTTGACTCCATACGAGCCTAACAAGATCTTGACTTCTGAAGCTAACAGAACTTCGTTAAATTGACATAGTTCCGTCTACTAAGTAATGAATTAGTTATTTAATTTCGCTGAAATGTTAGCCAGTTTAAGAATGATATAATGCTAACAAGTTGCTTGTTACCATGAACTTAAATTTTATTTATATACAAAAGTAAAGAAGTAAAATCAAACAAAGCATGTATGATGTAACAAAGACCGGTGATTATTCTGTACGTGCACATTTGTCGATATAAATAAAATGAATTTGTTCTGGCAAATATGATAGAGTAAATAGATAAATAATGATTCCAAACATTTTAATGCCAACCTAGACAAAATGTATCATAATTAGTCTGCATTTTTTTCAGTTCATAATTCAAGAGAAATTACACAAACAAAAGCTTGATTATCACGAATGTACAACAAATATTCTAAATATTATAATATTATAACTTTATTTACATCATAAATATGTAATTTCTAAATAATGTGTTATTTGGTAATGATATCTATACCTACAGGACGTAATATTATCGTCATCTACGAATTTCTTACATCAATCAAGTCAAAAATATTTTTATTTCACTTAAGCCTACATGGGCACATATGAAACGTCAGAAGCTAGGTGCACGGTTCCAATTGGTCGTTTCCTTTAGAGAAGAGCCGGCAAGAAACTCCACGGCAATGTTCCCAGGTATGGATCAGTACAAAAAAATATCACAACAACAAGAAGATCAAGTGTAAGGGCCAGGCCACAACACTGCGATGCGACGACGCGTCGCAAAAACGACGTACACTACTTACAATACGATTAGACGTAGATTGACGACGTAGATTTCTACGGTGCGTCGTCGCATCGCAGTGTTGTGGCCTGGCCCTAAGACTTCAATAAGCGTCTTTTTACTCCCGTTATGTATATTTTATTTGTGTTATTTTTTCCGTAGTAGTTTTATCCCATCTTGCTCGTTAATAGGCGATTATGTTAATCTAAACACAAAATGGCGCTTTACTTGTTGCATATATTTGTAACTGCTACCTCCTTGAATGTTGTTCGTTTCACCGTCACTGGCAACTTAATGCTATTCTCCTTGCAGCTCATCTCAGGAAAAAGATTAGTTGATCAGGTCATACATGAAAGCCTGCAAAAAAACCGGCCTTGTGTGTGTCGGACCACGCACAATGAAGGGTTCCGTAGTTGGGATGAATTTATCCCAAGAACAAACTCAACATTATAGTTAAATAAAAAACATGTTCCCCCACACATTCTATCTGCAAATGTAAGTATGTACGCATTGAGAGATTTACCATGTTGTTTAAGACCATAGACTTCTTATAGGTTATCTTAAAATCTATAAGTAACGAATAGGTTTCTGTATCTTTTTTCAAAATGTTAGGTTCAGTAGTTTTGGAGATAAGGCAATGGTCAATTTTCTTCTATTTTCTTAAATAACTTTAAAAGTGTTTATTTTAAAATTTCAAAATAATATATCTGAAATTCTTACAACAAGATCTTGATATGTCACAAGATAGAGTTCGCAAAACTTTTTTTTTTTCTATTTTCCCCCCAAAAGTGACCCATATTCATAATTCATTTATTTACGTTACACGGTCAGTGTCTGGGTCACAGAAATTCATATGTGTACCAAATTTCAACTTAAACCACCTTATTATAAAACAAGATTTATATTTTGACATGGCTTAAACCATGGAGCCAGTTTTTGTAATAAGAACGTAACTGTGATTGAAATACCGTTCTTTATACAAAACTGAAAACTTAGTTCGGTACTAAGTTGTCAGTTTTGTGTTTAGGAACTTTACCATAGTCGGAATTAAGTTCGAAATTCAAAAATGGCTCAATGTTTTAAACCTGGGTCTGAAGATAAACCTTGTTTTGGAATAAGGGGGAATCAGTTTAGTAGATTCCGAGCGAGCAAATTGGCTTTGAGAGACTCTAAGTTCTAGGTTACCGTTATTACCTTTAGCATCGCTACTTATTGAGGCTCAATCTATATACTCATTTGCGTCCATCTCCCTTTAAATCCACTTTTAAACCGTAACGAATCTTCATGAAAACCACATAATTCAAGCAAATTCTAGTTTTAAATCAACAATTATTCGGTCTTTCACACACGCGTTATTCGTTTTTATTATTCGTTATCGTTTTCCTCTAAGCTAACTCCAATCGAGTTCTAAATAAAGAATGCAATAAGATAAGTTCAGTAGATTTATTTCGTTCTAATACCAACAACTAATAGCACTGGTACCTATTTGTTTCAAGGGATACCACTCTTTAAATAATTACATTTAATGTACGAACGAATACTATCAACTTTAATTTGGTCAGGTCAGTCAAACCTAATGAAATTAAATTTTTCTAATATTTTCATGTAAGTATTTTAGATTTTTTTTTTTCAATTAAAGGTACACACAAAGCAAGCAAGGTATTTACATACAAAGCATTTTTACTGACTGGACCAAATTAAACCTAATTATATCTTTGAACATAACTTGGTTAACTAAGGGTCATACGGATAAGGTAAACCCTGACTCCTAAACTAGGTGATCCTGTGACTTTTTTTTTATTAGGAGTCAGTGTTTGCTGTCACTGTGATACCAAAAGCCTTTAATGATGTGTTCTAAAATTACAAAAAATAGTCATTGACATTGAAGGTTACAATTTAAAGTATGTATATTAAAATTAACAACATACTAAGGGAGACTGGAAACGACTTTTAATGTGCATATTATGTGTGTATATGTTAGAGTGAGGGTGTGTATGTTAGAATGAGGGTATGTATGTGAGAGTGTGTTTGTAGAAGTGTGTAGTAGTGTTAAGCGTTTGCGAGAGAATGGAACTTTTTTTTTACCCAATCGTACTTAATTATGTATGCTTAATCCTTGAGTCAAGATTTAGAAAAGAGTTCTATTAAAGACGACACGCATTTTAAAAAATGCCTTGATTACTACTTTCAAAGCAATAAATTAACATTAAAAAAAATATACTTCTTTTTTGCTTTACAATCAGCGTACTAGGAATTTTGCAACACTGAAAATCAAATATTTTAATAACAAACCCTTTTTTTGTTGTTTTGTTGTTGTAAAAAAACCTAGTGCCAAACAAAAACAATAATTTAAAAATAGTAGGCATAAAACAAATATGCCTACTAAATTATTGTAAATGAGAAAGTCCTTTTTTGGCACTTTGGATTTTTTACAACAAAACAAAAAAAAGGGTTTGTTATTAAAATATTTGAAAACTTTGGTTTGTTAGATTGGTAGAATATTTGATTTTCAGTGTTGCAAAATTTCTAATAAGTACGATGATTGTAAAGCAATTATGTTAATTTACTGCTTTGAAAGTCGTAATTAAAACATTTGATAAATCCGTATCGTGTTTAATTGAACTCCACTTTTCAAAACCTTGCCTCAAGGATTAAGCACACATAATTATGTCAACACTGTGAACGAATGGGACTTTTTTTTCCCGATCGTCAACAGTGTTGACGACGAAGTGTTACTCATCGGGAATATTCGGGTCCTTTGAAAAACATGGCCAGCCCACTCCCACTTCAGTTTCTTACTATGCAAGCTATGTCGGTAACTCCGATTCTTTTCCGGATAATTTCATTCCTGATTTTATCCTTCAAAGAGACTCCAAGCATAGCCCGCTCCATAGTGCGCTGGGTGACCTTGTTATTACTTAGCCACGCGCTTTTCATTTTTGACAACAATTCCCAGTAAATTTAAACTTCACCAGGCCTGGCTCACTCCGCAGTTTAGGTATAAAACTACAAGTACGTGCGGCGGCCGGTCCGGACCGTTCAACCAGTGGGTTGCCGCGCTGCTTAGTTCGCACGCGTTAATACGAGTAGGTAAATTATTCTCGCGCTTCCAAGTTCTCGCGTTACAAAAATAAAACCAAAAAAATATTATATAGCGTTTGCTTGTTAAATAATGACAGTGTACGAAGCCTGACATTTCACATACTACCGAAGGATATTAAAAGGTGAGATTTTTTATACACAATAGGTAGGCAATAAACTTATTGCATTTATATCTAGGTACTTTTGGGCCTTTAGCTAATTCAAATCATTACACTAAAATGTACACTGTTTATTTGATTAGAAGTTCGTTTGATTTTGTCATAATTATCGTAAGTATCTGCGTCCGCCGCCGCCACCCCCGCCGCGCCGCTTGTTTAGGCAGGCATGAATTACTGATATTTATGAACTTGTGATGTTGTCGTAGATAAGGTGGTGGCGCAGCACGACGAACGTCTGTAGGTAGTCAGGCGTCAGTCATACGATATGACGAAATGATAAAGATTCCTAGTCGATTACCCAATAATAACATTTCTATTTCTATATCGTAATTTGAGTTGTTTTTGGAATAACTACTTTATAATTGTGAAAATAATAATCAATATTCGTAATGTTTGTAAGAATAATTTAATAAATATAATACAAAGTCTCTATTCATTTATATAAATGTGTTCTTATTTCATTCAAAACACCTATTATTCATTTACCTATTTCAATAATACTTATCGTCTTTCACTCGCTCCATACCACTAGAGCGGCTGTTTTGTGGTCGGCTTGTCATTGATTCGCTTCACTCCGTTCGTTGTAGCCGCTACAGTACAAAAAATATAATTCGTAAGTCGCAACCCTAATAAGTACCTACGCGGTGACGTCGAGAACGGCCATGATTGAAACGGTTAAACTAAAAGAAGCGCTCTCGCGTAGTTACACGGTTTATTTTTGCATGAATGCTTTGCGGGAAATGGGTTCTAGGCTATTATCGCTGTAGGTAAATATAACAGGAGCGAGCTAGACTGTGCTTTATGTGTACGCGGCTAGAGTTTTTATCTATTTAATCGACTCCAGAGAGTGAGCCTTCTGTACGTAGTACTATTACCTATTCTGTGACTTCACTAATGTTCAAATTCTGTAACTGTCAGATACCTATACAAATATACCTAGTTGTTTTATGACGTACAAGCACAGGGTGATAAAGTAGTTACGAGGTCGACTATAATGTTGTACACCAACGAACACTACTATATGAAGCCGGAAAAAAAAAAAAAAAAAAAAAAAAAAAAACTTATCGTGCACGCACCAACCCACACATTGTCACTACATACGCCCCACACATCACACACCCCCACACTTCACACACACCACACACACTCACACCCGAAAGCACCTAAATATTTTTGTCATCAAAACCATCTCTCTACAACATAATAATTATTGTTAGTCAACTTTTTTATACATTTACACTGTACTTATTGTTTGAACTATTATTTTTGCCTTGTTTTTATTTTATTTTATCTTTTAAATTATTACTTCACATAAATGTATTTAAAAATGCTTTCTTTTTTTTTTAATTACTTGGGGAAGAGACTGGACCCCACAACACAGGGAATCCTAGTGTGGGGTTCAGGGAATTTGCGAAATCTAGCATTTATGGCTCTTATGTAACCTATTACTATATTTTTTTTTAATGATGTACCGTGTTTTTTTTTTTGAACTGAATAAAGTTTTTTTTATTTAAAAAAAAAAAAAAAATATATAAATACTCATCTGTGCACTTTTTGGAAACATGGCATGATGATACGGAGAGGCTCAAATTCTCTTTCAAAGTGGAGGTCCTGTCAATCAATCAATCAACTCAGCCTATAGCAGTCCACTGCTGGACATAGGCCTCTCCCAGGCTGCGCCACAACACCCTGTCCTCCGCCTTCCGCATCCAGTCTGTCCCAGCCACCTTTTTAATGTCATCGGTCCATCTAGCTGGGGGCCGTCCCACACTACGCTTGCCGATACGTGGAGATCCTGTATCCTCTTAAATATGTTGTATTTTTATAGGCAGGTGACATGCCTGAGCCACGCTACTACAAGGGGATATACTGTCCAGCCATCACAGATAGTTTTAAGGTAAATTGTATTTTCACTCAGATTTCATTCAGAACATTACAGTACACTTTGGGTTACAACTTCGTTACGATTATTCGAAACAATTGATGGAACTGATCAAACATTAGCTCTACCGAAAAAGCAGGCCTAAACACTCTTGTAGGTCAGTAAGCTACAGTCAGAAATAAACTCATGACATAACTTCCCGTTGGATATCTGTTTACCAGGATGGAGCCGTTGAACAATCATACCAGAGATATTTTCGGAGACAGCGACAGAAGTCCCTCATGACGGCCAACCTCGTCGATTTAGCACTTAAAGTAAGTAGAAAAACAATTAATACAAAGAGTAAAGAGACTGGTTAAACTTAGTTTAATTTCGCACTGAAAATATCTTTCATGTTGTCAAAGTAAGTACCAGACCAGTATAACTCCCAGTTACTAGGACCTATACTCCATTTGAAATAAGATTAGACATTTAAATAAACTAGTTTACAGTCCGTTCAACCGATTTTGACTTCTAATCCGTAGACATAAGGATGGCATTGAAAGCAAAAACGTGGTTACAATACCAACTGTTTATTACAGCTGTCATTGGTCATGCCACTAACGCAATAGAAGTCAAAATCGATTGAATGAACTGTAAAAAAGGTTTATTTGAATGTCTAATCTTATTTCAAACGGAGTATAGGTGGCAAGAGCTCATGTTTCGTACGAAATGTCTTATAATAATAATAATGATATTAGTTTAGCTCTTATAAGGTGTTAATCGTATTAATACATTGATTAATACTAATAATTATTATACAATCGACATTGTTACTAAAATATTTTTCTAGTCGCCGTAGGAGGCTTATCTACCTACTCGTAGCTGCATAGACTCGTTGATACTCGGAATTCAACAGTAGTTTCAACATTTCAGGTGGGACTGGTGATTATTTATACTACTACTCATTTAGATGGTAAGTTTAATTTTCAATTTCATGTATAGTCGTAAACTTGTTTCTCAATCATTTATTGCATTCCACAATGTGCTTAGGTGGTTAAAGTAAACATTGTACCAATCGTGGACCCTGTCGGGCACAGCAAAATAAAAATTTGAAGGAAGAGGACTTATTTATACATGCAAAAAAAAACTTATTCTAATTAAAATTAAAGTTTACATTTTATTATATTCATTAATCTAAATTGATATCATTCATTTATATTATTCTGTCAGTTCTATGGATTATTCAATTTCTTTTATTGCTATGCCAAATATCCATCAAATAATTAAAATGTCGCTCAATTTCACTACTTGGATGAGCTCAAGTGAGGACGTAGTGTCGTATCCGTTCAACACGAAATTAGTACTACTAATAATTAGTCTGGAAACGAGATAATAAATACCTACAATAAATTCAAGGTATATTTACAGCGGCGGCACCGAGTATCAACCATATAATGTGGACGGCAATATTCGCGTGTCTGAACGTGTGTATGTTCTTGCTGACCTGGTGGCCATCATTCGCTAAAAACTACCTGCATTGGGCCGCAGCGGGCACCTGGGCGCTGCTTATCGTTCAAGGTATGTATTTATTTTCCGTGCTAAAATTATATAATATATATAAAATAATAATAATAAAGCCTCTTTATTCCTTAATTTAAAAAAAAATACAAAGTATAAATAAAAGTAAATAATAAATAAAATAAGGTTACTAGTTAAGGACCCCTCTTTGCGTAAAGGCCTCCTACGTTTCTTAATTGCCACTCCTTTCTGTCCCGTGCTGCTGAAGGCCAGGGGGCCTAAAATTGATGCTTTGGCTGAATCATAATATGATCTGCGTACAATTCATACATCCCGCAATTCATCTGTTTGACAGCTGCTATTTGACATTAGACTTCAATAAAGCAATTCATAATTTGTGGACCATTTTACGAGACTCCATACAAAACTGTCAAACAGATGAATTACGGGATATGAAATGTACGCAGATCATATTATGATTCTGCCAAAGCGTCCATTTTAGGCCCCCAGTTCTGGCCCGCTACTTTTTCGATCTCGTCGACCCATCTATATTATCATATATAATATACCTATATACATATTATTTATCTGCCTTAATGACATCTTGGCACTCGGCCCCATGAACCATTCTGTGAATCGTGATCAGCAACTGCAACACCAAAGGCATAGAGTTGTAGGTTGCTTATCCTTCCAATCGACGATCTTACGAGAAGCGCTGCTGGATTTGTTACAAGCTTACTGCATATGATGCACTGGACGTACATATGACTCGTCATGCAAGTGGACAGTCATTCATAATAAGAATTAATACTCTATTATATTCAGGTTTAAGCAAACAAGGTATCGGCTACCAAGAGTCTCAGAACCAAATATGGTACATGCTGTTCATAGTGTTCATGACATACGCGATGTTGCCGCTGTCTCTGTGCTGGTGCATCACCCTGGGGGTCCTGTCCTGCCTGGCACATGTAGTGGCTATCATAGTGGACATACACAAGGAGACTGGCCCGACAGTTGTCATCTGTCATAGTCATGTAAGTTATTAGAAGAAGTAATTATAATTAGTACCAGTTAGAAACGATGTTGGCTTTAAAATAAATATTTGGAATAAAGGAAATAAGCTCCTTGAACTGGCTTTGAAACTACCTTTTTTTGGCTTGTTTGAAGATCTACTTCTTGAAAATAATTTTTTTTTTTTTTTCATATGCATGCAGAGATACACATGTGCCTGGCGTCTTCTTGGAGGTAACGTGTTGCTTCACGCAGCGGTGAACTTCGCGGGCTTGTATGCTAAATCATTTGTGGACTGCGAACAGAGGAAGGTGTTCTTGGAAACACGAAAGTCTAAGAGCACATACGACAAAACTAGGATTGAAACCGATAAACAATGGCATCTTATACAAAGCGGTGAGATGCTCAGTATTGATTCAGTTTGATTGAGAATAAACCATAGAAGTACGTAATCACATAAAAATATTGCCAGATTAACCTGATGATGATGATGTTAATTCTCTTGCAGTTATACCAGACTTCTTGGCAAAAACAATCTCCACGCACTTGGGTAAGGCAGCTGGCGACTTTCAAAGCCTATGGGATGTTGCAACACACCAGAGTCATGACGTATCCATTCTGTTCGCTGATATCAAGGGATTTACCGGTGAGCAACATAACACAACTGACCAAACAGGACCACCGTCACACGTCGTGGCCATGTTAATAAACATGGCCACGACGTGTGACGGAGGTCCTGTTCTTGCAGTGAACATTAAGATTGTACCTTACGTGACAGCGTTACTTTCTTAGTCATAGAGCTGTGGGCCCCGGAGAGCCCTCGCCTGATTCTAAGTTCTATGTTAGAAGGTTTGGTTTCCGCACTTAGTCCTTCAAGCTGACGATTGTGTGTGGGCCATGGCGGCCGTCGGTAGTTATTCCAACCAGCTCACCTCCCTCCAGAAGTTGATTACGTCTCCTGGCCTGTTTAGAACCTCTGTGAAGAATCTGGGTGCCCTGAGAGATTCTATTCTAATCTGGGTGACGCCTGTGCATTCAAAGAGCACATGCGCAAACATAGAAATATAAAAACGGTTTCCACCACCTCCATGCAAGCTCTGCATAGAGGGCTGTGCGTTTTGCCTATTGTGTGGAAGTGTTTGTAAAGCAAGTAGTGTCCCGTGACGGTCCCCTTCATTAGGCGCAGGCAGATCCTGACCAGGCGTAATAGACACCTGGTTAGCTTACTATCTAAGGATGCCATAGCCTCCTTGGACTGCTTGCAACCCGGTGTCGAGGACCACCAGCTCTCCGCATATGTGTGGGTGAACTCCTGTAGCCACCTGCGTGGAACGGGATGGGTACAATGACTGACGTGCCGGAAGCTCTCCTAGCAATTTCGTCAGCTGAGTCGTTACCTAGTGATCCGCTGTGTCTTTTTATCCATTGTAGATACCTACCGTTATACGTTCTAGTGCATTGTGAGATTCTTCTGTTAGTCTCGAGGTAATTTATTTGTTCCCCAAGGATTGGAGAACTGAGGCGCTGTCGGAGAGTATATAAATATGGGTGTCCGTAACTCTCCTGGCTTTTATGGCATAAGCTGATTGTATAATGCCCACACACCCTGGTAGACGGTGTTGGACATTCCAAGCGGACTAGATATGTTTATGTTACGCTGATAGCACACCTCCGCCGCGAAACCATAGCAGTGAAACCGCAGTAGTTCAATTGTACTGGTTCGCGTCATGTTCCGCTACTGGAGTCGGATGCGAGTAGCGGAACATGATGCGAACCTGTACAATTGAACTACTGCGGTTTCGCTGCTATGTCTTCGCGGCGGAGGTGTGCTATCAGCGTTAAGGTCATGTGAGAAAACTCCGGCTCCGGTTCCTGAGTCCGTCTTTGATTCGTCGGTGTACACTCTCATCTCATTCGGGCCTGAGTAGTCACACCGTTCTTCTGTGAGTGTTATGATATGAAATACTTTAGAACGTAGTGTAGTTTCGGGGCTTTGTCGCAGGGTGATGCCATCATTGGTCGTCCTTTGATCGCGTCCTCCATTATGCGTATGTTCTTCTTGACTCTAGAGTCTTTGATCAGGGTTCTTGCTATATTGAGCCTCATGGTGGCCAAAAGTCCTGTAGTAGTCTTATCTTTTATAATAAAATGTATTCAAAGATAAGACAGGACTTTTGGCCGATTACTCTAGTAATAGCAAATAAAGGACACATACTCGTATAAGTAGAATCTTACCTATAAAAATCGGAGAGCATGCTAGTTTGGTGCTAACAATCTATTGATCGACTAAGACAAATCAATCCAATAATATCCTTGGACCTTTAGCAGATATATCTAAGACGTTTAAAGAAGTGCATGTCTTATAGAATAATGAAAGACGACGTTAACAAGAGTAAACAATCTTTTCAAATGCGTTTATAGGATTAAAAGTGACACTTTGCTAATTCGTTTTATAACATAACCAGTAAACGTTTATAAAATTAGTAATAGGATCGTAAGTACTTCTAGCGCAAATCGCTTTCTCTATCTAAGAAGCTGTTTGTTCAAAAAGATGCCCAGGTATTTGATTTCAGTTGACAGGCTTTGGGTGGTCCCAAAGAGTCGTGGTAGCTGTAGTGTCGACAATCTCCTCTTGTTCAACCGACTTCCAAAAAGGAGGATTATATGTATATTTATTTTTGTATAGAATCATATCGGTTTTTGTGGGATTCACTAATAGTTGGTGTTACTTGAGCGCATGGTGATCTTTAAATGTATCGCACTCTGCTAACTTACAGATTTGTCCAGTAAGTGCAGTGCGCAAGAGTTGGTGGAGTTGTTGAATTCACTATTCGCTCGCTTCGATAAGTTGGCATCGGTAAGTGATAATTCAAGTAGGTATACAAATCAAGCGATAATTTATTTTAAAGGAATCCTACCTCAATGCTACTAAGTTTCGTATGAGACAGCCGTTCAGCTAAATGCTAGGCGGGCTTACAAGTGCTATCTGTCCACCTTAAAAGATACTGTAAATCTGCTTTCCTCAGGAGAACCATTGCCTCCGCATCAAGTTGCTGGGCGACTGCTACTTCTGCGTGAGTGGACTGCTGGCGCCACGTTCAGACCACGCGCACTGCTGCGTCAACATGGGGCTACACATGATACGCGTCATCCGCGAAGTGCGGCCCCAAATGAAACATCTAAAGGTGAAATACAACATACTTCTTTAGACTAGTGAGAAAAACCTCGCAGCACGGTTATAATATAACACTTTCCACATTGTCTGTTCAGGTGGATCTGGACATGCGCATCGGTATTCACAGCGGTAAGGTGCTGTGCGGGGTACTGGGGCAGCTCAAGTGGCAGTTCGACCTGTGGTCGCGTGACGTCAACCTCGCTAACCGCATTGAGAGCAGTGGCCTGCCAGGGTAAGTTTTATTTTCATTATTAACACTACAATTACAACAACTTCTTTCATACTAGCCTTTTATCAACTATATTGGAGTCGGCTTCCAGTCTAACCATTTGCAGCTGAATACCAGTATTTTTACATGGAGCGACTTCATATCTAACCTCCACAACCCAGTATATGATAATGACACAGTAAAGAATTTTTAAAGTTTTGGGGTGAGTGAAGCACCAGCATTATGAAACCTAGCCCCGTATTAATAGAGCGTTACTCAGTACTCAAGCACTACTTAGGACTAGTTTCAACCAATCAAATGGCTTGAATCTAGTCTTAAGTAATGCTTGAGTACTGAGTAACGCTCTATTAATACGGGCCCTAGTGCTTTAGCGACTATGGCATCAACATGAAATTCAAACGTAAGCTTAGAATCTTAATATACCCCCAGAACACGGATGCAATTCGTTCTAGGTAGTACTTGATCACCCAAGATTTACGATGAACCTATAATTGCGCGGTTTCGAGTATATGTTAGAACCGAACATTTAGCAGGGTTAAGATCAAGCTTACTCCCACGGCAATAAGCCTCCAGACGACGTAAATCATCCTGAAGTGCAATCACGTCCACGTGTGATGTGTGTTGATTTTTAGAGCAAAACACAGCAGTTTGGATGAAATCAAGTAAGAGTTGATGTCGTTTATATAGATAATGAAAAGTAATGGGCCGAGCAGTGAACCCTGGGGGCTCCACTGGGGACAGGCACCCAACCAGACACATAATTGCTTAATACTACTGCTTGGGACCTGTTCTCCAGATAAGAAGAAAACCATCTGAGTAAATCACCTCGTATTCCCATAACATATAACTTTAATAGTAAGATCTCATGGCCAACCGGTCTTTTGACCTCGTCCCCCGACTTCCATGAAAATATTGATTTTCAGTTTTCCAGTTTTGGGCATGATGGCGTTTTAATTGCACAGTAAATAGTATAATCTATTTAGTACCTACTTTGTGGCCATTCAACACTAAAATCATGTAACTTCTTTTTAAATTTTTAAGTCATTTTTTGATATGGCAGGAGTTTTTTTTTAATTATTTGTTTTTTATTTTATACCTTTTAGTGATAAAACAATATTTTTGCTAACGCACAATACGCCACAAAAGATAACATAATTTTTTTGGAACGCGTAATTATTTTTCTTATGATTTATTAATACAACTTACAAAGTGCCTGGGAGCAATTACTCACTTTCCCATGTAGGATTCTACATGTCCAAAAAAATTCGGCGACCAAAAAAACCTTAACCAACCAAATTAAAGATAATTGTAACAATTCGACCCTATTTTTAGATCCAAAATTACCTGCATTTAACAACTTGTCACAAAAAGGCTTATGTTCACATGTAGAATCCAAACTAAGTGAAGGTGACATCAGGGGAGCAGCCAGGATACTGTTCAGCAGCGATGTGGTTGCGCCTTACTCTCCAGAAACACTAACAGCTCTAGAGAGTAAACACCCAGTGCCTGCGGATGGTCTCACCTTTCCCGACCCCCCCGACCCTCCAGACCTAACTTCATCCTTCTTGAACGATTCGGCCACCCAGTTGATTGCAGCTGTAAGCTCCTTCCGAAGTGGTTCCGCCGGCTGCCTCGACGGCCTGACTCCACAACATCTAAAGGATCTAATGTGTTCAGGCACCGGGGAAGCTGGCGAGTCGCTTTTGAAGGAGCTTGCGGCCCTGATTAACCTCATGCTCACCGGCGGTGTGAACGAGGCCGTCGTTGATGTCTTGTACGGGGCCAACTTATGTGCCCTGCGCAAGAGAGACGGCGGCATTCGTCCCATCGCCGTCGGGTGCACCTACAGGCGGACGGCAGCGAAAATATGCTGTAAGCTGTACAGCGAATCCCTTACAGCTAAGTTTCAGCCCCTGCAGCTTGGTTTTGGCTCAAAAGGGGGCTGTGAGGTTGCCGTACATGCCCTTTCCTCCTTTTTAAATTCAAACAAAGGTGAGGTCATCCTCAAGGTTGACGTGAAAAACACTTTTAACTCTGTAAACAGGGACACTTTGTTGGCTGAAGTCAAAAAGGAATTACCCGAAATTTATGGTTTTATGTGGCAATGTTATAGGTACCCTTCTAAATTATTATACAAGGACAATGTTTTAGAATCAGCAGTCATTTTCAGCTTAGCCATTCATCCAATTATCCAGAAACTAAATTCAAAATTTAACTTGTGGTATTTAGATGATGGGACTCTAGGAGGTGATGTAGACACCGTTTTGAAAGACCTTCAACTCCTCAAACAACAATTTAAATATATTGGGTTGGAACTTAACCCCTCAAAATGTGAAATTTACCTTTCTGACGCTACTGACAGACAATTGAGCCTAGATAAATTTAATGCAATAGCTCCTCCTCCTAGGTTCCCCAATTTTAGAAGACAGCTTTTCTCCTTTCATCAACGAAAAAATCAAAAACTTCAACGAAGTTTCGGACAGACTCTCCAAAATTAATTTACATTCGGCATTCACCCTGATTAGATACTGTTGTTTTGGCCCAAATTTTATATATTTTCTACGTTCTTCCCCTTTATGGAAGCAACCACATCTGTTAGACAAAATTGACCAAATTATTCGCAGCACACTTACATCCATTTTAAATGTGGCCTCGATGACCGAGCGTGGCTTCAAGCTACACTACCCATCCGTTTTGGTGGCCTCGGCGTCCGCAAAATTACCAGTATTAGCTTACCGGCGTTCTTGTCCTCTGTCCACAGCACTGAAAAGTTGACCGGGAAAATTTTAGCCTCCTCCCTGGTTGACTCTGAAGTGCCGTGCTTGACCGATGCGGTGAACGTCTGGAAAGTGGCTTGCCCGAATACAGATCGGCCCGCAAACCCATCTTCCCAGAGACAGTGGGATGAGCCGCTCTGCAGGTTGGTACGGAATAATCTTATCAATACGTCTACCAATACTGCTGAGCGTGCCCGCCTACTGGCTGTGGGTGAGTGGGAGTCGGGCCTCTGGCTTCAAGCACTACCGTCACCCAACATAGGCACTATGTTGGGTGACACCACCTTCCGGCTCGCTACTTGTCTGCGTCTGGGCGCTCCTTGCGGGGCTCCGCATCGCTGCCAGCGTGGAGAAGCTGTCGACTGCCTTGGACACCATGGCCTTTCTTGCAGTAAGAGCGCAGGCCGAATACCACGGCACGCCAGCATTAATGACATCATCCGTCGTGCTCTTGTCACCGTCGGGGTGCCAGCTGTTTTAGAACCCAATGGTTTGGCACGCGACGATGGGAAGAGACCAGACGGAATGACCATAATGCCTTGGAAGTTAGGTCGGCCTTTGGTGTGGGATGCAACATGTGTCGACACCCTTGCGCCATCCCATCTTCCTAGCACGGCAAGCTGTGCTGGGGCGGCTGCTGCAGGTGCAGAAAACCTCAAACGGCGAAAATATTCCAATCTTATTGGGAGTTATATGTTCGAGCCGTTTGGGGTTGAAACACTAGGGTCATGGGGTCCGAGTGCCCGCTTGGTTTTTCAAGATATCGCCAAGCGGTTGGTCGACTCTTCACGTGACCAGAGGGCTGGTCTATTTTTCGGCCAAAGAATTAGCATCGCCATACAACGTGGCAATGCTGCCAGCCTTTTGGGCACTTTTCCTGTTGACAGCGATGCGGACGAATTTTTTGATGCCCTATGTTTTTGTCCCCCTTCTTTTTTATATACATGTACATATTATTATTTTAAGTCTGTTAGCGTATATATTATGTAAATATTACTTATTTATGTAAAAATAAATAGAAAGTACCAAATCTATAAATCTAAAAATCATAGGTATTCGGAAGGGTTTGTTGTACTGGCCTCAGCATTATGAACTTATAAAAAACTCCTCTAACAATTTAGAGGAGTTTTTTCTAAATTGCTGAGGAGTTTTTTATAAATAATACCCTGCATTGTATTAAAAATTGCCAAAAATGTATGTGTAAAAGTGTCTTTTATCAAAACGTTCGCGGGCTTCGAACTAAAAGTGATATTTTCTAACAATTTAGATGAGTTTTTTATAAGTTCATAATGCTGAGGCCAGTACAACAAACCCTTCCAAATACCTATGGCCCTGCATTGTACTCACATAAAATCTTTAAAAAAAAATGTTTGGACTTTAAAACAGATCATGGCTTCTGTGTTTGTTTCAGCATTTCTTCTCAGGGGTAAGCAAGAAAATGCTGGCGCCATCTACTTTCTAAATATTGATCAAAAAATGTATGTGTAAAAGTGTCTCCTCGAGACACGAGTCTCGAGTGTTTGTCCTCGAGAAGTATTTCGGGCACTGGCCCGAAAAACTTCTCGAGGCATTTGTCCCGAAGCCGCCATTACCTATCACTTTGTTGTCCAAGATCCAAAGCTGGCGTAGTTGATAGATACATCTAGTTTACCATAAATTCCAGTCGCGTGCATATTTCATCATCTACGTTAGAGTGCCTAAACGGGGATTTTATGGTGGAGCCCGGAGAGGGTGGAACGCGGGACCCGTTCCTTGAAAAATACCACCCCGTCACTTACTTCATTGGGAGTACGGAGGTGCCCCAACTGATTAGAAGTACACCAGCCACCAGGTAAACTGATCTAAGTTTATAAAGAAGAGAATTAAGTAATGTGATATTTCTGGACTTCTTTCCCAGTACTCATCCATCTGTTCGAAATGTCTCAGGGTTGAAAATGAATCAGAAGAGTGTATTAAGCTCACCCAGCCCAACGTGTCCGCCGTTCCAACAACACCCAAGCTAACCAAAACAAGATTTCGTGGCCAGCGCCGCCACATCCAAGCGGTCGAAGAAAGTCAATGGAAGCCGGAGATTCCTTTCGAAAACGTACGTTTTGTGATTAATTTTACCCCAAAAACTTGATTGGACATTCCTTAACAATAGAAGATGTTATTTTATCTATATTCGATTGTGAGATATTTACCCCTTTAAATACCTAATTAATGTTTATTACAGTACTACCATGGCGATACTGCGAATGTTCACGACTTGCAACAGAAGACTGATATTGAGGTGAGTGGCAGACGATTACCTTTATTTTTCTGTTTTTAGTGATTTGTAATAACCATTACTTTTTGAAGGAAGTCGACAAAATTCACCGACTGATCGAAGTGTGCGCGAAGAACATGAGCCCTTGGTCGTTGCAGTTTAACCGAGCCGATCTCGAATCCTGCTACGTAGAACTCGATGGTGATACTTTTAAGTCTAACGTCATGTGCTGCATGGTCCAATGGTTATTTGTTGTAGCCGTGCAGAGTCTTGCTCATTACAAGTAAGTGGTATTGGCAGGCAAGTTTTTCAATTATTTACGTATCATCGAATGACAACATTATTTCATCCTGTGACTAGAAAACTGGGTGACCAACTTCGTTCGAACTAGCATCAACGAATAAAATTTGTTCAATAAGTTTCGTTCAGGCAATAAGACAATAAAAAATTGCTCCATTCAATTATATTTAGAAGCATGGGCAATTGGTCTCTGATATTTATCTTATAAATACTTAGGGCAAAATTCACAGACCGCACTTTGACTTTACGTCTTACGTCTTTACTTCTCAAGCTAATGCAAATGCTTCGGCGACTATTATATCGCTCGGTATGTGAAAGTATTTTTAACCGACTTCCAAAAAGGAGGAGGTTCTCAATTCAGCTGTTTTTTTTTTTTTTTTGTTTGTTTGTTACGCGATTACTCCGTCAATTATGAACCGATTTTGAAAATTCTTTTTTTGATTGAAAGGGTATACTCCCGAGGTGGTCTCATTGTCACCAAATCAGAATCTGATGAGGCGATCTCATGGAAATCGAGGGAAACCCTCAAATTTTATATGCATACCTATAGCGATTTGGGTATTTTTTATAGTAACTCGTGCATTTGCTCTCCGAAAGCACCATTTGGTGAAGTGGAACTGATGATGGAGACCACCGATGGCCACCGGAACAATATAATAATGAGTACCTATTTAACGGGTTGCGATTAAGCAATTTATGCTGGTCACTATGCATATGGTGAGTGGCAGTTCTCCTGGTTCTTACCAGGAGAACTCCTCAACAATCAACGTCCCGGCATCGGGAAAAGCAATATTTTGTAAAAGGTGATAAGCAGTTAACATTAGGCTATTCTAACTTAGATAAATACAAAAGTGACCCAATAAAAAGTGAAAAATAAAATACTTTTTACAAAAAAATAATAACCGACTACCAAAAATAACACTACAAAGTGAACATTAACTTTAATTTCGGAAGTCGGTGGCAAAAAACTCAAATACAGATCCTAAGACACCGAATTCAGAAATTAAAGTTATTTTTCACTTTGTAGTGTTATTTTTGGTAGTCGGTTATTATTTTTTTGTAAAAAGTTTTTTGTTCTTTTGAAACTATATCTTTTACACAGTTGCGGAAACCTAATGATTGTCCTGATGGTGATGACGATACCCCTCACACTCTGCTTCGTGTTGGTGATGGTCCAAGAGTTCCCCAATCTTCAGCGTCACCTCGTTAAGTTCTCCGCCAAAGTGACCAACACTCGCATACTCAGGGTGATGCACATCTGCTTCTTCATTTTCATCATGTCTCTATCCAGGTAAATATACTCCCTACTATACGTATATAATGTAGTTAAAGGAATCCTCTCAAATTAACTAAAGTTTACTGAACCCTGATGGCTTACGATGCCTTCTAAATTAGTTTTACGTTGTTGCAGTACCATGAAATTGTATATCTGTCCACAAGCGTCGCAAGAGACGATATCAAACTCTACGAGCACAGTAATGTCTAACTCTACAGACACTATGTCGAACAGTGAAAATTATGCAGGTGAATATTTGACTTTAAAAGTAATATATATAACACTTTTATCACCACCCTTCAATAGTCTTTAGTATTTTACCCTGTCATGTAGGGTTGCCAACGTTTTTTTACAAGAAATAAAGTATATTTATGTCTGAGAAGAATATTAAACACTATTTTAGAAAAATTTACAGTATTTTATTTATTGAATGTTTTAAATACATATTTTTTAGAGCTTCTCACACAACTTATTAATTTACTCTCTTTTTGAATAACTTCATACGCCTTACAACAATCATAATTAAAATTAAAATAAATGAGCTCCTCATTTATTATTAAATTAATCGTTGCTCTATTTCCTCCCGCCACTTTGCATTCATAACTGAAAACACTCTTTCAGTAAATGCTGAGGTGGCGGGGCCCTCTGATTATATAAAAAAAAAATTGTGTAAGCGTCTAAGTCTAACACAGTAAGTGTTAAGTAAGCATTTTGATGCTGGAAACAGTATTTTGTATACTTTATTTTTGTTCAACAGTAAAAAGTATAATAGAGTGGAAAACAGTATAATACTGTTTTTAACAGTATAGTTGGCAACCCTAACCCCCCCACCACGTCATGCCTCTTATCTTTTGTGTGCATGTAATTTTTTCGGTTGTGCATGATACTATTATTTCTGCAACAGCTCATCTTGTAGGTAGTTATTAAAAAGTCTGGCTATGTATTGGAGTGAATTAGTAACAACACGCTTAATTTATTCAACAGACGAATGCCACCACCCGGAATACGTAGTGATCACGTGGGTGCTATGCCTGGTCGCGCTCACCTCCGTCCTCAAGTTGTACTTCCTCATCAAGACACTGCTGGCGACCATCAACGTCGTGATGTACTGCATCCTGATTGTTCACTACTACATGTATTACCAAAACAAAAACACGTGAGTGGTCTCAGTACACGATAGGTATATGACGTCATTTATGAACGACAACGCAAAATGTGCAATCATTTTAGATCAGTGAGTATTTCTCTACTAAAATCAAATAATTTAAACATGTTGTTGGCTTCCAGATTACTATTGCCCGCACAAATGCTGGTTCTAATGTGCGGTTTCCTAATAGTGGTGGTAACGCACGCGCGGCTGGTAGAAGTTATATCACGGCTGGATTTTCTTTGGAAACAGCAAGTGAAGACAGACCTTACACGCATGGAGTCCGCTCAAGGCAAGAACAGACAATTACTCGGACATATTCTGCCCGAGCATGTAGTTAATCATTACCTGAGTAGCGATTGGCGCCCTGATGTAAGTTTAATTTTTAACTTTCAAAATATTGATAATAATAGTTTATCATTGCTCTTTTTAGGGTTCCGTACCAAAATAGTAAAAAGGAACCCTTATGGTGAGACTAAGTCTGTCTGTCTGTCACACCTGGATATCTCAAGAACTGCTAATGCTATCAACTTGAAATTTAGAATAGTTTTAGATGACGTTTGCCCAACTATTTTGCAAGCAAGAAAGAAATTTTAAAAAATATACCTTTTTTGCAAAAGGGACTGAAAGGGGGTCTTAAAATTTTTAAGTGGGGCTATCTGAAATTATTCTATGTGATAGTAATTTATGTAAAGATTACAGGAAAAATAAAACAATGTCTCTAAATAGCACAGTTTTTCAGAAATCATCAACATCATATATACGTACGGTACCCTCGGTGCGCGAGTCCGACTCGCTCTTGACCGGTTTTATTTAATTTCAGAATCTGTATTCTCAGCAGCATGACGAGGTGGGCGTGCTTTTCGCGTGCATCGCTAACTTTGACACGTTTCATACTGCGGGTCATGCATTCTACTGGTTGCGTGTGCTCAACCAAATTATACGTAATGTATTGTTCTAATGATAGCAGCTCCCAAATGAAATAAGTAACACTTAATTGTGAGTAGTAAAATCTGAATCAGAAGGCGGCGACTTTTTCAAATTATGACACCTTACGCACCTTGAGTAGGAAATGAAATCGCTGATGTGCAGTGAGTAAACTTGGTAAACAAATCGGCCTTCTTTTTGGATTTTTATGGGGAAAAAGTTAAGGAGCCGGCTTAGCATGCGTAGTTCATACAAACGTAATACCAAAATAATATAAAGGTCAATGATATTTAAGACGAGCTAGGAGGAATTTAAAATTTCTATAGAAAACTTATTTTTCT
Organism: Tiliacea aurago; assembly: GCA_948098905.1. Taxonomy (NCBI): domain Eukaryota; kingdom Metazoa; phylum Arthropoda; class Insecta; order Lepidoptera; family Noctuidae; genus Tiliacea; species Tiliacea aurago. Next base: position 24,335,421 of record OX402578.1, read on the forward strand.
CATAACTCTTGTTTAAATCAGTGTCCATTCAAAATATATATTTAGGAACCTAGATGGTCTGTATTCCAATCGGAATAAAGACACACTACCTTAAGAATATGTTTGATTTACAAATTATTTTGGTATTACGTTTGTATGAACTACGCATCCATCGGCCGGCCTCTTACGTGTATTTTCAATCCACCTAAAATAAATTATGCTGAAACTCTGTTTGTGAGATGTATACTTAGTGGATCTGTGATAGGTCAAAGTCAAAGTCAAAGATTTATTTGCAAACTAAGTGTACATTTTGATACCATAGGTTGAATATTGTTCTGTCGCGGGCATTGACATATACAGGGTGGAAACTTTCAGCGGGGCAGTAAAGGGAAGTACCTTATCCGTTGCAGCTACGCGAAAATGGTCTTAAGAGACTATCCATAATTTTTTATGGAATTTTGATCCCCATTCGCAGATTTTTAAAAAAAAATTAGTCAGCAGGAAAATGGGCAGTTTTCACAAAAACTTTTTTTGAAACTGCCCATTTTCCTGCTGACTAAATTTTTTTGAAAATCTGCGAATGGGGAAAAACATCCAATAGATGTTTTTGATCCTTATAAGAAACAGAATCGATTGGCATAAAAAAAAGTTTTTGTGAAAACGGCGAATTTTCCTGCTGACTCTACATTTTTTTGAAAATCTGTGAATGGGGATCAAAATTCCATAAAAAATTTTGGATAGTCTCTTAAGACCATTTTCGCGTAGCTGCAACGGATAAGGTACTTCCCCTTACTGCCCCGCTGAAAGTTACCACCCTGTATATTACTGGTCGCGGGTAGTTTTCCTATCTCAATGGTCGCGGGGCTCGTTGTCTGTATCTGTATCAAAGAGTAGAGTAACTAATCTGTATCTGTCATCCTATGAGGCTCTTATGTTGTAGCATAGATGTCGCCACAAGTACTGTGAGTAGACCAAGAGTAGAAGCAATTGATCAACGACGCAGTCTTTTACATCTATCAATGTAGGTAAAAGTTACTATTATTAGGTTACTTAAGTATATCTTTCTAAACTTATATACGTAGGTTTAGCTTTCTCGACTTATCTAAGAGCGATTTCAGACTCTTTTGTTCTCGCGAATAGGTAAACTTGTTTTTGAACGCTCGTTTACTCGTGTCTTTGCCACAAGCGCACTTTGTACTACACGAAGGTACGTCTGATCCACTGGTTCGGTCTCCTGAAGCGTGAAATGTGCCCTCTTGTAAGTAAGCCGCTATAATAGGTCTGAAACCTGTAATAATCTTAATTTTACGTTATAACTTACAGTTTGCTTCGACGAATTACTACTGCAGCCAGAATTTAAATGCATTGAAAAGATTAAGACGATCAGTGCAACATACATGGCAGCATCAGGACTTGATCCAAAACACAAGGTAAGAAACATTAGGTAGATATACCTACCTATTTGGTCCGAATATTCCCGATGAGTAACACCTTGTCGTCAACACTGTTGGCGATCGGGAAAAAAAAAGTCCCATTTGTTCACAGTGTTGACGAACGGGACTATTTTTCAACTATTCGCGATCAGTAATACCCCTGTCATTTACACTGACAAATTCCTATTATGTACGCTGATTGTAAAGCAAAAAGGAAGTATTTTTCTATTTTGACTTTGAAAGTCGTAATTAAAGCATTTTAAAAATCCGTGTCGTCTTTAATTCAATTCCACTTATCTAAACCTTGACTCTTGGACTATATGACGTGGACTTGGACTTGGAATGTATAACGAATGGGACTTTTTTCCCGATCGTCAACAGTGTTGACGAAAAGGTTACTCATCGGGAATGGTCGATTTGGTCGATTATCGATCATCGTTATCTTTGTAAAAAGTTATGGACCTATGTCTGAAATAAAGTTAAATTATTATTATTAGTTTACTAACATGCTGGATCAATGTTATTTGGCTAGGATTTATTTATAATTAAATAAGTAGGTAGGTGTGGTCTGTTCCAAATATATCTGAAGAAAATTTCAACAAATGGATCAGAAAACCTACTTGTGGTGAGAGCTTTGATTTGATTATTTGAATACTAAAACCCGAAATTCTAAGTATAAATCACCATTTGACAATAAGGTTCATTTTATAACCTCAATTCTCGTCAAATAGGCACATAAAAGGCACTTTTGAACGTCAAAGTTTACATATAAATAGAAATGATTCTAGTTGCCTCTTCCAAAAGGTATGGAGAATAATGGGCAAGAAACTCACCTTTTACAGTATTACACCTACATGAATTATATGTGAAGACGATGCACCTACAATAAAATTACTACTACTAAGTACATCACAATAGGTAAAGAAAAGTAAAAATGAACCAATGACAGATAAATTAAATATGTGATTTATTACGTCGGATCCTCTACGTAGGATCGTGAGTTCGTGACTAGACAGTGTCAGATATACCTAGTGTGGGCGCTGAACTGGGTTACGGGTAAACTAGAGACATAACTCCTTTTTATAACGTCCACACTGTTTATTGTCATAGAGTCGATTACATCGAATCAATGTAGTTAAGGCTGGCCTATTTTTTGGCCAAAGAATCAGCATCGCCATACAACGTGGCAATGCTGCCAGCCTTTTGGGCACTTTTCCTGTTGGCAGCGATGCGGAAGAATTTTTCGATGCCCTATTACTTCCCCTCCTTTTTTATTTTTTTGTACATATTATTATTATTATTTTAAGTCTATTAGTTTTTAAATTATGTAAATATTTTAGTAAAACATCAATGTAATTGAAAGATATAACGTGCAAATAGTAGGCGAATTGAAGGAAAGAGAGCTTTATTATTTAGTTTGTTTGAATTTTTCAATTTATAATTATTTATCTTTGTATAATATAAATAAAAAATTGAAATTAAAAAAAATATGATTACTGGCCACTAGCTCTACCAGTGTGTCAAATTAATGTCGCCACCGTAGCGGCACGCTGTCTATAACAAAGGAGGATCTGGATCTAACAAAGGAGGTTATTTTGTGGTCTAAAATATACAGCATAAGAGACGCCGTCGAAGCTTCTACCCATCATTTTTGCGTATCATGCATAATATAAGTTTTTTTTTTCTAAATATCTAGATGAAAATTGGACGAATTTCGGTTTTTTTTTTTTAACTATGAATGGTGATACGAAATCTTACATTTACATAAATGAATCTATCAGATTTTTGAATAAAAAGCGATGTCCGATAAATTATTATTCGTAAAACACTGTGCATTTATTAATTCGGCAGTTAGAAAATAACGACAATGGGCACCTGTACGCTCTGGTTGACTACGCCTTTGCGCTAAGAGAGGCACTCAGAAGCAAGCCTAGCTACAATTTCGACCTAAGAGCAGGTGAGAGATATTATAATAACACACTTAGTGCTTTTTAGTAGCAGTAGAAGAGTCTTTTTCCACTCATAAGGATATAATAGACATAATTACGTTAGCATAATATTTGTGAGGCACGGAGAATCACGTGAAGCAGATAGCCTACATCAAACCACTGCTGAGCAAAGACGTCCATGCCCTATGACTTTCAGTTCTTTCGATCCAGGGCTAAAGTGGACCACTGGTCGTTTGTTTTCTCTAGCTCGTCCCGCCATCTTCTACCAGGTCTACCGCAACGTCTTCTGACTGTGTCAGGACTCTACAATACATAGTGGTTTTTTTTTCATAGCCCATTGGGCATACGGCAGACGTCGCCAGCCCAGTCCCACTTCAGCTTAGTGGCATTTTGAGCAACGTCAGTAATCTGTGTTTTGGAGCAGTGAGGTGTTGCGAATATGGTCTGTCAATTTGAAACCTAGAATACTGTGCTCCATCGCACATTGGCAACCCTTGAGTTTGCACTTTTGAATGTTTGTCAAAGCAAGTCTGGGATCCATAGGTCAAAATGGGAAGAATACACATGTCCATAATAAAGAGGAAGCATTGCCTTTTATAAGCTCTTTCAGGGACCAGTAGCTCTTCCATGCATTGGTCTTTAGACTTCCTTGTCTTGTCTCAGATACATAGGTAAATATGTACAGACGCCAGCAGGTCAAGCTACCCGAAACTGTCAAATTTTCCCAATCAACCTTGAACCTTATACTATAGGGATAAAGTTGAAAATCTATTAAAGAAAGACAGATTGTAGTAGCTTCATGTGCTGGTGTCTGTACTTAAAATAATTTTACATCAGGAATAAGTTGCGGTCCGCTCGTGGGCGGTGTGATCGGCGCTCGCAAGCCGGTGTACGACATCTGGGGCAACACTGTCAACGAGGCATCTCGTATGGAGAGCACTGGAGAGACTGGCCAGATACAAGTCACCAAGTACACCCGACAGGTACCAGCACCCTAATTGCATAACACACAAACACTCACATGCAGAATTGTATAAAACACTTACCATCTCATTGCGAAGCATAATCGTCCTATAATGTTACCACTTAATCCACCACGCGGGCAGCTTCATAAGTTTGAAAAATTTGTCAACTCGACAACGTGGGTAAACAACGCAATGAATATTGTTGTAAAATGCTTATAAAATGTTATTGGGACTGTAAACTGTTACCTCGCGTCCGAATTCGCGCGAACGTTGTTCGTACGAACTAGCGATCAAACGGAGTCGCCTGTCTGTGTTTTCACGGTGAGATTTTTACAGAATATAAATATTCGCGCGAATATTTATATTCTGTAAAACTCTCACAATGATTAGTTCGCACGCGTTAATACGAGTAGGTACTTTATTCTCGCGCTTCCGAGTTCTCGCGTTACAAAAATAAAACCAAAAAAAATATTTTATAGCGTTTGGTTGTTTAAATAATGACAGTGATCGAAGCCTGACATTTCACATACTACCGAAGGATATTGAAAGGTGAGATTTTTTATACACATTAATTAGGCAATAAGCTTATTGCATTTGTATCTAGGTACTTTTGGGCCCATAGAGGCTATACTAGGTGACTCAGATCATTACACTAAAAATGTATCCTGTTTATTTGATTCGAAGTTCGTTTGATTTTGTCATAATTATCGTAATTATCTGCGTCCGCCACCGCCGCCGCGCCGCGCGCCGCTTGTTTAGACAGGCAGGTATGAAATGATATTTATCAACTTGTGATGTTGTCGTAGGTATGGTGGTGGCGCAGCACGATGAACGTCTGTAGCTAGTCAGGCGTCAGTCATACGATATGACGAAATAACTAAATTTTATTTCCATTAATTGCGAAAATAATAATCAATATTTGTAATGTTTGTAAGAATAATTTAATAAATATAATACAAAGTCTCTATTCATTTATTTCATTCAACACACCTATTATTCATGTACCTATTTCAAGAATACTTATCGTTTTTCACTTCTTTTTTCCTCTTCGTTGTAGCCGCTACAGTACAAAAAATATAATTCGTAAGTCGCAACCCTAATAAGTACGCGGTGACGTGACGTCGCAAAAGGCCATGATTGAAACGGTTAAACTAAAAATAGCGCTCTCGCGTAGTAACACGGTTTATTTTTGCATGAATGCTTTGCGGGAAATGGGCTGTAGGCTATTATCGCTGTAGGTAAATATAACAGGAGCGAGCTAGACTGTGCTTTATGTGTACGCGGCTAGAGTTTTTATCTATTTAATCGACTTCAGAGAGTAAACCTTCTGTACGTAGTACTATTACTTATTCTGTGCCTATGATGTTCCAGTCAGGGACCATTTTGGTTACCCATTGAAAGGGTTTTCGATAGGGTGTTTCTAAGCAGTTAATCAAAATCCCATACGATGTGGGTAACCCTTTTGAACGGCTTAATTTAAGCCATTCTTGCTAACCGTTGAAAGGGTTTTCGATAGGGATTTTCTAAGCAGTTAATCAAAAACCCATACGATGTGGGTAACCCTTTTAAAGCGCTTAATTTAAGCCATTCAAATTTTTGTTACCCATTGAAAGGGTTTTCGATAGGGTTTTTCTAAGCAGTTAACCAAATACCCATGCGGTGTGGGTAACCATTCTGAACGGCTTAATTTAAGCCATTCAAAAGGGCTACACTTTCAATTCTTAAAAACGATAACAGACTAACATTCCGACTCGGAGCTATGTAACATGATATTATATCTCGATGATGGGCATAGGTTGAAAAATGGAATAGCACGCGTTAAGCGGTCGCGGCGGCGCGGCGCCTTTATATAGTATAGCTACAAAGGCGCCGCCCCGCGCGAGCGGACCGACCGAGCGGCTTGTAAACGGATCTATGATCATTATTGCATGTAGATACCTAATATATAGAGTTAATTTTAGTTAGCTTTGCTGGGCGGATATCATCATCATTTCAGCCGAAAGACGTCCACTGCTAGACATAGGCCTCCCCCCATGGCGGAGGTTGCCATAATCACCACGCTTGGCAGGCTGGTTGGTAATCGCGAAGTCCCTTAGCCGCCTTTTACGACACCCACGGGAAGAAATAGGATGGTGCTATTCTTTACGTCCGACACCACACGGAGTATATCGGCGGATATCGAAATGACATAATATTATGATTTATTCATGTCACTGGGTTTCAAATATACAACCCATCATGTACCTAACCCTTTCACTGGGTTTTAAGTATAGAACCCATTCAATGGGTTATCCATATTGAAGGGATAACCCTTTTACTGGGTTTCAAGCGTAGAACCCATTCAAGAAGATACATCATGATAAAGGTAACCTCATAAACGGCTTAGGGCGGAGTTCACAGACTTTTAAAACGGCTGTTTATCATATGAACAACTAACTAAATCATTTTGAATGTGCAACACACGTTAACCAGTGTTTACAGCCCTTAAACAGCCGATCTTTTTGACCCCTTCGAAAGGCTTAACTCTTAACCGGGGTTGTAGATACGGTCTCTGGTTCCAATAGCAAAAACCCAACAACATTTTGCCCGACAACAGTTAGGATCCTTTTTGGTTGTTTATAATTATTTATGTACCTACCTTATTGTTGTACAGCTGCTGAGGGGCAAGTTCATCCTAAAGTGCCGCGGCGATGTGGAAGTGAAGGGGAAAGGAATGATGGAGACGTGGTGGGTGACAGGAAGACAGATAGTAGTTACAAGAAGTCCAATCAGAGACACAGAACAGAGCTTCCACAGGGATGACACGGTACATACTTACCCGTTTTAAAATTCTAATAGAATTAACTCGGTATCCTCTCTTCATTATTTTAAAATTGTATTGGATTGGTTTCCCCAAATAACAATCGCAATAGGGTTCCGAATTCCCGATTCAGAATGACTACTACCTACCTACTGCAAACACAGGCAGTTGAGGCCATAAACAAAATCATTATTACAATACGTAGATGATAGCAGTGATAGCTTGGTGAGCCGTGTGGCCGTCGGACTGCCAAGTCATAGATCTCGAGTTCGAACCATTGCCACGCGTCTAACTTATCTGATTCATCTGCGTATTGTAAAATTATACCAAATTTGCTTATAAAACGGTGAAGGAAAACATCGTGAGGAAACCGGCATCGGCATGCCTGAGAGATATTTCTGGACGGCATGTGAAACCAACTCAGAGGCCCATGGACGGCGAGTGGCATAAAAACGTTGACTCCAGGTTAGTCACTAACCACACAAAGAAGAAAGAAGAATAAGTATGTATACAGACGCCAGCGGGTCAAGCTACCCGAAACTGCCAATTTTTTCCAATCAACATGGAACCTTATGCTTTAACGAAAAGTTGAAAATCTTTTAAAGCTATTTGACAGATTGTAGTAGCATGAAGCCACAGACGTAGCTATAATATATATTATAGCAAGACATATTACGATATATTTTTCATAGTAATCTTCGAGTGACCTCAGACGGAGCTATAATATATATTTCTAGTACGCACCAAAAACTACGCAAAAAAAAAGCAAAGTATATTAATATATATTATAGCTACGTCTGTGTCGGGCTTGATGTGCTGGCGTATGTACATGCTAAATGAATATGAATATGCACAACTTTTATCGCACCTAGACATTATTAACGAGACCAAGCCTGAAATATTAAAAAAAAAAAACAGGCCAATTGCGTCTCGGACCACGCACAATGAAGGGTTCCGTAGTTGGGATGAATTTAACAAAGAACAAACTTAACATTGTACAGACGCCAGCAGGTCAAGCTACCCGAAACTGTCAAATTTCCTCAATCAACCTTGAACCTTATACTGTAGGGATAAAGTTGAAAATCTATTAAAGAAATTTGACAGATTGTAGTAGGTTGATGTGCTGGCGTCTGTATCTAGTTGAAAAACATGTTCTCCCATACATTCCAACGGCAAATGTAAGTTTGTACGCACAATATTGAGAGATTTATCATGTTATTTTTAGACCATAGACTTCATATAGGTTTTGCTGTAATCTATACAATATTAGTTTTAGTATATGCGAAACACGAAATACATGTTTAGTATTTTTATGTAAAGAATCTATGTACAAATTTTCAAAACTGTATCATGAAAAATCACAAAGTTATAAGGTGGTTATGTTACCGGGTTGTCCGTACAAAAACAAACTAAGGGCGCCCCCGCGCTTCCAAGGTCGTCTTGCGCTCATTGATAATAATTTGGCAGTAGGTACCTAACTGTAGATACGGCGATTGTATTTTAAGTACTTAATTAAATGGTGATAACATTTTCCATCACACTTAAATATTTTTAGGACACAATATAACATGTTGTAAAAATTATTGAAATCGATTCAGTTCCTTATTCTGGAAAAACCTCAGATTATAGAAAAGAAGCAGATGGACCGCGCGGAACACCGAGAGTGCGGCCAACAAAGCAAATACAAATTCAAAAGCGAATACACTCTCGATTCAGTTCCAGCCCGTCCCCAAATTGTTACTAATTTTGTGATCCCCCAACGACGCCCTGAGCCGAGGTCCGTACCCCACAGGGGGTGCCCTTAGTGCGCTGTCGTTTAGTTTTAATATAAGTTTTAATATTGTATATAATTTGCACCCTGGCTGGAGGCTTTAAGATTAAAAACCTTAGGGCAGCCACAGGAATATCCGGTTAAGTAGCAACGACCTCTCTAGGTCTGCTACGAGATGCCATTCATAAAAAAAAAAAAAAAAAAAAAAACTCTCGATTCAGTACAGCACGAAGCGTCGCATCGTTAGTACGTCACGGGCTCTAACAGATAATTTCAGAATGATGCCGTCTTGTATTTTTAAACATTGTAAAAACTGTTCCCAAAAACAAAAGAAATAAGATGGAGTATCTTTCATAAGTAAAATATTGATTATTTGTCTATTTGGATTTATTTTACGTGTTTATTGTTAGTGACATCTTGAAACACAAAACCTTAACAAAAATCATTCGGTGTTGCTAGTTTATATTGAAACATTTACCCCTAAGTTAGGAAATAAGTATAGGATACAGGAGTATCGATTTACAAAAATATTTATGTCGATAATAGTGTTATAATTATCGCCTTTTCTGGTTAGTATGTTTATAAATAAATAAGTATGTATGTGTCTTCGTAAGTGTAACTAGTTAATGGATTTTATAATACTTATTACATCAGTCGATTTGCTATATCATGGGTTATATGACGTCACCATAAAGTTAGTATTGCTACCAAAAACAATAAAATGTTGGTGTCTCAAAATAAAAATATATCGCAAATGTATCGTTTATATGGGTATTGTTAATTTGACGTACCTATACTGTTAATAAAAACAACTGATTTAAGAAAAAAAAAACTTTTTTTTTTCATGTAATGAAATATTGTGGCTAATTTTTTCATTCTCCTAGCAACCGTACACACACATAGAGGCACCTGTTCTTATAGTGCTGTCACGTGGCTGTAACGCACACATGTCTACAAACGGGCCTCACTTTATTGTTCCGCGCGGTCTATTGCTTCTTTTCTATAATCTGAGGGAAAAACTATATTCGTCTCGCAAATACTTTTTTTTTTTTTTCAAAAGTCAGTCGTTTATTTGCAGTATATTCAGTACAAACCATGGTAGGTAAATAAATACAAAAAATAATGTTGTAGGTATAAGTAGTACATAATGTATAGTACCTATACAACTTAATTATGTATATATGTATATATACTATACATTTTGCTCATATTACTTGTCCATGTTTATTGCTAAATAATTATTTTTTATTATTCGTCCATTTACAATCTAATTTCAAAATTAAATTCCATTAATCCTATTATTTGTAAGTTGTGTTGTCCTGTTCAGTGTTTCTATTCGTGACTGATTTCCATTTTTTTTCATACCTTCCTGTTTTTGGAGCTCTTAAGCTCTTCATAGTGTTCGGCATGTCGGGTCTCCCTCCAGTTTCCAAGGTTTTGTCATTATATTGGGTCCATCTTATCTTTCACATTCACTCATAAACGTATAAAGCACTGACAAATAACTTTTGCATAATAACAACACATAGTATTATATCATTGGCCATTTTGTAATTCCTTACATCATAATTATTATGTATTTTAGGAAGTACTTACGTCAAATCACAGATTACGTAGTACTCGTCAAATGCACAGAACACATAAACTCCTAACGGAGATGTGAACTTTCGAAATGTTGCCACTACATAAAGCGTAAAACGTTTAAGGAAGATGATATTATCATAGCATGTATGTCTATTTTTATTAATATTTCTGTTTAGTTTATTCTACCACTTATTTTTATTATTATATTATTTTTCTTTATCTATGATCCTATTAATTGTTTGCTGCACCGTACGACGTCATACGTCGGCGCCGGCTGTCGCTGAAAACCAGCGCTGGGGCTCTGTCTTGCATAGGGTCGCAGTATAATGCTGAGCGATAGCCGTTTTGCGAGGATGTGACGCATGTTTCCCCCAACCTTTTCTTATTTTTGTGTTTATGTTCTTTGTTGCGTCATGTTTACCGCAAATAAACGTATTTTCTTTCTTTCTTTCTTTCTTATGATAACTATAGTGTGGGCAGTTGTTTTAACCGAAAATCCATGCTGCATGGAGGTTCACTAATCTTAATTAAAAATTGTTTAAAATCGAAGTCTCGTAAAGACATAGTGGAACTATCGGTTGAACAGAGCATTGAATTGTCATGTGTTGAGCTAGATAATCATTTTATAGTGTGCGTTTACAGACCCCCAAATTATCTAAATTATATATTTGAGTCAGTAATGGAAGATGTTTTAGCAAAACTTGCAAATGGTAAGAAATCAGTAATTATTTGTGGTGACTTCAATATTAATATTTTGGAAAATAATTCAAATAGCAGTAGATTATTAAGCCTATTCAAATCATTTAATCTGTCAAATGTGTATTTTGAACCTACGCGAATAACTACAGCTACTGCAACATGTATTGATAATGTTTTTTGTTGCTGTGACTATTTAGATAAAGCCATTGTAAATTATCTCCCTTCGGATCATAGCGGTCAAACCGTTACTTTTGAGTCCAACACACCATTACAAAAAGTGCATAAACAAACTAGACCAATAACATCGGGTAATTTAAATAAATTTAATAGCTTTTTAATTAGCAGGTTAAGTGCTCATGGCCTAAATATGAACAATGCCAATATTTTGTATGAAGAATTCTTTTCATTAGTGCAAACCGACTTCAATAATTCAGTGCAATCTATTCAGAACGATTGTTTCAGCTTGCCCTGTGGAATTTATATTTAAACATATAAACCCTGTGGTCGTTAGAAAGACTTTTAAGCAACTTAAGATTAAAATTACCGAAGATCTGTGGGGCATGTCTACTAAAGTTTGTCAATCCTTTATTGAGACAATTGCACCATATCTAGACGTTGTACAAATGACGCCGGTGTCACATTATTGAAACGCATGGGAAGAGGCGCAAGACGCAATAGGCATCTTTTGCAACCTATCCAAGGCATTTGATTGCTTGAATCACGAAACACTGCTCTTGAAACATTACGGACTGGGTAAACTTGCACTTAACTTAGTAAAATCATATTTGAATGATAGACTGCAGCAATTTCAAATAAATGGTGTGAATTCATTGGGTTTAATAGTCAAAATGGGGGTACCGCAGGGCTCAATATTGGGTCCGTTCCTCTTTTTAGTATATACGAGTATAAATGATTTACCTCATTTACTGAAAAACCGACCACAAATGGTGTTATTTGCTGATGACACATTGATTTTTAAAGTAAGCAGACATGCACAGGAGCTTGACGACGTGAATAACGCTATGCTTATGGTCCAATTGGTTTACTGTAAATAATTTGTTATTAAATGAGAATAAAACTAAATGCATAAGATTCGCGTTTTCGAATGTTAGAAGTAGTGAGTGTCACGTTGTATTGAACAAAGAGATACTAGAATTCGTCGAAAAATCTATTTTCCTGGGAATCACGCTTGACTCTAAGCTGCAGTGGAGTCCTCACTTAACATCACTTGCAGGGCGGCTAAGTTCAGCCGCCTACGCTGTTTGGAAAATCCGCCAATTAACAGACGTCGATACAGCGAGACTTGTCTATTTTAGTTACTTTCATATCATCATGTCTTACGGTATTTTGTTGTGGGGACGGGCTGCAGATATTGTTTCTATCTTTGTTCTGCAAAAGAGGGCTATCAGAGCCATCTACAACCTCCGCAGACGCAACTCTCTAATGGGAACTGTTTAAAAAAATTTACATCATGACGGTACCTTGCCAATATATCTACATCTTTTCAGTAAGATAAGTGACAGGCATAATTTTAATACTAGAAATAGGAACAAATTAGATCAACCACGTTTCAGATTGTCAAAAGTACACACTTCTTTTATGGGGTATTGTGTAAAATTTTATAATAAAATACACTATATATATAATATATAATAAAATACACTCGGTATTCTTCAACTAAATGAGAAGAAATTTAAAACATGCATTAAACGCACACTATATTTTTTTTCACTGTATTTTTATTATTTATTACGAGCAGTAGGTACTTTCGGAGATGAGGAATGGTAATTTCATATAAATCTCATAAATAACTTTAACACTAGTTTAACACTAATTATTTTAAAATTAAAAAAAAAATATTTGAGACCCTCATAGTAAGCCCTTCATTTAATATGTCACCACGGTACATGAGGTTTACAAAACTATTTTTTTTTTCTTATTTGCCTCCCAACAGTGACATTGTGATTATTCACAATTCATTTATTTAGTTTACACGTCACAAAAATTCATATTTGTACCAAATGTCAACTTGTTACAAATATGAATTTTTTATGTATCCTGCTTATGCGTATGAAGTTTCATTAAAATCGGTTCAGTCATTTCGAAAAACAAGGGCTTGAAAGTTTGTATGAAATGGCGTAAGGTGTAAACGCTCTTAACTCATAATTTCATGTAACCACACAACCCGCGGCCTAATCCGCTGTAGTTGCCCGATATATGAGTTTAGAAAATAATTTTTTTGTATAGATTTATCGTGTACGGTACCTATGTACAGACGGCTACACATCAAGCTATACATTTCCAGTATAAGCTGATCTCGCATTGTATAGAATTTCCGTACAGTGCGAGATCAGCGTAAACGGGAAATATATAGCTTGATGTGTAGTCGTGTGTACAGTGGCGTAGCTAGGGGGGTGCGTGGGGGGCGGTCCGCACCGGGTGCCACCAGAGGGTCTACACCGAACATAAATTCGAAGTACCGGCCGAATGTTCGGTCGTTTCTTTACTAACGGCTAACTATAAAAAATAAACCGGTCAAGAGCGAGTCGGACTCGCGCACCGAGGGTTCCGGTACTTATATATGATGTTGATGATTTCTGAAAAACTGTGCTATTTAGAGACATCGTTTTATTTTTCCTGTAATCTTTACATACACTTCTATTACATAGAATAATTTCAGATTTTTATCTATGCAAACTTTGGAGATAAGGAGGGGGGGAACGGTCTTTTTTTTTACATTTTTCGTCAAAAGTCGGAAGCTATGCTACCTAAAATAAAAATAAAAAATGTTTGGAAATGTGCAAACAGCGTTCTTTCGTTCCCTTGTAGCCCTACTTCAAATTTTTAAGACCCCCTTTCAGTCCCTTTTGCAAAAAAGATATATTTTTTTTATTTTTTTCTTGTTTGCAAAATAGTTGGGCAAACGTCATCTAAAACCATTCTAAATTTCAAGTTGATAGCATTAGTAGTTCTTGAGATATCGAGGTGTGACAGACAGACAGACTTAGTCCCACCATAAGGGCTCCTTTTTACCATTTTGGTTCGGAACCCTAAAAAGACAGTCGAAGTCTAAACTGTGACTTGAAGTCGGGTAAGGACTGAAAGTAAAAAAGGAAACTTTGGAAGTTATAAAACGGCCGAACATTCAGCGGATACCTCGATTTAGCGTTTCGGAGTAGACCAGTACCCCAAGTGTAAGTTTGCAAGAGAGTAGGTAAACGTAACTATTTCGTTTGCGTTAAAATTTGATCGATATATCATAATGCTAAGAGTTTATGAGTGAGAATAAAAATCTTAACGCAAACGCGCTAGTTACGTTGACTCACTTGCAAACTTACACTCGGGGTATTTTAAATACCATGGCTCATTAGTTTGCTCGATTAACTTGATCGTCGCGTATTTCGTGTTACGGCAAGAAACTCACACTCGGGGTACTGATTTGAGGTGACACCCGACCGTGAAAAATAATAATTACACAAACTATCACGTGTTTCAACGAAAAACCACTTAGGCTTGAAGCTATTTTAACCAAATTATCCAAACGAAATAATTTAAATAAAGCAAAAAAGGGAAGGAAAAAATCACGTCCGTAGTATAGATAACGAAATTAAAAGGAAAAAAACCAGTCAAGAGCGAGTCGGACTCGCGCACCGAGGGTTCCGTACGTATGTAATGATGTTGATGATTTCTGAAAAACTGTGCTATATAGTGACATAATTTTATTTTTCCTGTAATCTTTTCATACACTTCTATCACATAGAATAATTTCAGATTTTTATCTATGCAAACTTCGGAGATAAGGGGGGGAACGGGAATTTTTGTTACATTTTTCTTCAGAAGTCGGAAACTATGCTGCCTAAAAATAAAAAATAAAATGTTTGAGAATGTGCAAACAGCTTTCTTTCATATGATAGAATATGCCATCTCCATAGTTTTCCTACGTCAATGGTTCCAAATAATATTCATGTCAAATTAGCTGGCGAGACGCAAGAGTCAGAATCAGAATTTATCACAAGAACAAACTTAACATTGTAGTTGAAAAACATGTTCTCCCATACATTCCAACTACAAATGTAAGTTGGTCGACTATTACTCCTTAACTTGTAAAGCCTAGTTAGGGTTCCGTACCAAAATGGTAAAAAGGAACCCTTATGGTGAGACTAAGTCTGTCTGTCTGTCACACCTGGATATCTCAAGAACTACTAAAAAATTGAAGTGGGGCTACTAGGGCATGTGGGGTCACATGCCCTAGTAGCCCCACTTCGATTTTTTAAGAACCCCTTTCAGTCCCTTTTGCAAAATAGTTGGGCAAACGTCATCTAAAACTATTCTAAATTTCAAGTTGATAGCATTAGTAGTTCTTGAGATATCCAGGTGTGACAGACAGACAGACAGACAGACTTAGTCTCACCATAAGGGTTCCTTTTTACCATTTTGGTACGGAACCCTAACTAGGCTTTACAAGTTAAGGAGTAATAGTCGACCAACTTACATTTGTAGTTGGAATGTATGGGAGAACATGTTTTTCAACTACAATGTTAAGTTTGTTCTTGTGATAAATTCTGATTCTGACTCTTGCGTCTCGCCAGCTAATTTGACATGAATATTATTTGGAACCATTGACGTAGGAAAACTATGGAGATGGCATATTCTACTATAGGAAGAAAAGTTAAAAATAAAAACAATAAACCCACAAGTCACAACCCGAAAGTCTGACAACTAGTCTTACCAACGGGTATCGTATTACCCAGTAGGTAAGGCTGCGTTTGGACGACACGCGCATAACCCGCGCCGACCACGCGCACGCCCCGCACACGCGTTGTGCCCGCCTTGCACCCGCGTTCGCCACGCGCAAAATCCGCGCCCGCCTCGCACCCGCTCACAATCAATAGGTACGGCACTAGCCGAAGCGCGGGCACAAGGCGGGCGCGAGGCGGGCGCGAAGCGAGTGCAGAGCGGGCGCGGGTTGACTTCGATAAATGCAATTTCAGATCTATTCAATTTTATAAAACACATTTCAAAGCGAACGGGGCGGGCGTGGAGCGGGCGCGTGTCGTCTGAACGCAGCTTATCTGGGTTGTGGAGGTCAGATAGGCAGTCGCTTCATGTACAGACGCCAGCAGGTCAAGCTACCCGAAACTGTCAAATTTTCCCAATCAACCTTGAACCTTATACTATAGGGGCAAAGCTGAAAATCTATTAAAGAAATTTGACAGATTGTAGTAGCTTGATGTGCTGGCGTCTGTACAATACTGGTACCCAGCTGCATCCGGTTAGTCTGGAAGCCGACCCGAACATAGTTGGGAAAAGGCTGGATGATGAGTTATACTATGATACAAATATCTAACATATCGACACAGACATAAAAATCTGACATCTGTCACTTCGTTAACAACAGCCGGAGCTGTTGTTAACGAACTGACAGATGTCAGATTAAATAATAATTAAAAATAGTTTCTGTTTATGTTAAGTGCTTTGAAGTAGTTAATTAGTGAAAGTGGACTACAATACTCAAACCACATTGTTATCTAGTGATAATATTCATAAACAATGAAGTTATTAACGACAGAAATCCAGACGCTGTAAACTTAAAGAAGACTGTTTAAAGTGTAATTCTAAGTGAATTATCGTTTGAAGTTGATAACAATTGCGTTGGTGAACAATAAAAAACTACTCAAAGTCAAGCAGTGAAGCCAAAATAGTGAGTTACAACAAAAAACTTTTTAACAAAACAATAATCAAACAACAAGTTATTTTCAATTCACCGCCATTATCCAAATAAAAAGTAACGGAATCATACGCTTACTAATAGAGGATCAATTTCATATGTAAAATCAATGTCCAGATGGCTTAATGGTTACCACGGTCGGAGTGTAAGCGCTAGAAGGCGCGAGTTCAAAACTCAGAAACAATATAACTTTTTCCATTTTTATCAGAAGTTATTTATTCAATATCAATAGAAAATCAGCTTCTTTGATAACATTACGTTCCGAAAAACAAAGACACGTTCTTTAGAAATGTCCGAAGAAAATAGCCTTAGTTCGAAGTTAGATGGCAGCACTAGTAGCTTACCAAATATATCAAGTGACGAAAACAATATACAAATACAGGAACTACAAAACCAAATTGCACAACTTACTTCACAACTTAATTCGGCACACGAAGAGATAAAGAACTTAAACATAGAAAATACTCAACTTAAAAAATCTGTAAATGAATTAACAAGTAAAAATGATGTACTAAAAAAGGCTACAAAAAAATTAACGAGTACAGTGGGAACTCCTAATAGATGCTCACTTACATCTACTCCGCACCCAAATTCTCAAACAAACTCAAAAAAGAAGACACAATTATTTTCGAAAAATCAAGACAACTAATACTTCAACGGTAGAACTAGATAATACAACAACACAGAAGGAAGAAAGTGATGACCATTCTTCGATTCCCTTATAAAGAAAACTGTGCATTGTTAGTGCGAATAAAAATAACAAAGTTTTGGCCACAGCTGAAGAGATATTTAAAAACTTTCAAATATGTCATTACGTCAACCCAAATTGTGGTACACTTCGACTTGTTAAAGACCTACATAAAAAACTAATTGATTATTCGACGAATGACTATTGTGTTGTTTTATTTGGAGAAGAACACTTTTTACATACTGATCATAATAAGATTAAGGGAGACATTGGTGACAGTACAGAATACGAATATAATCATAAGTGCACCTACTTTTAAATTAAGTGATGACTCGACAATGTTTAATTGGCTTAAAGAAACGTTTAATCATTTATTGCATCTGGATTTACAAACTTATAACTATGATATGAATATATATGAATAATTTGATTCTAATTTAAATCTTTTTTATGACTTTACTATGTTCTCTAAATTCAATAGAAAAATTAATGACTGCGGTATGCGTAATATTTTTCAAAATGTATGTTACAATATCAGAGATATCATCGGTCCAATGTGAATCTTCTGCAGATGAAACATTTTGTGAAAATGAAAACTTTTTTCGTGTATAAAAATATTAATATTCTGCATCAAAATATAAATGGACTTTTGAACAAATCTCGTATGTTTACTGTCGCACTTAATGAACTATTCAATTCAGGAAAAATAATTGATGTGCTGTGTTTTTCGGAGCACAATATGATATTAACTGATGTTAACTTGTTACATATTCCTAATTTTACACTTGCTGCACATTTCACTCGGAAATCCCGACATGGTGGTACATGCATGATACGAAACGGAATTAAGTATAGAGCTTTGGAGTCGGTGGAGAAGTACTGTGTTTCTAATATAATTGAATGTTGCGCAGTGGAACTCACTGACCACAACATGATTGTGATGTGTGTCTATAGGAGCCCACTTAGTAGGGACATAAAAAGTAAACTTGAGATATTTTTCAATAACCTGAATATTCTCCTAAAGTCTTTTTTATTACACACTAACAAAAAGCTTATTTTATGCGGTGATTTCAACATTGATCTTTTAAAAAAGACCACCTGTTTAGAGCAACTCAAATATCTTATAGCGGGTTACAATCTCAAATTTGAAATAAAAGTTCCAACAAGATTAGGCAGCGGGACTTGCATAGATAACATAATTCACAATGTACGAGGATCAAAAGGAGAAGTCTTGGATCTGGCGGTATCGGATCATACGGCACAACTCTTACGATGTCCATTTAGACGAACATGCATATTAAATTACTGGTTCTCAACTAAACGAGATTACTCAAAAGAAAATGTTCAGAAATTCATAGACAACATCAAAGCTATCACTTTTGCTGACGTATACGAGGAAACGGATCCCGCTAAGGCATTCAAGCTATTCTATGACATGTTTAAGTTGCTATATGATATGCTTTCCAAATATAAAAATACGGATAATGACCAAAGAAAAAGCAAAATGGATTAGTCCTGGCATTAGGACTTGCAGTAAGAGAAAAAGAGAATTGCTGTGGAAATACCGGTCATTACCAAATAAGCAAAATAAAACAAACTATAAAATGCTTTCAAATAGGCTGAAGAAAGTTATAAGTCTCACACAGAGAGCCCATAATAACCGTTTCATACATTCAGCTCAGAATCTATGTAAAGCAACATGGAAAGTAATAAACAAAAATAAGAATAAATATAATTTGCCAGCCGAAACCATAATAAAAATCAAGTCAAATGACAAAACCGTCTTTATTCCTCTTGAAATAGCACAAGCTTTTAACGATTTCTTTGTAGACCAATTACTAGTTTAGACATTAATAAAAATAAACATAAAATAAGCAGTAGAATTACTTCTATGTTTATGTCGCCTACAATACCACTAGAAATTCACCAAATTATTATGTCGCTAAAGAATACATCTAGCACTGGGTATGACGATATAAGTACAAGCATTGTTAAACGGGTATCCCCAATAATTGCTCCTGTGTTGAGTCATCTTATCAATATGTGCATAAGCCATGGTTGCTTTCCAGAAGAATTAAAAATAACAATTATAAAAACTCTCTTCAAGAAAGACAACAGAGAAGATATGTCCTGCTACAGACCTATAGCGTTAGTACCGATTTTTTCTAAAATATTCGAGAAAGCAATGTATTATTAACTTACTTCATACTTTGAGAAAAATTGCCTATTCGTTGATAATCAGAAAGGTTTTAGGAAAAACAGATCTATTGACATGGCCATCTACGATTTCTTACATATGGTTGGCGGCAGAGTGGATAAAAGACTACCAACCCTGGCGCTATATATGGACATGTCAAAGGCTTTTGATCGCGTAGACCATAAAATACTGTTAAGTAAACTTAACGCATACGGAATAAGAGGAAATGTATCTTTAATAGAATCTTATCTTTGTGATAGGCAACAAATAACAACAATTAGTAGAATTTCTAAAAAAAACGAACTAACATATAAATCTAGCCAGAGAACGGTAAATTACGGAGTACCACAAGGCAGTGTACTCGGGCCGCCCCTATTTATTGTTTATATTAACGACTTTCCGACAGTATCATCATATCCTATGACAATGTTTGCAGATGACAGCACTTTACTTTTTAATAGTGACGAGGTAAGCACATTAGAGGCTGAGATTAATTCTACCTTACTATCAGTTGTGAATTGGCTGCAAAATAATAATTTGGTTATAAATCTTGATAAAACAGTATTAATGAAATTTCAACAAAGAGTAAATTACAATCTGGACTTAAATATTATATACAAGGATAAAATTATTAATGAAACAAATGTGACTAAATTTCTTGTACTAGACATAGAAAACACTTTAAAATGGAATTCACATATTGACAAAGTATATGCAGTAAGCTAAACCAACATTCCTATGCTTTGCACATGTTAAGTAAAACGGCCAATCGAGCAACACTCTTAAAGGCGTACCATGGTCTAGTAGCCTCAACGTTGAGATATGGAATTATATTTTGGGGCAATGCCACGGGTATAGATATTGTATTTAAGTGCCAAAAACGGTGCATAAGAGCTTTATATAATTTGAAGACAACAGTCAGCTGCAAACCGTTTTTTAAAAATACGAAAATATTAACTATGCCGTCGTTGTACATTTATGAAACGTCTATGTTCGTCAAAAAGAATATACATAAATTTGCTCGAGTAACTAGTCAGCGCCGTTGTGATCGGTTACAAACAGTCGGATCTAGTACTGCACTATACAGAAACAGTATTTTTGTAATGGCTCCAAAGGTCTATAATAAATTACCAAAATGTATAAGGAGTGAAGATAATGTCCGCAAATTCAAAAGTAAATTGTATTTATTTCTAATAGATAAGACGTATTACTCTATCGAAGAATTTTTTAATGATAAAATATGACATTACCAGCCAACATAATTTACTATTGACATGCATGAAAAATAAATTATAATTTTAATAATACATTTAATTTACTTACATTATTAACATTAATGATGAAATATGACATTACTAGCCTTTTATTATAATTTACCATTGACATGCATGTAAAAATAAGTTGTATACTAAAATGTATAAATAAGACCTTTATTGTAATACCTATGTTCACAAATAAAGATTGATTGATTGATTGACATAGCTCATAAAGCGTTTTGTTTATTTTTAAAGAAAGAAAAAACATTTATTGGGACTCGCACAGATCAGAAATTAAATGAAACACACTCATAGAAACAAAAATAAAGAACAAAACCAAAAATAAAACAAAGTAAACAAAAAGAAAATAAAAACAAAGTCCTGTACGAGGCCAAAAGGCCCGTATCTCAGCATGATGCTGCGGCACTTAAAAATAAGTGTCGCAGCGCTGGTATTCTGATAGGGCCCGATGTGATGTCACGGATAGATTAGGAAATAAATTAAATGAAATAAAATAGATGAATGAAATAACATAATAAAAATAAACATATGATAATTATAAATAAAATTACTGTAATTTTAACTAATCAAGAGTTGCCAAGCACCCAACTTAAAGGTCAAAAAATAATTTGTTCGTGTGCCCACAACCCGCTCCACGAGTCGTCGCTATACAAAGCTATTTGTTGTTATAGATTTACATAACACATTATATGACATGCTAATTAGTATGCATTATATGTACTTAGCACCGAAAGTGTTAAGAAAGAGACATTTAAATGTTTGTAAAGGACTAAATTTGGAAACACTTTTGTGTAACGTCAAATTATGTCTATGCGTGACCGGTCGCCATGTTTAGTGTCAAGTTTTTTGGTGCAAAACTCGGCAATGTGTTATCAAACGGTTGCTTGCTTTCTCTCTTGCACTCGCAGTTATAACTCTACGAAAGGCAGCCATTTTAAGTGCCCGATTTTTGTAGGTATGCACGCTAATTTTGTACTTAGGTATGGCAAGTCCAAAGGTTTATAAGTCATTTTTTGGACCTTAACAGGTAGCTGAAACGATTAAGTTTGCCGGTAAATGGAACAACTGGCAAAAACGATATATTGAGTCGAGGTGGTGGCGTGCCGATGCGCCTGTGCTACACCCTTTTGCCGCGCTTTTGTTCTCCATGCAACAAACAAGAGAAGACATCGACACGCACCCGCTTTTTACGTAAGAAAGAATGTTGTTTATCTACCTTTTAAGAAGCAGAGAGGGTCAGGTACGAGTTTTAACACCTGCTTATTCGATCGCGGTAACGTAAACTTCATTTGCTGAAACTGAAGTAGCGCCACGTAGTGACAATAATGAGAAACACGATTATTTCATAAAAAATAACCTAAGTGAACATTAACACGATCGAATAGGTATAAAAACACGCCCTAAAGGTCGAGGAACTAAAAGTTCCATGACCCATATATCGCCATCTATGTTTAAGTCCCATGTAATAGGGGGCGAGCCTATTGCCATTAACCGGTCACAAATCCAGGCTCCGGGCTGCTATTGAGAGATTCCTGATAGAAAATCCCAACACTGCCCGAACTGAGAATCAAACCCAGGGGGTTTACTTCGAAGCGTTAATCCGGAGTATCAGCCGAATGTTCGGTCGTTTTATAACTTCCATAGTTTCCTTTTTTGACTTTGAATCCTTACCCGACTTAGCCACATTTTTTACTTTGGCTTATCTCTTTGACTGTCGTTTTTTTTTTTCTGTCGCCGTAGTCAAGCATCGACCGAACATTCGGATTCATGTTCGGAGTAGACCCCCAGGACCTCATGCTTTTCAGTAGCGCTTGCGACCACTAGACCAACGAGGCAGTCACATACTTCCCGTCGGCATACTTATAAAATATTTATAAAATAATCATTCTCTCGAAAACGATTTTCAATCTTAGGCCCAGATTATTAAACGTCACTTAGCAGTGCTTTGGTATGTTCCAGTCTTTAGCATGCATTTGTAGTTTGACAGTTGTACGACAGTGACAGGAATAATGTCTGTGTGGCGGCGGACGTAAAGAATAGCACCATCCTATTTCTTCCCGTGGGTGTCGTGAAAAGGCGACTAAGGGACTTACTGGAGAATGGGCAGCAGCGTTCTATATGCATTTTATCACCATACTGCGATCGCCCACCCGCCTGCCAAGCGATTGACGTATTTTGGCTGAAATGATGATGATGAATGATGACAGCTTACACAAAGTACGTGCTAAGTAACGTTTATACCTAGATCTTGGCCTAAGTTTGGTAGATCCGATTTACCTTTTATTTAACACATCAATGGCACTAATTTATATTATTAATCAACAGCTCTGAAGAATCACAAGCTGACCGAGACGTACGGCTCTCATAAACACAACTATAAAAACACCAGGACGTACTAGAATGTACATAAATAAAAAGACAAGTAAACTTTCCATATATAATCGATAAAAACATTATAAATAGAAGCGTCTCACATACAGCATAACATCTTGCATACGAGGACCGACCACAGATTATAAAAGTATTCAATTACTTGACTCCATTTGGTTATTAACGTCCTCATGTTGGTTTACACCTTTCTGTGCTGTACCGTGTCGTGACGCCTTCTGACGCATTGTTATCAAATCAAAACTCGTTGTGAAACGATGATCTCCTGAACAGATTCACGACACGCCACGTCAGCACAGTGTGAATCCGGCTTTAGGAAAAGTACTTGTTTTTTAACCGATTTTATGAAATACCTATGTATACTCCGTTTGAAATAAGATTAAACATTTAAATAAACCTTTTTTTACAGTCCGTTCAATCGATTTTGACTTCTATTGCGTGGTGGCATGACCAATGACAGCTGTAATAAACAGTTGGTATTGTAACCACGTTTTTGCTTTTAATGCCATCCTTATGCCTACGGAATAGAAGTCAAAATCGGGTGAACGGACTGTAAACAAGTTTATTTAAATGTCTAATCTTATTTCAAATTGAGTATAGGTACGTGTGTTTACGCATACAAGGAGTCAAGTCATTGCGTAATAGTATGTAATCTGTGTGCACTAACACTACGGTAACTACTTGTGACACATTGATACAATGAAACCGCGAATACATTGCTACGTTTGTAAAATTGAATATAATTTTAGAATACAGTTGAAACATCAATGTATTACATAACTGCAACATTTTTCTTTACCAAAAATATTAGTGTTTTACTAAAATGTTGAATTGTACCAAAATATTTATTCTGATTTGAATAGACATCGTATCGAGTATGAAAACCTCTATATATAAATTATGTATTGGACTTTATTGACGAAGCCATAAAGTTGAAAATCTTATTGCAGTACATAAACTACTGCATTTATTTACTAAACAATGCTACTTTTAGCGGATAACATGACATTGTGCGCATTCTCTTAACAATATTAGTATATAATGTTACATCTGGGCAAGTTAATGCTCAAAGTGAACATGAAAATAATTTGATCTACTCTTTTACAAAACTTCTGCAACTGTCGACAAGCTTCAGCCCGCAGGCGTCACATGCGTGGCTTACCATTAGAAGCACCCACAGTCTGGACGCACATTTAAGTTTAATGTTTTTGTCACTCGACCAACGCCTGCATGCAACATACCTAAAAAATTACATAAGTATAAACCTGCAATTAATTTCATGTAAAAAAATATTTTCCATACGCTTTAAGTGACTAGGTATAAAATAAACAGCCAGATCCAGGACTCGAGAACACCCTTACCTCCGTATTCAAGACGACTTAACAATAAAAAAATTGCCAATAGACTGTCAAAACCAAGTAATTTGCTTGGCTGTTGTTATTTCTGATAGCCAATTACAGCACCTAAAATGAGTTTGGGTCTGATGGCAATTTTTGTTTTGATGAACATTTTAGAAACCGGGTGTCAATATTATAAACGTATAATTATTAGGTACTTATTTTTAAATTAGGACTCAAAAGCGCCGATGATACAATACGTAAGATATTCACAAAACATTTTTTATAGGAATTTTACAGAGTTAGGAACAATAAAATCCAAAATACAAGAAAATCGCAAACTTTTTGTCAAAGACTTCACTTGCCTGTGACTATCAATAAAAACTGAGCTTTTACTATCAGTAAAAATCGCTGAAGAAACTTATTTTGTTGTTGCCTACTTCTTTAACGAAATGTATTATTCCCATAGTAAAACATTTACCTTAATTTACGTGAAAGCCAAGCAAATAATGTCAGAAATGAATGTATAACTTGACAGTATTATAATATAATTACAATGTAGTACTAATTGAACAACGCAGAGATTGAGCGAAAAGCACAAAAATATCCTGTATTTATTTATTTTCAAGAAATGATATTTTGTTCAACCATGAAATTACTAAGAAAGAAATAGGTATAATAATAAGGAAGGAAGATTAACAAATAAATAAAATATTTCTTGAAAGACGAGGTTGTTTTTTGCTCAATTTGTGCGCCAAATAGAATGGAACCAATAGAGGTTTATTTTAATATAAGTCGATTTCTGAAAATATCTTGTAATAAATATAAGAACAATAAGATTTACTTTGTATTTAACGGAAGCTGGACGAACTTTATCTAGATATAAGTTTTAATCTTAATATTTTATACTAAGATCGGTTATGTAATTCTTGAAACAAAGTTGACCGTTTTTTTAAGGTCGCAAAGTTCCACAATAAATATACTTGGAAAAAAAACACGAATATGTTTTTCTACGCAAATAACATTTTTGCCAACTGTACCCTTAGACATTCTAGAAATTTCTACTGAACACGTTCATCAGGCGAGTTCTTAACACTTATAGCTTATGACGACACACTGACATAATTATATAAAAATTGTATAAAAATTAACGAAGCTATATCAGCTAGCTGTTCGTTATAAAAATCATTTAGCTAGCAGACTTAAAATGTGGCTTATTGCGAACGGACGCAACACGGGCTATAACCATTCCATCATATTTCTCTGAATTAAGTCGAAATGTATTTTTCCAATGATATTGTATGTAGAAAGTGACAGGTCATACACGCTCCGCAAGTGACACGTCAAACTTAGCTAATTGGCCAAGTTTTCTTCGTCTTGTCTCTTTTTCGCTCCCTATAATTACGACATGCCGTCCTACTTGCACGTGTCTTCTAATCTTCTAATAATGTGACATTGTGTCGTTTTTGAAGTTCGAATGTTGGGTAGGTAACCCATCTACCTCTTTTTATTTACAATATCATTGTGGTTCCCATCCATTTGCATAAAATTTTACGACATAATATAACATGGCATACTTTTGTTTATCGTAATTATATAACATTATTCACATAACAGCTTAGGCATAATAATTGAAACCATCATTTCTCTAATCATAATAATGTATAAGCATAACATTCAACATCAACTGTAAGTATGCCAAACCCAATTATGGCAAAAAAATATCATACCAAAAAAAAATATGCCAAAACAGTTACGCCAAAACATATTAGTAAAAAAAACATTATGCAAAACGAAGGGACCTATCATCGTATCTATCAATAAAAATATACTTTTAAAAATTCATGGAAATGCTAGCAATTATAACTGACACAATTTTTAAATTAGGTTCTTTAAATTGGGTTCCACCGATGGAATACAGTCCATTTACATAACTATCCCAGTGACCTTTCTGTCTATTCTTTAACCAACTATCAGAAAATAGTCTCATTTACTGACTAAAAGTTGCTACATTTGTAATGCAGTCATTTGAACTTTGGTTATAACATTATAACAATCATTTAATTTGAAATTTTTAAGGAGCTCAATCTTAAAATCGTTTGTGTAAACGTAATATTTTTATAGTGATGCTACCAAGAATTGGCAGTAAAAGGCAAAACATAATATATTCAATCATATTTTCGCCCCTAGTAAATAATGAACCCCCTTATTTATAAACGTTACTTTAATTAAATATAGGAATTATAAGAATCTGCTTATCCATATAATGTTTGTCATTTAAACATCTCTTAACTTTAAGCAACGTTTATAAATAAGGGGGGATAATGGTTTAGTTTATTTGCGTTAGGTTGTATATACCTGCTTTATGCCACACCAAATTAAAATAAATCATTTTACACCCGCAAATAAAAATTGAGCTACTAAATATGTGTTTCAAATATAGTAGAATATAGTCGAATGTATTGTATGTAGTCAAATATAGTGTGACTAAAATTATTTGACCACGTTATTATGTGAGGACCTATATTCTCGCAAATAAATAAATTTCATTTAATTTACATATAAATATAAAATGTAGGTATATAATGTATATCTCTGTTACAAAATGAGATTCGGTTTTAGTCTTGCAATGTACAAGATAACGTATAAAATTAATATGTATAAGCGCTTCTTAAATATATGTACAAATAAAATTATTTTTCTGTATTATATGCAGAAATTAAAATGTTGCATTGCAGGATGCAAAACAAGACTTTCATTGAATAAAAAAAAATAAAAAGCTTTTTTAATTACCATTTTTTAAATACTATTATTAACATTAACGCGCATATTAATAAAACTAGCTTTAAAGGATTTTATATATTTAAAACATTTTTTTATTAAATTGAGCGTTCTGTTTTTAGATGGCGCCACTGTTTTTACAAATAAACCGCAAGAAAATCCCTTAAACTTGCATTATTTTTTCAAGCTCATCATTCAGTTTTCCTCAGTGTCAATCTGTCAATACATCTCTTTCATAACTACCGCACATTTTACAATTATTATCTCTCTCTTAATGAAATGGATTCGTATTCTGATATGTGAAAAAAACGTATTTTCGCTTAAGTACATTATGGATCGCAGATTCTTTGTGAAGTCATCGTTTTATGAGGTTATAAAGGATTTGAATATTTTTATTAACATGTACTACATATATATAGAAACACTTTGGTTGTCAATACAGCCCCCTTTGCACTTTTATTTTTAAATATACAATATTATCAAAAAGATCACACAATAAAATTTAAAAATTGCAAAACCCAATATATTTATATTTTTAACTAACAATAAATAATTTTAAAGATCCATGATTTAAACTCAAATAGAAGCAGCAAACCGAAAAAAAACGATTACTGAAGAAATTTTATGTAGTACCAAAACATGTAAATCAAATTCATTTAAATTGTTACATCTGCATTCTTTTTGAATGAACTTTCAATTCGTTAACTATTTCGTGACTAACAAACGCAATAGTTCCACAACTTTCTTCTTATTCTATCACAAAACCAAAATAATTAACATTTCACCGCCAGCAAAACAAATGGCATTACTTATTTGAATGCACATATGCAACTACACATTATACATAGTTTTTTTTACGTGGCGGTCGAATGTTGAAATCGCACCAATTTATCTTTATTTTTTAATGTATTAGTTAACCAAGCAAGTTAATCAGAACTTTTAAAGGGCCATTACTGAACACCATCAATATAATTTTACTTTTTTATTTAATAGATTTATTTTAATTGCTATTATAAATAGTCAAAAAACTTCTTTTTTTTAGTTTGCTTTATCACCTGTGTTTCATTTATTTAATTTTCTAATAATTTAATTTTCTAAAGCACAATAATTATATGCAAGTCCAACTTTTACATACACATTTTCGCACTGTGCCCTTACATCTATGGTATTTAGCCGTGCCTGAGAAAAATGCTTCTTCAGTGTATTATTATTTAATACTTAAGTCGATATTACTTTCAATGTAGGTTTTCCTGGACAGCATAGATAACAATTATTAAATGATATACGAATGATACCATTTTTACTGCTTTTCATTTAAAAAGGGATGAAGAAGTGTAAACTGAAATCTTTACATAGGATATAAAACTGAACTTTATAAGCTTTTTAAGAACAAAAAATTCAGCTAGCAGTTGAATACTTGCAGAAACACAGATAATGTGATGAATTAAAAATGTTTGTAATTCACGTGACCGACACAAATTGCGCAACATGTTCCCCAACTTCCCAGTACGGCCGAGGACACACGCTGCATAATAACTCCCAAAAGCAACACCCCATCCCTTTCAAAATTGTCTTCAAACTTACCCAAAACTTCAAACCTTTAAAACAATGCCTAAATCTGCCTCGTTATAAATAAGGCACTACACGTGAGCCGGCGGCGGTTGGTCCACGACGTCGCCGACCACGTGCGTCCCGAGGTCCCTGATGTCCTGATGGTCTCCGTGAGCCGCTAGGTCGAAGTCAGACCCTGACAGGGATGCTATGTGGTTCCAGTTCGATTCGGGTGTGTTTCCTGCGATTTTTGAAGGTAGTCTTAATATATTGTTTGGGAAAAACATCGTGAGATTTTAATGTAGAGCAACTTAAGGGGTTTGTATTCGATAAAAGGAAATGTTTTTGTTGTAATTTGGAATAACTCTCCTGACTCAATTGGGTAAAATTATTATAGGATAACGATCCTATAATAATTTATCCTGGATTACGTCCAGCAGTGGACGTCTTTCGGCTGAAATGATTATAGGATAAAAGTATTTCGCAGCAAAAGGAGTATTTAAGCATCGTAGCTGCAAGCTTAGCATGAGAACCGTTGAGAAGCGTTTTGTCGACGGAAGAGTAGACAAAAATAACGTTTCCGTGTAGACAGTAGAGTAAAAGAAAGAAAGAAAGAAAAATAATTTTAATTGTCACAGAAAAAACGTGCGTACGAAAAAATAATAAGTAATAATACCCGAAGGTTACACAAAACAGATCTAAGTACTATCACAAACAAACAAATAGCCAGAAGCTGCACGTCATGACTGTGACAAGAAGGCTTGCACTCAGCATGATGCTGTGCTATGGGGGACCCACAGCACAGCGCTGATTTTCAGTGGTCACCCGAAAAATACGTACGGAACCCAAGTCAGGCACAAATAGAGAGCATCATGCTAAGCCTACAGGTGGCGTTCTGTAGTTTTTGCCTACCCCCATGGGAAAAAGTCGTGACTTTACTATTTTGTATTTATGTAAAAGTATTTTTTTCCAAAAGTCACCAATCAAAATCTATTGTATCGAATACTTCAAAACCCCGAAAGTTTATCTAGGCACCAAAAAAAACACGGTGTATAAAGAGAAAATGTTTGATAGAAACGTTAGTTAACAAAAAATATTTGCAGCGGAAAATATATGTAGCGCTATGTTATAGTACAGTGGATTTGGAACAAGCATGTGTAGTCTGTCCAGGGTGAAGATTTTAACGGCCTGTCTCATGTCCGGATAGGCACCATCTAACAGAAAAAATGGAACCGAATTTGTATGAAATTATCAAGATATAGATCAAAATGTGTATTTAATAAGTATTCGGATGCTACGAACGAAGCTATGTTAAACATATTATAACTGTCTAGTAGCTTTATTAAACTTTGTTCATGGCATCCAAATATTTGTCAAATTATTATTATTTAATACTGCTTTGATCCAGTTTTGTGTCCAGTGCATTGCAAGATAATAAACCATGACATTTGCAGGTTGGTTTGTATAAATAAAGATGTATATTTTGTTCAAAATCCTCAAGGGACACCAATTTTCACTGCAATGAGGTGTAAATGTGATTAAAGATCTACCGAAAATAAATTCCGTAAAATATTTTATGAATTCAATTTTTAATCATTATATTTTTAATCAACCTCTACAAGCTAAAGCTGCCTAAATACAATGGCGAAATTAACTAAGCTTGGTTTTATGATTGTTTATTAAAATGGCGGCCAGTGTATGTTAAACTAACTACGTGATGTCGTTATGTTGATTAAGCCAATCTGTTATTTTAGCGTTTTATATGTAGAAACATTAAAGTGCATTGGAATTTTTCCCTTATTAGATTGTATAAATAGAATACTTCTTATTAAGTACACCTTTTTTTTGACAATCATCTAAGTACAGTTACCATAAGTTTAGACAACCCACCCTTCATTTAATTCCCCTTTCTTTGATCTGTGACTTAGATCCAATGCACTTCAACCTTCAATTAGTAACTTTGCTTAAACGTAATATTTATGTTCATTCCGTATTACCCAGGCATGCTGTTAAGTTTTACTGTAAAATTAATGTTCACTCACACAGCACCACACGGTATCGGCAGCGATCCTGCTTCGTTCAGTCAATAAGTGTATTCAGTCGACTTACGAAAACCTTAACCATACTAAAGGCAAATTTCACCAATGAAACTTAACGCAATCTGCACATCGCGTTCAAAAGCTGTCAGTGTCATCATTGTTGTGGAATATTGACACTGACAGCTCTTGAACGCGGTTTAGCTGCTGATCGCATTCAGTGTCATTGGTGAAATTTGCCCTTTGAACCCTTGTCATATTTTAAGATGAAAATGGCGACGTGAAAAATGTGACTCGTCGACGCACGAGTTTAATGAGACAAGGTTCAAAAATGATTAACGTTTTAGTAAGGTGACGTCGCAGTACCCAGACGTATACAGGGTGGCAGAGACATCTACCCTGTTACCATGGGTTAAATACATGATTCTGAACCCCCACTGCGTTGAAATTTTCAGTAGGAAATTTAAAAAAAAATTATCTTCCATTCCATTTTGACCGCGTATGTATTGCACTTTTCTATGGAACAACAGATTTTTTTTTATAACCGGCGAAGTATGTCTACTGTAGGGAGTCTAGAATCATATGCTGAATTCATGGGTACAGTTTGCGCGTCGATGCCTTACCACCCCGTATATGACGCATCGAGCTTTAGAAACAGACTGGGACACAGACACAGGTTTGAGTGACAGAGACGGCGCTCTACAACGCCGATGTTTTTCCAAACTTGATGTGTCTTATACAGCCGGGCACTGTACCAATACTTGTTTTAATAAATACTTAAAATAACTTATTATTAGGCGAGCTTCAGTCTTGAATTAGTGGAAACGTGCTGTAGGGAACTTCAAGAGATTAATGTCTTTTTTTTTTATTAGACTTTGTCTAGGAATTCTACTACTAAAGTATAATATTCGACTATTTAAGTAAGTATATATGTAATTATTTGAGTTCAATATTTTAATAACTAAAAAAAAAATACTGATTCTCAGTAGTCAGGCCCAGTGCATGCTTTGAGTAGATGATATTATTTCAATTGAAATTCCCAACAATACGGGCTAAGACTGCATAGAACGTGTATGATACATAACTTCCCTTATTTTGAACACTCGGTTAAGCTGATGTAAGATTTGTTCCCCCAATAAGAATATTACAAAGTGTTGTCGAAGTATCAAAACCGCTCAAAATATACATCTTGAAATTCAAGAATATTCTCTTTCTTAAGCATTTACTTAGATGGCATTTTCAATAAATACCTACTGAACAATGTACATTTTTTTTTTGTTTATCAACAATATACAACATTAGTTTTTGTTTATAGTAAACCCGTAAAGGGGTCGTTGTACTCATCATTTTGAACATTTTTTTCTATGGGACCAACCTTGAAAAAGCGAAATAAAAATCAGCTGTTCCATACATTTTGTCGATTTAAGTGAACACAAATGTAGGGAACAGCTGATTTTTTTTTTCGCGATTTCAAGGTTCGTCCCATAGATTTTTTTTTTTTGTAAAATGATGAGTACAATGACCCCTTTTCGGGTTTAGTATAAACACCTGAAATATAAAAGTATGTTTTTAGTGTTACATTTTCTCGAACAAGTAACTTATACTCGCGTCATTAAAGCTTAAAGCCAGGATATTTTGAAAGCAGGTATTGTATAGCTTCGACCGTTACCAATTCGCACTACTCACTACTTGTAACCAAATGTTTATAATACAGGTCGAAAAATCGTTGTATAATTCCAAGCAAAACTCATACTCAATCACCAAACGCAGCGGGGTGATTATCAATAGTCACCAAATTTAGCATGGTGATTATGAAACCCCATACTACACAAATAACCACCTCACACTTTACAGGGGACAGGGGGATTATAATTCTACTTCCAAAAAGGTGGGATTAAGGGATGATGACGTTTACTATCGTGATGACGTCATATTGAAGGAGTATCAAACACACAAAACACAGTCTTCATACGGGCGCAGTTCACTGGCTATTATCAAATATAACAAGAAATTTATCTTTAGTTGGGAAGTTTTTATGTCAACGTTCTGAATTTGGTATCAACAAAAATATCGATTTTTTTTTTTTTTGCTAAGAAAAAACAAGGATAATTGTAGGAACATGACAGCACTTTAGCTTAGCTGTAAATTTCAATACTTTTCCAAAAACACTTTAACGATAACAGCAAGCAAAAAAATCTGATACCAAACTATTCAAACTCAT
Source organism: Tiliacea aurago (assembly GCA_948098905.1). Lineage (NCBI taxonomy): Eukaryota > Metazoa > Arthropoda > Insecta > Lepidoptera > Noctuidae > Tiliacea > Tiliacea aurago. The sequence goes on from OX402578.1 coordinate 24,368,805, forward strand.
CAATAAAGACAACCATGTCGTCCCACCCCTAACACCAAACGATAGGGTTGAGAAGAGATTAAAGTTAAAAAATATCGAATTGTATCTCACCCCTCACATTAGGGATGGGAAAAATTATCGACACTTTTCTAATTTTAAACTTAGCCCGTGAACAACCCCCGCGATTAGTAACCAAAATAGATAGATAGCAAAGCGTTCCGCGTGCGTACCGTACAGCTATAGGGCGTGGAGTGAGCGGCACCTGGGTCGCGCACAGAGCGCGCGCGCGTCTCGTCCAGGATGAAGGAGTTGATGACGTAGGCCTCGCGCCGGATGCGGTCGCGCAGCTCGGCCGACATGTCCGGGATCGCCCAGCGGATGATTATCATCACTAGGGCTACTACATTCTGTTGGAAAATGTGTTTATTGGTATATTGGTTTACTTACCGAGTCTAATGAAGCCTTAGGCTTATTGAAGAACATAGAAAATGTTGTAAAGCAGAAGATTTTCTGATGACATGCAATAATACACTTATTAGCGACATTGAGGTCTTGTGTCAAAAAGTCATAATAGCCACTGTTCAAGTTATAGTGAACGCACAGTAGATCAGAATTTGTAGGAACTTATCTGCCAAGTAATTAAAAGGAATATCATTCGGTAGCGGAAAAATAGGCCCTAAGTGCAATGTTGTACGAATATCGACGCAAATATCAGTGCTCTCAAGCGGGTTCACTAGCACCTTAATTATAACGTTTATTATTCTATGTCAAGAATTTTTGTTTGCCTTTCTCTTCTCTATGGTTTAAAAGGAGACATTCAATAAATGTATTGGGCTTGGTACTAAAATAATTGAAAATTTAAACATCCTTCTGAGCTATTTAGGCTGAAAGAGGCTAATTATTTTGATGTCTTCGGACATTTTTTTTTTCAGCTAACCGTTTTTTTTAAAACAAAATAAAATGCTTGCATCACTAACTACAAACATTATTTAAATTTTAGGGATGGCAGCCCTGTGGCAAATGACGTGACAATGTAATTTGCTACAGGGAGTCAGTCAGCAGGACTCGGGTTAGATGGCTTGACATTTACAGATTTGACCTATTTTAGCCACGTTTTGTTATTGCATTATCATGATAATCAATATTTTTTGTCTCATTTTCATGCAGCTGCAGCTAAAATTATAATAAAATATCAAAGTATTTAATAGAAACGGAAACTTTAGCCACATTTAAAATAATTATATTGCATAGAAATGAATAAATAAAGACTATGTGCGTTTTGTTTGTACGAAACATTTTCACTTTTTTACAAAAAGGGGCGCCTGAAAAAATCACATTTAACTATAATCGAGTAGCATAATAAATAAGCTTTCTCTTATGGTACATCACATTAGCGTTTCAAAATCTTCGGAATATTATATCACTTTTCCTTTTATCCTTACCTCAAACACAACGACGAAAGCCAGCCTGGCTCCCATGATGTGCCAGTACCAGTTGCTGTGTTCGTAGCTATCACCTTCTTTGTAGTACCAATAGCCAGGGAAACTGTCAGAAAACACGTTATTTTCAATAAAAAAAAAACAAATAACGAAGAAAATATCATACAATGATGTTCTTTATAATTTTACAAATAGAGTTGATATTCACCTGCACATAGTCTCGTTATACGTCGACTTGATAGGCGGATGTTCTATCACGCTTATGTTGAAATCCGCGAGTGTGTGGTTCACGTATTGGTTCATAGACCCAGTAGAAAATTGATATACGAGGCGCGGGATGAAGTCGGATGTAAATGCTATAATGAAACCCTGGGAAAGCAGAAAAAAAATATTTAGTATATATAATGGTTACGTCAGATATGATTTTTTTTTCTTTGGTACCAGCTTGTATTATAAAAAAAAAAAACTTTATTTCAGACATGAACACATATAGGTACAGACGCCAGCACATCAAGCTACTACAATCTGTCAAATTCCTTTAATAGATTTTCAACTTTATCCCTATAGCATAAGGTTCAAGGTTGATTGGGAAAATTAACAGTTTCGGGTAGCTTGACCTGCTGGCGACTGCACATGAACAGTCCATAGGTTGTTTAGTGATGGGTTAGTATCAGAAAGTACTTATAGTCTATATTAGTATTGTTAGTAGGGACACAAACACAGCTAAATTGCCTGCGCCCGCCCTCGAGGCTCAGTGTGGTAGCACCACAGGTACAGCGGGAATCACAGGGGACGTAATGTGATGAACTAACTTATCTACGCGTACCTATAGCTACTTCCACCCAGTGCCGTTGTATAGGACAGTCTGGCCTGTTAACAATCATTTTCAGGATGCCGTTCCGAGTGTTACGCAAGCGCTGTAGCAAGGAAGCCGCTTTTTTACGGATGATAGCGTGAAATCCGTATGCGTATGTGTCACCGTATAATTAAGAACTTCGATAGTTTATAATCTATCGGTATTATTTCCGTTAAATTATAAACTGTCGAAAAATTGTGAGTTGCAACAATCCATTTACAATTTTAACGCATTCTTTTTCGATAGTTTTTAATCTATACATGGGAAACCGACAAATTGTGAACTGGTATCAAACTTGCTTGCGATGTAACTGGATGTTTCACGGTCCAAAAACAGACCAAGTTTGGTAGAGAGGCGATCCAAAATTGACTGAAAAACTGAAAAAGACTTTATCGCCAGTAAAAAAGTACATTTTCTTATTGGATGGCTCGTAACACCTCTTCAAAAATATTTACTTAAAAATCGCCCTTATTGTGTACGAAAACTTGGGCAGTAAGCCCATCGACCATATTTGCTGATTAACACATTGCACTATACACTTTATACTTACGTTAGTAATAATACTAAGTTTCCCAATAGAGTCCAGTATCCGATACCAGACACCGATATCATTGACCCGCTGTGGTACCGGTCTCCGGTAACAAGTGAGGAACTTCTTAGCGTCGAGGCGCATCTCTAGCACGTTGTTGATGAGCGCGAATAGAGGTGCGAGCGGGAACGCCGCCACGAATATCGTTACGAACCCGTATTGGAGAACTGTTGGTGGAAAATACAAATTATAAATTATTTATTTGAAAATCAAAATCAAAAGTCATTTATTCAAACTAGGCTGAGAATCAGCACTTTTCGAACGTGAAAAATTAAATGAGACAGTCCCCCAAAAACCGCCCTCCCTTCACCACTTCCTTTAGCTGGGAAGAAGAAGTGGCGCAACAAACTCCCCAGCAGCACAGCTGTCTGTTCGCATATAAAACTTGAAGCTATACAATACAATATAAAATAATTTGCATTACGCAACACAAAACGTTAAATTAAATTATTTGCCTTATGTTAGCTAGCACACACCATTATACAAATATATATATATAATAATCTGTTGAAATAACTGAAAACCTCTTAAGGGTTCATTGTACTCATACTGGAAATTCCAAGGTTGCTTAATATTATCACAGAGTTAAGAAACGGAACAGAGGCAAAGCTTCATACAACCGCGCTATGATAGGTACACTACTACAAGCTTGAGGCGCATGTGTGCATGACCACTAGCGGCTTCGTCGCGTACAGAGAGAAACCGGTTTACACCGGCTCAGCCAGTGGTTGCCAGTGGCCAGTTGACTGCGCGTACGCGTCGCCTGTCGTGTTAGTTTAGGTTTCACGTATTTATTTACTATTTGCACATGAGTTATGAATAATAGTGTTTTACTATAAAAAAGAGTAAAGGTGGTTTACTGCAGGGCGAGCACGGCCTACTGTGACATGACTTGAGTCACACATTTTATCACAGTTGGAGCGATAAAACTGTTTTGTCATAAAATGCTAGTACAAATTGACATGACATAATTTATCATGTCTTGTCACAAACGTGTTGGACACGCCCGTGCTCGGCCCGCTGTACTTTGTGTATGACCAATAATATAAGGAATAAAAATGTACAAATTTTAATTATCCCAAAAGGGATGATTAAATGACTGATCTTAATTATAATGTATTATTTTGAATGTGGTAGGTAGATACCTCAACAGCGGAAGAAAACTCAACCTGCGGGCTAATTGCGTAACACTCTATCAATAGAAATCGGTTTCAATTTGACCATTCAACAACAAATTCCTTGCGTTATTTACGTTGTTGAGCAGACAAATATTTCTAACATATAAAGCAATGGATTAGCAATATACTTCAAAATCATTCCGATTCCGATTCAAACTGTGTTACGCAATTAGGTATGTAAAGTATTTTTCAGGTATGTTTTTATATTTTTATTTTAATGATAACAGTATTTTAAACACATAATTTCATCTTTTTGTTTTTACAACCTGTAGTTATTTTTATATATTTTTTTAAAGTATTGTTCGTACTGACGTCACTAGTAGCTGAATAGCTTAGGATCTTTGCCACGTTAACCAAAACTCAGTAAAGTCAAACTGTCAAATTTGACAATTAATTTGTTTATATTTCATACTTTAGCGATTTCCGTACTTTAGTTTAAAGTTATAGTATATTAATATAAAAAACTTTTTTACAAAAAAAACAACCGACTTCCAACAAAAACACTAAAAAGTGAAAAATAACTTTAACTTCGGAAGCACATAACATAACATCACGCCTTGTTTCCTCGAAGGGTTGGGCAGAGGTGTACCTGTGTACACCCACATTTAAATATTATATTTAATTTAATTTCGGAAGTCGGTGTCTTTGGTTTTGTATTTTTGTTTAGGGCCACCGACTTCCGAAATTAAATTAAATATAATATTTAAATGTGGGTGTACACAGGGTACACCCCTGCCCAACCCTTCGAGGAAACAAGGCGTGATGTTATGTTATGTGCTTCCGAAGTTAAAGTGATTTTTCACTTTTTAGTGTTTTTGTTGGAAGTCGGTTGTTTTTTTTGTAAAAAAGTTTTTTATTTTTCACTTTTTAGTGGTACCTACCCCACACCAATTCGTATACAACTACTTGCTATGAAAACAACAGTGACAGGAAGTTTTATAACACCATCAATATACACCGAGTGGATTAAATACGTATTATTGAAGAGTTAGCTGTAAATCTGTAATGTAATGAGACCGCGCAAGCTTACTCTACCAAATAAAAGAATTATAAAAATCAGTTCTTAAACAAATAAGTTATGCCTGAACATATTATATAATACTAGCTTTTGCCCGCGGCTTCTTAACTCTAGGAATAAGATTTTTCATGCAAACAAAACCCCCCGTTTTCCCCCCCTTAAAGACCAAATTTCCAAAAACCCCTTCTTAGCGGATGCCTACGTGCCAAATTTCAGCCCAATCTGTTCAGTGGTTTGAGCTGTGTTGATAGACCAATCAGTCACGGTTTCCTTTTATATGTATATATGGCTAGATATATATATATTGAGAACCTCTTCCTTTTTTGAAGTAGGTTAAAAATCATTTATAGCTAGAGTGCATCTCATGACAATTCCAATAAGACCAAACACGGGTAGGATACATTGTTTTATTACGGAGTTCCAGTGCCTACCTTCCGGCTTCATTATCAGATCAGTTTGATGGTACTATTTTGATCAGAACTTTTTGTTTAAATTTGCTTCGCTTAACTATCTTAATCCAGATATCTCATCGCCACCCGTGAAATACTAATCATTGAGAAGTTCCGGTGGCCATCTGTGGCCTTCTTCATCAGTTCCACTTCACCAAATTATACTTTCTGATTGCAAATGATTGACTTGTTAATGAAAATATAAAAATCGCTATATGTATGCCTATAATATTTGAGGAGTTCCCTCAATTACTCATGGATCCCAACATCAGAACTGGATTTTAATAAAAATGGGACCAATCTGGAAATATATCCTTTCAAATAAAAAAAGAATTTTCCAAATCGGTTCATAAACGACGGAGTTCTGAGGTAACAAACATTAAAAAAAAAAAAAAAAAAACAAAAAAAAAATACAGACGACTTGAGAACCTCCTCCTTTTTGAAAAGTCGGTTAAAAATAAATGGATTCAGACTACTTCTGCTAAGTTCTTCATACTGTCAAGTATAAACACCACAACAAATAGCCGACACAAATTGATTGTTAGTAAAAGAAACCTTAAAAAGGAAATGGTGCGAGGAAGTAAATGTTTAGTACAAGTCTGGGCGGCGACTGTTTTATTGTGAAGATCATTTTAACGTAAGTTAAGTTTTCCTGAGGCAATACATCGATGTGATTTGACTTGTACTGTCCGCCGCTGGTGAAAAACTACACTATTTACATATTTACCTGTCTGAATAGAATAATAATAAGTGCTTCATGTAAATTTAACGTTGACATGACACTTGACACATAAAGCACAATTTAATTACAAGAGGCACTGAAATTTCCAATTCAGGCTGCTTTGTGACGTCAATTAGAGGTCAAATAAAAATCAAGTGATTTTAAGTATTTTTGTGAAAATAAATACGATCTTATAATTTTAAGACCTATTATTAGAAAAATAAGTCTTAGAAGCTTAAAATCTCGAAATGGTTTTATAGGTAATTTTTTACTTTACATACCGAATTAGGGGGCTGGTGGTGCAAAGTTTTCATATTGATCGTAATCGGTTAAGTGTTTTTTTTAATAAGTGGCATAGAAGAGGTACCTTCTCGTAAATGGTGCAAAAATAAAGACTATTTTTTTTTTACAATGAATGCCTGATGTTTGGTGTTTAAGACTTAAAATACGTAGGTAATACTTAGCAACCTATTAGTGATTGAATAATTATGTTTACAAATTAAAACACGTAAGCTGATTAACGTTCTGTTTATTTAATTTTATCCTCTTGTGCCAACCCTACCAAAATAGGTATATATTTTGCACGCTCTTTAGAAGCTTTGTTTCTGTTCCATTTCTTTACTCATGTGATATTATCAAAGATTATGTTAGTATAAATTACAAATCTATGAAAATGGCACATTTACTTACCCATTTCCAGGTACTCAGGAAACAGTCCCATGAGTCCGAAATCGACTAGTTTGAAATCTTTTACCCATTGCTTTGGACTTTTAATCCTGAAAACAAAGAAATAAATGAAATTAAGATCTCTCTCTCTCTCTCTCTCGCTCTCCCTCTCCCTCCGCCTCTTTCTCCCTCTCCCTTCGCCTCTCTCTACCTCTCCCTCCGCCTCTCTCTCCCTCTCCCTCCACCTCTCTCTCCCTCCGCTTCCCTCGCCATCCGCCTCTTTCTCTATCCGCCTCTCTCTCCATTCGCCTATCTATCCATCCGCCTCTCTCTCCATCCGCCTCTCTATCCATCCGCCTCTCTCTCCATCCGCCTCTCTCTCCATCCGCCTCTCTCTCCATCCCTCTCTCCGCCCCTCTCTCTGCCTTTGTCCCTCTCACTCTACCTCTCTCTCTCTCTGTCCCTCTCTCTCCCTTTCTCTCTCTCTTTACTGTATTATTTTTTAAATTAGTAATGTATCTGAGTAAATTTCCTTAGTCCAATGTCATTAAATAAAAAAATTAGTTCCTTCGGTTCTCATTTTGTGTGCTGCCAAGTTTGCTAACGAAGTGGCATTCGAAACTAAATCTGCCAGTCCTGAACAAAACAAACAAACATTTTCGAATCCACCACCAGGCAAATTATAAAAGTATTAAAGTCCTTACTGTCTTTTCCTCCCGATAGTCCTGATGATGTACCACCACTTGAGGAGGTACGGCATCAGCATCTCGACGATGGTGTTGATGAACTGCTTGCCTATCATTATGATGGCTAGTTGGATGGACAGTTCTAGGAGACAGCCCCCAGGCGCACACTGAGGAAATGGATTTATGTTATTGATGTAAAAGAATGCTAAATAGGCGCAAGAGAGCGCTCAAACAGAAAAAAATGCTTTCAGTTGAGCCATGTTTATGAATTACTGAGGCTAAACTGAGCTGTATTTTACGAGTAAGAACCACGTACAACAGTTACACATAAATCTTTTTTCTAGTTCCGACTATGGTTAATCATTTATTGGTTGGTTTGCATTTCGTATCTGTACAAAATTAATAAAATCAAGACTTTTTTTTTTTAAACGTTTCCCCACACTAGGAATTTCTCCTGTATCGTGGGTGCGTTTACAAACATTTAAACTCACATACACAAACAGCCAGACCCGGAACAACTACTTGTAGGTCATACAAATATTTGTTCCGTGCGGGAATCGAACCCGCTACACGCAGCGCACCAGTCAATCGCTTAACCACTGCGCCAACCGTGCCAAACGTGCGTACGTGCGTGCAAATGATAAGATTTTTACTTTTCCACAAACCAAAATTCGGTTTTAACCCAATTACATAAGGGTTCAGTACACTTTGAGGGGCACCTTAACTTAGCTACACTAGTTTTAGTTTAGGTATTTAATTTAAGCCCACCAAAACCACATAATTATATTATATTAACACTAAAGGTTACTTACCTCTTCCTGCCTATGCCCAAACAGCCTCACATAATCTCCTGGCCGTCCAATCAGCTTGCCTTTAAAAAAGGCTATGTAGAATATAGACGCGTAGTAGTTAACAAATTGCAGGAGGTATATCTTGAGTGTTAACGAATCATCGAATTCCGTCTGTGTGCGGAGGAGTTCTTTTTCTGTCAGCCATTCTGCTAGGTATTGGTATACCTGTGGAGATGAGATATAATTAGTGTAAGTCTACGGCAAGGCCCTTGCCCAGCAGTGGGACAGTATCTGTATTAGAAGATTCTGTCTACATTTTAGTTATTTATTTTATTACTGTCCGATTGCTTATCACATATTGAATACGAATATAGTATAATTGTTCGTGGTAGCTGCAACAGTCAATCATGTTTCAAATATTTAGTGCATATTCGTAACTGATTACAGTGGCGCCCAACTGGGACCAAACAATTAAATGGCGCCCAACTGGGGCTAAACACAATTCAATGGCGCCCAACTGGGAACAAACAACGAAATGGCGCCCGTTTGGGACCATACACAGTGAAATGGCGCCCAATACAATCACTTATTATAAATTACACATAGAATACTCACATAGTTAAACAAAAAAATGAAACACAAGTTGATACACGCAGCCGTTGCTGTAGTAAACATGATCGGGTTGTAAGTAGTCAGCGCATTTCCATTTCGAAGTATAGTGGCGCCCAACAGGGACATCCGGTATAATGGCGCCCAATAAAATCACTTATTATAGATTACACATAGAATACTCACATAATTAAACAAACAAATGAAACACAAGTTGATACACGCAGCCGTTGCTGTAGTAAACATGATCGGGTTGTAAGTAGTCAGCGCATTTCCATTTCGTAGTATAGTGGCGCCCAACAGGGACATCCGGTATAGTACCACGCCAAGTACCGTGGCTAGTGCCATTAGCACTAATAGTGCCACGACGCTGAATGACATTAGGGTTGCGGGGAGACGCATTCGCCAGAATGGTACCATTGGCTCGCGTTCCCCTGTTACGACGTTCAGCTGTGAAATAAAAATACAATGTTAAAGAACTTGATATGATTGTGGAGTTTCTAAAGCATATGACTTGATTTTACTTATCATTTGTGAGCATTAAGAATTAAGAAACAAACGGCTGGATTCAAAATAAAACATTATCTGTTTAAAATTGAATGTTAACGGTATTTAACTATACCTGTGTTCTTTTAACGTGTGCTAATCGTGCGAGATATTGCGGTCGTGGATGTTCTTCGTAGACATCGAATCCAGTTAGATCCCAGCGATGCGTCATTTCTGCTGAGTATCGCTTCCATAGCTCTAGGAAACATGCAGCTGTGAAACAAAAATGTTGGTAGTTTAATCTTCGAATGTATACATTTCAGACAACATCAAAATAATGTAGAAGAACAAAATACGGAAAGTTAGATATTGATAACTACTACTACTATACTAGCTATACTATTATACTAGCTGACTTTCGTAGAAGGTGCATATTTTCAGGTTGAAAACTCAAAAACTCAAAGCATTTATTTCAAATAAACCAATTACAGGCACTTTTGAATTGTCAAAGGGTCGGTCAGTCATAAAGATGAAGCTAGTTTCCCATTCCAAAGCTTAGTAGGTACCTATGGAGAAGAACGGGCAAGAAACTCCACGGACACTCTTTTAAATTAACATAATTATGGTTACAAAATATTGGTAACATCATTCGTGTTGAAATTAAACATGTGAGAACGATGCAAAACGTCAAAAGCGTCCGTAACAAAAATATTAAAAAAAAACAATTCAAAAATTAAATTAAAGTAAGGCCGCTAAGAGATGACCACCAGTTCCTACTGATGGCGCCCGTTCACGAACATGACGCATGGATTAGCACCATTCAGCTCAACCATTTTGAAGGGAGCTTAATGATCCAACACACCCGCCACCATCAGCGAGACATTACAGGAAGCATGACATACTCTCAGCCGCCAGGGCAGATTCAATGTAATGAAAGACGTACCCAGCAAATCGTAGCTTTATAGTAAGTACATAGTACTCACACAGTCATGTGCTATGCAATTATATAATACTAAGAGATTGAATTTATTCAATGAAATGAAAATGTTGCATACATGCTACATTTTCATTTCCGAATGCCTTTTTAGTTTATTGTATCAATGCTTTTTAAAAGCCATTTAATAATTAACTAATTAATATTGCTCACCCCAAAAGCTCATAAATATAGCGAAGAACACAGTAGTAGGGTTATCGAAGAGATACGTTATTCGTGATTGTAAACACGTCGCTTTTAACTCCCAGAAGTCACAGAAATAGTCACATTGTGGACACATTTTCACCGATGACTCGTAGTTGCATACGTCTTCACTGAAAATAATCAAAATCAACAGTCATTTTATTTTATTTATTTATTATGGGACACTAAACAGCTGCAATATAAAATGTTTACAAATAACAATAATATAGGCTCATGTAGTATTCACAGTAAAGACTTCAACACGGTTTAAAAATGAATTTTCAACTATTTGTTATAACTTACCTGGGTGTGTTGCTGTAAACAGTGGCGGCTGAGTATATGACGCATATTAAACCCACTATTGACGCAGGTATCAGCATATGTGTGTAGAAACCGAGCCATGCGAAATATAAACCTGAAATAAATAGAAATCAATACTTTAAACTGTTACCTTTCTGAGTAAATACCGATGGAGGAGTGTATTAACGATACGAACCTATTTTAACACCAAAATAATCCTTGACGTAGTCTAGTGGTTGGTATTTGATACATTTGGAGACTGCCGCCCATTCTGTGTATAATAAATGCCTCATGGAGCCAGGAGTTTTGAGATCACCCTGAAACATAAAATCAACAAAATGTAACATACTCGAACCAAAATACTACGAGGGGAAGATTACAAAGCTCAGTTTTAAAATAACACCGAAAACTTTAGTTTCTAAGATTACCATCACATAAGCTAGGAAACGTTCACCGACGGACACGTCTCCCCTTAAAATCGCCACAACGACCAACCCTGTTGCCTCCGTCCAGCCGATTCAAGTAATTTAATTAAAACTATTTTACTCAAATCAAAATCAAAATATTTTTATTTCACATAAGCCTACATGGGCACTTATGAAACGTCAGAAGCTATGTGCACGGTTCCAATTGGTCGTTTCTTATGGAGAAGAGCCGGCAAGAAAGAACATGGTCTACAGATCTACAGTCTAGCAAGCCTCATCTACTCATCAAGTACTTACAGGTAGCAAAGTTGTATCGATAAATTGGAAACTGTCTACATCAAAATGCATACTTACATCGTGTAAAGGATAGGCAGCGCTATAAGTACAATTAGATATCAGTCTTGTGATGCCGAAGGCGAAGTCATCGTTCGACAGGTTCGAGAACTTCTTCCTGTCGAGAATGAACTGAACGATGCGGGAACGAATGGATGGCGTCCAAAAACATTCAGCTGTCGTGTCGAATCTGGAACCAACATTTAACCCATTAGATCTTGCCCATTCTTCTCCAACTACGCTTTGGAACGGACAACTAGTTGTAACTTTCTGAGTAAATGACCGATGCTTGTTTAAAAGTTTCAATCAACGTAGCTCAAGTGTCCTTCGCTCGATACTACATTTGTTAAGTATTTGTAGTACCTAAAGTACAATGATTGGAGTCGAGCATGGTAAATTGGTAATAAAATAAATAAAATATAACATAAAATAAAATCTTTTTATTTCAGACATATTTGGTCCATAATATTGTAGGTAGTGGAACTAAAATAATGAGACCTAATAAGGAATAACAAATGGCTACTAATAATAATACCAATTGTGTGCGAGGTGCCGCCGCCGGATGGGTCAATTATATGCGAAGATGCGAACACATGGAGAAATTCAAAGATATTATTCAGTTTTTTGCAATTATGCGAAAAATCAATAGTCGGTAAAACTACCCATGATGTTAACAACGGTCCTACAACGGTTTTTCATGCTTTGAGTCAAGTTATCAAAGTCTTGCTGCGGGATATTGTCCCAGATCTTGCTAAGATGCCAAAAAAATTGCTCTTCAGTCGCAATGTTTGCAGGCATGTTCTCCAAGGGCCTTCTTTGGAGCATGACCCATGCGTGCTCAATGGGGTTTAGGTCTGGTGATTGCGCTGGCCAGTCGCTGGTAAGACCGATACATCGTGCTCCTGCAGCCACCTGCTCACTACTGCCGCTGTGTGCGACGGGCATTATCTTGCATGAGCGTGAATTCTTGGCCCATTTGTAGTCGATAGGGGTAAACTATTGGTACTAGCACCTGCTTACGGCATTTTTCAGCGGTCATGGTGTTTCTGATTCAAACGAGGTCTGTTTTTCCACCAACACGAATTCCCGCCCAAACCATTATTGTCCCGCCGTGGTATGGATGGACTTCCCGAAGGTGTTGCAGACGGCTCTCACAACCAGGAACTCGCCATACGCGTACTCTTCGCGAATTGGGATGGAAACCGAATCGGGACTCATCGGTAAACAGAGTGCTGTTTACCGATGAGTCCCGATTCGATTTCCATTTGCTCTGGGAAGATAACCAGTGGTCTGTAGTGACAGACCACTGGTTATCTTCCCAGAGCTAATGTTCACGAGCCCACTGTAATCTTCGTCCACGATTCCTCGGCGCAGTGCTGGGAGTACGAAGCGGTCTACGAGCATGAAGGTTAGGTTCATACAGTCTACTCTTCACAGTTTGGTCACTCACAAGCAACTGGTGCTCTGAATGGAGCTTTTGAATCAACTACATGGCCGTTACATTTGATTGTCTTGTGGCAACTTGCATATTTCGGTATTGTCGTTTGGTGGTTATAATACAAATAAATAATACAAATACAAATAATTTATTTTCTTTCACAAGTTATGTACTACATCTAGTGGTTGAAGTGACCTTTTAGACAAAAATTGCCTGTGTTAGGACACTTCGCTCTTCTGAAGCTTAAAGTTACGTGGTGTACCAACAATTTAGAATCTTATTATCTTAAGAAAACAATTCAAAATAATTTTACAAAAAGAAAAAGATAAAGATATGCCAAATTTTAAATTAACATTAATATGAATAAAAATTAATAAAAGCAAAAAATGTACTTTAGGAGCTAATAAAAATCTTATATTTAACTTTTATAAAGTAGAAGCATGCGTGTTTTGTGAGATAAGTGAGTAGGGTGTATGTGTGATGTATGTGTGTGAGTGAGTGTGGAGTGTATGTGTTTTTGTGAGTGGGTGTTCGAGTGGATGACAGAGTTACGATGCGTGCTGCAAGAGGTCCTCGGTTTCCTCGTATGTAAGTAGTTTAATCGATTTAGTTATAAGTTTTTTGCATTCGTAATATTTTTTGGTGTATAAATGTAGTTCTTTGTTTAATTTGTTATACAGGTGGGATGCACGTCTGTCATATTGCATACTAGAAAAAGTGGTTTTAGTTTGTGGAATATGCGCCACAAGATCTTTCCTTGTTTTTGTTAGATTACCAGAATCATAAGGTAGTGCCTTGTGTTTTTTCAATACAATTTGAGCAATATATAATTTTCTCACTGAGAGCAGATCACTAATTTGATAAAGTCTATGGGTGGGATACCTTGTTCTCTTAAAATGCATTATTTTGATTAGAGCTCTTTGAGCTCGTTCTACTTCTATAAATTTGGACTTAGCTGCGCCCCCCCATATAGGAATACAATACACTAAGACAGATTGCACCAAAGCGACATAAATTTCCTTTAGTAGGTTTCTAGAAGAGTCATTGCTAGACCTAGATGGAACAATGTGTCTCAGTGTTCTGAATATCCAGCTCAAATTTGTAACCCTTTTTACGACCTGTTCTATATGGGGGTACCAGGATAACCTCTGGTCAAGAATAACTCCTAAATATTTGGTCTGTGAGACCTTGGTTATAATAGAACACGTACAGTTTTGGTTTTGAGGGTCGCCATATACGTGAACTTTGATAGTAAAATCATTCTTAGGTTGTGTACGATTGCTGATAGTGAAACATATGTAATTTGTTTTTGAGGTGTTCAATGTAAGTAAGTTGTTATTTAACCATTTAGCAATTTGAGCCATACCTGTGGAAGCATTCTACTTAACATCATCCCAGGATTTTCCATAAAATACAATAGCTGTATCATCAGCATAAGAAAAGATTTTAGCGTTATATAAATTCATGTTATATAAATCATTAATATATATTACGAAAAGGCTGGGACCCAAAACGCTACCCTGAGGCACGCCATATGATACCACTGTATCATCACTGCTGTATTGCCCCAGCCTAACCATCTGCTTCCTATTTGAAAGATAGTCTTTCAGAAGATTGAGTGGAGTTCCTCTTATTCCGACTTTTTCAAGTTTGTTCACCAGGATTGGGACAGAGACGGTGTCAAATGCCTTTTTGAGGTCTAAGAAGATGGTCAGACATTTGTCCCCATTATCAAGATGATTAGTTATAAGTGAGCTAAGAGCAGTACCAGCATCTTCAGTGGATATATTTTGCCTAAAACAATTGCGTCGGGGATAGTAAATTAAATGTATTAAGATATTTAAGGAGCCTAATGTTTAATAATTTTTCTAGTATTTTGGAAATAGCTGGAAGGACAGATATGGGCCGGTAATTGTTGACATCGTCTCTGCCCCCACCCTTGTGAACCGGAGTAATAGTCGATTGTTTAAGGGGGTCCGGAAAGATGCCGTCTCTAAAGCAGAGGTTTGCAAGATGGGTAATAATGGGGACACATTCCTTGCTTATGAACTTTAAAAATCTTGTCGAAATATTATCACAGCCAGGAGCGCTATCTGACTTAAGGCTTATCAATGTTCTTTCGACTTCATTGGGGTCAGTGTCCAGAAGTACAAAAGAGTTGAGTTGTGTTGATAGTGGGTGAACTGAGAGGTCAATATCATTTACATTGGGCTGGATTTGCTGTGCCAGTTGTTTGCCGATATTTACAAAAAAATTGTTAACATAATTAGCCGACTCAATGGGGGAGGGTTTATTATTTATCAGTTCGATGTTGTCACTTTTAGATTTGTTAGTGTACGTTATTGTTTTAATATTTTTCCATAGTAATTTGCTGTTTGAGATTGAATTTGCAAGTAAATCCCTTTCGTATTATTTTTTACTTTTTAGTTTTTTTATGATGTTATTACAGTGATTTCGGTATCGGTTGTAAGTAATTTTAAGTATTTCATTGAGTGGGTCGACCTTAGGTTTTTTTTGTAGTTAATTGCGATTTTTTATGCAACGTAGTATACCAGGGGTAACCCAAGGTTTAATAATGCGTTTACTGCTAGGGATTTTAGTATGAGTAGTGTTAAGATTAATAGATTCAGTGAGCTTTGTAATGAGTAGGTCAGTCAGTAGTCTAGGGTCGTTACAAAATAGTAATTCTGCTAAGTTTTGTTGCTGAATATGTTTTAGTGCTTCTTCGAAATTTACGCTAGTTGTAGACTTATTTTTAATTTGTGTATGTTTTTGTTTGCGTAGTGATATAAGTGTAGTGTAGTGATCAGTGATAGTAGTGTGTAAGGATAGCGATGGATGCGGAGACCTTTTTTTTATTAATCTTTAGCATAAAGTGGTCCAGGCAGTTTCTTCCTCTGGTAGGAAGTGTATGCCCTGGAAGTATTCCATTTAATGACAGCATATTTAAGTAATTTACTCTGTTTTTAAATTCTTGAGATGTCTCCGTGTCTTTAGGTATAATATTGATGTTTATGTCTCCCGCTATTACTATGTTTTTTTGTGATGTCAATGTGTCCAGGTGAGTACTTAAAGAGTCAACAAAGTTCTCAGTTTTAGTGTTCGATGGAGAGCGGTAGATACCTAATATATGGTAATTAAGTATGTCTAGCTGAAGACAGGACGCTTCGGCTAACTTAATTTCTCTAACATTCGGTTTTAACGTGTTCTTGACATACACGATTACCCCATCATTTTGGTTTATGTGGCGAGTTGAGGCATGGCAGTGATAATTGCTGAGCTGAGGAATAGGTTTATTAGGGTTTAATGTATGACCTTTAAATGAATTGTATGAATTAATAAATGGACCGCAAAATCATCAAAGTTACAGTAAACGCTCCTTATGTTTTGTGCGATAACAGTCAGGTCATTTTTTTTGTACTGAAAAGTGCTTGGTTATCTCAGAGGGGTCACATTCGATAGCACGCGCAATTTCGATATTGTCTATTTCATTTAAGGTTTGTAATGTGTCACCCATTTTTAATTAAATACGGTAGAATAAACGTCAACATCAGTATATACAGGGATATAAAAACTGATGACAGTCTAATGAGATTGATATTGGAAGTGATTTCGTAGAAATTGAGGGACAACTGTATTTGAGTTATAATTCTGTAAGAGTGTATGCATCTAGGTGTGTGTAGTTGAGTTATGTGATGAGTCAGTGTAAGAGTAGCCATGTGTGAGGTTTGTGTATGAAGTTTTGGAAAAATGCTTGTGTATTTGAACAAACAGTTTTTAGTATTCACGAAGCCCTTAAAAATTAACAAGAAATAACCTATTATAAAATAAAATACAACGAGCAATACACTAACAAAGCAAGGTAAAGGCTTTACTACTCGAGTGAGGTATCGCCAACATTTGAGAGTAAAGAATAAAAGTCAATTCTTTAATATTAGTTGGTGTACTTGCTCTTCACTTCTAATAGTAATTGGTTGTGACTGCTCGTCTCTCTTCACATACACCTTGCCATAGGCTGTCCAGCAGAACTTATAGGCTCCACATTTGGCTAAGTCTCGGGCAAGGAAGTGTAGACGGGAAGCTTTAGGGGTCAGATGTTCCGCTAGAAATATAGGAGTGTCTTCCTGAGTTTTAAAGCCCAAGTGTTTGCAGCATAGTTTTGACTTATGTTTAAGGTTGAACGCCTTTCCCATTTTCGTAATTTCGGCCCTCAAGAGTGTGGAGCCTGTTTCCACAACAATTGGCGAATTTTGAATTTCTGTGTTTTTTCCACGCACTCTATAAATATCCTTAATATCGTATTTGCCGATCTTACAGTCTAAGTTTTGTGAGAGGCACATAGCCATCGCTATGAGGTCTTCTTTAGACTCATTATTTTTACGTGGAACATTTTTAATTACAAAATTCGATTTACGAGTTCCTAGTTGAGTTTCCTCAAGTTTATTTTCCAATAGAGTGATTGACTTCCTATCTTCCTTGGCCTGTGTTTCTAACATATTAATTTTCGTTCGGAGCTCCTCGTTTTGTGCAGTAACATATGTGATTGAGTTCTCAGTTTTCGTATTTGATTTTTGAATTTCGTTTAGTGTAAGAGAAATTTGTTGTATCTCATTAGCCTGTTTTCCTGAGAAGATTGACATCATTTCTTTAATTTCTTTCTTAAATTCATCCAACTGCTCACATATCGTGATGTCATCCCAGCTTCTTTTCACCCGTTGAAACAAATAATTAGGCGGCGGCGTCTTATGCTCAGTACCCAGTAAATTAACATCTGTTTCCGATGCCGATTTATCCATAGGTGAGTTCATAATTACTGATTTCAATAAGTAATAGTCACCAGGAATTCAAAAGCAAAAATAACGAGACTTTAGACTATTGTCTAAATATGCGCATACGCCTATAGTGTCACTTCGCAGGTGATAATTGGATCAAACGTCGGTAGGGGATGGCCCTAATTAGCTAATTAGCTCCAGTACCCCAATCACTTAATGATGGTGTGTGGCCACTGCGACTCCACGGATGAAGGAGGTGCGCACGCACAGTAATTAGTAATGATTGGCTTCTTATGTGTCCTTGGGGGCGGAGTCTTCGCAACGAGGAAGCACCTCAGGTACCAGGGGCGCACGATCGCAGGAGTAATAATCGTCGCAGTCTCGCACTGTCACCGTCGCGTAGTTACTATCGGTGTTGTAAAGAGCTCCTCGGTGATTATACTCTCCTATTTTTTTCTACTTGAATTAAACTTACTTAAACAATTTAAATATATAAAATTAAAAATGCAAATAGTACTGGGGCACTTCAACACCTTGCGGCGGTCCGAGGGAAGGGTATAAGCTTCTCGCCTGGGTGCCTTTCAGCCACTTCACTAGTAGCACGATAACGTGACCATAACTTTGATATCACGTTGAGTAGCCCCAGCTTGAAGCATGCCCACTGCCCTTAACATTTCCTCTTGTTAAATGGCGCCGTTGCATGATGCATACAGTGGCATAAATTCGAAATTAACTGCTAACTTGTTTTAAACTTTAATGTGCCAACAAAAATTACCAAAAACTATGATAAGTAAATTGAAACCTTCAAACTTCGGTATAGCCGCGCAAATCTTTTATTTTTTATTTTATTTGGAATCAAATAAGCTTTCTTCAAAAGATTTTAATCCGGTCAGTATTTTTTGAGTTTAAGAACTATAATTATACAAAGTATCTTCAGATGGTGTTGATGTGTGGAAGTACATACATTACGGCTAGCAGTTTCAATTCATACGTACACACGGCTACACATCAAGCTATACAATGCAGTATACCCTGATCTCGCATTGTAAAGGATTTCCGTACAAATGAGAGATCAGTTTATACTACAATGTATAGCTTGATATGTAGCCGTGTGTACTTTCTGAGTTTATCTTGAACATTACTGACACCGGTGAATGAAAACATCGTGATGAAACCTAGACTTATCCTAGCTAATATTACAAATGCGAAAGTGGGTTTGATTACGCTTTCTGGCACACGGCTGAACGGATTAAGATGCCATTGTCATGACAATGGGATCGTGTTGGAATGACTGAATTTATAAAAATAGCAGACTTGAGACGATCCCATTGTCATGACAATGGCATCTAAATCCGTTCAGCCGTGTGCCAGAAAGCGTAATCAAACCCACTTTCGCATTTGTAATATTAGCTAGGATAAGTCTAGGTTTCATCACGATGTTTTCATTCACCGGTGTCAGTAATGTTCAAGATAAACTCAGAAAGTACACACGGCTACATATCAAGCTATACATTGTAGTATAAACTGATCTCTCATTTGTACGGAAATCCTTTACAATGCGAGATCAGGGTATACTGCATTGTATAGCTTGATGTGTAGCCGTGTGTACGTATGAATTGAAACTGCTAGCCGTAATGTATGTACTTCCACACATCAACACCATCTGAGGATACTTTGTATAATTATAGTTCTTAAACTCAAAAAATACTGACCGGATTAAAATCTTTTGAAGAAAGCTTATTTGATTCCAAATAAAATAAAAAATAAAAGATTTGCGCGGCTATACCGAAGTTTGAAGGTTTCAATTTACTTATCATAGTTTTTGGTAATTTTTGTTGGCAAATTAAAGTTTCGAAGTCATCTCCGGCGGGATCTTATGGCGGCATGGAGAGTGCGATTGTCGCAACCCAGCGCTGGGCACGCCACAATTGTGGCGATAAGTCCCCTCTTTGAGGAGTGGCTAGAGAGGCGCCACGGCGTCCTCACCTTCCGCCTGACGCAGGTCCTCACCGGCACGGTTGTTTCGGGAGGTTCCTGTTCAGGATAAAGCGGGAGGAAACGCCCGGGTGTCACCACTGTGTGGATCGCCCGGAGGACACGGTGGAGCATACGGTGGAGGTCTGCCCAGCTTGGGCGGAGCACCGCCGTGTCCCAACGGAGGCGATCGGCGGCGGCGATCTCTCGCGTCCGGCCCTGGTTCAGGCCATGGTTCGGAGCGAGAGTGCTTGGGAGGCCGTCACCTCCTTCTGCGAAGCAGTAATGCTTGCGAAGGAGGAGGCGGAACGCGTGAGGGAGAGGCAAAGTTCGCGCCCTCGCGCCCCTAGTCGCCGCAGGAGACGCCCCGGGCGTCGGGAGTCGCAAGCCGATTTCCGGCCACCGTAGGCGCGGGCCTGCGGACGGTGAGCGATGGGTAGCTCACCGTCCGATAAGGACCAGGCCCGGGTCGACGGCGCGTCGTATTCCACGCGCGCCTCAAAGAGTTGTCAGCATCAACTGACGGGGTCCGATAGGGCCAATGCCTGCCAGGGTTGCGAGTTTGTCCGAAAGGGATATCGTGGCCCTGGCACACAGGCAAATGAAGGAATACGGGTGGGTTTTAGTCAGTAAAAGTCTGACATGCCCTCCCGCTCAGCCCAGAGCGGTAGAAGTTATTTGATAATTTCCCACCCAAAAAAAAAAAAAAGGCATTGTCATTTTGCTAAAAGTTCCATAATCTGCTAATTTCATAATGGTCGATCATTGGTCGGTCAATGTTCTCGTAATAGAATTATGTTACTTATAACAGCATTGACGTATTGCCATTATTATAAAACCCATTAGTAGAAATGGCATTAATTTGTCATTATGTACGAGATGACCAATAAATGAAATTTCTTTCAATGTAGTGTCAGTGGCCGACCATTGCAAAGTCATAATGACGCCATTATAATAGTAGATTACCAAACTTGTCAAAATCAACAATTATTAAATCAATGATCGACCATTCTGACACTATTGTAATAGCAGACTTGAGGCCCAGGCCTGTGCCCTTCAGCGGGACTATAATAGGCTGGTATAATTACTGAATAGCCCAGAGTATGTATTAAAACATGGCTAGTAGGCTGGCCACTCTTGAAAGCTAACCGAAAAAAAAAAAAATATCAACAACATGAATGAAAAAATATTACTTACAAATATTCCTTGTCTTTGGAGTAAATGGCGGTCAGTCGGTGTTTTCTCTCGGGGAACATGTCGGTATCGACCCTGAGCTTGGACATGAATCGGTCCCAACACGCGTCCACTTGTTCTATGAGGCTGTTCGTCTTTTCGTGGACATCCTTCAGAGCTGAGAACTGATTCAGGGAGTATAGAAGTTGTAGTGTATCTATTAGTATGGTTGTCATGTTTGTTACTGTTGAAATACATAATTAGGGGATTTACAGACCTATGGTAGCCCGCGAAATTCATAAGTTCTTGCGTTAATTGCAATTTGCAGGTCATTGTCTGGTTATAATTATGTTGATCAAACTATGATTCGCGACCGTAACAAATATGTATTTACAGAATCATTAAAATCATCAATACGACGCTATTAGTTAGAATTTGCCTCAAAAAAAAAAAAAAAATCAAAAGTCATTTATTCAAACTAGGCTGAGAATCAGCACTTTTCGAACGTCAAAAATTACATGAGACAGTCCCCCAAAAACGCCTCAAATGTCATAATTTCATGACATAGTCATTCAATTAATATATTTCTAAATTAGAACTGAAAGGGCCTTATTACAAAACATGGTTTATTTTCAGACCAAGTAAAACCATGGAGTCATTATTGAATTTCGATCTTTATTCCATCTACGGTAAAGTTCCTAATACAAAACTGACAACTTAGTACCGAACTAAGAATTCAGTTTTGTATAAAGAACGGTATTTCTATCAGAGTTACGTTCTCATTACAAAACCTAGCTCCATTGTTTAAGCCACGTCAAATTATAAATCGTGTTTTGTAAGAAGACGGAAAGAGTTGTATTGATGATTTTGATGAATATCATTCTGTAAATACATATTTGTTACGTCGCGAATCTTAACTTGATGAACATAAAACCTAACTCTGACTTGCGAATTGCAAAAAAAAAACAAGAATAATTGAATTTCACGGGCTACGAGTACCTTAGCGCATCCCGCTTAAGCGGTAGGTCTGTAATAGTATTTTATTTATTAGGATATTTGACAAAATTGAAAAGATTTTTTTAAACATGCATTATTTTTTAAAGATTTTAATGTGTCTGTCAATTTATTTGTCAATTATGATATTGTGACGACTTTAAATGGATGATTATTATAATATATGTTTGGGATGCAATTAGAATATCATGTTTTATAATTCTGAAGCGATGAATAGCGGCTTCGACAGTCAGCACGTCTTATACGGAAAATGTTCTTATTTAATGTTAAATAACAATTTTTAAATGATTTGACATTAGCTATTGTGCAATTAACGATTTTTTTTTATCATAATACTATATTTAATGTAGACTAGTGCACCATCTATCTACTAGGTGTATTTTAGCGTCATATTTATCATTAATTGGATTTATTTCGTACACACGGCAAGATACTTACATCTGTTTTCAGATAGCAAAGTCTATCTAGTCACAGAAAACACAAATGTGACGAACAACGTCAAGTGTTTACTTATCTATTTTGCCGACTGTACATTCTAGAGGTGTAGCGAAGCTCTAGTGTAGTCTGTTATTACATATTTATTTTTTTAATGACATCACTTCCTACTTTATGAAACTATGATGTATGGTAACTCCCATAATTCAGTGTAGTGTAAAGTTACATACAACATTATTACAGCGGCACGTCACTTGGTATATTTGTCCAGACATTAATTGCGTTAATACAAAAAAAACTTAACTTTATAAGTACCACTATAGGGTATATTTTGCTTTGGACAAATACGCCAAGTAACGTGCCAGCATTACAAAGACGAACACAACATCGGTGACAATAAATGCATAATTAGTTGGACCATGTTAATTTAAGTGAGACATCAAGTTATTTCCACAAACACTAAGTTAGTCACAGCATTACATCATACAATGTTTCATGAAAGCCACATTGCACCGTTACCAACAAACAATCAAATTGACATTATATTGGACAACAGTCAATATTATATTGAAACACATTCATTGAAAAAGCTTGAAGACGCAGAAGTTTTATAGAACACCACCACCACAGAAATACAAATGTTGCCATAATTTTAATATAAAATAAAAGTTATTCTCCAATTATTCAATAAAATATTTTTCCAGATTGACTAACGAGCGCTCTCCCAAGAGCACCTCTTGATAAAATAGCATTATGCTTAACAAAGCCATTAGTTCTTTTAGCAGATAAAACTTTTACTTGAAGAATGGTCGAGCTTTAAGTCGAGTCAAAGGAAATACAAACATGACGAAGTCTGGAAAAACTAATTAACTGAAGAAGGAATGACATTCCTACATATTTAAACTTACTTAAACACCAGTCTACTCCGAACATAAATCCGAAGTATCGGCCGAATGTTCAGCCGTTGCTTGACTACGGGTAACTACGGCTGACTACGGCGAAAGAAAAAAAAACCGGTCAAGAGCGAGTCGGACTCGCGCACCGAGGGTTCCGTACTAATATATGATGTTGATGATTTCTGAAAAACTGTGCTATTTAGAGACATCGTTTTATTTTTCCTGTAATCTTTACATAAACTTCTATCACATAGAATAACTTCAGATTTTTATCTATGCAAAACTTCGGAGATAAGGGGGGGGGCGGTATTTTTTTTTACATTTTTTCATCAAAAGTCGGAAACTATGCTGTCTAAAAAAAAAAATGTTTGAGAATGTGCAAACAACGTTCTTTCATATGATACCCCACATGCCCTAGCCCCACTTCAAAGACAGACAGACAGACAGACTTGGTGTGACAGACAGCCAGACAGACAGACAGCCTTAGTCTCACCATAAGGGTTCCTTTTTACCATTTTGGTTCGGAACCCTAAAAAAACGACAGTCAAAGAGATAAGCCAAAGTCAAAAATGTGACTTTAAGTCGGGTAAGGATTCAAAGTCAAAAAACGAAACAATGGAAGTTATAAAACGGCCGATTTCAAACATTCGGCTTATACTTCGGATTAACGCTTCGGAGCAGACCCCCTGTCTTAGATTAAGGCCCTGTTTCACAGTAATTGATATCGAAGAAGTAAGTACCTCTCTTTAAGGTGAATCTGCAGCAGTAGCCCGCGAAATTAAAAAAAAACAATAAAAAAAAAGTTCGCGAGCACATTCGCAAGAAGCTGGCAGTATCATCACAACGGTAATGTTTTCCCATTGTTTGTCTTAATTATTTTAATATATTTATGTATATTTATTTGTGCATAGATTTATATATATAATTAGGTTTATATATTATATTTATAGTTTTAATAGGTATATGTATATCTTTATATTTAAATAATATTATTTTATTCCTCAATTCTCACTATTGCACCTACCACTGTTTGTCTCTGCATCGCCCAAAGGTTGACTGGTAGAAAATGCCTATGGCATTAAGTCTGTACATTTCTGTGCTTAAAGTATTAAATAAATAAATAAAAAAACAATTTTTCTTACGTTTTATGCAATTTGCAGGTCAGTGTAAGGTTCGTGTATCTTGATCGAAACATGATTCGCGATTATATCTGATGTTTGTTTACAGAATTATAATCATTAGAATCAGTAATACATCTCTCTAAGTTATATTTGTTCCCCAATGTCATGATTGCATGAAGTCATTCAATGGAACAAATCTAACTTATAGAGATGTATGAATAATTCTAATGAATATCATCATTTTAGCCGAACAGCTGGACTTAGGCCTCCCCCAGCACCTTAGTGCTTGTCATTTGGGGGGGTTGCCATAATCGCCACGCTTGGCAGGCGGGTTGGCGGTCGCAGTATGGTGTTAAATAGCATAGAAAACGCTGCTGCCCATTCTCTATTAAGTCCCTTAGTCGCCTTTTACGACACCTACGGGAAGAAATGGGATGGTGCTATTCTTTACGTCCGGCAGAACACGTAACATAATTCTGTAAATATATATATCTGTTATAGTCGCGAATCATATTTTGATTAAGATATCAGGTTGTATCACTGACCGGCAAATAGCAAAAAACGTAAGAAAATTTTAATTTCGTGGGCTACATACAGCTGCGGATCCTCCTTCACCGATCGCCTTTGAAGATACTGTAAAACGGCCATTTGAAAAATGGCGGAATGACAGATCCTGTTTTCAAAAAGAGAATCGTGTCTATGTCATGCATGAGAAAGCTTGACAGATGATACAGAATCTAACCCCTTTTTAGCTACTTCCTACATAGTTATCTTTACTGACCTGAATACCTGTCTTTGGTTAAGGGCCCCTTTTCCGAAATTTACGTTTCTAGATCGAGTTGTATTCAGAGAAATCACCGTATTTAAATTCGTAAAAAAATATATAGTACAGATACATGTTTGATCTAGTGACTTTTTTAGTTAAAAACACGATATTTAACATTTACCTTGATAAAAAAAAAATCAGAAGTAAAGTCGATTTTGAAAGTATTTTAATTTGTATGAGACTTGGGAGAACGCAATTTTTATGAAAATTTAACATTTCATTTACTAATCGGGTTATTGGATAGATTTATAATATGGCACTTATTTTTTTTATATTTAATAAATACATGAAAAACGGCTCGCGCGCACCGCGCCATGGCAGTGCTATAGTGCTATCGCGACTGCTCCTGTGCAACGCGGGAGCAAGCTGTCTCATGCCTAAACTTTCGGGAAAAGGGGCCCTTAAGGGCCTGTTTCACCATAACTGATATCGAATTAATGCCTCTCGTTATCCGATTTCCTTTAAAGAAACTGTCTAACCGCCATTTTTAAAATGGCTGCTTGACAGTTCACCTGTCACAGAAAGCTTGGCAGATGACGAATAAACCAACCCGTTTTTATAATCTTCCTGTCTATCCCCGCGTAAAATACCATATCAAGATCGAAACAACATGAAATTTAACACCAATGGAGCCCAGCCAAGCGCCAAGTTAGCAAAGCCATGCTCATACCTGATGCATACCTTAGACATATACAATGCTGCATTCAGTATCGCATTCGCCCGACCAGACTTCCTGATCTTACTGCATTCCTATAACACATGATGTGATGCAGTTATAACACTGTGCTGCAACACTGTGCTTCAACACTGTGCTTTAGTACACAACATTTAGGAAGAATGCGGGTGTGTATAGCCTATGGTTATATTAGAATTTTGAATTTGTACCTTAATCCTCTAACATAAGGTTTAGTTTTTGTTGCATCTGGAAATTGATTCAAGGATTATTTTAAATAATCCTAAAGTTTTTCCCATGTTCACTACGTTTGAGTTCATATTTGTGCTAATGGCAGTTTGACTGACTTATTTTATAGTTTTAGAGTTTACCTCCTTTTAAAAACTATTGTGAAAACCAAACGAAAAAATGTTTGTATTTATTCCTGTCCTATCCAATGAACGTACATGTAATATTAATAGTGCTGTGTCAACAACGTCGACAAACATCTAATATTGACATGAGATACAACACAACTAATGCACTTGTTAAAATTTTAATTTGTGTTGCAATAACTAATACACACGATGAAACCATTGAATATAATATAATGGACTGAATTTGTAAAAGTAATTGAATAAATATTCATCTATAAGAAACCCATAACATCGAAAATATTATTTTAAGACCTTACTGATGAATGTTGTTACTTTGAAAGATTTGATGCAATACAAAATGTTCTACTTGTAAGTATTGTGAACAGAGTTAATTATACCGACGCTTAGGGCCTTCGCATCGAACGTTAGATGCCGTCGCGCGACGTAGATACTACGCTAGCGGCGCGGCGCACAGTCCTAGCTACAAATCATTATTTCTATACAACAAGCTTCCCTTAGAATCTAAAAGCATAAATAGTGCAAATTTATTTAAAAACAAATTGAAGACATATTTATTGAGGAAGGGCTATTACAGCGTCGATGAGTACCTAGATGATAAGCGACAACCGTAATATTATTGTTTTATATTGGAATTAATTTTAAATGATAATGTTGACTGTTATCATTTTATAGTATATCTAAGTATAAATTTTATCTCTGACACTTTATTTTTCCAAATATAAGACATCGGAACTGATGCCACTCTGATGCCGAAAAATTAAAACTTTTGACATTATTTAAAATTTTAAATCTCTTGAAATCATATTTAAAACTGTTTGACATTTTGATTATATAGTTTTAAAACTGTTTTTAACATTGTACTTTAAAATCGACTTCTTAATTATATTATTTTTGATCTAGTAGTATTTTAAAACTGTTTCGACATTATATTTAAAACTGTTACGCACTATATTTTGAATTTCTTGGAACTTTAATTAATTATTCATGGTTCTTATATTTTTTATGGAAATTGAATGTATATTCAACACAATGTAAATCGTTTACGAATAAATGAAATTAAATTAAATGAAATGCTTATACAACGTGATTGTTTCTAAACGAACGTCATGCTAACGCAGCGTTCCTAACCATGGCATGACATAACTACGCGACGCAGCATCTACGCGACGTCAGCGCCTACGCGTGACTTACGTTCAGTGAGAAAACTGTCTTAATTTTGATTGTTCTATGCTTTATGTCATCACTACTCAACTAAGAACAACATTCATAAGCAAGACAAGAGAACACTTCTACCTGAAGCGAAGCCTTGTTCTAGTACCATATAAAGCCATAACACGAGTTCTGCGCCTAAGAGGGGTCATTAGTTGTTTAGTTTAGAAGAGGTAATGGATTACAATTACCTTCATCGGCATCCTTAGTTTGAGGATCTCGCTATAGTCTCTTAGGACAGACACTGGAGCGTGGATCTGAAATAAAATACACCAAAATTAAAATCACTACCTCCCAAATAATATAAACGCCTCTGGCTACTGACAGCCATTTTTTTTTTTTTGTTGGAAAATTATCAAGTAGCTTCTCCCGCTCTGGGCGCGTGTCTAGACTTTTACTGACTAAAACCCACCCGTGTTCCTTCCGTTGCCTGTGTGCCAGGGCCACGATATCCATTTCGCGGACAAACTCGCAACCCTGGCAGGCATTAAGGCGGAAACACATTATTAAAACACGACGCTACCCGATGAAACGCGATGCGTGTTGAGTCTAATCAAATGTATTGTTTTCTATAGACCAGAGTCACACTATGGACATCCGACGCCACACCACACACTATGAACATCGGACGTTGCGTCGCGTCGCGTTTTAATAATGTGTTTCCGCCTTTAGCCCTAACGGACCCCGTCAATTTCTGCTGACATCTCTTTGAGGCGCGCGTCTAACACAACGCGCCGTCGACCCGGGCCTGGGGGTCTACTCAAAACATAAATCTGAAGTATCGGCCGAATGTTCGGCAGTTGCTTGTCTACGGCTAACTATGGCTGAGTACGGCGAAAGACCAAAAAAAAAACCCACAATCAAAGAGATAAGCCAAAGTCAAAAATGTGACTTTAAGTTGGGTAAGGATTCAAAGTCAAAAAAGGAAACTATGGTAGTTATAAAACGGCCGAACATTCGGCCGATACTTCGGATTAAAGCTTCGGAGTAGACCAAGGGGTTCTCCCCTTGTCCTTAGCGGACGGCGAGCTACTGACAGCCTAACAATTTTATCTCTCATCAAGTGCAGGAACAGCTAAGATAGTATCTGAGTATTAGGTAAACAGGCTTGACAAAACCCGGGTGATAGTATACAGGAACAAATTAAATTACTTATAGCCATTGATGTATTAAATAGGAAGATAAGCCACTCTCTATAACATCACGTAAATATTAAATGGACCCGATGTCGTGCGTCATGTGCTCGACAACCGAAATAGAGAGACATATTACGTGGGCTATAGCGAGAACGAGATAGCGAGAACGAGATAGCAATAATTGTTACGTACCCATAACAACTCGGAAACAAACTACGATTCGGGTATTCCCCGCAAACCGAGAATAATGTAGGTCGATGGTGTTCTTTCCCCTAATTTATGCGGTCCACGACGAGGAGCGCGTACCATATCTTCCTATTTATACATCAATGCTTATAGCTGATGAAAATTCAAAGACGCAAGGAGTATCGCTATTTTATGACGATAAAAACAAACAAAAAACGATTTTTTAAGCTCATGATTTCAAGTTACCACACTAACAGCGGCCGTTGTCCCCATAATCAACTGTAGTTACTCGAAATTATGGGTATTTATCTAACCTAATGGGATCCTGTAGCATAGAATAAATATTTTTAAGAAATAATATCTTACATGACATGAGAAGTTCTGTCCTAGAAAAAGGCCAGGGGGTCTACTGTGAAGCGTTAATCCGAAGTATCGGCCGAATGTTCGGCTGTTTTATATCTTCCAGAGTTTCATTTTTGACTTTGAATCCTTACCTGACTTAAACTCACATTTTTGACTTTGGCTTATCTCTTTGACTGTCGTTTCTTTTTTTTTCTTTCACCGTAGTCAGCCAGTTACCCGTAGTCAAGCAACGGCCGAACATTCGGCCGATACTTCTGATTTATGTTCGGAGTAGACCCCCAGGTGTAGTAATTTGAAAAGTAAATTGCTAGTCACACCAAAGTGTCGTTTTATCGTCTGTCAACGAACCATTAAAGTGCCTTTATTGCTTCACCGGTAGCTGCTATTATACAATTATGAATGAACCATCTGTCTTTATGATATCGTAAAAACAGGCGTTAAGAGGAAATGCGGGCGGAGAGACTTTTAGAGTAAAAAGTCATAAATCGAGGTTCGGCTCTCGCCTATCTCCTCCTCCAATATTGGACCAATTTACAATATATTTCTTATACTGAATAAGAAGGATATATACTGTGTCCCTATGTTTTTCTTTTTTTATTAATAGTTGGCAAATTTGTACAATAGACCTCTGTTGTCAGCGGTCTAAACAGGCAATTAGGAGCATTTTCAGAGGGTCCCAGCTCTTATAAAGATAATGTATCATCAAAAAGGAAAACATAGAGACACAGTCTATATGTCCTTCTTATTCAGTATAAGAAATATCTTTTAAATTGGTCCAATATTGGAGGAGGAAATAGGCGAGAGCCGAACCTCGATTTATGACTATTTACTCTAAAAGTCTCTCCACCCGCATTTCCTCTTAAACGACAAATGGAAAAAAAACAGCCATAGGATATGATGGATAGATTTATAGGCCTAAATATGGATCCCTAGGGCAGTAGTAATGCGTAGGCGCTGCCGTAGATTACCTTTGGTCTGGTCCAAAATATATCAGATGAAAAAGTAAAAAAATAAAATGAAAAAAATACTTACCGTTAATATTTGTTGTGCCCACCAAGCATTTACAAATTGAGTGCTGTAATTTGATTATTTGAATACTAAGGCCCGGTTTCCACCAAAGCGGAGAGGAGAGATGTTTGTAAACGACCAATAAGATACCGTTACCGTACCATAGCATCGAAATAACGATATCTTATTGGTTGTTTACAAACATCTCCTCTCCTCTCCGTTTTGGTGGAAAGTGAAACCGGGCCTTAAACTTATTCGTTCATTCATTTGACATGAGGTTTATTTTTAACCGACTTCCAAAAAGGAAGTCATAATGTTCGGCTCTGTTTATGTTTTTTTTTTTAATGTATTTTCACCGATTCTTCCGTAAATTGTGGTCCGATTTTGTTTAAAAGGGTATTTTCCCGAGGTGGCCCCATTGCCACCAAATCAGAATCTGACGAGGGGATCCCATGGAAATTGAGGGAAATCCTCAAATTTTCAATACTCAATACTTTATTGCATTTTATAGGCGAACTGTTGTTTGTTTGTTTATAATATGGTTTTTAGGGTTCCGTACCCAAAGGGTAAAAAATGAACCCTATTACTAAGGCTGTCTGTCTGTCTGTCTATCTGTCTGTCTGTCTGTCCGTCTGTCACCAGGCTGTATCTCATGACCCGTGATAGTTAGACAGTTGAAGTTTTCACAGATGATGTATTTGCCGCTATAACAATAAATACTAAAAAACAGAATAAAATAAATATTTAAGGGGGCTCCTATACCTACAACAAGCGTGATTTTTTTGCTTGTTTTGGCTCTATATTGATAATGGCAACAGGTAGACGCTTGAAATATTCCCAGAATATTTGGTTATATAATCACATTAAAAATAAATAATTAAATTAAAATAAAACAAATATTTAAGGGGGGCTCCCCCCCTTAAATATTTGTTTTATTTTAATTTATATATACAACAAACGTGATATTTTTGCCATTTTTATAGATAATGGTACGGAACCCTTCATGCGCGAGTCCGACTCGCACTTGGCCGGTTTTTACTTATTATATCATTGGTAAACGTCAGAACTTATTTATGAGAAAAAAACACTGCATCAATATTCCTTACCTTAACAAAATTCAGTCCATACAAGTTTTCAGGCGCTTCCCTTTCCAAGTTCAGCCCTTCCGCTTCGAGGTTCTGTTCAAATATCTTCCGCTGCTCATAGGCTTCTGTCGTGGCGGCATCTTCTTTAAACGCCTCCCAGACTAACACATAGTCTATGGACCGGACGCCATCGTTGAATGTAAGGGAAGGGTTGTTTAGGATGCCTCCCATCACTATCCTGTTAATTTGCACAAAAAAAATAATAAGTACACTTGTCTCTGTTTAATTATGATTGGTTGATTGGTCTTAGGGATAGGGTCTAAAAGGCAGAAGTGCAGTAAATGATTGGAGTCGTGTGAATGTGAGGATTTGACGACCACGTACACACAGCTAAATATCAAGCTATATTTTTCCATTATAAGCTAAGCATTGTACGGAAATCCTATACAATGCTAGATCAGCTTATAATGGAAATGTATAGCTTGATATGAAGCCGTGTGTACCTTAGTAGCGCTGGGAGCGACCCAGACGCGTTAAATATTCCGATATGGTAGTCAGCAGTCTAAGGAAAACTGCTGGAATAAAGCCTCTTCTAAATAGCTAGTAATAATTAAAACCGTTGATAGCCATGATAGCACTTACTGACACTTCCCGGCAGAAATATCGTGAATAAACACTTTCAAGGAATCAAGAGACACTAAAGCGGGGTTTACATTATGAAACTTGTGTCGTGAAACAAACAGTAGTTTGACTATTCTGTTTCGAGCTGTAGCTAACACCCAGCTTTTTTAAAGAAAAAAAAATACGTTTATTTGCGGTAAACATGACGCAAAAAAGAACATAAACACAAAAATAAGAAAAGGATGGGGGAAACATGAGCACATCCACGCAAAACGGCTATCGCTCAGCATTAGGTATACTGCGACCCTATGCAAGACAGAGCCAACGCCAAGCAACCAAAAGCTGATAATTTCAACTAACACGCTGTCATATAGAGAAATAATAAAAATTACAGCAGTGTATTTCGTTTTGTGTTTTCGGTTTTCGCCACCGACTTCCGAAATTAAAGATATTTTTCACTTTATAAGTGTTTTTTTTTTGGAAGCCGGCTGTTTTATATTTTATGTTCAAAATTTTTTTAAATCTGATAAATTTAACTAACACGCTATCATAACTCATTTTAACTGCTCAGCCCTAAACAAAACGGTGAAGCTCCTGTTTCACGACACGAGTTCCGTAATATAAACCCCGCTTAATACTTGGGCTCCTATCACCGTTGATTCTTACATACTACGTGGGAAAATAATTAAGTTCGTCATTGTTTTCCTATGACCATTTAAACGTCTGTACTTCACTAGCTTTTGAGGTTTTGGAACCTGGGGTACCTATGCCAATTTATTTTGCGGTTGATACTTAATAAGGCATTTAAGTACTGCATCACAGTTTTTAATATACACTTACGTACTTATTTTGTGGTCATGGATGAGTAACAATAAGCATAATACTTATCTAAAGAATAAATAGACCTTGTTTCCTTCCTCTGTGTTAAGCGCGTGATTATTCATTATAATTGTGTCCCATAATAAGAACAAATAGGTGATACTGATGGTTTTTTAATCACATTTTGTCAGTCACATTATAATTTAAAACTCTAAAACAAAACTACATCAATTGATTCAATAAAATCTGACTGAGGTCTAATAATACACCCTTGAAGAAAATTAATAACATGCCAAACGTTATATTTGTTAGCCAAACCCATGCGTTATCCCACACCACACAAGACAAAACAATGACAAACATAACAATTATAATAATGTGTGAAGTTTCTCCAATAGCAGGCCTAGTTCGGCAGACAAATCGTTTGATCAAATTTTAATGTTTAGCCAAATTACTCACGAGCAATGGTTGGCTGGAGGCTTGCCATTGCCTTTTAGACCAAGGTTTGTGGCGGGTTCGCCACACACACAGTCTTCGGCAGCACGGGTCGACGCTTCGCTACCATTGTCCCTGAAATTAGTCTACACTTGGGGACATATTTCTGTGCCAATGCGGCATTAGGTACCGATCTAGTTTAAAAATACGCGGTTCGAATATTAGTAGCGTGAAGACGCGTCCACTGAATTGCAACATTTCTTAGGTTTTCATTCAATAAAGTGAACACATCCATGTTAATAAAAAATATTAGTAGAATCACAAATCAATTGGTCAATTGTCTTGTCAGTAGCGGAACAAAGCTAGTTATGTGACGTCACTCAAGAAGAATCTGATAATGGCTGCCAGGACATCCATAGGAGACATTCTGTACTGTGTCATCATTATTTATTTACTTGTGCACTATGGTACTATTTGCTTTAGACACAGAATAACTCGTACTTCCTTTTGACCTTAGCAACTTTAACACATGTACAATTGTACGATTGTATTCTATTGAATAATACATTTTATATTTCTGTATAAAAGCCCTATTTATAGCCAATCGGAAGTCCTAAGTACAATATTATTGTATTTAAGTATATTTGTTTCTGTAATACCATGATTAACCACCATACCCATTATTACCATATCGTTGCTTTTCAAATAAGTTTATACGAATATGGTTTATTATGGTTTTATTGGCCCACTGCCAAGGTTCAGTTTATTTGAAAGAAGCAACTTGAACCATTGTGAAGAAAGTCTAGCTTTCAGGTTAAACATGTTACCTACTCGTATGATACACAGAGTTTACTGAAAATCGATTCAACAGTCTGAAATTCCGAACATTGAAAACTAAAATCCATTTCTCCCTTTTCATAACATCTAAGGGCTTATATTTTAAGTGCCCTATTGCGAATAAGGACTATTCTCAATAGGGCACTCATAATAATGAACATCATAGAAATAAAACAAAAGTCATTAAAGATTACGCCGGTATCGGTATCAGTATCGATCACGTTTCTCTGAAATTACTTAAGGAACAAATGAACGATAATAATAAAATCAAAGCTGTCGACTTCCCCGGAATCACGGTTTATTCACTCAACGTGACGCGATCGTAAATAAATGTGATCCTAAATATAAACTTTATCCGCCTTATTACAAAACAAGATTTATATTTGACATGGCTTAAACCATGGAGCCAGTTTTTGTAATAAGAACGTAACAGTGATTGAAATACCGTTCTTTTTACAAAACTGAAAACTTAGTTCGGTACTAAGTTTTCAGTTTTGTGTATATGAACTTCACCACAGTCGGAATAAAGTTCGAAATTCAATAATAGCTCCATGTTTTAAACCCGGGTCTGAAGATAAACCTTGTTTTGTAATAAGGGGGTTTGACTTTATTATTCGTTGTAAACACTTGATGAAACGATGAAATACGTAGACAGTAAAGTATAAAAGTATATTGAACTGACCGATAAATACAGACATTTGACCATCACCTGTGATTTTATAACAAATATTCAATAATCAGAGTCTTAAAACTAAAAAGACATGCACCGAGATTTAGGCCCACTTGTACCACAAACCACTAAACGTATAACATAATTCTGTCTTTTTCATCTTCAAACGATTGACAGAAATGGAACGGTATTTTAAATTCGTTTAGCACTAAATGCATTTAGTGATTTGAGGTGCAAGTGGACCTTAATTTGGCTTAGTTGGTCGCGCCGAAACAGTCCTGGGACGCGAGATTGTGTAGTTAGTCTACTCTTATATACTATAAATTAATGGTAAGTCGAAGATTAGGTTATGCAAAGTCCAAAGTGTTGTGTCAGTAAAAAAATACCACCCAATTCACAGTACAGCCCAATGACTATTATCAGAATAATAATCTTACCCAAACAAAATAGAACATAATTATATTGAACAGTATGGACTTGACACATAATTTAAACAGGAAGTTCAACGACACACAAGAACACAAAATCACAGAACGGTGACGTAAGCATTTAGCACACATAAGCGAACCATATATGGATACTAAATAATTGCAAATTTCACACTCGCTGATGTTATTTTTTACATTCAACGCCAAGGTAAAAAGTAATAACTGGACTTGGATGCTGCAAGTGCTGAGAAAAA
Source organism: Tiliacea aurago (assembly GCA_948098905.1). Classification (NCBI taxonomy): domain Eukaryota; kingdom Metazoa; phylum Arthropoda; class Insecta; order Lepidoptera; family Noctuidae; genus Tiliacea; species Tiliacea aurago. The sequence goes on from OX402578.1 coordinate 24,404,257, forward strand.
ATCTACAAAGTAAGACCAGACCGACAACTGTCAAAAATACTATCTATCGATTGACATATTAAGAATGAAACACATGTTGGGAATTGGGAAGTCAGCAGGAATTTCATTTTATAACCGATTTTTTCTTCGTTACTAACGGTAATCCTGCGGGATAATTGCGTAACACTTCTTACTTACAATGGTAATGCCTTTCATTTGCACGGTTCAACAACATTCATGAGCACACTTTTTTTTTTTTCAAACTCATGATCAATCCTGCCTTTCAAAAGGAAAGGGACGTCTTTGACCTGAGGTGGGACAACACAGGCTGATTTATTTATTTATGAAGCAATTTTTTAGAATCCTTTGGATTGTCATTCAAATTGTGTTACGCAATTGGGGTGTTGGAGCTGTTTACGCTGCACCCCGCAATCGCTTTAATTTTCATTACAATACAACAAAATCCGTTTGCATCCGATGTTTATGTAATTCGTCTGGTCAACCACTTAATCATTGCTGATTTCAATTTGCAATGTTTTGTTCAATATTGTCAATGAAAGATTATTGTTTTAACCGATTACGAGAGCCGCTGCTCATGTAATCTAAACCACTCCAGCTTTCCTTCCGTAAAGTGGTATATATTATCAACTTTAATAAATTAAATTACCAAACTGCGGTTAAAAATAATTGACTTTTATTAATACTCAATACTTAATATCTTATATAATTTAGATCATTATGGACCCTGTAGGGCACAGCAAAAGGGTACGAGAGAGGAAGCCCTGTAATAGTTACTGTATTGTGTATAAATTTTTAATTTTTTAACTGCATGCTATTTTATTTACGTTGTTTACCTAACTGTCAACCGATTCGTTGAGCCCTTTTGCATCAGAAGAGAATAATGTGTACAGCTAAAATAGATAAGAACTTAATTAGGTAGGTACCTATCTAAATATATCATAATATATAAAAATAAGCAAACGGCGGTGAGCCAGATGCGAAATTGATGGATCGTGGACTCGTGGTGTTTTTAACAAGCTATATAAAGTGAAAGTCACTGAAACCAGCCTTTTTAAAACAAATAAACGAAATAATTATTAAAATAGCCACAAAATAACAAAGTTGACAGGCAAAGTAACTAGGGAATTCTATTTTGAATTAAGTATGTAGGTCTATATTAATTATGCTTGTACCACATACATACACTACTACATATTTCCCTAAAGAATAGTATAATACAATGGCCAGTTAAAAACGTTGGTAGAAAGACACGTGTGTTCCTCCTAATATCCTATTTACAGAATAAACGATTTCATTTCATTTCATTTGTTCAATTAACAATACCCAAAAACAAGGACAATAAAGATCCTTAAAACTAAAGTAAGAGTATTCTTGACCTAGCAATGAAACCCACCTCTATAAGCAGTTGTTACTGGTTAGCAAGTTCATAGAGTAAACTAGAGTTACATAACATAACAGAACAGTGAACAATATTCTACTTCCAAAAATCAGTTCTTCCAACACAAAAAGGCTATAACGAATCAGTTTGTAAGAGTCTACATTTGTTTTTAGTCACAACAAATACGGCGTACCTGCTAAAATCGACGGTGACTCATTAAACGTCAGCGCGTGGTTCATTTGCATTGCATTGTGAGACATTTCACTCACCGGTCCGTGTTCATGTCTTGCGATAGATTGTCCTGGTACGTGCTGAGGACTGACATCGCCTGGAGCTCCCCGTTTTCCTCCTGGACCTCCCTCTCCGTCTGGCCCAAACAGTAAGCTAATCAGTCACTATGACACGGTGATTCTCAAGCTAAATTGAATTCTTTACATCTACACAAGACTCATTGTTGAATCAGAGATGTGTCGTCAATGGTTCAACAACACGAAAGGATACAGCGTAGATAAGGAAAACTAGTACAATTCTTGATAACACCCGCATACTTTGAATTTTTACACCTCTCATTGGACTTGTTAATTTTGTACGTCGAACACTATTTAACACAGTTCTTAGTAAATCACCTCATTATCATCGTATTGCTCACAAAAACTGCACAAATTCTTAAATTACGGACACGTAGCCACTGACCTTGCTTCGTTCACTGTTCAACGCTGACTTGACTTAGTCTGAATCATCTGTGTTTGATCTTAGAATTTTAGTAAGAGATATGAGCTATCTATCAAGATTAATTTTGAAAGTAAACACTGTTATTGCACATGATAATGTTTTGTCTCCGTTCTCATTACTATGTACAGAAGCCAGCACATTAAGCTACTACAATCTGTCAAATTTCTTTAAAACATTTTCAACTTTATTGTTAAAGCAGAAGGTTCAAGGTTGATTGGGAAAATTTGCCAGTTTCGGGTAGCTTGACCTGCTGGCCTCTTGTACATAATTTGAATATCATTGAATTTAAAAATGTATGGACTACTGTTTAGGACTGTTCGAAGCTAAATGTGAGTAAGTGTCGGTAATCGGCACGCAAATACATGAAGGTACAGTGCACACACTGCGACTTCGCGTCGACGACGTGTCTGAAAACTTCGCCGGCTATGCATAACATTGGGGATTCTTTACATAACATTGTGATTGCAGCCAAATGTTTGGCACAAGAAAATTTAAGGTCAATGCCAGAAGAAGAAATGTAACTCCTCCTCACATAATTAAACCATAGGTGCGTATTATTTCACTCAGACAAGTGTTAAAACAGTTTTAGTTGCGGGATTCCCCGACAATTTGAGGACTCGAACGGGGCTCCATTCGAATCCTCAAATTGTCACGCAATCCCGTTAACCCAAGAGCTCATTACGCGGCGTGAGCGCTAGTCAAACAAGTCAGGCAATCACAAAAGAAACACGAGGGTAAAGCCGTAATCAATAATGTGTAATATCTGTTGGAAAGTCTAATAAATCTTGTTTATCGAAATGCTACACGTCATGTCTATCCGGTAGTCAGTGACCTCGTGGTTCTCGCCTCTACCCCATCTCTTCCCACGCAAATCAAGGGGCCGAATAAGTGAGTGTCGCCATTTATAGCGACTCAGATTTATCATTATCCTGTAACAACATCGAAGATCGCGAAGTTAGAACAAAAGGAATTTGAGAAACTTTTTGCTTATTGTATAATATCTGCAGTTCCTTACTAAAGCAATCAATCGGAAATGCGATAAAGAAAGTAGGCTTTTAACCGATAATAAATTTAGTCAAGTGGCATATTATGTCAAGTGGTAATCATTTATTGTGCTACTTACGTTATTAGATAATACTCATGTGGATACTGCTTCTTGTACTTCAGTTAGTTTTTCCCTTTACTCATCTTCTACGATCCCCAAGGGAAGCGAAAAGGTAGGGCAAATACGTTTCACACAACAATTTTGACACTAAATAATCGCATGCGCTTGTATGACCGTCTGCCTTAGCCCTTATAGTAAAGTAATGAGTGGTAATTAACAGCACTTATCTTTATTAGCTAAGCACCATTGAGATTAGCGTGGCAAATTTAACGAACCTAAAAACGTAAGCATTTAAAAAATGCTTATTTTGAGCCACAAATGAGACACTGTTGTCATAAAAATTGGATTAGGAGATCACTCCATACTACAAAAATGAAAACATAAAAATTTAAAAAAATGGTTTTGTCTAAAGCCGAATTGAAATTATGTACCTACAGTGTGGTGCCGGACGTAAAGAATGGCACCAGCCTATTTCTTCCCGTGGGTATCGTAAAAGGCGACTAAGGGACTTACTAGAGAATGGTCAGCAGCGTTGTCTATGCATTTTAATTTTTAACACCATACTGCGATCGCCAACCCGCCTGCACGCTGCCAAAGCGTGACGATTACAGCAAACCATCCTTTGGGGTAGGCCTATGTCCAGCAGTGGACGTCTTTCGGCTGAAATGATGATGATGCCCTACAGGTAGGTATCGGCCTAGCTAGCCTTTTCCCAACTATGTTGGGGTCGGGTTTCAGACTAACCGGATCGGCTGAATACCAGTATTTTACATGGAGGACTGCCTATCAGAACTCCACAACCCAGTTACTGGGTAATACAATACCCCTTGGTACTGGTTGTAAGACTTTCGGTATTCTGACTACCCGTAATGACTGTGAAATACGTACAAAGGACAGCCGGGACTAATGGCTTAACGAGTTTTCCGAGGCACGGAGGGGACCGACCTCGGCAAGGATTGCTTAACCTTGAAGATCGACCCGTGGGCCGTGCGGCTGTTATTATTTACGCACAAGACCCTTCAAATTAGGTACAGGTTGATATTACCTAGGTTACCGCCCCTTTAATCGAGCAATAACGTGCTATGGTGCGCTGTTTGACCTTTGACGGACGGCTATGTGAATCCCCAAAACGCGCGTATAATTGACCTAAGGGTCCCCTCCCCGAAACGATCATTTGCAATTATAAATTGATCGTATCGGAGACCCCTTTTTTTTTTTTTTGGGTGTGTAATCATCAAATAACTTCTCCCGCTCTGGGCGGAGCGGGAGGGAGTGTCAGACTTTTACTGACTAAAACCCACCGTGTTCCTTCAAATGCCTGTGTGCCAGGGCCACGATATCCCTTTCGGACAGACTCGTAACCCTGGCAAGCATTGGCCCTTTCGGACCCCGTCAATTGGTGCTGACGTCTCTTTGAGGCGCGCGTGGAACACAACGCGCCGTCAACTCGGGCCTGGTCCTTATCGGACGGCGAGCTACCCATCCTCACCGTCCGCAAGCCCGCGCCTACGGTGGCCGGGAATCGACCTGCGATTCCCGACGCCCGGGGCGTCTCTGCGGCGACTAAGGGCGGAAGGGCGGGCACCCTGCCTCACCCTCACGCGTTCCGCCTCCTCCTTCGCGAGCATTACTGTTTCGCAGAAGGAGGTGACGGCCTCCCATGCACTCTCACTCCGAACTATGGCCAGAACCAGGGCCGGACGCGAGAGATAGCGTATCGGAGACCCCTTAGCCTTAGATCAACTGGCCGTGAGTACTCGTATCAGTGTCAAACAAGGGAAACTTTAACAGGTTGTCACCTACTTAATTTAAATATAAATGTAATAACATGGATTGAAGAAAATAATATGCACCTAAAAAAATATTTTGCAGAGAAAGTAAACAATTTGGTGAGCCAAACCATTGAGTTCTTTGAATTACTCTACATTTAACAGATTACTTGTTTTTATATGCTTTGTAACAATATTCTACATTAATTTGTTTACGAAAAATATTTGTGTAGGTATACTTATGTTTATCGTAAACTAGCTTTTCCCGGCCCGGCTTCGCACGGGTAGCGCTAAGTCTACCCTACCTACCTACCCTAACTACCTACCCTACCCGACCTACCCTAGTAAAAAGTATGAAAAAAAAAGTAACAAAAAAAGATAAAAACACAGTATCCTATGTCCTTCTGCTGGTTCTAAGCTACCTCCCCACCAATTTTCAGCCAAATCGGTCTTGCCGTTCTTGAGTTATAAATGGTGTAACCATAGAAATATAAAAAACAGGGTGTAACTAACAACTTTTTTTTATATATATAGATGGTGTGTTTATGTGTTACTCGTGTTTTTGCAAAAACCCTATCTTTTTCCAGTAAGATTGAGAAATGTTTTCACCATTGTCTAATTATCCGTGTTTTCTCAATATCCCTAGGGTTTTCTGTTTTTTATATTTCAATGGTTTTCGCAAAAACTCGAATTACACTATACATCCATACTTAATATTATAAATTCAAAAGTAACTCTGTTTGTCTGTATTTTTCCCTTTCACGCCTTAACCACTGAACGGATTTCGATAAAATTTGGCAAGGATGGCATCCTGGGGAAGGACAGGCTACTTTTGTCTCAAAAATAACCCTAAAGGGGGTGATAAAGGGGAACTTAGCATTTCTTAAGTTAGGGATATGGAAATTCAAATGTATGCTTTTGATATGAAATAAAAAGTTCGTTTCAGTGTTTTTGTAAAATCATCCCCCAATGAGGTAAAATATGGGATGATTTTATAATTAACATAATAATTGAATTTTTTTACTTTTTAATTGGAAATATAGTCAAGAGTTCATAACTTGAGGTAATATTTATTTCATTAAAAACGTTCCACCCGCTTAAAGGTTATTACAATTTAAAGTTACGTGGTCAATGGCGGAGCTAGAGTAGTGGTGAAACTAGTGGTGATATTTTTTTTTTACTTATGCGGCAACCCGCTATCAATTTTGTACTTTTAGCGGATGACTTGGAGGTAAACATTGGCGGGAAGAGCATAACTTGACCGTATTTGTGCTTAGATCCACACAGGCAGTGCCGGATTAAGCCAGCGCGGGGCCCGTAGCAAATTCTATCGAGGGGCCTTTAACTTCTAGTGGTTAAAAAAAGTTGGGTAAAAGAAAACATTTTTTTGATCTATGATTACAAAATTATAGTAAAAATAATGTAGACTATACCTAGGTCTTACAAAAATAAATAGACAATTTCAACATTTTGAATCGAGGCATCCACACCGCATCGAGGAAGGGTGCTCCATACGTCAGAATTTTTGTAGAGCCGTTTCAAATTCTATACATTCATACGTGCGGTTACCGTATTCTGTGTTTCATGTACCGATTACCCAACGAAATAATCGGTTACCGATTGTCTGACGTGGATTGGCTGAGTCGGTAAAGGTGTTACGTTTCACGTTTTTGTGACATCCAAGTAAATTCAGTAATCTATCGCGTCTTCATAAGTTTCACTCAAAAAATTGCGCTCAGGCGGAGGTGGTTAGTTTTGGATACGCGGGGCTCCCTTTTGCGCGGGGCTAGTAACAATTGCTACTCTTGCTACGTGGTTAATCCGGCACTGCACACAGGTGCGGTTAGTAGTCAGTAGTAAGACTTTTCCTGTAACTTTTTGTTCCTGGTACCTTTTTGTGATGTTTTTGATCTCGTCCATGACGGTATTCATTGATAACTCCTGATAGAATTCATGTAGGTACATTAACCGGTCAGACGCTACTGGCACCTAAAACGTGCCGGAAGTAGTTTCCCGAAAAAACGCTCACCCTTAACGGAAAGTGCCGTTGACAGCTGTCAGTTGACGAAACTGACAGTTGGCAGTTGACTTGACGTAATTAAATGCTGTCCACTCGTATCGGTAGATGATATCGATGATGTGATTTAAAAATATGAAATAGGTTTTTCAGGTTTGCGAACCTCTCGATCGATGTGTCTTGATTAGTGAAACCCCTTTATGATGCCCCCAAAAAGTGTTATTTTTGCTCTATCTCGCTTCCTTCACAAGATATAGCGGTTTTTGTGTTTTTTTTGAGGAATCTTATAACGAAATTGAAACATCGTTTTATCGATAACATTGTTTTATTGATACGACAGGACAGCATGTATAAATGTCAAAGCAACTGTCAACTGTCACCTGTCAACGGGGCTGACGTTAAGGAGGAGCACTCTATCAGACTATAACCGGTTTAACAGGCCAGGGTCCTAAACCTATTTCACCTATTTCATATTTTTAAATCACATCATCGATATCATCTATCGATACGAGTGGACAGCATTTAATTACGTCAAGTCAACTGCCAACTGTCAGTTTCGTCAACTGACAGCTGTCAAAGGCACTTTCCGTTAAGGGTGAGCGTTTTTCGGGAAACTTCTTCCGGCACCTTTTACGTGCCAGTAGGGTCTGACCGGTTAAGATGTATGTGTTTTGAATATTGTTTACCTAAAAACCATTTGCTTGCCATGAATTCAAAGGCATACGACTTTACAATACACTCTAATTATTGTAAATACATACTAATGACTGTGTTAATGAGGAATTAACAATAATAATGAGCTTATTATTTTAAATAACTAGCTGCCTTTATGATTAGGTGTTGACTAAACATTATTATTACAATACATAATATCTAAAACCATACCTAGGTAGATAATGTATAAAAATAGTCGTGTTTTCAGCCATCAAGTACAGGAAAATGATAAAAAAAAAACATTGGGTAGGAAACTCCAGTCACAAAAATAAGTTTGCTGTTTTTTTAATAAATCATTAAAATAATTTACCTACTATACTCCATTTGAAATAAGATTAGACATTTAAATAAACCTTTTTTACAGTCCGTTCAACCGATTTTGACTTCTATCGCGTTGGTCGCAAGACAAATGGCAGCTGTAATAAACAGTTGGTATTGTAACCACTATTTTGCTTTTAATGCCATTCTTAAGCCTACGGAATAGAAATCAAAATCGGTTGAACGAACTGTAAACAAGTTTATTTAAATGTCTAATCTTATTTCAAATGGAATATAGGTATAATGCTGTAGGTTACACATATTGTTACAATAGGTTTGCTATTAATATGTTTTTTCAAATTTATACTGTATTTCAGAAGTCAATTTTTAGGGTTCCGTACCCAAAGGGTAAAACGGGAACCCTATTACTGTCTGTCTGTCTGTCCGTCCGTCTGTCAGCAAGGTGTATCTCATGAACCGTGATAGTTAGACAGTTGAAATTTTCACAAATGATGTATTTCTGTTGCCGCTACAACAACAAATACTATAAAACAGAATAAAATAAATATTTAAGGGGGCTTACATACAACAAACGTGATTTTTTTGCTTATTTTTGCTCGATATTGATAACGGCAACAGGTAGACGCTTGAAATATTCACAGAATCTTTAGTTATACAGGGTGATTGGAAGATGGGTGCAAAGCTTTAAGGCGAAGATAGTACAGACAATTTAGAACCATTTAAGCCATGGTTGTCTTAGACGAAGTCTTACCAAATATTTTTAACCAAATTTTTAAGTTTTTTTTCGGAAATTCTCAAAATTTAATGTAAACTGCATATTTATGGCCAAATTGAATGATAAATGTATTCATTTTTTATTTATTTAATTAAAGTAATGTGTAAGCAATCAAGCAAAACATGTTTTAGGCTTCTGTGTCATTAGACATTTTTTTTACAGACATTTAAAGCTCAGAAAAAATAAAAAATTTGTACAATACGTCTTTTAAACCTTATTAAAAAAACAAACGGAGGTTGCTTTTTTTGTTCAAACCTTTTTGAAGACAAGCTTGATAATCGCTCTTTCTTTTGAGGTATCATTTATGCGGATATCTTACAAATTATTGAAATTAGGGCCTACAAACCAATTTGAGGTAGAAATTTTTTATTTTAGGCAGACTAATTAAAACAACATTTGAATTAAAATTATTTATTTTTCATGTTCCAAATGACGGCCGTGATTCCTAATACAAGCACGGCCCCGTCTTCTAACTTCTGTAGTCGTTATTTTCAACATCATCTCCTGCTTCATTGTCTCAAACGCTGAATTTATTCTTTGTATCAATTCTTCTCTAGTGTTTATTTCTATGTTGTTATACACCAGTTCCTTGGCCCGGCCCCACACGAAAAAGTCCAACGGGGTCAGATCTGGGGAGCGAGCGGGCCAAGGGATGGGTCCATCCCTGCCGATCCAGCTATCAGGAAAGCAATTGTTGAGGTGTTCCCTTACATTTAAAGACCAATGCGCTGGACAGCCGTCTTGCTGAAAGATGACTGTTCGGTCTCTTTCGAAGATCGGGACACCTGATTCCTCTACCAGCAGTGGTAAATCAATTTGCAGAAATTGCAAATAATTTTCGCCATTCAATGGATCAGGCAAAAAGTGGGGCCCAATCAATGTTCTGCCAATTATTCCAGCCCATACATTCACAGAGAATTTCATCTGAAATGACACCTGCTTCTTAAAATGTGGATTGTTGTCTGCGTCAGCCCATTCATGGATGTTGTGAAAGTTTGTAATACCTTCCCTTGAAAATTTACTTTCATCCGTCCACAAGATTGATTTCAGAAACCACGCATCTTCGATGTCTCTGTTGAGGAGGAAACGGCAGAACTGAATTCTTCTTTGAGGATCTTGCTCTACTAGACCTTGCACACTCCTGCCATGGAACGGATACTTATCATTTTGGTGCATTGTATGCCACACCTTCCATTGAGAAATGTTTAAATTTCGAGCTACTGCTCTAGTACTGGTAGTAGGATCCGCTTGAAATGGTGCTAAAATGTCTTCGTCGACGGCAGTTTCGTGTCTGCCCGGGTTGACTCCAGGTTCCACGCGGTGAAACCCATCTTGGGCAAGACGAAGAAACGTGTTGTAAAACACTCGGACATTCGGTATCCTGCGATTCGGATAGCGCTCTTGATACATCCGTCGCGCCAAAGATCCATTGCCGTCTGCTCTACCGTACATAAATACGATATCGGCATATTCTTGATTGGAAAAAGTAGCCATAGTCACTTAACAATTAAGAAAAACGGCGTAGGAGCGCACTAAATGTCAACTCAACACAAGTCAAAAATCAACACGTGCAGGAGCGCGAGGCTACGACTGGACACGGTGAAACAAAAAAGTTCAAAACTAACGCAAACAACACGTGCAGGAACGCAAAGGGCTACAACTGAACACGGTAAATTGTGAATCAACACGACAACGTCCACTCACAAGGGCAGTAGTTTGACTAATAAGTAAAAGATGTAACGGCTTCATCACAGACCGACTGACCCTGACTAAAGAAAAACGACTTTGTTGCCTCAGCAACTAAGACCATTTTGCTGTAAAAACCAACTCTTATCGCTTTTTGCTATTCATTGGGCGTTCTACCTGGAAATGCCGTCGCACCGCGCTCGGTGGCCATAGTTTAGAGAATCCCCTCAATGGGTTCCCCTCAATTGGTTCCTCAATGTGCCAAAAATTCTTAGAATTGAACAATGTTATCATTTCGAGCACATAAAGTATTCTTTTAAGCAAAAATTTTGTGTTTTGTTAGACTGCCTAAAATTTAAAATTTCTCCCTCGAATTGGTTTGTAGGTCCTAATTTCAATAATTTGTAAGATATCCGCATAAATGATACCTCAAAAGAAAGAGCGATTATCAAGCATGTCTTCAAAAAGGTTTGAACAAAAAAAGCACGCTCCGTTTTTTTTTTAAATAAGGTTTAAAAGACGTATTGTACAATTTTTTTATTTTTACTGAGCTTTAAATATCTGTAAAAAAAATGTCTAATGACACAGAAGCCTAAAACATGTTTTGCTTGGTTGCTTACACATTACTTTAATTAAATAAATAAAAAATTAATTCATTTATCATTCAATTTGGCCATAATTATGCAGTTTACATTAAATTTTGAGAATTTCCGAAAAAAAACTAAAAAATTTGGTAAGACTTCGTCTAAGACAACCATGGCTTAAATGGTTCTAAATTGTCTATACTATCTTCACCTTAAAGCTTTGCACCCATCTTCCAATCACCCTGTATATTCACTTTAAAAATAACTAATTAAATTAAAATAAAACAAATATTTAAGGGTAAATATAAAAACGACAAAAAAATCACGTATGTTGTATGGGAGCCCCCATACAACATACGTGATTTTTTTGTCGTTTTTATAGATAATGGTACGGAACCCTTCGTGCGCGAGTCCGACTCGCACTTGGCCGGTTTTTTTTTTTAAACTAATAGAAATATTTACACAAACAAAGATTTGCTACTAACAAAATAAATTAACAAGTGACTTATCAGTAGATTTATCAAGTGCCAGGCACTTTATTTTGATAGGCACCCTGTGGTTAAAGTAGCTATTATTCACAGCTGGATGGCATGTTGAAAAAACGTTAGAATTGAATGCTACTCCAATAGATATTCTTCAACGGAGGGAAAAAAAATAAGAGAATATTGTTATAGAAAAATTATAATATTGTTTATTTTTATTTGTAATATTGTAGTATTCTTTACTAACACTACTTTATGGAGTCATTGTGGTCTCATAATAAATAGGCAAAGTACTTACATTGCCCCACACTAGGAATTTCTTCTGTATTGTGGGTGCGTTTACAAACATATATAAAATCACATACACAAACAGCCAGACCCGGAACAACTACTTGTACACGCAGCGCAGAAGTCAATCGCTTAACCACTGCGCCAACCTTGTTTACACTTTATCAATAAACTAATAATTATATACCTATCTAGAGGCTTCTGTGGTGTTTAGCATAAAAAATTTAAAACAACTCTGCAATATACTTTTTTTGAACATTAATAAAAAAAGATATATGTATATATCATTCTTTAATTTTTAACAGTACTTATACCAATAAATATTAATTATTATATATGAACTGCTTAACACTATGCTTGCTTGTATTGTGTAGCATTGTTTTTATCATATACATAGTAGGTATTTATGCAAAAAATAGCCTAGGCATTGCTTTAAAGTTAGATAGCATATCAAATGTTTGTCAAACATTGGACTAGTTTGCATATGTACATCTTTAAATATACTGTTGATGTATTTTCTAAATTAAGTCATCCTAAATCAACCTAAGCACCAAAATGTAATTTGAAAGAGTACAAACCCAACCATGTTTTTAAAACTTGCACATAGTGAACTGAACCATATTACATGTTGACCTTTACTTTTTTTCTCAAAAGCTATTTAAATAAACCTTTTTTATAGTCCGTCCAAATGATTTTGACTTCTATTGCATTGGTGGCATGACCAATGACAGCTGTAATAAACAGTTGGTATTGTAACCACGTTTTTGCTTTTAATGCCATCCTCACGCCTACAGAACAGAAGTCAAAATCGGTTGAACGGACTGTAAACAAGTTTATTTAAATGTCTAATCTTATTTCAAATGGAGTATAACTCATTACAAAATAAAAAACTAAATACCTATTCCACAACACAGGCACTTTAACTTGCATCAGTTACTTAATTGTTTATAGCTCAGCCAGTCATGAAAACAAAGTTAAAGAAATAAAAGTTTGAATTGCTATGAAGTATTTCTAGCAATTTAAACCCATTCATTAGTAAGAAAGAAAAAATGATTCATAGCCCAAGTTTTTCCATGCCTCAGACTACAACCTATACAGTAAAGAGATTAAAAAAAAAAATTATTACCTCGTGAAATGCTCCATCTCCATCCTGCTGGAAGAGTTGTTGGAATGCAAGCTCATTCCTTTGTGCGTCAGAGAGAAAGGACTCCGTCTCTCCGGCGTCAGATCTTTTGTGATGCAGCTTCACACCTCCCGCATAGATAGGAGTCGCTATTTTCGGCGTAAACACATTTTCCTCTACCCTCTCAAGCAGAGGTTTTGGCACGTCTTCTTCGAGAGATGGAGATCCGTCAGACATCACATAGAATAACGCGCGAAATACTTTCACACCACTATTTAATTTTTCGCACGGTTCATAACCGAGACGTTGTTCTTCCTTCCGTGATTAGTCATGGACGGAATTGTACTCATGTACTGTACTGTGAACAGATTTATCTCGTATTCTTTCACACGATAATTAACTTGAACTGGAACTGAATTAACATTAGAGGTGTTTGTAAATTTGTGGATACAGGTATTTGCACAGTTTTATCTAAACTATGTGGTTTCAGAAAGAACGGGCACGTCGGGCACTGACCGACCGAAACTATTTCAAGGGAACGACTAGAATAAGATTTTTTGTATCTGAATATTCTGAATGAAGGAATGACATTACAGCACTCAGGCAATTTTAAAGTTAATTTAGTCGTAAGGTGAGACAGCTATAGAGGATTATTTAAAAACGGAACAGAGATAAAACATAAAAATGCTAAAGCTGTTATTTTGTCTTGTCATTAACTGCTTGTTCTGTCAACTCAACAACTGTCATACGTCTGTTCTTAAGGGATGTCAACACTTCGGAGCTTGCAATATCGAGTCCTGAAGACTAGAATAGGTTCCGAACCCTTGCCCTACGGCTGACTTGGGTTCGAGACTACTCTAGTCTCAAAGAGGATCTAAACAGATGGAGATTTATCGATGACTCGGATCTCAAGTGTCTATGCAAGCGTTTGTCCGCAGACAATGGCCAACCTTTCATCTTGCGCCACATGCTCTGTCATCTCAGGTGCATCTGTGCTCTTGAGGATCATATGACTGCGTCATTTTTGATCGAAGACTGCGTCAGTGAACGGAGTTGAAGTGGCTCAATTTTGGGCCAAACATAATAATATTTGAATTTTCACAACAGATTTCTTATTTGCCATTGATACGTTAAGAAGATAACCGTAAATTCATTTCTCACAGAAAATAATGATATACATTTTAAACATGACGTGTAATCGAACATGATTTTTGATAAGAATATGAATAGGAACATTGTATTCACATCCCTAGTCCCTACTATAGACAGCAGCAGGTGTGTTGGGTGTGTTGAGTTCCACAGACTAGGTTGAGTTCTGTGGTTGAGTGACTATCATGGGCATATCGGGTTCTCGATATATTCATTTAACTTTTTAAACGTTGTACTATACATCAATAAAATAAAATAAATAAAAAATAATTGCTTTAATGATTCAATAATTGCCCACATCATTAATAATAATTAATTATCAAAAAAAAAAATGTGTACAAAAGCTTTTTTAATTCGCTTTTTATATGGTAACAAATTATGCCACGCCGCTCATGATCTGTCAATTCGCGTCGCCGAAAGCGAAAAGGGATAGGTTGCCGGCGAAACATTTTTATTATTTTTATCGAATTATTTTACAGCGCTATTTATGTGAAATAATACAATCAAGAAAAATATCACAAACCCAAAATGACGGTGGAGGTGCAAGCAAAGACGAGGCTCCCGCAGCTATCGTCTGACAAACAACTAACATTTATAAAATTAGCTGTTTTATCAATGGCAGCAATATTATGTGAGTATTTTTTAAAGTTAATTAGCATTTACACTTGTATTAGAACGATATCATACCATGTCCTTTCGATAAAACATGAATTAGATCGATTTTTGTTATGACTTACGTGGTCATACGTGATAAGCAATGGCGATAAAATGTGCTAAATTTAGGAAAACATTTAGACCGAAATGTTGTATCTTTTTCAAAAATGTCACCATGCTCTGTTTATGACTGCAATATATTACTAAACGTCGCTTTGGGTCTGTAAACATACCTGAAAATGGGGAATACCGGCTCCTGGACGTATTTCACTGTGTAGTCTGCTCCCGGTAATATTTACCGAATATATTTTTTGTTATTTATTTTTCAGCTTTTGGTACGCGTCTATTCTCTGTGTTGCGTTTTGAGAGCGTCATCCACGAGTTCGACCCTTACTTCAACTATAGAACTACCAGATACCTCACTGAGGAGGGGTTCTATAACTTCCACAACTGGTTTGACGACAGAGCATGGTATCCGCTGGGACGTATCATCGGTGGTAAGTTTTGAATTATTCATTTGTCAAGAGAACAAGCAGAATCCTAATACTTTTTAAAATAAGCATTAACTACAAAAACCGATCAAAGTAAAAAGAATGATGCTGGTGACAGTTCTACACTAGTAAAGCTGCAAAGGCAAAATAAATATTCAGCAATAGACTTTGATAGCACTTTTTCCAGAACATTGCTCAGGCTTCATAGTTGAATTTCACTGCTGCTGACAACTGAGTCAAAGTTATAGAAGAGATGTGAGAAAAGGATTGTTACCAAATATTAACTTACACAATGCTCACATCAATTGTATTGTTGTTATATATTGATTTATTTAATTTTACCAATACTGTATATTTTATGATATACGTTTCCACATTTTACATGTGGAAACGTAGCGGATTGTACATTTACTTATAGCATAATGTGTATCTAGATTTAATAAACAATGTATGATTGTTTGTCTTCCCAAATAAAATAAAATCAATGTATTATTAAGCCAACCTTTGTCTACAGTCTGCAATACTTTATAATTTTATGAAACTATGTATGAAAGCATAAAATGAGAGTATCTGGGGGAAAGAAGGATATTAATATCCCTTCCCTCCGGACCTCGAACACGAGTAGACGTGCCATGGAATTTACACAGTTTTATTTTAAATATATAATTTGAAGTGATTTACCTAAATTAAATCGATCTAAAAAATAGGAGTGCATAACGCAAAGTAGTACGCGTACCGACGCCAAACAAAGACGGTTCACGAGCCTGCGGGAGAGCAGCTCCGAGTACGTAGTGCTCCACCTACTCACTCACACACCACGCGGCGTCGCTGACTGCTGCGCTCCTGGTACCCGCAACATCAAGCTGTCGTGCTATCTCAGTCACGCCACGCCCCGCCCACGTCTGCGTCACTACGCACTGCTGCCAGTGAGACGACCGTCGCTACTACTCCACTCGCTGCCTGCACGCCTAGTATTTGGAGCTCAGCACATGCCGAGGCGATACGCAAGGTATTCTCCCATCTACTAAATTTTAACTAAAGTAAATAGCATGCCTCTCAAACGAACGCCGCCGCAGCTGCAGATGCCGGCTTCGCCTGTTGCCAGCGAACCTAATGATCCTGACACACCCAGTGTGGTCGTCTCAGCTATATCGCTATCTGGTTCTGCGCCTAACCTAAGCCGTATAGAGACTGAAAACGTCAATACGCGTAAACGTAAACGTGAGGACGACTTGTCCTCTTTTATGCAAGAGATAAAAGATTTATTACAGTCATCTACTGCTCAATCTGAAACGAAGTATCTGGCACTACAAAACTCAATGAAAGAAATAATAGCACAGAACGCCGAAATAAAAAACTCTTTAAACTTCGTCTCTCAGCAATACGACGAGTTAAAGGTTAAAATGGATGACCTTGAAATAGAACGTAAAGCCGAAAGAAGTTATGTAAACCAACTTGAAGACAAAGTAGAAAACCTAGAGCGAATGCTTTGTCTCACAAAAATGGAAGTGAGGAACATACCAAAGAAAGAAGGAGAAAATAAAGAAGATCTTCGTCAGATTATTGCGGACACAGCAAGTGTTCTTCAAGTGTCACTCGAGCGCCAGGATATTAAAGATATTTTCCGCGTATATAAAAAGGATGGAACTCCATCTATTATCGTTGATTTTGTCTCAGTCACTACAAAACAAAATATGCTGGATAAAGTTCGCCAGTACAATCGCAACAATAACCAACACAAGCTGAACACCACTCATATCAAACTAAAAGGTGAGACAAAACCAATATATCTATCTGAGTGCCTGACTCTGAAATCACAGCGTTTATTTTACCTGGCTCGCAAATTTGCCACCGACAACGGCTTTAAGTTTTGCTGGACTTCATATGGGAAAGTTTAAAAAAAAAAAAAAAAAAAAAAAAATAGTTTATTGCTTCAACTTAAATACCTTATTCTAGTTACAATGTGGAGAATCCATTTAAGCAAATAGTATGCTTGTTTTAGGATACTCCGCCCTTCCCCAGGTTATGTAATTGTATTTAAGTTATTAAACCTGATCATAATATTAAATGAACTTATACAATTAAAAATGCAGGAACAAAATGGGTACTTACACAGTATTGTTATATGAGTAAAAGACAAATAAAACAAAGACAAATAACGCGCTGTTCTGTGTGTAGGAGATGGTGTGGAGGTGAATGTGTATGTAGTATGTGTATGAGAGTGAGTAGTGGGTGAGAGTAAGTGTGGGGGGGTGAGGGTCATAATCCAAACTTCATACAGGTGGAGATTAATTATTATCTAGGTTTTATATAATAATGTAGCTAACCCTGCGACTAGTCTTGGGATCGGAATCAATGTAAAAACATTAACTTCCATTAGCGCCATAAATAACATAGCGTAATATAAATATTACAGTCTCATTGATTGCACCATATTTTCCACTTCGTCATAGGTTTTTAACTTAAGCCATTTAGACAAAGCGTTTTTACATTCGCGGTAGGTTAGTGGGTATATATCAAGTTCTTTATTAAGAAAATTGTATAAATGGGATGATTGCCTAGGGAATTGCCTTTTTGCGAATGTAGACTTTACCGACACAGTAGGAGCAACCGTGTTTTTCCTTCTGCCTTTTGTCTTCTGTGGGTTGAACGATAGAGTTTTATGCTTAGTTAGAATTATATTAAGTACGTAAAGCTTTCTAACGGTCAGAAGATCCGAAATCCGGTATAGGTTCTCAGTTGAAAACCTGAAGGGTTTAAAAAACATAACTTTCAGTAGTGACCTCTGAGCTCTCTCGAGGTCTAAGAATTTAATCTTTGTGGCACCTCCCCAGACAGGTACGCAATAAGCACAATGACTAGGCAAAGCTGGATATTATCCTTATGATTTTTTGTTAATTTTATTATTTTTATACCTGCAGTCACTCTCTGTTCTTAAAATGTATATTATGTATATAATGTGTATACACATATATATTAAATGCATAAAATACCAGCTATTACATTACATAAAAAACAACTCAGAATACAAATACACACTACAACTACACTTGATGCTACAAACGACCTACATTCGCTCACATACCTTTGGGTTTTGCTTGGTCTTGTTAAAGACTGAAGTTGTACCCGACTATCTAAAGGGATATGCAGTAAAAGTAGAGAAATTTATTGGCAGCAGTAAAGTAGAAACGACTTTCAATGGCTAATACAAATAGCAATATCTTAACATATATAGATGACATCACAATGGCAACATCTCATCATTGTGATACAGACACCT
This sequence comes from Tiliacea aurago, assembly GCA_948098905.1. NCBI lineage: Eukaryota > Metazoa > Arthropoda > Insecta > Lepidoptera > Noctuidae > Tiliacea > Tiliacea aurago. The sequence goes on from OX402578.1 coordinate 24,422,763, forward strand.
GTAACACAGTTATTAAAAATCCAAATGCGTCCCTTAAAATAATAACACAGAACATTCGGAGCATCTATAAAAATTTTGATAGCTTTCAGGCCCAGCTAGCTAGGCTAACATTCGAAATAGATATAATAATTCTAACGGAGTGATGGCTTAGCAATGACAAACCAATTCCCACTATAGAAAATTACGTCACTCACTCTTCTAAAAAATGTCTCAATCAAAATGACGGTATTGTAATATACACAAAGGACCACATTCAATGTACGGTTGAAGAGCCAGATACAGAGGGTGCTAATTTTCTTCTAATAAAAGTAGGCACAAATATAGGTATACTAGCAGCCTATAGATCCCCCTCGATGTACCGTATTGATAGTTTCCTTAACTCCCTCGAAAATATAATTGGTAGTATAAAAATGAAAACCATTATTCTTACAGGAGACATAAATATAGACATAAAACCGAACAACTCAGACAGAAATAGTGCATCTTACCTCAACCTAACCGCAGAACTGGGCCTCCTACCAGGACACACATACCCAACAAGACTGCACAACTGCCTTGATCACTTCATGATAAATGCCTCAACTGATTCGACAGTTGTAGTAATGGATTCCACTGTAAGTGACCACGCCTCTGTATTATTATGTTTAAATAATGAATCATTTACAACAAATAAGAACAGATCAACTATAAAGGTAAATATTGAAGCTACTGTTGAACACTTAAAAAATGCTGATTTCTCTTTTATAACAAATGACTCCGATGCAAATGAGGCGGCTACACTCTTTGTAGATTGTTTGAAAACTGCAATTTCACTACACTCAAAAGTCAATATTGCGCCCAACCGTAAGTTAATTATCAAACCATGGCTAACCCCAGGCCTATTACGGTGCATTAGACATAGGGATAATCTTCATAAAAATGTGTTAAAAAACCCAAAAAATACCATTATTATCCTATAAACGATACCGCAACTACTGCAATTTACTACTTAGAAATTTAGAATAAATCATGAAAAATCTGCTTTAAAATCGTCACAAAACAGCAAAGAAACATGGAGCATAGTGAAATCCATTACAAACCAAGTCGAAAAAAAAACAGTGGCGGCTGAACTATTACCTGCTACAAAGGATGCATCGAAGGAAATTGAAACCATAAATAAGTATTTCGCTGATATAGGCAAACAACTTGCAAATACAGTCAGTCAAAACAGAAGATCCCAACCTGTATCATATAATTTTAATTCACCGCCAGCACTTAATTCTATTGTTTTACTTTCCCCTGATGAGACTGAAGTCGAATCTGTAGTTAACAATCTGAAAACAGACTGTGCCACAGGATGGGATACTATTTCAGCGAAACTACTTAAAACTGGCAAGGCAATTTTTATTCCCCCGATCACTAAACTCATTGGGATTTGTTTTGAGCAGGGAGTTTTCCCCCAAGTCTTTAAAAAATCTCTTATCACACCAGTTCACAAGAGCGGGAATCGTGATGAAGTTAAAAACTACAGGCCTATATCAGTTTTACCGGCACTATCAAAAATACTAGAAAGGCTCTTGAATACTAGACTCATGAGCTTTTTAGAAAAAACCAAAATCCTATCTGAAGGTCAATTCGGTTTTAGGTCTGGGAAAAGCACAGAAGAGGCTGTTAGTCAACTCGCTGATCACGTTGCTGAGAGGGTCGATGCTAAACAGAAATGCATAGGGGTCTTTCTCGACCTCGCGAAGGCCTTTGACACCGTCTCTATTTCCACTCTTGTGACCAAACTAGACCACATAGGAATTCGGGGAGAAGCTCTCAGTATATTTACTGAGTTTCTGAATGATCGGACACAAAGGGTAAAGATAGGTGGAATCGTCAGTAACGAAGCCAACGTCACCTGTGGTGTGCCCCAAGGTAGTGCCCTCTCCCCGAGTCTCTTCCTGATATATGTAAATGATTTGTGTCAGCAACAACTAATTAAGGGTAGAATATTTAGCTACGCTGATGACACCGCGCTCATATTTCATGGAGAGACTTGGGAGGAGGCGCGCCACATGGCTGAGCTGGGACTTTGTAAAGTCAGTAACTGGTTGGAAGGAAACCTACTTACCCTTAACATTGCCAAAACTTCATTCGTGCAGTTTAGGTTCGCCAAAACCATACCTACAGCAATAAACCTTAAGGTGCACTCTTGCAATTTCCCTGAAAATAGGATCGAGTGCTCATGCCTTCCAATATCACAAAAAACAAATATAAAATACTTGGGTGTATTATTGGACGAAAAACTAAGTTGGCGGCCCCAAGTCGAACTAACTGCCTCTCGAGTTAGGAAGCTTATTTGGGTCTTTAAAAAACTTCGACATGTAGCTGATTTTAATCTTCTTCGCACTATATATTTTTCTCTTGCCCAGTCAATAATTGGTTACTGTATCACGGTGTGGGGAGGAGCCTGTAAAACAATTATGATCCACCTCGAAAGAGCTCAAAGATCATTGCTCAAAGTCCTGACTTTCAAACCGTATCGGTTCCCGACCGATAGCTCTGTACCAAAACTAAAGTGCTCACAGTGAGACAGATATATCTTCTCAACATCACATTGAAGCAACACCTAATAACACCTATAAACAACAGTTACAAAAGTAAACGCACAATCACTAATGTCTGTCAATACGTCAAATGTAAGACTGCCTCAGCTAGACGGCAACATCTGTTTCTTGCTACGCATATCTATAATAGGATAAACAATGCCCTACTGATCAACCCATTCTCTAAAAATGAAATTAAAAAGAAAATAAACACCTGGCTACAAACATTGGATTACGTACATACTGAAAAAATAATAAAATAAACCCTGCAATTGCCAGGTCCATTATAAACACATGAACGATAAATATATTATAATTATATATCATGATATACATTCACACGTACTCTTACGCATCCTCTCTCACACACACACACACAATCACACAAACACCATCACGCTCGCTTACACATACACACACATGGACACATCCACCCTCACACACTCTTCAAGCATGTTTTGTATAATTTAAAATTGTTTAAATTTTATTGCATTATCTGTGTAAAACTACTGGGAGAAGACACTGATTCCTGTAACACAGGTTACAACCTAGCGCAGGAGTCAGGGCTTCCATAGAAATGTAACATACTTTTATGTCAATAAAATATTATTTATTTATTATTTAATAATAATAAAAGAAGATAAACACTTCTTGGGACACTAAACGCCCCCAGATGTAATAATAATAAAACTTCTATTGTGGTTTGTTTAGTGTCCTTCAACCAATTAAAATAGATGTGAGTGCAAAGGTGGACTTGGTAGCATGCTGGCTACCACTACAGCCTGCATGTTATTAATTGTACTATGCTTATTGACACAGCCTCATAGGATCAAACATGAAAAAAAATGAAGTGTTTATTCACAATATTTTTACACAATATATTAAATAAATAAATAAAATTTCTTTATTTCAAGTAACAAGACTCATAAGTATAAATAAAAATAAATTGCTACATAAAAAGGCACAAGCACAGACAAGATAACAAGCACAGACAAAAACGCTCACAAGGTAACAATATGTCTGCTACAGCATTGCCGGATATAAAGACAATCCAGTCTGTTGGCGATCATCACCAGGACGGTATTGGCGCTGCCCCGCACTCTGCGCACTAGAGACGCGCATCGTCGCGTAAAAGCAGTCGGTGCGCGCCTCCGCGAACATGCCCGAGGCGCTGCAGTGGCGGGGCAGCCCCAACACCGCCCTGAACGCGTTATTGAACTGGACGCGGAGGGCGCTGTATGCCCTTAGGTTGCTGTATGCTGTTAGCTTGGGGAAAAAGTTTCTTCGCATTTTTTAAGAAAATTCAAAACATTTTTTAATATAGTGTATTTATATTTAACTAAAGTATGTAGGTACCATTTTATTCGAGAACTTTTTGCCATATTGTAGGTAGGGACATGATCCCATTGCTATAAAAATTTTGGGACTTCTGATCAAAATACCGCGACAAGTGGTTTTGGCAGTCCTCTCGTGATGTTAACCGACCGAAACAGGTGGAAATCTGAAGGTGCAAGGTCAGGACTATACGGCGGATGCATTAACACCTCCCAGCCAAACTCTCTTAATTTTTGCTGAGTGGCTAAACATGTGTGAGGTCTTGCGTTATTATGATGAAAAACCACACCCCTTCTGTTGATTAATTCCGGCCGCTTTCTCTCAACTTCTTGCTTTAATCTCATCAGTTGTTCGCAATAGAGTTCAGAATCGATGGTCCTGCCTGGTGGTAACAGCTCATAATGAATAATGCCCTTCCAATCCCACCACACACACAGCATCACCTTGTTGCGAGTTAACCCGGGTTTCGCCACAGTCTGTGAAGCCTGACCGGCCTTTGACCACGACCTTTTTCGCACGTTCTTGTCGTACGTGATCCACTTTTCATCACCAGTTATCAGCTTCTTCAAAAATGGTTCGGTTTCATTACGTCGTAATAAAGAATCACAAATGAGTACACCGTTCATTAGGTTTCTTTCAGTGAGCTCGTGAGGTACCCAAATATCGAGCTTTTTTGTGTACCCAGTTTTTTTCAAATGTGCCAAAACTGTTTTGTGGTCAATTCCCAGTTCTTCAGTTACGTCGTAACTACTGATATGCCGATCTAGCTCCACTTTTTCAAAAATGGCATCCATTTCATCCGTAATAGGGCGACCAGAGCGACGTGCGTCTTTGACATCAAAATTTCCGGGTTGAAAACGCAAACCAAATTTGTGCTACTCGCACAGACACCGCACTAGGTCCATAATAAACTTGATCGTCTCCCGCGCGCGCTCGCAATCAAACGTGCATAAAGTTACTCCGACTAAATTTAATAAAATAACCAAGTAAATAACTATAAATTTAACCAACACTAAAGTAAAAATAGGGAAAATACAGTGTACATAATAATAATACATATAACAGTATTAGTAAGTGAATTTAAGAAAGTTGGCTACAATAAATACTCACCGCAAAGCAAGTAAGAAGTAAACAAGTGAGTCACAAGCAACAGCACTGCTCCTATTCGTCGGTAAGCGGTGAGTCAGGCAACGCACAGCGATCCAAAACGCTACCTTATATTGTCACAAACACTTTGATCCTGTTCCTCTACCTAAGAAATAACATCAACTATTTCGTCAAATACAAGTAACGGTTGGTAGCGCCTAGAGATACTGCCAGCGGCCATAGAGCCAGCGGACTTACACACTGCGAAGCTCGCGTTCGATCCTGACACCGTGTGATTCTTTTTGTGATTTAAAACACATTGAAAATTTGTTTTTGCTATTTTTTTAACGTTTTGGAAGTATTAATGAAATAGTACATTCTATATTTATCTGGATTATTCTGTTATTCTACATACATTAAAAAAAAACATTATGCCGCTAAACCGTTCGCCACCAAAGATCACTTCAGAGGCTGAAGTCGGTCAGAGCTTACTTACTTCATCAAAAGCTGAATCTACTCCAAAGTTGACTATGGCCGATACTGATACTGATAATATCACATCCCGGAAGCGCAAACGTCATGATGAGAGTTTGGAAGAAATCAGTGCGCTATTAAAGTCGCATACAGCTCAGACAGACAGCAAATTGGAGGCGCTACAAAAAGCGATGGCCGAAATTATCACGCAGAACACCGAAATAAAAGAAAATATTCAATTTACCTCCAAACAATATGATGACATGGTTTTAAAAACGGAAAAGCTAGAAGCGGACCGAAAGGCTGATATTACTTACATTACTCAACTTGAGGATAGAGTCTGGAGGAAAATCTGGAGAGAATGATTAACCTATCAAAAGTAGAAATCCGTAATATTCCAAAAAAGCAAGGCGAATCTAAAGAAGACCTATGCAAATTGGTAACAGAGGCCGCCACTGTTCTTGAAGTTCCTTTACAACGACAAGACATTCAAGATATATTCCGCGTCAACAAAAAAGAAGGTGTATCAACAATCATTGTAGACTTCACCAACACGACAACTAAGGAGAACATTTTACAAAATGTCCGCAAGTTTAATAAAAAGAACAGTGGAAATAGGTTGAATTCATCTCATGTTAAAATAGAGGGTCCACCGAAACCAATTTATGTATCAGAGCTCCTTACTCTAAAATCCCAGCGTTTATATTATTTGGCTAGGAACTTTGCTAAAGATAACTCCTATAAATTTTTCTGGACGTCATTTGGCAAGATTTTTATTCGAAGGATTGAAGGGGAAAAGCAAATATTAATCAAACATGAAACCGATCTCAACACTCTACGAGTACGACAAGATACTAAATGACTAGTTAATTTTTTGTTTGTTTACTGCATGTCTAAAATCATTATAATTGTACTATTTTTTTCTTTTATATTGTCTGGAGTTTGCAACTTACTCACGAAAATTAAAAACATTTTTATACATCATATCTTACACTATACAATTTATTATACAATCATTTTACACACACTAATTTACAAAAATATATACCGATGTGATGCGCTCGACACATCACGCATACTATTCTGGTATAAGTCTACATTTATGCAAATTTGTTCAGCTAATGTCAGCATTTTATTACCGACTAACATTGATATCAATTTGTGCCACAAAGAAATCTTTATATATATCAATGGCTACTAAGAATAATGATATGTTAAGTGACGTTGACAGCATCTCCACAGCCAATAGCTATTGTTGTGACACGGATTTTTGTAACACAGTGATAAAAAACTCAACGCCATCTTTGAATATTATAACGCAGAATATCCGCAGTGTTTATAAGAACATGGATAGTTTTCAAGCACAATTAGCAAGATTTTAATTTGACTTCGATGTCATTATTCTCACTGAATGCTGGCTCCATCATAACAAACCTATTCCAATAATTGATGGTTACACAACGTATTCTTCAAAAAACTGGCTAAATCAAAATGATGGCATTGTTATATACGTAAAACAAGACCTTAAATGTTCTGTTGAAGAACCGGAGCCTGTAGGCGCTAACTTTATGTTATTAAATATTTTCCCGGATACTTGCATTTTAGCTGTCTATAGGTCTCCGTCTGTATACTGTACTGACAGTTTTCTGAATTCGGTAGACAGGTTTATACGGTCAGTTAAAGCCAAAAACATTGTGCTAACTGGAGATATCAACATTGACATTAAGACGAACAACATTGACAGAAAAAGTGAAACTTATTTAAATGTTACTGCTGAATTGGGCCTACTGCCTGGACACACTTATCCAACAAGAGACCAAAGTTGCTTGGATCACATGTTACTGAATACGACACAGCCAGCTACAGTATTTGTAATTAATTCCACAGTCACCGACCATGGCTCAGTAGTATTAAACCTTTGCCAATCTCAACAGAGAGGTGATAAAACTAATCTCTTTTCAAAGGTCAACTATGACGGTGTGATTAAACATCTAGAGACAGTTGACTTCTCATTCATTAATGATGAAGCGGATGCAAATGACGCTGCAACTCTTTTTGTTGAAAAAATTTCCACAGCTCTAGAAGTAAATTCAACAAAACATAAAAGTCCTAGTCGAAAAAGAATGCTTAAACCTTGGCTGACCCCAGGATTACTACGATGCATTCGCCATAGAGACAGACTACGCAAAAAGTTTTCGTGTAGTCCAGACAACCATGTACTCCAAACATCGTATAAAAGATATCGTAACTTTTGCAACTCATTGCTGAGAAAATTGAAAATCAACTATGAACGATCTCTTCTGCAAAGCGCAAATAATAACAAAGATAAATGGGAAGCGGTTAAAACCATTATACAGCAGAAAAAACAAAAAACAGTAGCTGATAACCTTATAAATGCTTATAATTCTATAGATGACATAAATAACTATTTTTCTAACATTGGCAAACAGCTAGCAAATAATATAATTGACTCCTCTTATTCTAACTCATTACCATATAGAACTGACATATCGACTAATTTAAATTCTATCGTATTACTTTCCCCGGATGAAGCTGAAATCGAAACATTAATACTTAACCTGAGGAATGACTGTGCTGTTGGTTGGGATTCCATACCAGCAAAACTTCTTAAAATGGCTAGCCATGTCATTGTTCCTCAACTAACAAAGCTAATAGGGATCTGCATTGCGCAAGGTGTTTTTCCACGAGTTTTCAAAAAGTCACTAATAACTCCAGTCTACAAGAGTGGATCTAAGGACGGTGTCGAGAACTACCGGCCTATCTCGGTTCTTCCTACAATATCAAAAATACTTGAGAAAGTTCTGAACAGTAGGTTGATACGCTACTTAGAACATAACCAGATCCTGTCGGAATCACAATTTGGCTTTAGACGAGGAAAGAGCACTGAGGATGCTGTCAGCCAACTTGTGGAACACATATCATCTTGTGTGGATGCTAATCAAAAATGCGTCGGCATCTTCCTCGACTTGGCTAAGGCCTTCGACACCGTCTCGATTCCTTTTTTTGTGGACAAGCTAGAGCGTATTGGCATTCGGGGGAATGCTTTAGGAATTTTCAGGGATTTCCTCTATGACAGGACACAGAGAGTGAAAATTGGGGGACACATTAGCTCAGATGCCCGGGTTGTATATGGCGTACCACAAGGAAGTATCCTCGGCCCGAGTCTATTCTTAATATACATAAATGATCTGTGTCAGAAAACGCTTCCTAATGGCAAAATTTTCACGTATGCTGATGATACAGCTCTTGTCTTTCATGGCGGGACCTGGGATGAGGTCAAACAAAACGCTGAGGTAGGACTGCATAAGGTAAATCAGTGGCTTAGAGCCAATCTCTTGACTTTGAATCTTTAGAAATCGACACAAATTCAGTTCAGTTACTCTAAGATCAATCCCAAAAATATTGACATAAAATTACATTTGTGTAACTCACCTCAGGACAATACAACCTGTTCATTTCTGACTTTAGGGAAATCGGTAACAGTAAAATATTTAGGGGTTATCCTGGACGGAAAACTGAGCTGGCGCCAGCATATAGACCTTGCCACCGCGCGTATAAGAAAATTGGTTTGGATTTTTAAGAGACTCAGAGATGTGGCTGACTATGAGCTATTACGCACGGTGTATTACGCACTAGGACAATCAGTTCTCGCATACTGTATTCGGGTTTGGGGCGGCGCGTGTAAGACGTATATGATTCGCCTTGAAAGGGCTCAAAGATCTGTCCTTAAAGTAATGACATTCAGGTCATTCAGGTTCCCCACCATAACTTTATATGAGAAATGTCAATTATTAACAGTCCGGCAGATGTATATTTTAGAAACTGTCATCAAGCAGCATCATATTACGCCATACAATAAAAGCATTTTTAAAAAACGCACAGTTCGAAACATCTGCTCACTTGTTAAATGTCAAACTGCATCAGCTGGAAAGCAACACAAGTATTTGTCAATTTTTTTGTATAATAGGGCAAACAAAGAGCTTAATATAAATCCCCTCACAATAAAGGAAGCTAAAAGTAAGGTTAAATCATGGCTATTAACTCATGACTATAAGCAAACCGAACTCCTAAAATAGGTACAAATAAAACAATTCACACATCCCACACAAACACACGTCTCTATTACATCACACACCACATACCTACATTACACACTCACACACCACAAACACTACACACCATATACACTATACATCAAACACTTATAAATTACTCCACGTAAGGAATGTTTTATATGTTTACTTATAATTTTTTTATTTTCAATTTAAATTTCCATTTTTATTATGACCTATATTAATTTGTATGTGTTTTAGATTCTTATTGCATAAAAATTCGACCTATGTAATTGGGAGAAGACACTGGCTCCTGTAACACAGGTGTTATACCTAGCGCAGGAGTCAGGGCCTCACTATGCTGTTAAAATTATTTATGCCAATAAAGAAATTATTATTATTAAATTAATAAACATCGCAAATTTTTTTCGCGGCTTGCGTTGCATTTTTACCCTTTTTGTAGTAAAATTTTAAAATGTATCGAATTTCTTCATTAGCTTCACTCATCTTGACAGTACGAAAAACAAATGAAAATCACACATTTTCCTAATTTGAATTTGGATTTTTTTTTAAATATTTTGTACAACGAGGCTTTGACAAAATATATTAGTGAGTACCTCTTCTACTATACAGTGGTGCATTTAATAATAAAATACATAATGTATGCACCTGAGTAAATAAAGAATAATACTTTTTAGCCATGAATTGTAGACTATAAAGTCTATTCAATAAATAATCAGAAAATATTTCATACATATTACTAGCCTCTGCCTGTGGGATCTGGAGGCAAAAGTCCTCGCGCACATTTGGGAGTGGCGCGAGGAGGTGAAACGCCGGGGTGAAACTCCGCTGCCGCGAGAAATCGTGGCACAGCGGACGGAGCTCCGGCGGGATCTCATGGCGGCATGGAGAGTGCGATTGTCGCAACTCAGCGCTGGGCACGCCACAATTGTGGCGATAAGTCCCCTCTTTGAGGAGTGGCTGGAGAGGCGCCACGGCGTCCTCACCTTCCGCCTGACGCAGGTCCTCACCGGACACGGTTGTTTCGGGAGGTTCCTGTTCAGGATAAAGCGGGAGGAAACGCCCGGGTGTCACCACTGTGTGGATCGCCCGGAGGACACGGTGGAGCATACGGTGGAGGTCTGCCCGGCTTGGGCGGAGCACCGCCGTGTCCTCACGGAGGCGATCGGCGGCGGCGATCTCTCGCGTCCACCCCTGGTTCAGGCCATGGTTCGGAGCGAGAGTGCATGGGAGGCCGTCACCTCCTTCTGCGAAGCAGTAATGCTCGCGAAGGAGGAGGCGGAACGCGTGAGGGTGAGGCAGGGTTCGCGCCCTCACGCTCTTAGCCGCCGCAGGAGACGCCCCGGGCGTCGGGAGTCGCAAGCTGATTTCCGGCCACCGTAGGCGCGGGCCTGCGGACGGTGAGCGATGGGTAGCTCGCCGTCCGATAAGGACCAGGCCCGGGTCGACGGCGCGTTGTGTTTCACGCGCGCCTCAAAGAGATGACCAACTGACGGGGTCCGTTAGGGCCAATGCCTGCCAGGGTTGCGAGTTTGTCCGAAAGGGATATCGTGGCCCTGGCACACAGGCAACGGAAGGAACACGGGTGGGTTTTAGTCAGTAAAAGTCTGACACGCCCTCCCGCTCAGCCCAGAGCGGGAGAAGTTATTTGATAATTTCCCACCCCAAAAAAAAAAAAAAAAAAGCCTCTGCCTGTGACTTCGTCAGCTTGAAATTTCTTGTTCCCCCCTACCCACTGCGTTGCATTGCATCGCCCGCCTGCGCTATCACTACGTTTTCGCTTAGCGTTCTTTCTGACTTTTTTCGTCTTGCTCAGCTCCTAAGGGTCGTAGTGTGATGTTAAATACCCTATAGACTACCTCAAGAATTGGGCTATCAAAAAATGCAAAAATATTTTTTCAAATCCGACTGGTAGTTCCAGAGATTACCCCCTAAATACAAACTTACAAACAAATACTTCACTAAGTATATTATTAATTTTTTCAAAGAAGTTTTTTGTCCCCTTACTCAGCAATGCTAACACCATTAGCTGACGCAGTCATTAGGTCCTGGGGGTCTTCTCCGAAAAGCGTTAATCCGAAGTATCGAATGTTCGGCCGTTTTATAACTTAGTTTCCTTTTTTGACTTTGAATCCTTACCCGACTTAAAGTCACATTTTCGACTTTGGGTATCTCTATGACTGTTGTTTTTTTTTTTTTTGCCGTAGTTAGCCGTAGTCAAGCAACGGCCGAACTTTCGGCCGATACTTCGGATTTATGTTCGGAGTAGACCCCCCGACATGTACTCTATTTATCTTGTGATAAAACTCTGCTTTCTTTTAGAGCCCGAGGGCTTATGAAGGGCGGGCGTTTTTGGGGGACTGTCTTATATAATTTTGACGTTCGAAAAGTGCTTTCGTGATTCTCAGCCTACTCGTAGTTTGGATAAATGACTTTTGATTTTGTGTCCAGGTACCATCTACCCTGGTTTGATGGTGACATCGGCCACCCTGTACAATGTGATGCAGTTCCTGAACATTACCATAGACATCAGGAATGTGTGTGTCTTCCTTGCTCCATTCTTCTCTTCACTCACTACTATTGTCACTTATCTGCTGACTAAGGAATTGAAGGTCTGTTGTTTTTTTTTTTTTTTATATGTTCTTTTAACAACTTAGTGACAATGGAAAGACAATAAAAGTTTTATTGTTATAATAGCTAAAGCATTCACCTTCATCTTCATTGTCTTTGAAGAAAAATAAATAAATTAAAAGATATTACTATGGACTGAGCTCAACAAAAATATTTTTTTATTTTTCAAGTATCAATATTAGTTGCTGCATTAAAAAGTTGGTGTGCTTAACCAATTTGACTACTGTCTAGATCACATAGTTCAGGCACAGATAATATAATACTACGGTTCCGGTAAAAGAGAAAAACAAAAAAGCGCCGACTCCAAGTAACATGGGGCAAGGGCGCGGGTGGGAAGAACAATATAGTTCATAACAGAGATATACAACGTGCCGCTACAGTGGCGACATTAATTTAACACACATAAATAATAATGTTTAATAAAATTAATGTCGCCACTTAAGCGCCACGCTGTATACTGTTCTCTCTGATCTTATTATATTCCAAGAATAAATATACAATCTATGAATCTAATAAATTCTAAATCTACATTGCAAGTATAACTTGTAATCTTGTTCTAAGAGGAAAAATAATCAACCTACTATTAATCTCCCCTTGTCTCACACAGGACGAAGGCGCAGGTCTCGTCGCGGCGGCCATGATAGCCATCGTGCCGGGCTACATCAGTCGCTCAGTCGCCGGCAGCTACGACAATGAAGGCATTGCCATATTCTGCATGCTGCTCACTTACTATTTCTGGATTAAGGCAGTTAATACTGGTACTATACTGTGGGCCACTATGACAGCGCTCGCTTATTTCTACATGGTGCGTATTTTTATCTGACATTTCAGCTTTGTCGCTTAGATGAAAATGCACTTGCGATGCTTCTGGTATTAAGATGCAGATGTATGCCAGTGACCTTGAGTGGTTAGCTTGCGTGTTCTGTACTGAGCTTACGCAACGCGTCGTACGTTCAGCCAGTAATAGGACTCGCCCATCAAGGAGCGCTGTCCCAAATTTGACGCATTATTAATTTATTATACACAAAAAAAGGTATTTTAATAAAACGCGTATACTAGAAGATCAATAATGAAATTATCTTTAAATTGGTGGTTTCAGAAAAATACGCTTGTTAGATTTTGCGCCATTCTCCGTTTTTTATCCGCGTTAGACATAACTATACAAATTAATTTCACTATGTAATATAAACATAATCTAAAATATTCACATATTAAGTTATTGAGAAAATGCTCTAATTTAACATATATTTTTTTCAAATCATTAACACTACTCGTTTACACGTGATCTTCAGTATAAAATCATTAAAAGTCGGTTATCGTCGCCTTAAGAAGTAGTGATGGCCAATTATCAACAGGGGCTTGATTAGCAAAAAGAAAAGTCTTTATAATCATTCACAGTTTGTATGCTCTCTAAGCTTACTTGAGAATGGGCAGCAGCGTTCTCTATGCATTGTAACACTATACTGCGATCGCCAACCCGCCTGCCAAGCGTGACGATTATGGCAACCCCTCCTTTTGGGGGAGGCCTATGTCCAGCAGTGGACGTCTTTCGGCTGAAATGAATGATGCTCTCTAAGCACATGCCCATGATGTGAATAACCTAAATATTAGTTTCCTTGAGGTTCTTTAGATTGTCTTGAGGTCTTTCAGGAGAATTCAAAAACTATCTTTGCATTGTATAAATTCAATCTCTTAGTATTCTATAATTGCATAGCACATGTGTGAGTACTATGTACTTACTATAAAGCTACCCTTTACTGGGTACGTCTTTGATTGACTTGAATGTGCCCTGGCAGCTGAGAGTATGTCATGCTCCCTGTAATGTCTCGCTGATGGTGGTGGGTGTGTTGGATCATTTAGCTCCCTTCAAAATGGTTGAGCTGAATGGTGCTAATCCATGCGTCATGTTCGTGAACGGACGCCATCAGTAGGGACTGGTCATCTCATAGCGGCCTTGGCTTATTTTAATTTAATTTTTTAATTGTTTTTTTTTTATCTTTCTGTTACGGACGCTTTTGACGTTCTGCATCTTTCTCACATGTTTAATTTCAACACGAATGATGTAACCAATATTTTGTAACCTTAAGTCAATTTAAAAGAGTGTCTGTGGAGTTTCTTGCCCGTTCTTCTCCATAGGTACCTACTAAGCTTTGGAATGGGCATCTAGCTTCATCTTTATGACTGACCAACCCCTTGACAATTCAAAAGTGCCTGTAATTGGTTTATTTGAAATAAATGCTTTGAGTTTGAGTCTAAAATTCAGACACCTGCACTTTGCCGTCCATCATGTCCCATGTAAAATGATGATGGCAAGGAAATTATCGGTCACTGGGAAATGACTACTGTCAAAGGGCTACTTGCCTATACAGTAACTGCAGGCTATACTTTCATTATTAAAAACATTAAAGTTAGTTAAAAAATAAGAATTGATTCTGATTATGTAGTGTTACAAATCCGTTTGTATAGTAAACAAGATTATAGATAAGATTAGCTTTAGCCATTATTATTGTTTGATAAGTACTGATTGGCTTTGGCTTTATGCTAACATAATAAAGATTTCTGAGCTATAATCAGAAATCATGAAAGTCAATCACAGATTAAAAAGATGACAGTTTCACACCAATAAGTTTGAATTGAACTTTTTGGTTTTTGCTCTGTCGTACACGTACTCTTCTGCAGAAGAGAAGCCTTCTTCCCTTGTAGAAACAACGCGCTTCTTCACCAAACTAGGGCTACCGGCCGGCCGTATCTGTCCGGCTTTTTGGCCCCCTGTCCGAACTTTTCAACCGAAGTGGTTTTTTTTTTTCTGTTGAAAAAATAAAGAGTTCAATGAGTAAAAGGAAAGATAAAAAAGTAAAATGTTCTGACTTTTGGCAAATGTGTGGCATTTTGTCAGGTCTTTTCAAATTTCGTAATGGTACACCAAATGGACGATGACTTTATCCGTCTACGAATGATGACTTTACTGACATATTAGGCTTGGCTAAATAGATTACCAATTCCATAAACGACATTTTAAAGGTTATTCATATTAGTCAAACAACAAGTAAATTACACACATTACATAAAAATAATTAAGTGAGGTAGCATTTATAAAATGTTTTTAAAAACCATACAATTTACATGAAATTCAGTTTATGCAGTTTTATGAATGAGAAAGCCGTTTGCAATAATTTAAGATAATATGCACCTAAAACTAGACTAAATTGATAAATCTTCCACAGGTCTCGTCATGGGGTGGCTACGTGTTCCTAATCAACCTGATCCCTCTGCATGTGCTAGCCCTCATGCTACTGGGTCGCTTCTCAGCGCGCGTGTACGTGGCGTATAGCACCCTGTACTGCGTCGGCACAATACTGTCGATGCAGATCTCCTTCGTGGGCTTCCAGCCGGTGCAGAGCTCGGAACATATGCTGGTGAGTGTATATTAAAACAAAAGTTGGACAAAATTATAAGTGAAAACAAAAAAATAAGTGTCTCCGTGCAAAATTGCCATCACCGCTCAGCACAATGCTGTGCCACATGCACAAAACAGCGCAAAATGTGAAATGTTTATTTAATAGAACCAAGGACCATTTTGGTTACCCATTGAAAGGGTTTTCGATAGAGATTTTCTAAGCGGTTAAACAAAAACCCATACGATATGGGTAACCCTTATGAACGGCTTAAATTAAATTTTGGTAACCCATTGAAAGGGTTTTCGATAAAAACCCATACGGTGTGGGTAACCATTTTGAACGGCTTAATTTAAGCCATTCGAAATTACCCACACCATATGGGTTTTTGATTAACTGCTTAGAAAAACCCTATCGAAAACCCTTTCCATTGAAAGGGTTTTCAATAGGGTTTTTCTAAAATGGTAGCCAAAATGGTCCCTGGGTAGAATAGAGATAGAATTGGTCATGCTACGCGTGCTGGGTGTATATCCCATCAAATGGGTTACCCTTTCGAAAGACTCAACTCTTAACCGGGGTTGTACGGTCCCTGATTATAACACCTTAAATCTATCATGACAAGTTGCCCTAATGCGATAGTTAAGTGTACATATAAATCTCCATACTTTCTTTCTACTTATTAAATATACGGAAAAAACCTTCGACGAGGTGCCTTCGTTAGCAATTATTGGCCCGCATTGTTTGTCGAAATCGATCAATATTAGAGTGGTATGATCATTTCAGCCGAAAGACGTCCACTGCTGGGCATAGGCCTCCCCCAAAAGGGGGGTTTGCCATAATCGCCACGCTTGGCAGGTATCATACTGCTATTGCCATGGTTGGCGATAGCAGTATGGTGTTAAAATGCATAGAGATTGCTGCTGCCCATTCTTTAGTAAGTCCCTTAGTCGCCTTTTACGACACCCACGGGAGGAAATGGGATGGTGCTATTCTTTACGTCAACAACAAACCATAAAGCCAGCTGAGAATGTAAAAACTTCTAGGTATTTACAGTTTTTTGAAAAACTATCTCAAATAGCTGAGTCAAATATGTGCTAATATTATGTAAATATTCAGAACAAAACATCTGCACATAATGTCATAAAAGATAAACAAACCGTCTGTCTACCTTTCATTCAAATTACATCAGGCGAATGCCTGAGTAGGTGCAACTGCGCGCTAATAAAACGGCAAAAGCAATAATATTTAAGGTTAATCCGCAGCTGCTAAATTCAAATTTTCTTAAGTTTTTAGCAATTTGCAGCGGGGCGAGCACGTTCTACTGTGACATGACTTGAGTCACACATTTCATCACAGTTTGAGCGATAAAACCGTTTTGGCTTAAAATGCTAGTATAAATTGACAAGACATAATTTATCATGTCTTGTCACAAACGTCTTCGCACGCCCGTCCTCGGCCCGGTGGTCAGTGTCAGATTGTATCTTGATCAAAATATAATTCGCGACTATAACAGATATGTATTTACGGAATTATAATCAATAGAATCCTACTAATATTATAAACGCGAAAGTTTGTAAGTATGGATGGATGTTTGTTACTCTTTCACGTAAAAACGGCTGGACCAATTTTGATAAAATTTTGTATCGAGGTAGCTGACACCCTGGATTAACATATAGGCTACTTTTTATCCCTATATTCCCACGGGATCGAGACTTACGCGGGTGAAACCGCGGGGCACAGCTAGTCATTAATAAATCTCTATAAGTTAGATTTGTTCCATTGAAGAACTTTTTCATGAAATCGTGACATTGGGGAACAAATATAACTTAGAGAGATGTATTAATGATGCTAATGATGCCAAACAAACTTAACATTGTAGTTGAAAAACATGATCCCGATACATTCCAACTGCAAATGTAAGTTTGTACGCACATTATTGAGTGATTTGCCATATTATTTTAAGATCACAGACTTCTTATAGGTTTTCCTGTAATCTATAAGTAAAGAACAATTTTCTGTATTTTTATCAAAATTTTAGGCTCAGTAGTTTCGGAGATAACGGGGGGGGGTAATTTTTCATCTATTTTCTTAAATAATTTAAAAAATATGTATTTTAAAATTATAAAAAATATATATATGTAAAAAATATTTAAAACAAGCCCTTTCATTTGTTATGTCACACGGTACAGTCGTCAAAACTTTTTTTTTTTTCATTTTCTAATTTGCCCCCCAATAGTGACCTCCATATTCAAAATTTATTTATTTACGTAATACGTCCGTATTTGGGTCACAGAAGTTCATATGTGTACCAAATTTCAACGAAATCGGTCCAGTAGATTCGGAGCAAATCAGCTGTGACAGACAGACAGACACACGAGTGATCCTATATGGGTTCCTTTTTTCCTTTTGAGGTACGGAACCTTAAAAAACGTAAGAAAAATTGAATTTCGCGGGTTAAGGTGACTTAACATTAACATAAAATTTGAGAATACGTGGTGATGAATGCTCATGCCTTCTTTGAAAGCCGCTATCGCTGAAAACCTGGGGCGCTGGGGCTCTGTCTCGAATAGGGTCGCAGCATTATGCTGAGCGGTGGCCGTTTTGCGTGGATGTGACGCATATGTTCCCCCTACTTGTTCTTTTTGTATCTATTTTCTTTGCGTCATGTTTACCGCAAATAAACGTATTTTCTTCTTTTTTTTTTCTTTGTTTGAAAAGAAGCCCTTTGACAATAAAAGATGGTTTAATAATTAAATCTTTTTCTTCTACAGGCGTTAGGAGTATTCGGTCTCTGCCAGCTGTATGCCTTCACCCAGTACTTGCGGGAGCACCTATCCCCGGCCAACTTCGAGCTGCTGTTCAAAGCTCTGCTTACTACCCTGTTGGCTACGTTGGGAACTGCCTTAGTAGCTCTTACGCTTACTGGTAAGTAATATTCTAAAATATATTGACCAACATTCACACCCCTACACGCCACACACACCGCCACCTCACACATACTCACCCCGTGTGGGGGTGAGTATGTGTGAGGTTCACAGGTCACACACACATAACACTGTGCGCATTCCTTATTTAATTATTTTTTGGTTTTTATTTTTCTATTATGTTTTATGTATTGTTAAAAACCTTTGGCATGCTTTCAAAGTGATCTATTGTTTAATCTCTCACACATTTGTATAGTCAACGTAAACTGGAAGAGCGGAACCACCTAGTACAAGCAAATCTTTGCTTAAAAGGTGACTCCAAACATAACAATGTAATTTACGTAATATATGTTGATGAAAGTAATTACAGCTCTGCCTACAGTTTTGTGTAAAAATTGTTTAAATTATTAAATGTTTGTATAAAATTTTATTTTCTCGAACCTGCAGACGAATAATGAAGATATTTCATACCTAGCCCGAACTATGGTGGCAATGCCAGACTGCTTTTACTCCTAATGATCACTTGTTTATTAAATTCATCTGCATAATTTCTGTACACACGGCTAAACATTTCTAGTATACACTGACCTCTCATTGTACGGAAATCCTATACAATGCGAGATCAGCTTATACTGGAAATGTATAGCTTGATGTTGTGTAGCCGTGTGTACTGCTAATATCACTTTCATATTCTTGAAATTGCTAATAATTGTAATTTTTGTTGCAGGTAAAATCTCACCATGGACCGGACGTTTCTACTCTCTATTGGACCCCTCTTACGCCAAGAACCACATTCCTATCATTGGTAAGTGTTTATTAGACAAACCTAGTCACCCTATAATGTTACAGCTACTTCATCATTCACAAAAAATCGCGGTATTATACAAAATTAAACCTTATCACTACTAAATAAGTCACATTTCCCCACAGCATCCGTCTCTGAACATCAGCCGACATCCTGGTCATCATTCTACTTCGACCTGCAAGTCCTGGTGTTCCTGTTCCCGGCTGGATTGTACTTCTGCTTTAGCAAGTTGACGGATGCCAACATCTTCATTATCTTGTATGGAGTACTCAGCATTTACTTTGCGGTAAGTTAAACCTTAATTAATAAGGTTTTAATTACGAGGGTTATAAGAGAGAGTAAGGATAAAAAGAGAGATACCGAAAAAAAAAGTACTTCTGCCAAACTGCACAGCGGTTTGTTGGCAGACGTAGCTCCTTTTTTTTGTAAAGAAATATACATTTAAGGTTATCAGGCTGTCCAGGGTATATTATTGTTAGGCTATATAAGCAACAGCTTCCCGCTCCAATGAGTATGAATTATCTGTTTGTAATTTAAAAATAACAGCTTTTTAAACCCTTTTTTTATCCGCCTGTTTGTTCGGAGTAATCTCCGAAACGGCTGGACCGATTTTGACGGGACTTTCACTGGCAAATAGCTGGTTTTTATGTAGTAACTTACGCTACGCTACGCACGCGCGCGTTACGCTTAGGTTTTTTTTTTTTAATGTTTACTTGCTCGAGTTTGTGTTTTCCTAGGCACGTGTTTCTGTGACGAATAAAATTATCTTTTACTTTTATTTTACAAGCCACACGGGCGAAGCTGCGGGCAGCAGCTAGAATTCAATTAACTTAGCCTCAATGTTCTAAATATTATATTAATTTATTAATCAGTTTTTAGCAATAGCTTGCCCCCTAACATCCTTCCAAGTAGACCCTAAATACTATTTAAGAGCGTTTACGACGTAAGGCATTTCATACAAACTTTCAAGCCCATGTTTTTCGAAATGACTGAACCGATTTTAATGAACTTTCATACGCATAAGCAGGATACAAAGGTCTAAAAAGTTATTTAAAAACATTTTCGAAATGTCTTATTTAAAAACAGATAACTGGAAATCTCTGTTTCTATGGAAAATTTAAAATCTGTCTAATTTAAGTTCCAAAAATCCTACTGAACTTAATTTCTGAAATAGAAATAATCATTCAGTAGGATTTTTTGAACTTAGAGAGTTGTAATGCTGAAATGCTGATTCTAATGATTATAATTCTGTAAAGCCATATTTGTTATGGCCGCGAATCATATTTAGATCAACATACAATCTGTTACTGACCTGCAAATTGCAAAAAACGTAAGAAAGTTTGAATTTCGCGGGCTACCTTAGCGCATCCCCTTTAACAACACCACCACTTATGATGACAACAAAAAGCTTGAGCGCGTCGAGTCAACGTTTGAGCAAACACTCCGTTGACTCCGCCCATGATCCATACACTTTGATCGCTGATATACCACCCCACCACCACTTGCCACCAATACCACCACCATATCTTGACCACCTGTCTCATTTCTAGGGTGTCATGGTCCGTCTGATGCTGGTACTGGCTCCAGTCATGTGTATCGTGTCTGGGGTAGCAGCCTCTAGCCTGTTGAGTCTACATGTGAAGGATATCGAGCCGAAGGTCGAAAAACACGAGAAGAAGAAGAAGCATGAAAATAATTTGGTGTTTAGGTCTGAGGTATGTAAAACAACAGATTACACATTGTAACAACATCATAAAAAGTTAAGTATTTTACAGACATTCACCAAAGCTTACAGAGATCACACTTCAGTGTGATCAAAGGATTTTACATTATAAATCCATCTATAGTTTCTAAGCATATTACAATTTCTATCTATGATTTGGTTCCCTAAAAAGCGGAGTCGTGAAACGGCCGCAAGATGAAGGCTTTTGTGAAATCCTTCATCTCCACCAGAGTTATGACGTTACAGTGTCAAGAAATGGTCTTTACATAAATGGCATCACGGCATCGTATTCTTACAGAATATTCCGTTAGTGACATCATAGATCGCAAACAGAATATGGACAGATTTCATTTAAAAAAAATATCTTCTTCCTTAATAACATAACTTTGCTGTTTCTACTTCTCATTGAGTTCTTATTCTCGGTACCCAGGTGGGAGCCCTATTTGTATGTGTCCTCGGCTGCCTGCTGATCTCGTACGTGTTCCACTGCACGTGGGTGACGTCAGAGGCCTACTCATCCCCGTCCATCGTGTTGTCAGCGCGCGCCCACGACGGAGCGCGCATCATCTTCGACGACTTCCGCGAAGCTTACACCTGGCTTAAGATGAATACTCCTGAGGTAAGCAGCTTAGCCTATATTCTAACATGTGAATTTTTATTTTGTTTGTGAAGTGACTACAAAAAGGAGAAGCAAGCATTCGAGTTCTATCTTCTAATAGAGGATTTATAACATAACGACACCCCTGTATTCCCGGAAGGGTTGTCCAGAGGTGTAACACCTGGCAGATGTCCAAACACTAACACACCAAAAACATTCCATGTAAAATATGTTCCCAAGACTTGCATAACGCTTTCACTGTTAAAAGTTATCAGATCTAATGTAGAGCCAAGCCCCTAACTCTACAAGGTCTAACTCTACAAACCTGTACTGGCGGCTCTACCGTGCCCCCAGGTGAGTAGCTCGACGACATGTCGCCTAATTTAGACGTTTACATTTATTTTGATGTATACCGTCGAGTTGGTATTTTGTCAAGAAGTTATAAATAATGTTAAAAAAGGTTACGTAACGTTAAGTTACTATAAAATATCGAGCCAGCCTTACAGTAATCGCTTATGATGTCTAACATCTGACATCTCACCTTGGTATTAAGACGTAGTATTATATTATCTGTGGTATTTTTGACGTTCGAAAAGTGCTGATTCTCAGCCTAGTTTGAATAAATTACTTTTGATTTTGATTTTGGTAATAAGCTAGTGAGCAGCGACAGAAATTAAACTCAGAATTTAAAAAAGCTAAATAAGATAAATATTTATTTCTCACCACAATATATAGTACATTTTCAAAATATCCATACATAATAGTAATACTCACAGATTTAGAGTAGGATTTAGGTAGGAAGTTTGTGCACAGCATAAACTTCCTGTGCACAAACTTCGGGCATTATTGAGACTTCTTATTGCATTTCAAATGAAAAAATGTAAATGCACGTCCACTCCTGACGAAGTCTATTAGCTCACAGACGCGTTTAGCGATTGAAACGATTCTGTTTACGTTAAGCACATCAGTAAATGGCTGGGGTGACGTCATCGCAGGTATAAAAAAGATGACACTCTCGGTTTTCATACTATCTAATGAACATGCGGTATCTAGCCTACTCTAAATCTGTGTAAATACTGAAATATTTATTCAAATAATTATTCATTACTAGTGGTCACCCACTGGTCGAAACGACCCCCTCTACTTACTAATCTATATAATACTTACTAATTACATGAGTACACTAATTACTGCTATTAAAAAGTACTTACTTATTCCATGAGTGTGATTGAGTTTTTATCGGAAAATGATTTTTGCTGAATTACTTTTTATAATGGATTTGCCTTTGGTTATACTTTAATAATGTAAATGTTTGCATGCCGAACGGTGAAATATGGCTGACCTTTAATGTATCTTGTCACCTATTATGTATTACCCATATTTGCAAAATAAATGTCTATACTATTCTATTCTCATGCTCAAGCTATCACTCCCACAGGAAGCGAGATGAAAGATGTTACACATAAAAAACTTACCTTTAATACCTGTTCTAGGACTCAAAAGTAATGTCATGGTGGGACTACGGCTATCAGATAACAGCGATGGCGAATCGAACGGTGATAGTGGACAACAACACTTGGAACAACACACATATTTCCCGCGTAGGACAGGCCATGGCATCCACTGAAGATAAGGCGTATGAGATCATGAGGGAACTCGATGTGGACTACGTACTTGTTATATTTGGAGGACTCGTCGGGTATTCTTCTGATGGTAAGATATAATAAAGTTGTACTATACAGGAACCTATTTCCGTCGTAAAAGGCGACTAAGGCCCGTCGCCCATTGCCATCACGGCATGGCAAGGTATTTTTAGGCGACGAATAAAAATATAACTTAATAGTTTGGAAATAAAGTTCAAATTTCAATGTTAACGGTCGTAAGTACAAAAAATTGTGAGCCGTGACGGGACGACGGGCAGATGTGTAACATCGCACCACACACACATTTACACACTACTAAACTCCATTTGAAATAAGATTAGACATTTAAATAAACTTTTTTACATTCCGTTCAACCGATTTTGATTTCTATTCCGTACGCATAAGGTTGGCATTAAAAGCATAAATGTGGTTACAATACCAACTGGTTATTACAGGTGCCATTTGTCATGCCACTAACGCAATAGAAGTCAAAATCGGTTGAACGGACTGTAAAAAAGGTTTATTTAAACGTCTAATCTTATTTCAAATGGAGTATACATAAAGACTGTATAAATGTATAGTGGCCAATCGCCCCGCCAGCAATCGGTTTTACGTGCGCCTATAGATGTTTCACATCAAAAAATTTAATATTTTTTACTTTTATTTTATCGTGTTTAGATATCGATACCCATCACGTCTGCGGAGTTTCGCTAGCTAATTTAATTTGACGATGTGTAAAATAAAAATTTGTTTATTGCCCCAGAAACGATTACTAATCATATTTTATGAAATAACTGTCATTTTACCACAACAACCAAATAACTATAAAAATCTGTTATAGGCGAAACAACTGCTATTTCGCGCTGATAGCACACCTCCGCCGCCAAACCATAGCAGCGAAACCGCAGTAGTTCAATTGTACTGGTTCGCGTCATGTTCCGCTACTCGCATCACAGCAACGAAAACAGAATAAATATACTAACTATATAGGGTACCAAATTTCAGGTTTCCATGCGTATTTATAATAGCATAAAAATATTCTTCAAAAAAAAAGTTACTATCAGAATATTCTTAACATTCAGCCGAATGCCCCTAACGAGCCTCGCCATGTAAATAAAAGTCCCACATAATGATAATCACGAATATGAACCTACCTCCTCCCCCAGACATAAACAAGTTCCTCTGGATGGTGCGCATCGGCGGCAGCACGGAGCGCGGCGCGCACATCCGCGAGGCGGACTACTACACGCCGTCCGGAGAGTTCCGCGTCGACGCCGACGGCTCGCAGACCCTGCTCAACTGTCTCATGTACAAGATGAGCTACTACAAGTTCGGCCTTGTTTACACCGAGGGTGGTAAGTACTGATGTCATAACATAATGCCTGTTTTCCCCGAAGAGTTAGGCAGAAGTATACAGGGCGTCCCGCGGATATGCCTCATGGAGGGAAAGTACCTTGAATATTGTAGATGGAACATATTGCTGAAAGAAGACATTATTTGAATTTTAAAAACAATTTAAACTGCATTCATAGATATTTAAATCGAACCCGTTACACGAGAAACATAATCACCCTGTAGCTTTATCATACCTACCGATCGAAAGGTTTCATCATAAGGATTATTTTTTGCTAAATAACATAGTTTCACAAATAAAAGGAAGACCATGAATTTTAACATTTTTATTACAAAATTAATCAATGTATCAAATGCTCAAAATGAGTCCCTCCCTGTTGAATACAAAGTCGCACTCTTTCAGGTACCTCCTAATTACGTATCTCTTTATCATATTATCATGCACTTAAATTATAGTAGGGACATGATGCGTACTTCTCAAGTGGGTACATTTATTAGTAATAGGTACTTATGATAATGTCAGTTGTATGTCCTTACGGCAATGTCAGATTTTTCTGAACAAAATTTCACATCAAATGTTAAAATTCATGGTCTTCCTTTTATTTGTGACACTATGTTATTTAGCAAAAAATAATCCTTATGATGAAGCCTTTCGATCAGTATGATAAAGCTACAGGGTGATTATTTTTCTCGTGTAACGGGTTCGATTTCCGGTTCAACCGCCTTAACGTTATTTTTTTTAACTTAAATTCATGTTGGAATGGTGCTTGCACGGGGGCTGTCAGTAAGGGGGGGGTCAAATTTCTATTATTTTTTGCCTAGGGCGCACCGTTTTGGAGATATTTGAATTTCAACTTTTTTATTACTTTAAATAAAAAAAAAACATCTATGATCATTATTGCAAGTACTAAAGAGTTCATTTTAGCTTGGCTACTTTACGTTTAACCCTGCAATTCGGGGAATAGCCAAATCTGCCATCTGTAGTACTGTCCTGTCAAACAAATCGTATATTGGGACGCATACTTTGGCATTTTCATACAAAGAGATATCTGTTTTAGGCGATACACCCTCCCATCAGTAGATAGCGTGGGCCGGTATGATTCCTAGATTATTGGGACGTTAAAACCATCGATAGATATATTTTTATATCTCCAGTAGACCGAAACTGGTGATATATAGGTTATTGGGTTCGGCCGTAAGACAACAGACAACGCCGACAAAAGTACTTTTGTCGGAGTTGTCTGAAAGTTTAAGTTGAAAAATAAATATTTTTGTATTTTGTAAGCCTTATTAAATTCAAATCATTGATTAAACGTAAGTTGTGCCAGAAAGCCTTTTATACCGTTAAAGGTTATATTGAGAACAAAAAGGCTTGGGATTGAGCTGCTCCAATTTTTGCATACTGAAGTGGTTTATTTTTGTTGTTTGATGTTTTTTTGCTAACTTTTATTATTTTATATACGAGGGCTGCACTAAAAGTATCGGGAATGGAATATTTCCACTGTTCCTGTCATATTAAAATCTTTTTAATTGAAAACTCCTTGGTTTTAAAAATCGAATACCATTTATTTATTTTAAAAAAAATTCTCGGTCTTGTCACAAGGTTTTGTCAAACTTGTTTAGTCGTTGAGAAAATGGAATTGACTCGAGAAAATTCAAGAGCGATGTTTTATTATGACTTTCGAAGTGGTTTAACACAAAACAGTGTATTGACCGGATGATTTCTGCATTTGGTGATGAAGCCCCATCCAAAACCAAAATTTGTCGCTGGTTTGCTGAATTTCAACGTAGACGTGTCAAGCTCAGTGATGATCCCTGTCAAGGTCGTCCAAAAACTGCAGTCACCCAAGAAAACGTTGATGCTGTGCGTAAGCTGATTGAGGAAGATCGACATGTGACATACCGCGAAATTCAGGCAACTTTAGACATTGGCATGAGTCAAATACAAATAATCTTGCATGAACAATTAGGTGTAAAAAAGTTGTTTTCCCGATGGATACCGCATTCGCTCTGTGAAGAGCAAAAAGCGGCTCGCGTTACTTGGTGCGTCAGAACTCTCGAAAGATTCCACGCAGGATCCTCAAATGCTGTATACAACATTCTATCAGGTGACGAATCCTGGATATACGCGTACGAACCCGAAACAAAAAACCAGTCACGAGTTTGGGTGTTAGAAAATGAGTTAAAGCCAACAAAAATTGTTCGTTCACGGAGTGTTGCAAAAAAATGGTGGCCACGTTTATCTCCAAAACCGGCCATGTTACGACTATTCCTCTTGAGGGACAAAGAACGGTTAATGCAGAATGGTATGCTAGCATTTGTTTGCCACAGGTCGTTTCTGAACTCCGTAAAGAGAACTGCAACCGCCGCATCATCCTCCATCACGACAATGCGAGTTCTCACACCGCGCACAGAACAAGAGTTTTTAGAGCAAGAAAACATAGAATTATTAGACCATCCGCCGTACAGCCCCGACCTAAGCCCTAATGATTTCTATACTTTCCCTAAAATAAAGAATAAATTGCGTGGACAGAGATTTTCATCATCTGAAGAAGCTGTGGACGCCTACAAAACGGCCATTTTGGAGACCCCAACTTCCGAACGGAATGGTTGCTTCAATGATTGGTTCCATCGTATGGAAAAATGTGTCAAATTTCGCGGAGAATACTTCGAAAAGCAATAAATACATTTTTAAATACTAATGTTGTGTCACTTCCTTGATTCCCGAAATTTTCAGTGCCGCCCTCGTACAGTGACATTTAATGATTATTTCAAACACAATGACATGAATATTTAATTGCTAAATTTTATACTATTATAATTATTGAGAATGTGAAGAGTATGTGGGTTATTGATTTTTTTTTCCTTTTTCTTTTATTCTCAGTTAGTGTTAATCATGGTCTGGCAGTTTGAGTCATTTATGCGGCCTACCCAAATGTCCTTTCTTTGTTATTGATCGTCGCATCGTTGAGCTCTTTAAGTTCTGAGTAGAGCTGCACGATTACTGACAAATGCGTGCACTGACTGATGGTCAGGTCCACTCAACCTGTGTGATTCTTTCCTCAAAAGACCATTTCAGGCACCAATCTACATGGCATTCACATGATCTGACCAAGATTATGTCTGGACTTTAAAAGAGACTATGACCTCTGAGTTTGGTTTCGGCCTTTCTTCTCAGAGTAGTCAGATAGGAAACGCCGACCTCATCTAGTTTTTAAAATATGATTGACGTGTAAAAGTGTTTGTACAAACAGACGCTCACTGGACCACCACTGATCTACGGAGCAGTGGTAACGGACTTACGTGTTGTAGGTCGTGGGTTCGTACCCAGACAGCCGCTTTACTTTGTGTAAATTATTTCATCACCACTGCTCTCAAAACGGTGAAGGAAAACATCGTGAAGGAACCGGCATGTCCTAGAACTAAAAATTCGAAGACGTGACATCTACCAACCCGCACTGGGCCCGCGTGGTAGATTACAGCCCACTCACTCTCGAAGAGAGGCGGCCTGTGTCCCAGCAGTGGGGACATTATACGCTGATTATGGTTATGCTATCCCAGACGGATAGATAGATCAGATGTGTGGTGATAATAACCTTTTTTGAAGTAAAACTTCTTTACGCACGCTTGATTTGGGAAGTAAGCTGGTGAATGCGTGACGAGAGCGTTACGGAAACTGATCGAGGAAGGCGAACGGAAGTTGTTTAATAGATTTTTTTTTAATTCACACTGGCTGTTTATACACTTCTTTTTTACTTCAATCGTGTGGTCTAAAGCATATTCGTTTGTTTTGTTTTTTTGTTATCATTCTCGTTTGGCAATGCGGGCCTGTTACTATCGACGCGTATGAACATCTGCAATAACAGATGACTCGAGGGTGCGTTGCCACACTACAGATATACCTACAAAATTGCAATACTTGTTATACTCGTCGAAACTGAAACACAGTGCGGTTGACGCGCCTTCAGTAACATTGATAAAATATTAAGCAGCAGGATTGGCAGTATACAGGACACTGCCAATCCTGCTGCTTAATATTTTATCCCGGCATTTACTTTTGTGTCCTAGATCGAGTTACGAGAGAATAATAAATAATAACTAATTATTTCTCAAAAAAAAAACACTACAAAGTTAAAAATAACCTTCATTTCGGAAGCCGGTGTTTTTGGATCTATTTTAATTTTTGCCACCGACTTCCGAAATGAAGGTTATTTTTCACTTTGTAGTGTTTTTTTTTTGGAAGTCGGTTGTTTTTTTGTAAAAAGTTTTTTTTTTATTTTGTACCTTTTAGTGGGTCAATTTGCAATATATCTTAGTTACGTCCCTAATGTCAACTGCTCATCACCTTTTAAAAAATATTGCTTTTCCCGATTCAGGTTAGTAGTTGAGGAGTTCTCCTGGTAAGAACCAGGAGAGCTGATGGTGACTTCACCATAATTATGCATTGTGACGAGCTAAATTGCTTAGCAACCATATTACAGTGTCTAATCGAATCGCATCAGTGAAATACTTATTGTTAAGTAGTTCCGGTGGCCATCTGTGGTCTTCATCATCAGTTCCACTTCACCAAGTGGCGCTTTGCGAGTGCAAATGCATGAGGAAAATCGATATAGGTGTGCCTATAAAATTTAAGGAATGCCTTCGATTTCCATGGGATCCCCTCATCAGATTCTGATTGGCGACAATGGGACCACCTCGGGAGCATACCCTTTCAAACAAAAAAAGAATTTTCAAAATCGGTCCACAATTGACGGAGCAATCAGTGAACAAACAAAAAAAAAAACAAACATACAGCCGAACCTATAACCTTCTCCTTTTTGGAAGTCGGTTAAAAATGAATTCGTCTACTTATTCGTAACACCTTCAATGTTATTTTTTGACCGATTCCTTATTCTGTCAATATTATGTGTAACTTACATAACATCACACCTGTAATCCCCGAAGAGTTAGGCAGAGGTGTATCTATCTATTGTACACCCTAATTTCGCCAGCTATGTTTAATTCCCAGTCGTGTGTATTTGTGTACTTATAAAAACAAATCTCGTGTTTCCAGGTCGACCCCCCGGCTTCGACCGCGTCCGTGGCGCCGAGATCGGCAACAAAGACTTCAACTTGGACGTGCTAGAGGAGGCCTACACCACCGAACATTGGCTGGTGCGCATCTACAAAGTGAAGCCGCTGCCCAACCGGGGCGTCTGAAGTCCGGACGCCGCCGGCTTAGCCGGTAAATATCTCTCAAGTTTATATTGGTATAAGAAATCTTATTACATGAAGATCGTGGACCATTTGGAACAGTGATTTGGCAATGATTTTATGGACACTTGGAATGAAAAGGCTAGGCTATTTTTGATTAGTCTGTGTAAGTTACCAACTATTTATTGTATGTTCCCACGATGTTGGAAGTCATGCAATTAGTAGTCACCCTTTTCGTTCCCCGAATGTACAGTAAATGTTCAAATCGAAATGACAGCGAAATATTACTACAACAGGGATGCTCTACCCATCTTAAAATTCATTAATTTATTAGTTACGAAGACCGCTTAGCGGCAAACAACATAGAAATTGTATTGCAGACTTGTTTATGCAAGTTGGCGATCTTGTAGTAAGTCCTATGAGCTCTCCTGTACTAGAAGATTTGAGCAATTTCGTAGTAAAACATTGTAAATTAGCGCCTGCACAAAAAAATAATTAAGTTTAATATCCGTCTGGGAAACGAATTGGTTTTTGTTCTCCACTCCATCCACAATGTAAACTTTTGTAATATTTACCGATCAGTCCACTCAAAATGATTGTAAAATAAGAAAAAAGTGATAATTATAGGAAATATTTATATTTAAAGACATGCAGTTCTTTTTACATTGACATTCTAAGAGCGCCTTATATGTTAGAAATACAATTGGTGCAGAACATAGATGTTAAACCTCCTTACAAATATTATAAACTAGAGAGCTGCTTCGTGCGAGTGAATTCTACTGATGTGGCCAGATGTTGTCAAAACATTGAGTTTCCATGCTTTATCTTAGTTAAGTATTATTGTCACAAACCTTTTGGAATAAATTCTCTAAAGTATGGTGAAGAAAACCTCGACAAAAACGATTGCGTAGTTTAGAAGAACAAAGGTCACACAGGCAGACACGAGAAGCGTTTTTGTGTTATTATATTTGTATGATGTGAAAGGCTGGATGTTTGTTAACCACTTCAATGGCTGAACGGATTTGGATGAAATTTCAAGAAGGCCTAGATTAGATTTATGACATAGGATCTTATCCAACGGCATAAAAGGTATCGCCTTTCCTAAGACAGTTCTACGGTCCAGGTCCACAGGAACGGGACTACCTTGTATGTTCCCGTGAGATAATTTTTCAAAGTAATGTTGTTTTCCGAGATCCACTCGGGCGAAGTTGCGGAGAAAGGCGAAGAGCATAATTAATTATTCTGCATACAATTGTGTCTTCAGCGTATCTACATTAGACTTAGTAAAGTTTTTATATTTTATAATAAGCGTGATGGGAATGCAAGTGAAAGATGAAAGTTGAGTGTGCTAGCCCTTCTATTGAACGTAAAAAACATGGTTACACAACCCCCCCATATTCATAAAAAAAACATTACACTCCTTTTTAGGCAGTTATGTAAAAACTACTATCTTGGTTTTCATGAAAAAATACGTTTAATAAATAAAAGGGGAATATCACAGCATCCTGGAGTTGTACAGTCGATTCTATTAAGAACTAAATATTGCTATTACGAATTAAAACTGATGATTTTTATTTCCATTAGAATTATAGCAGCAGTATTAGTTCGCTGCCTGACTTTTAGTTTGAATTCTAACAATATTTCATTGGTTTTAATTAGTAATAGCAAGAGCCACTGCATTTAAGGCTGAAAATGATTTGTATATAGCCTAATGTTATATATTGTATGCGTGTCTAATTGTCTATGTCAAATACTACCATTTTAAACTGTAAGAAATAAGAACTTTTCTAAAAACACTTAATTCAAAGTCTTGACTAATAAAATTGTAACCATTCTTTCGGGAAATGTATTTCGAAAGTATGAAACGTTTTTATCTTAGATATCATTTTTCAGTAACCTTATAATTATACGTTTCACATTTTCGCAATAGATATCCTAGATCCTTAGTTTGTAAAACTACGATAATTATAACCCTTGTATCTAAGACTTAAGGTCTGTTTATACTTTGATTATAGCAAATTAATAGGACATGCACTTTCTTCATTTTTATATGCAATGCACTTGTAAATAATCAAAATGTAAGCAGACTTATACAGACTGAATCCTATTCATCGCGTAGTTTCTTTAAATATATGTAAAAAGACGTGTAGGCACGAACGATCATCGAACACTGTTCTCATGTGCGTATTACTAACGAACATCAAACACGAACACAGGTTCGTCAAAAATGTTCGTGGCGATCCAATTGCAGTCCTGTGTGGACGGTGTATGGTGTTCGTGTTCGTTTTACTAATTTATATCCACACGTACGAACCAAATGTTCGATGTCCATGTTTACCATGTTTTGTTCGCTCGTGCGTACACGGCTTAACAATAGTTACAAGAGTAGATGTATGTTCAATAGTGGTAAGTTCACTTTGCATGTCTACCTCTATCTTATAATAGCTAGAATACCGAGATACGCACATATAATCATTCGTTACAATATTTGTAGAGACAGCTAACAACACTTGCCTGATGTAGACTTGAGTCGGTTACTGAATGAAATGTTATATAAATTCATTTTTTATTTTTATTTTAATTAAAGTTTATTGATAAAAATGTTTTGTTATTGTTAGTACCTCCCATTCCCCTGCTGAGCAAGCATTTTATATGAGTGTGAGCCTGCAAAATGAGCTCATTTTGGAACAATTCCCAAAACACCCTTTTGTACTCCGTCGCAGTCGGGCAAGAAGAGTAAAGAAGTGTTTTGAAGTGGGTTCTTTTATTGATATTGGTTAGACCGTTAAAAAGAAAACAAAAGCATTTTTTTTTATATTGTAAATTGTAAAAACTCGAACTAAACTAAACTAAAAAATCAACTAAGAATTTCAAAACAAGCTCACTTTACAAGCAGTCTGTTGCAGTTCGTGGCAGTTATTTTAGTTTTGGTAATCATGACTTTTTGACGTCTAAAATCCGCCATTTTGATTTTATAAAAACAACCTAGCAAAACATTCGCGCGACCCAGACGAGTCGATGGACACTTCATGTAAGTATTTTAATCCATCCAGACTAGCGGTGCTTCGAGAGTATAAAAATTCCCACAAACGAACACAGTGTGACCTCCATTTAACGACAAATTCCCTAAAACGTCGAAATTACTTGAATCTGGTTGGTTTACCTTGTTGTCCATACAAACGATACACTACCTTTCTGCCAAAATTAATAAGAACTTTTGTTTATTATTTTGTTCCTCTATTGTCTAGGCAGTATTTACCTATACTCCATTTGAAATAAGATTAGACATTTAAATTAACTTGTTTATAGTCTGTTCAACCGATTTTGATTTCTATTGCGTTGGCGGCATGACAAATGGCAGCTGTAATAATCATTTGGTATTGTAACCACGTTTTTGCTTTTAATGCCATCCTTATGCGTACGGAATAGAAGCCAAAATCGGTTGAACGGACTGTAAACAAGTTTATTTAAATGTCTAATCTTATTTCAAATGGAGTATAGACTGTCGGCATCATACGTACCGAAGATTCTAAGAAATTCATTATTTTTATATTGTGATACCTTGCACGTGTTTACCCCGGCTACTAGGCTGTCGTTAGGTTGTCGTGCATTATCTTTACGTTATCAAATTCCTAGTTGCTCACAAACTTTCAAACTGTGAACATGGTGAGTAAGAGAAAATCCTTGTGTATTGACGAAAAAGTTTTATTGATATTGTTTGTGGTTTGTCAATTTTATGCTTTATTAGTAAATAATATTATAATAAGTAAAATAATATTATTTTTTCTTCTTTCCATTTAACAACAACTCTCAATAACGCCATAAAGTGCGCAGTCCCTTCAGTGTCGCTGTATAGAGTTTACACTGTACATAGATACGCGTAAAAAACATAACCTCTTCCTTGTCGCGCAGTCGGGTAAAAATAAATATTCACACACAAGATCACTTACTGTTCACAATACTGTTATCAACACGATCACTCGACATCTGCGTCGCTGTGCTCCGAGCAGTCTTCGGGAAGGAAAGTGTCGTCATTGTTATAATCTCGTCTGTTCGGCCGGAACCGCCTGTTACGACGGCGGGGCTCTGCTGGACGGGTACCCACCTGAATGAATGGATATATAATATTAGAGGAGATTAAATTCGTCAAATAAAATATTATTAATAAAAGTCAAATTTCGAACATAACTTTTTTTTTTTTAGCCTCATCTGTCGCACTTCTGTTCTAAGGCCTCTCCCCTTTCCTTTCACCTCTGTCAATGTTGTACTTCTTCCCGCCAATTATCCACAGCTTTATTCAAACGCAAAAAGAAAGTATGTTGATCAAGCCAAGACACGCTAATTTAATTACAACATAATTTATACAATGACATGAATATTTACTTTGTATTTTTTTTTTTTTATATCTGTGTGTCCCGTTTCTTACCGTGGGTGTCGTAAAAGGCGACTAAGGGACTTACTAGAGAATGGGCAGCAGCGTTCTCTATGCATATTTAAAACCATACTGCGATCGCCAACCCGCCTGCCCACGCGTGGCGATTATGGCAAATCCCCCCCTTTTTTTGGGGGAAGCCTATGTCCAGCAGTGGACGTCTTTCGGCTGAAATGAGGATGATGATGAATAATTGTGAATGTGAAGACAGGTAATTTAAGAGAGGAGGGAGGTGATTTTTTATTTTTCCCTCAGTTAGTTTTAATCTTGGTCTGGCAGATTGAGTGATTTATGCGGCCTACCCAAATGTACTTCGAATCGTTGAGCTCTTTAAGACGGAGATATACCAGTGACCTTGAGCAGTTAGCTTGCGTGTTCTGTACTGAGCTCACGCAACGCGTCGTACGTTCAGCCAGTAATAGGACTTTTTTGTCATTTTGGATTTTTTTTATACACAAAACAAAAGGTATTTTAATAAAACGCGTATACTAAAAGATCAATAATTAAATTATCTTTAAATTGGTGAAGGTTTCAGAAAAATACGCTTTGTAGATTTTACGCCATTCTCAGTTTATTATCCGAAAAAATACTGAAATTAATTTGTAAATTTATGTCTAACAAGACATACATTTACAAATTAATTTCACTACGTAATATAAACATAATTCTAAAATATTCACATATTAAATTATTGAGAAAATGCTCTAATTTAACATATATTTTTTTCAAATCATTAACACTACTCGTTTAGACGTGATCTTCAGTATAAAATCATTAAAAGTGGTTATCGTCGCCCTAAGTTCAAAGTTGAGCTGCACGATTACTGACAAATGCGTGCACTGACTGGATAGGTCCACTCAATCTGTGTAGTTCTTTCCTCAAAAGACCATTTCAAACACCAATCTACATGATCTGACCAAGATAATGTATGGACTTTAAAAGAGACCGACCTCTGAGTTTGTTTCGCCGTCTCTTTTTAGAATAGTCGGATAGCAAATGCCGACCTCATCTAGTTAGGGTTCCGTAGTAAACAAGGAACCCTTATAGTTTCGCCATGTCCGTCTGTCTGTCTGTCTCTCTGTCTGTCTGTCTGTATGTCTGTCTGTCTGTCTGTATGTCTGTCCGTCCGTCCGTCTGTCCCCAGCTCAGCTCAGAGACGCTTAGTCCTAGAAAGCTGTAATTTGGCATGGGTATACATATTAATCATGCCGAAAAAATGGTAAAATAAAATTATGAAAAACATTTTTTTTAGGGTTTCCCTTACACGTGAAATGGGGATGATATTTTTTTTCTCGTCTATTTCATAGTGTGGGGTATCGTTGGATAGGCCGTTCTAAAATATTGAGGGTTTGTTAAAACCATTTTGCAATTAAGGGATCCGTTTTCGTAATATTAAGCTTTAAAGTGCTATTTTTTGTTAGTCAAGTGTCCCCCCCCCCTGCCAGCTAAATGGTTGGTTTTGGATATGTGAAAAAATTCATGGCAATAGTATATATAACGAAATTAAAAGGAAAACTATCACTGCTAAGTAGGCTTCACAAGTTAACGATTAGGTCGACCAATTTAAATTTGCAGTTGGAGAATTGACCGTAACGTATATCGATGTATGGGAGAGCATGTTTTTCAACTACAATGTTAAGTTTGTTTTTGGGATAAATTCATCCCAACTACGGAACCCTTCATTGTGCGTGGTCCGACATGCACTTGGCCGGTTTTTTTAAAATATGATTGACGTGTAAAAGTGTTATCGCGTATTCCACAGAGCCTAAAGACGAAGGTCTTCAATCAGTGTGTCCTACCAGTTATGACTTACGGAGCCGAAACGTGGACACTCACGGTAAGGATGGTCGGTAAATTCAAGGTCGCTCAGCGAGCTATGGAACGGGCTATGCTTGGAGTATCTCTGAGGGATCGAATCCGGAACGAGGTGATCCGGCAGAGAACCAACGTTGTCGACATAGCCCACAGAATAAGTAAGCTGAAGTGGCAATGGGCCGGCCATATTAGCCGTAGAACCGATGACCGCTGGGGTAGACGTGTTCTTGAGTGGAGACCGCGAATCGGCAAACGTAAGGTAGGACGCCCTCAGGTTAGGTGGAGCGACGATCTTCGCAGGGTGGCTGGTGGCAGCTGGATGAGAGTTGCCGAGAATCGAGCTGAATGGCGTGCAATTGGAGAGGCCTATGTCCAGCAGTGGACTGCTATGGGCTGATGATGATGATGATGTAAAAGTGTTTGTACAAACCTATTTACAGAAAATAAAATCATTTCATTTCATAAAGTACACCGCTTGTGTAAAACTTTGTGTTTATTTTTTGAAAGTGTGATCAAAAATAAATTATATAGAATAACTTACCTGTTCTACAAGTTTGTAAGGTCCAGCGCCATCAATGAAGGTATCTCTGAATGCTTTATGCAACGGTTTCCTTTTGAATAACGCACACTGTTCTCTAAGCACGTCTGCTGCACCTTCAGGCAGATCTGCAAATGCATCAAAGTAAAAATTTGTAGTAGCCAAGCGATTTAATATCCTAACTCTAATATTACAAATGCGAAAGTGAGTTTGTTTGTTACGCTTTCACGCTAAAACGGCTGAACGAACTTTGATGAAATTTAGCACAAGTGTAGAGAGAAAGACTTATGCTACTTTTCATACTGGATCGCAGACGAAGTCGCAGGCAACAGCTAGTTATCAGGGACCGTACAACCCCGGTTAAGAGTTAAGCCTTTCGAAGGGGTAACCCATTCAATGGGTTACCTTTATCATGATGTAACCCATTGAAAGGGTTTTATACTAGAAACCCATTGAAAGGGTTACATGATAACCCATTGAATGGGTTTTATACTTGAAACCCAGTAACATGACTATTATGTTATTTCGATATCCGCCCAGCACGCGTAGCATGACCAATTCTATCTCTATTCTACCCAGGGACCATTTTGGTTATCATTTTAGAAAAACGATAGGGTTTTTCTAAGCAGTTAATCAAAAACCCATATGGTGTTGGTAATTTTGAATGGCTTAAATTAAGTCGTTCAAAAGGGTTACCCACACCGTATGGGAGTTTATCGAAAACCCTTTCAATGGGTTACCAAAATTTAATTTAAGCCGTTCATAAGGGTTACCTTTATCGTATGGGTTTTTACTTAACCTCTTAGAAAAACCCTATCAAAAACCTTTTCAATGGGTAACCAAAATGGTCCCTGCTAGTTATATTATAAATGCGAAAGTGACTTTTGTTTGTTTGTTACGCTAAAACACCTGAACGGATTTTGATGAAATTTAGCACATGGGTAGACCTGGGTTAGAACATAGGATACTTTTTATCCCGATATTCCCACGGGATCGAGACTTATGCGAGTGAAACCGCGGGGCGCAGATAGTACTAAATAAAATTATTAGGGAGCAGACCAACTTTAAAGCCAGGTCTGCTGCGCCCATAGTTGCGTGTTTCAAACAGTTACAAACATGTTTCAAACACGATTTGTATGGTTTTAATTTAGGCCACGCCACCAAATCGTGTTTGTAACTGTTTGAAACACGCAACTATGGGCGCAGCAGACCTGGCTTAACAGAAGCAGAGAATTCATAATGAATAAAATGGACAGTATTATTTATCAGAGATTAATATTCTAGCGATTGTGTCATCACAACTATGGAAATATATGGGGAAGACCTTTGACCAGCAATGGTCCAGGTTAAAAAAAAATCTACTAAATTACTATTTCGAAAATAGTCCAAATGTTCTAATAACATCGACTGATCTCACCTGTTTCTTTAAAAGAGAACTGCTTAGGTCTTATGTCATAGACCCGGTAGTCCAACATGAGCACCATATCAAATTGCTCTCCATCGTCGTCCATGGCACTCTGAGCTACAAATGACACCTCCATGTGAGAACCATCCAGAATTTTGAAAAGCTGAGCTTCTATATTTAACATTTTCTGTGAACAACAATTTTTTGTTAGTAGTTGTAAAGGCCAGTGAGTTTATTGCAGACTCAGAGGCATGCATATAGCTGATGCATGCAAAATGATGCTTTGGTTGGCTCTGTGAGACATAATTATGACAAGATATGAATATAATGTTATGTAGAATTTTCATTGTTATGATACCTTTTCAGGCGCTATCTACACGGGCGAGCGATAATCACGCTGTACAACAAATTCTATTGCAACTGTATAGACCAATCTCCACACGGTGATATGGTCAGTGGATCGTCTTAG
Source organism: Tiliacea aurago (assembly GCA_948098905.1). Classification (NCBI taxonomy): domain Eukaryota; kingdom Metazoa; phylum Arthropoda; class Insecta; order Lepidoptera; family Noctuidae; genus Tiliacea; species Tiliacea aurago. Next base: position 24,461,246 of record OX402578.1, read on the forward strand.
AGGCGGAGTCGCGGCGAGAATTTGATGGCATGGCGAGACTATCGCCGCAACTCTCTCGCCCGTGGAGATGAGCCTCGGTGTCTCAAAACATTTTAAATCCATGTGGTGCTTGTCAACTTACTTTCAAAGCTTCAAACTGTTCCAGCCGGTTGTAATATGCAACAAGAGCTTTCCGGATAGCCCCTAGACATTCTGGCAACATAATGTTGTCAAAGTCTTCCATCACTGCATCCAGGTTGAATCCCAGTGGAAGTGATGATTTGGACACTTCATTTACACCTGCAATGGTAATGAGAATGATGACTTAATAGTCTACTTCATCAGCATGCCCACTGTTGGCTTCACACATTGAGATTTTCTTCTTCCCAATGCTTAGCTTTTGGAGTATAAAAGAATTATGTTATTGGCTGGCATAAAAGTAATAAGAAACTGCAATAGCCTCCACCTATAATGAAGAAACAGATTTCCCAAATAAAAGTTACATGGTTATTTTGTTGAACAAACAGCCAACTTTGTTTTTATTCTACCTTGTTATGACACAAAATTTATGAGCATGGTGCACCTAATTATGTTAGTATTGCAACTTGTTGAGACGAATTGAATGCATGATGTTGGGTCATTATGGATCAAGAAATCTGAAAACGTTTAATATCAATTATACACATACCATTTTTGAGCTCAATCCTCAGTCCATGTTTGACCTCAAACTCGGAGGGATGCTGCATGTGGTAGACGATGCAGCAGTACTCCTCTAACACATACGACTGCACCTCAATGCCTGACAGTACTGACATCAGCTCCAGATCCTTCTTCAAGCTGCCCACTGCATTGGTTAATATGATTTTCTGGAATTTTAAGAGATTTATGTCATTTCTTTTGCCCATAGGGGTATTGTATTTGACTTAAAACATAATTGATGGACTGTGGGTGTACTACAAACCTCTGGCTACCATACCTGTTCAGGAAATGTGGATGTGGATGCAGGATGACAATTATTTGGCAGGCAATAGTGCCATGAAAGCCAAACTTTGCAATGAACATAATGAATAGTGCAAACAAAGATGTTAATTAGAATTAGAACAAAAAGAAAAATGAAAGAGGATATGAAGACTTATATTATAAAGTTACCTCTGGCCTAACAAAAGATTCAGCCTTTTTCTTTAGTGGTGAAGCTTTGTGCCGGTGACTGTTTCTTTGCAACTGAAACATCTCAAATTGCTGCTCTTTGAGCTGCAGCTCCAGCCGCTGTATCTCTTCTTGTAGTTCATCACAATCTTCTGGTAGCTTTGTCGCTAGAATTTATGATTAAAATTTAGCAACTTGTTACCAAAATTTTTAATCTCAAAGTTAAAGTGTTTAAACATTGCATATTTTAAGACCCTGTGGTGTAACTTCTTTAATAAAATCATAAATGATTTATTTCTGGAGAGCTACTACAACTTACTGTACTCATAATAATAAAATTAATTTGGTAAAGAATACATTTTAAATTGTAAAAACAAGAACCAAAATTCTCAAACCTCCTCTCTTAAACAGCTTGGTTATTTTTAACTGCTTGGTATTCGACATTATATTATTAATGTTATCGTGGAAATATTTTTGATTCTTCTGGTAGTAAAACAACTTGAATGATTGATTATCAAAGTACAACAAATATCAAACTATCAACAAATATACGAAAGTACACAAACACAACGGAAGAAATTTCAAATATTTTCAAACTTTTTGGCAGTTTGTTTCTGTAGGTTGGCAAAGTGAATGAATGAATGAACGACCAAAACCATGTTTGGATTCATAGCGGATATTTTAGGGGAACTCTAGACGATCAATCTGTGGCATCAGTATGGGGAAGGGCTCTAAGGTAGCCCGCAAAATTCAATTTTTTTTACGTTTTTTTGCAATTTGGAGGTCAGTAACAGGTTACAACCAATGATTCACGGACGTAACAAATATTGCATTACAGAATTATTATAATTTGAATAAGCAATACAACTAACTCACTTCGTAGAATCCTTTTGAACAGGTCAAGCTACTCGAAACTGTCAAATTATCCCAACCAACCTAATGCTTTACAGCTTTAACGATAAAGTTGAAAATCTTTTAAAGATATTTGACAGATTTTAGTAGCTTGATGTGCTGGCTTCTGTACATACATCACAAAACTTTGTCACACTAGTGCTAGTGTAGGTTTATATGTCAATGTGCTAGTGTCTACGACGGCCATTAAAGGTCAATTTTAGCCCATTTCTTATTGAGCCAAATGAGATTGAAATAAACAAAGTTGCGACAAAGTACACAAGTAAATGAATCAAAACCATTATATCACACGATTTTTATTTTAACCAACCCCATAATTACTTTACTACCCATAGGTAGTATATGGTACAACTTGAACCTCAAAGAAGGTCAAGTAGCTAGACTAGTTTTTTTTTTCTAGCTTATTGCTCACACGGACCTTTCATTGTTTCAAAATATACGCCCAATTATTGGGCAAATATACATGATTATGTTAAACATAATTCTTATGAATTAAATTATTTACAATCTAGTTAATCCAATAGATTTCAAGTGTTCTTGGGTTACACGCCCTTCGTTCCATTTCACTAGCAGCCTGAAACAATCAAAACAAAATAGCTTATTTTACAATTTGTCAATGTTTAGCGTTTATATATTTTTGAACTGTGAATTAACTTTTTACATGTTACTTTTAATAAGGTTCTTACTTCTCCTCATTATGTTTGACGGACCACAAAGCAGGCATGTGGCGAGGCTCCATAGAGTTCAGAAAATGTTCACGCCATAACTCCTCAAGGCGAAGAAGACCGCCGTGCTTGAAAAAATACTCCACAACTTTCACACCGTGAGACTCGTATGAATTCTCAAACCTGGAACATACAAAAGAATTTCACTCAAAACTAAAAAGATGATAAATATCTCAAAGGCTACAAATATGCTGCATATATCCAAAAGGCTAGGATAATGGTGAATTTCTCATTATCTTAAAAATCTGGAAAGATCTTTATACTTACACTAATTTAGTATGAGCAACTTTTTTCAACAGCTCATCGGTGACCTCATCTTGGTCTGCGAAGTGTTGTAGTAAAATGTCTTCCAGCTCCTTTCGTCTCGCTTCAGGAAGTTTGTTAGACTGGTAGAGAAGTGCTCGAGCTACTGCCTTCATTTTCCTGTTAATGATTATGTTTCTATGTAATAAAAACATTGACATGATGTAACTGGCATGCAAAATAAAATATGTAAGAGATTGATTGAGCCCGGAAAAGATTAAATTTTTTGCATGCTGGAAAACTCATACCCAATTATTTTTTAAGAGCATGCTATTCCTATAAAATATATACTTAGTATAAATAAATTGCAAATATGGGCTCAAATAAAACTGTGTTTTATATGACACTAAAGGCAAAATACTCACTTGCCAGCGAATTCATTGTACTTCTTGCCGCGCTGTTTGATCGCGAGCGGCGCATCGCACATGCCAGCTAGACGTTCGCGCATCGTATGGTCGCGCATGTTGCTCATTTGGTGACACTCCGCGCATAGCAACACCACGTCATGTGAAGCGTGCTCCTTCATGATATCTGTAATTGCGTCGTTGTGATATCAGACAAAACGACGAAGCAGAGTATTCTACGACGTAGCAAGGGCATCCTTATAACGATAGCCTGTAAGATAAACAGCCCAGTGGGGTGGAATCTCATGCAGAGGCATAAGTCACTCTAAGTTATTAAGTACTAACCAAGTGTTCCGTTTGGTGCCGGACGTAAAGAATAGCACCATCTCATTTCTTCCCATGGGTGTCGTAAAAGGCGACTAAGGGACTTACTAGAGAATGGGCAGCAGCGTTCTCTATGCATTTTTAAAACCATACTGCGATCGCCAACCCGCCTGCCAAGCGTGGCGATTATGGCAAATCCCCCCCTTTTGGGTGGAGGCCTAAGTCCAGCAGTGGACGTCTTTCGGCTGAAATGATGAACCAAGTCTTTGACTTCTTAGTAACAATTGTATGTAATGGATCTATAGCTATCTGAAAAAAGTTTTTTTTGTTTATTTAGATGTGTTTACCATATCTCGGAACCATGGGGTCCCGGTCCTTTGGAGGGCGTACGAGGGGCCGAGGCCAACTCGCAGAGGCTTAGACAACTTTAAATAGAATGAGGCACCAAACGACGATTATCCTTGTTTGCACTATGCATACACCGCGCGACCGTTGCTCTGAGTACAGTGTGTTTGTGTTAGTCCGTATAAATAATATTGATAAAGAGGCAATTTTCTGCAGAATTCGGAAAATTTTTGTTGTGACATATACAGTGACTCTAGTGTATTCCTAATTTGCACAATTGTTTGCAAAAACTCAGTTTAATACCAGTATTATCTATAAAACAGTTTAAAACTTAAACATTTCTTACCCCCTTATTACAAAACAAGGTTTATCTTCAGACCCAGGTTTAAAACATGGAGCCATTATTGAATTTCGAACTTTATTCCTACTATGGTAAACTTCCTAAACACAAAACTGACAACTTAGTACCGAACTAAGTTTTCAGTTTTGTATAAAGAACGGTATTTCAATCACTGTTACGTTCTTATTACAAAAACTGGCTCCATGGTTTAAGCCATGTCAAAATATAAATCTTGTTTTGTAATAAGGCGGTTAGTGTTCAAGGTGACCTCAGTGATTGTGCGAACAAAGGACCTCATTAGTAACGAGCATGCAAGTCATTGAAACCCTGACCCCCTTATTACAAAACCAGGTTTATCTTCAGACCCAGGTTTAAAACATGGAGCCATTATTGAATTTCGAAGTTTATTCCGACTATGGTAAAGTTCCTAAGCACAAAACTGACAACTTAGTACCGAACTAAGTTTTTAGTTTTGTATAAAGAACGGTATTTCAATCACAGTTACGTTCTTATTACAAAAACTGGCTCCATGGTTTAAGCCATGTCAAAATATAAATCTTATTTTGTAATAAGACGGTGAAACTTTAAATACTGGTCCGAAAGTTCGGCATAGAACGCTAAGTCGCCGTGGTCGAGTGGAATCAGGCACACTTTTTATGTTACTGCGGCCACTCGGGGAGTCGCTGGTTCGGATCTGGCAAAACGCAATTCTTTTTCTATTTTCAAATCAACTTAATTTGAACAAAGATTGCTAACTGACCGAAACGGATATGTTCCAATCGCCAGACAAGAAAAAGTTCCATTCCGATACCGACATGACATCTGGTTCGGGAATGATCGGCGAGCAAGGGCAAGGGCCCGAACAAAACGCGTCAGTACGCAAGCGCAAGCAACCGGATTCGGATTGGACGCAGGCTATTAATGAGCTCTCCACTGAGTTCAAGAATACTCTTAATGAGTGGCGGCGTGACATGGAAACTAGTGTAAACAAAATATCGGAAAATGTAGTATCGATGAAAAATGAACTTCCTTCACTCACTCAAGTTACGTCGGATATTAGAAGCGATATTAGCTCTCTTCGATCAGAGGGCTAATTCACGTAATTTCATGATGCGCCGATCAAGTTGCAGTGCAGGTGCAATGAAGTTTAAGTTTGAGTGATAGCTGAATATATATAGTATCTGACAGCCGTAGAGAATAGTAGAATACGAAATGCGTTGTTTTGATCGAAACTTAATTGCAACTGCACTGCTACCGCACTTCTTTAGTTACGTGAATTAGCCTGCACAGCAATTACTTTTCCGACAGCGAATCACAAATTTGGATGTGAAGTATGAAGGTATGACGGAACGCATCGATTCGCTCAAAGACTCGGTCCAATTTGTTACTGACGAGCACACCGATCTTAGCAAGAAAGTCGACAGCCTGGGCAAACGTTTTCAAGAGACCGTTGATTTAAAGCCGATAGTTGCTGAGCTTGTGGCAAAGATTGACCATCTAGAGCAGAATGCACGGAATTGTAACATAGAGATATGCAATGTTCCAGAAAGGCGTAATGAAAACCTTCTTTGTTTGATGCAAAATATTGGGTCTGCCATAAAATGCAATGTTCCACAAAATTAGATAATTTCTATTCAACGTGTCCCACATGCACACCAGCAAACCAACAGACCGAAAAATATAATAGTGAAATTAGCTTCACGTATATTGCGCGATAATGTTCTAAGCGCCCATCGATTATGTAAGGGACTTGCATCTGAACAACTTGGCATTTCAGGGACATCTCTGCCAATATATATGCATGAGCACCTTACCTTGAAGAATAAGCAATTGTTTCGTGAGTGTCGAGACGCTGCCAAAAATCACAATTATAAGTTCCTGTGGGTTAAGCACGGGACCATTCTTGCTCGTGAAAAAGAAGGGGCAAGGGCTTTTGCTATTCGAACGTCGCATGATATCGCTAAAATCAAGCCTGGCTTTGCAGCGCCGATTGACAACCAGGGTGCCGCCCGCGTCGTGCAATAGCTTGTTTAACGGTTTTGTATCTGTACAGCTTTTAATATTTGCTTCTTACTTTCTGATCAGTCCATCCACGTATGACGACTGCTCTGAAAGCTGCACTCTGTTAAATGAAATTCAGTTTACTATTGATGAAGTACTTAGTGCGCTCAAGTCCTCACGACGGGGGATGCTATTGCCCGGGGTGGGGTCGTCTTGGCGGTGTCTCTTGACATCACCAATGCTTTCAATACCCTGCCCTGGAGTTGCATTAGGGAGGCACTCCGGTATCACCGGATGCCGACCTACCTCTGTCGAGCGGTCGAGGCCTATTTGACGGACAGGGCCGTCATCTACCCCGGTCACCACGGAGAGTGGAACCGGCGAGAGATGTCGTGCGGTGTCCCACAGGGATCGGTCCTGGGGCCGCATCTGTGGGACATCGGCTACGACTGGGTGCTGCGTGCTGACCTCCCTAACGGCGTCAGCGTAGTATGCTACGCTGACGACACGCTGGTCCTGGCGCAGGGGAGGTCGCATCAGGCGGCAGCCGAACTGGCGGCACGTGGGGTTGCGACAATCGTCAACAGGATCCGGCAATTGGGACTCGAGGTGGCTTTGCACGAGTCTGAGGCCATGTGTTTTTATGGTCCTCGGAATGCCCCACTGTCGGGTTCCCAGATAACGGCAGGAGGGGTTCACATCGATGTCGAGTCGACGATGAAGTACCTGGGACTCGTCCTCGACAGCCGTTGGAACTTCGTGGAGCATTTTCGATGTTTGGCTCCCAGACTGGAGCGGGCCGGGGCTGCCTTAAAGCGGCTCCTACCCAATCTAGGGGGTCCAAACGCCTCCTGCCGGAGGCTCTACGCGGGGATCGTGCGGTCCATGGCCCTTTACGGGGCACCGGTGTGGGCGCGTTCCTTAAGGCTGCGACCAGCCCGCCAATTGAACGCGTCCCAAAGGGTCATGGCCATCAGGCTGGTACGGGGTTACCGCACGGTCTCCCGTGAGGCGGCGGGCCTCCTTGCCGGACTACCGCCATGGGTTCTGGAGGCAAAAGTCCTTGCGCAAATCTGGGAGTGGCGCGAGGAGGCGAAACGCCGGGGTGAAACTCCGCTGCCGCGAGAAATCACGGCACAGCGGACAGAGCTCCGGCGGGATCTCATGGCGGCATGGAGAGTGCGATTGTCGCAACCCAGCGCTGGGCACGCCACGATTGTGGCGATAAGTCCCCTCTTTGAGGAGTGGCTAGAGAGGCGCCACGGCGTCCTCACCTTCCGCCTGACGCAGGTCCTCACCGGACATGGTTGTTTCGGGAGGTTCCTGTTCAGGATAAAGCGGGAGGAAACGCCCGGGTGTCACCACTGTGTGGATCGCCCGGAGGACACGGTGGAGCATACGGTAGAGGTCTGCCCGGCTTGGGTGGAGCACCGCCGTGTCCTCACGGAGGCGATAGGCGGCGGCGATCTCTCGCGTCCGGCCCTGGTGCGGGCCATGGTTCGGAGCGAGAGTGCATGGGAGGCCGTCACCTCCTTCTGCGAAGCAGTAATGCTTGCGAAGGAGGAGGCGGAACGCGTGAGGGAGAGGCAGGGTTCGCGCCCCTAGTCGCCGCAGGAGACGCCCCGGGCGTCGGGAGTCGCAAGCCGATTTCCGGCCACCGTAGGCGCGGGCTTGCGGACGGTGAGCGATGGGTACTTCACCGTCCGATAAGGACCAGGCCCGGGTCGACGGCGCGTTGTATTCCACGCGCGCCTCAAAGAGTTGTCAGCAGCAACTGACGGGGTCCGTTAGGGCCAATGCCTGCCAGGGTTGCGAGTTTGTCCGAAAGGGATATCGTGGCCCTGGCACACAGGCAAATGAAGGAATACGGGTGGGTTTTAGTCAGTAAAAGTCTGACACGCCCTCCCGCTCCGCCCAGAGCGGGAGGAGTTATTTGATAATTTCCCACCCAAAAAAAAAAGAAAAAAAAAAAAGAAAGTGCGCTCAAGTCATTGGATCCTTCTAAAGGGCCAGGATCGGATGGTCTTCCAGTAGCTTTCATTTGACAGACAGATTATCTGTGTGTACCCCTGCATATTGTTTTTAACCAATCTGTATCTCAAGGGCGGTTTCCTCAAGCATGGAAGCTTGCAAATATAACCCCTATTTATAAATCGGGACCTAAGGATGATGTCGTGAATTATCGTCCTATATCAATACTGTCAGCTTTGTCGAAAGTTTTCGAGAGACTAGTTCATGATAAAGTATACCCTCTACTGCACAATACTATCATTCAACAACAACATGGATTCGTCAAAAGAAGGTCAACTACAACCAACATGGTAACTTTTGTGGACCACTTGTTCAACAACATGGACTCTCGTATTCAAGTTGATACTATATATACCGATTTCCGGAAAGCTTTTGACAAGGTCGATCATCAGCTTCTCTTGCAAAAGATTGCATTCAATGGTATACGTGGTGATCTTCTGAGATGGTTCTCTTCTTACGTTTTTAATAGGACTCAGAGGGTTGTGATAAATGGTTTCATTTCCAGCACCCTAGGTGTTACTTCGGGAGTGCCTCAGGGCTCCATTCTAGGACCTCTTTTATTCATCATATTTATTAATGACATCAATACATGTTTTCAAAATTCAAAATTATTGCTATACGCAGACGATCTCAAAAATTTTAGGCCTGTAAAAAATGTGCACGATTCTCTACTCTTACAGGAAGACCTAGACAGGTTCTCTGCATACTGTTCAATTAATAAACTACAACTTAGCTTATCTAAATGTTGCTGTATCAGTTTTACTAAAAACAAAAATATTATCACGCACCCTTATTCTTTAAATAATGTAATTTTAACAAGGGAAACACTAGTGCGCGATCTTGGAGTTCTATTGGATAATAAATTACATCTTGACGTTCATATTGGTAAAATTATAAATAATGCCTTCCGTATGTACGGTTTTGTAATGAGATCAGCCACAGAATTTGTCCGCCCGTATACATATTTATATCTTTACAAATCGTTAATCAGGTCCCAGTTAGAATACGCTGTCGCGGTATGGAATCCTTTCTACAGTAAATACTCAGATGCGATTGAAAAAGTTCAAAGTAAGTTTTTGAAAGCCATGCATTTCCGTTGTTTTCGCAATTATGCATCTTATAGTGATCTTCTGAATAGGTATAAGCTACATAATCTTAAAGCCAGACGTATTATTTTAGAGACAATGTTTTTATTTGATATATGTAATAACACAAGTGATTGTATGGATATCACTAATAAGATTAGCTACGTAGTACCTAGAACAACCATAAGCCGTGGGGTGCGCGCACGACCTGTATTTGCAGTATCTTCTAGTCGTACGAACGCAGGCTTGCGAGCACCCCTACGTCGTCTTACTGGTCAATATAACAATCTCTTTCAGAATATTGACATCTTCGCTTTGCCAACTGATAAATTTAGAGGCCTTGTTCGTGGAACTATGTTGGATATTGCTCCGTAATATTTTTGACTCTTAGTCTATATATTTGTAATTTCTTGTTTTTCTTTTTTATTTGCTTAGTGTTTAGTTTTATCCTTAACAGCATAATTTAATTGTACATACTAATTGTAAGAGCACATCGCATTAGTTTTATAATTTGTTTTTATAATATGTGGAAAATGTCGTGGGTTATACATTTACTCACTCTACAGCTCAAATTTCATGTAATAAATAATGTGTAACTGTTTATTTTCCCAAATAAATAAAATAAAATAAATGCAAGTGCACCCAAGGACTGTTGCAGGATAAGGAAACAAAGATATTGGATTATGGGTTTGGGTGGTTAAAGTGGACTGGTTATCTAGGACTATGGCAGTATGGCCCCTGCCTGACCAATGGTTTATATAAAATACACAGATAAAATTGCAGTGGGTGAATTGCACACTCAATAATGGGCCCCTGAAAACGGTCGCTAGCACATAGTGTCGTAGCGACAAGGGCAACATGTCCTCTTTTTTTTTAGTGGGAAATTATCAAATAACTTCTCCCGCTCTGGGCTGAGCGGGAGAGCGTGTCAGACTTATACTGACTAAAACCCACCCGTGTTCCTTCCGTTGCCTGTGTGCCAGGGCCACGATATCCCTTTCGGACAAACTCGCAACCCTGGCAGGCATTGGTCCTAACGGACCCCGTCAGTCGGTGCTGCCATCTCTTTGAGGCGCGCGTGGAACACAACGCGCCGTCGACCCGGGCCTGGTCCTTATCGGACGGCGAGCTACATATCGCTCACCGTCCGCAAGCCCGCGCCTACGGGCAACATGTCCTGAGGTGTTATTAAAACGTCTCTACTAAAAAGCAAGTGGGCCAAAACTAACCTGGAAACATTTTCCTATACTCTCTAGGCACGACATTCTTGCGGATGTAAGAGTTAGTACCACCGCATACAACGCACTTATTCTCCTTCTCCAGTTGGTAGTAGCGTCCCACGTCACCGACTGCTCGACCGGCAGGCTCAAAACGAAGTCGCACGGTGAAAGGATCTTCCTTAACTACGTCTGCAAGCTCTTTATTCACGAACCTACAGAAATAAGGGTCCTTATTACTATGACCTTTACACTTATCGACTATCTTTCATCAATGGCACTTAGGGCGAGATTCACAGATCGCACTTAGACTTAGGAATATCAGTTCATATTCATTCATGAGTGAATAATTCATCAGTGAATGTCCCTTAAGAGCGTTTACACCTTACAACATTTCATACAAACTTTCAAGCTCTTGTTTTTCGAAATGACTGAACCGATTTTAATGAAAGTTTATACGCATAAGCAGGATACAAAGGTCTAAAAATTTTATAAAGAACATTTTCGAAAAATAGTGTTAAAGTCAAATTAGACCGATTTAAAATTTTCCATAGAAACTGAGATTTCCAGTTATCTGTTTTTAAATAAGAAATTTTGAAAATGTTCTTTACTAACTGTTTAGACTTTTGTATCCTGCATTATGCGCATGAAGTTACATTAAAATCGGTTCAGTCATTTCGAAAAACAAGGGCTTGAAATTTTTTATGAAATGCCGTAAGGTGTAAACGCTCTTAAAACGAATCGCTAGGATTTCCTAAAGCGACAAATCAGGATTATCATGTGTAAAATAATGGCTTAATTAAACTGCTTAAAATGTAAGTGTATCTCACCACAAAGCCTTCTTATTGTCGCATCTACACAGTAGTTCACCATCAGGCGCTTCTAAGTAGCCGTTGTTGTATAAAGGCTTGGCACGCATCGCCAGCTTATAACCTTTAGTTGGTACCAGCGGCGGTTCCTTGATCCTTCCATCTTTTTCTTTTGCACTGTTGATGTATGTACATAAGTATATTACTACCGATGAATAGATTTCTAGATGACTGAGTCCTTAAACTTGTACTTTTTTGAAATCCACGTAATTATTTACTAGGTATTGCTAAACTACGTAACAGGTTTTGATCAGGATTTGTTTGGCAGAGCTTGAGAGGAGACAGGTACGTATTATGTCAACATTTTTTTTGCTTTGACGCGGATGCATTAATTCGTGTTCTGGCACATGAGGTGTTGTAGTCCGCGCGCAAGTGCTAGTCACCCTCTGAGGTATGTGAGCGGTGAAACGGGGGTGGTAGACAAAGGCTAAGCTAACTCAGTCTGCCAATCTTGTCAATCGCACCCTACCCCGTCTTACCGCTCACATACCTCAAGCGGTGACTAGCACTTGTGCGCGGACTATAGTAAATAAAGAAAAGATAACATTAAAGAAGTTGTTATCTTTTCCGCATTTCTTTATCTATTTGCCTTTCACTTCAAACCGGATTCGATTAATTGCAAAACGAGTAAACATGATAACATGATGAAATATTAGGATTATTAATTAAAATTATTAGCAGCACGTATTTATGCTGTTAAAAATTTACTACCATTCCCTAGTAAATAACATCTGTGTGGTGCCGAACGTAAAGAATAGCACCACCTTATTTCTTCTCGTGGGTGTCGTAAAAGGCGACTAAGGGACTTACTAGAGAATGGGCAGCAGTGTTCTCTATGCATTTTAACACCATACTGCGATCGCCAACCCGCCTGCCAAGCGGGGCGATTATGGCAAACCCCCCTTTCGGGGAGCCCTATGTCCAGCAGTGGACGTCTTTCGGCTGATATGATGATGATGATAAAAACTCACCCATCCTTCAATTTGACGTGTTTCATTTTATAGTGCACATCAGCATACTTTAAGCAGTACTCGTCTAAATGCGACCATACACTGGGGCTATTGGTGCCAAAGAGCCAAGATGACACTGTTTGTTTTTGTCCAAGCTGTTCCAACAAAATAGTGAAGATTCTAATGGCGACGTGTGCATCGATTGCAGCATATTGTACTTGTTTCTCCGATAATTCATTTGCTTCCCAATCACTGCATCGAATCTGGAGAAGAAATTCATATTAGTTTTTTTCATGCTATCCCTGGGTCTCTTCAAGTCGGGAGTATGGAATAGGTTACTTCTGGCCGCGTTCTTACCAAAGCGATCGTCGCGCTGTTCTTAATGAATATGACGAACTTGAGCGATCAATTAAGTCGCGTTTGTATGTCATAATTCATACAAACGATCGCATCGATCACGTACTCGTGCGACTATCGCTTTGGGTTGGGACGCGGGGCTAGTCAAGCGTGCTCCATCGTTGACCACAGCATTGCTTACCAGCGAATGATATAATGGTCAAACGCGAACCTACCAATTCTAATAGAAAATATGAATAATACAATTTTGATAACTGAGGCCGGAATGACTAAATACCCCTGAATTATTTTTAGATTCCACAAGTAGTTTATTTATAGTTTGTTAGTTAGGTATCTAATCTGTAAATTCATTTTAACACGAGTTATCAACAAAGCGATTTTAATCTTTATTGCTGTTGGTGCTTGAAGCAGGCTTATCTTAGCCTTGCCTGATTGCTTCAGATCATTTTAAATTGCAACTGCTAATAGTAAATGACTAAACATTTATTTTTGTCAGCAAGACTACTTTGCATGCCTATTGCCTGAGAAATGTTTTCTTAGACCTTACCCTCCAACTTTTGTCCAGAACAATATCTAGCAGAGTAGAAGACAGTGTGGCTAAGCCACCAGCCTCAAATCCATTCAACTCAGCTAAGTGTCTAATGTCCAGAGTAGACTTTAACACCACGGCGTAGTCTTGGCTCAAATAGTTCCCATCATCTGCGGCTGCTACGCCCACTTTGTAGATGGTTTCATCTTCTAATAGATCCTGAAAAAAAACATGTTTTTAAGTTTTTTTTATATGAAACATCTATAGGCGCACGCAAAACCGATTGCTGGCGGGGCTACGCATACCGCGTGGCGATCGGCCACTATACAGTCCATATCGCACCTTCAGAATAGTAGTGACATATCTCAAAAAAGCATGTTTTTGGAAAAACAAAAATGAAGTTTTGAAACCGCAAACTTTCAACTTTGAACTGATTTAATTAATTCATTTTGTATGAAAACATAACAATTATTTGATTTCTGTATTAAGATGAGTTTATCTTTTGTGAAACGGTTCCCATTTTAAGTCAGTGTTATACTGAAATTGTTTTTGAAAGGGACTCAATTCTGTTTAGTCCTTAAGGCTTCTACATACCAGCGCGACTTGTTGCGCGACGCGACACGGCACAAAGGCCCCGCGTGTTGCGGGACGAGCGGTGCCTTTGTGTGGCGTCGCGTCGCGCGACAATTCGCCCCGGTATGTAGAAGCCTTTATCGCTATTCTCAGTTTTAAGTATTAAAGGGACCCAATTACCAATAAGTCCTAGAAGTAAAAACCAAAATCGGTAATAAAAAGACCTAATATAAAAAAGAGTCGCTCTTAAAATTGAAGATTGAGATGGTTACTTATCCGTTTGTTCAGTACACAAGCGACTTATTACGTTTTAGGTTAGTTCACTAATAAATACTTCACTTCATTTTCGATGCATCACTAATCGCGTACCTACCGATCCGAGCGGCATGGGTAGAGGGAAGGAGTGCGAAAGAGACCGAAGTATCGTAATCTTTATTCTACCATAAAAACGCCGCTTCTTTAATATTCACCTAAAAGTGCGTACCTTTTAGTGACCCTCTATGACCGTAACTCGATTTCTTAGATTTTTGAGTTAAGTCCATACCATTCTGAAGGTGCGATATGTAGTAGTGTGTAAATGTGTGTGTAGTGTGTTTTGTAGTATGTTTCACATCTGCCAGTCCCGTGACACCTCAATTTTTTTCCATTCAATTCTACATCTATACTTACTTTTAGAGATCCAGGCATTGCCTTCATGGTACTTAGTCTGAACAGACCACAGTACCCATCAAAAGAAGACAGCTGAACTAGAGCGACTGGCTGCCTCTTTCCATTATCTGTCACCCACTCACAGTCAAATCCTAAAGCTCTGTGATTCTGACATAGCCTGAAAAAGAACGTAATTTGTGTTTGATATTGCATGAATATCAAATAATTCATTAAAATTTTCATCTACCAACGGCATTTATTGTATTCAACAGAATTCAAGAACACACTTTAAAATTAATTAATATTTCTATTGTATTACTTATATAAAATATAAATAAAGTCCTAAGGAGAATGCGCAAAATTGCCCCAGCTCCGGCGCAAACGGAACCTATCCAGGATTTTTGTACGTTTTATATGTATACAAAATACATGTATGTGATTTCCCCAATTAGTGGCTAACATAGAAAAAAAGTGCCTTGATTTTGCACATTTTATGTTGTTCAGAATGATGAGTACAATGACCCTTTTTCGGCTTTAGGGTAGACAAAAAATAAGATTATATTTATATATCTATATATATTATATAAGTATAGAAATGTAAATAATGTATTGTATATTCAATAAATAATACTTAAGAATTTTTTTTTCTCATTTCTCAGTAGCATAGGCCGTAGTCTGGTTTTGTGACCAGTCGATGGCCCCTTTTTCATGGTCTTTAAATATATCTAGCAAAATACGGGTGTACTAAGTACCTCTGCCTATCCCTTCGGGGAACAAAGGCGTGATAATATGTTATGCGTGTAGGCTGTGTGTTGTGTTATGTAATGTTGTCTTATTATATTTAAATGGTAGGTAATAAACAAGACTTGATATTTAATGCGTTTATTCTTTCAGATCATAATTCTAGGTCTATTAAAATGTTGTCTAAAAAGGCAGCAGGATGCTCAAATTCTTGTTCGTTATGTCGGGCCCAACCAAGGTAGTACAAAATACTGATAACATGGGCGCAACTTCCTAGTGTCCGACGGCCGTGAATGCAAGAACAATAATACTCCTTTATGGCGCTCCGACCCTGTGTCTCTGTACAATACAAAATGTATGTATAATATATCTTGCTTCGCACATGCCGTGATTGTATTTTGCATCTTATTAAAACGTTTTGCTCATTATTAATTACAACTCTCTCTGAATGTCGATAGTATTCAATTTCGTAAACTCCGGTTCTTTTGATGTGCTCGCTGCAGTAAGATCGCGCTAGCTTCAAATGATACGTTCCGATAGCAATTATAATTAAATCTTCGTGTGAGAGTTCAGGGAAATCCATATTTTGGTTATTAGCGTCCAATCTACTAAATGTGACTCTTTGTCGATTTATATTATTTGCTTCGATATAATCTGCCAGTAGATTTGGTTTATTCAAGTTCAATCGAATAGATTCCATGAATTCAGGTGTATATTGGTTGTCCTCGAAGGGTTCTTGAAAGCAGTTGATAATGGCTCCTGCTATTTTAAAATCATGAATGGTATTACGTGAGGCGCGGTTAAAAATTCTTTGCCTGAAAATCTTGTAATCTCTTTTGAACTTTCCATTAACGGCTTCAACCACCCATCTACAAATAGTCACTAGTCTTGACTTGTTTGCTTCTATGGTGGTCAATTGAGTTTCGCCTCTTCGTTTCGTCGGGGGCATACGTGCATCATATCCATAGGTTTCTATGAGTGGTATCGCATCTCGGAAACCTCTATCCAATATTAGGATATCGCCCTCTTCAAATAAATAATTGAAAGCACCGTATTCAGCCGGTAGGTCGTCATTTTCTAATATTTTTTTCATGATGTCAGCATCCGTGGTTGTAGCGGCATACGGTCCCTTTATATCTATTATATGACCATCAGCACTAACTATTATAAATGGTTTTATAAGGTTTCTATATTTATGTAAGCTGTAGGTGCGTCGCTGGTACAAAAAGTTAGAGCTTTTTTCAATAAATAAGTAAGTGCCATCTAATATAATGATGGCTTTTGGAGACTCTACACTTCCAAAGATGTAGTTCGGAAGGATTCTGTTTCTTTCTATTATCTCGTTCCGAGTTATATGATTTAGCCCTATGTGCAGTGGCACAAAATCAGCCAGTAGGCATGCTTTGGTTAAGTGGATTTTTCTGTCTATGCTTCTCCTTGATACACAGAAAATAGAACTCAGCCTGGAGCTTGGTTCTCCTGTTCTAATCTTGCTCAAATATACACCCAAGTCTACTTCTGGTGAATTCGATTGTTGTCGTAGTGACGGAACTTGATCCAGAAGCCGATTGAATTTATTATGGTTTAACCCAGTCCAAAAATGAAGCTCAACCTCCGACATTTCGTTAATGTCATCAAATAAAGATTTCCTTGTTTCAAGGGCACGTGTGTAGATGTTTACAATGTCCATAAAACTATCAGCATTAAAATCATGTTGTTAATGCGTTATATGTTGTGTCAAATCTTCCATAGTTATGGTTGTCAAATGTCGCTGGCAGATCCGAGCACGATCTGGTATGTAAAAATGCAAATAGCTGAGGAGGTATACCTTAATAGAATTTGGTAGTTGGCGTAATAGTACGTTTTGACAGTGGCTTATCATGCATCGCCGAGATGTATTAGCAGCTCGAGCCATTTCGGGAACAGGTATCGAAGCTCTAACCCGTACTGGATTAGCAGGCATGGGTGGTTGGTCTTCATTTGAAATGGAGTCAATTCTATGCCAGCATGGATGGCATATGGATCGCGTACCGTCGAATGGCACCTACAAAAAGCAAAAGAGACGATAACGAATGGTTCAGTGGCTTTCTAGTTCTATGATGTATATTGAGTCATTATAATAATATGTTAATATGTTAGTCGTTAAGGTATTTATGTTATGGGTCTTTGTTATCTAAAAAAAGGTAAGGGTTGTAGGTTGGGTTTGTAAGGTTTAATCAATATTAATAACATAAAAAATACTACAAGCTCCAATAAACTTTTGCATTTACATTTCGCCAGTTACACAGATTTGTACAGATGGTTCACTGCGCAAAATCATTAGGCAAGTAACCAAAAAACGACTCTTGCTACGACACAAAAAAGTTAAATTCAGGTCGCACAGCGCTAATTAACTACAGTTATATTCACTTAGAAGTTGCCTCTCTTTGTATCGCATAACTCTTATATCTTCTGACTACGTTACATTCACTGAATTGGCCCGACAAGGCGAGCCCACCGCATACTTGCAGTTTCATACCTAAAATGCGGGTTGCGCCTTCTGTACAATTCTGTGCCAGTAGTAAGTAAATCGGTAATAGGTTAAAATAGATAATAAGTAAATATCTTGGAGCACATCATAGAACGCTATCTAGACTTAACTAAAACTAACTACGACAACGGATAAAAACATACCTAACGTTTTTTTGTAAACACACATGTAATATTATATTATGATACATAGAAAACACCCATACCAAAACATACACACATAGAAACCTATTCATGGACTTCATATTATTATCCTTTACATGTTAAACAACTGCATATTATTTTAAGAAACTGTAATCATATTAAACATGTACTTGACAGATTTTTACCTCTTGTGGTGGTTCCATGTTACGTACAATATGTTCCACGAAGTTTGCACGATTTTGTAGAAAACGAACATTAAGAACGTGTCTACGTATTCGCCGAAGTGATCGATGACACACAACACAATGATTGAGGTCTTCCATATCAACATCCAATCGTTTAGCACTTTCAGGTCCGTTGAGATATAAGCCAAGTTGTCGTTAAAATAAAATCCAATGAAAATAACAAAAACACAGAGCACAACGAACGCAAGCGAAGTCAAGACTGCGACTGCGAGTGCATGCCATGATTATAAACAAAGTAAGTTGTGCCCGTGTCGTCTCTACTCTTCTCCCTCTAATATAACTAAAAGAGCGAGACGGCAATAGCAGCGATCTGCTACCTGCGAGTCCGTCACGTTTGCACCTGGCAAGCAATAAAACTCATTATTCTTTTAAACAATCAAAATGGTATGCAATCTTGTACGTATTTAAAAATAAGAGCCAAGTATGTCAAAAATATAGTTTTAAGTCCGCCTAGAATTTAAATGTAAGTGATTCTGTAGCCATTATTTTATATTTTACTCGATTTTTGCTAATATCGTGATATAAAATTCACGCCAAAAAAAGGCATTTTTTTCTATGTAAGCCACTGATTGGGGAGATCACATATATTTCTTTTTTATATACATGAAATGTACAAACATCTGATATAGGTTCCTTTCGCGCCGGAGCTAGGGTAATTTTCTATGAAATTTGCGCATTCTCCTTTGTTAGCGTAAATAAGAAGTTAAAAAACTTTATAAATTCTGCACTATGATACTAAAACTTAGAAGATACATATATTAATGGTAAGAATTACCTCCTCAACTCTCCAACAACTTGGTCACAAGATTCTTCGGTGGTGACAGTGTTGATAGTCAAGTAATCAAATAAATTAGCAGCATTTCGGTGTCCTCGCGTCAGTTTATAAATTACGTATGAAACAGTACATCCCACAGCCAGAGCAGCTGAAGCTGCGCACAAATCATATGTTGCTGGAGCTTGCATCACAGAACACTTGCTTGCATTGAACCTTTTCGAAAATTCACTAGTACAAGATAGCTACTTAAGACTTCACAATGTTTAATTATGACTGAAGTGTAAGCGCACTTTGTTTCAAGTTTATAGATATAACTGTGTTGATAATAATATGATTATTTGTGTTACAATGATTGGTATTTACTTCACATTCTTAATATTGCACCATTGCACCGACTATTGCACCGGTGCACCAGAAAGTCTCAAGTTTTGCTGTCAGTGTCACTGTCAACGTCGACTGAATGATCCTTGATCAGTGTCACTGTCACCTGTCATCCCGTAGAGCATTGTGCCGGTTTGTGCTCTGGGGGTCTCCGAACGAATTCGAATTATCGGCCGAATGTTCGGCCGTTGCTTGACTACGGCTAACTATGGCTGACTACGGCAAAAGAAAAACGACATTAGAGAGATAAGCCAAAGTCAAAGTCGGGTAAGGATTCAAAGTCAACAAAGGAAACAATGGAATTTATAAAACGACCGAACATTCGGCCGATACTTCGGAGTAGACCCCCTGTATTTGTATTGTCACACGATTGTCACACTTAAATATTATTTTGTATGCTGTAACAACTTTATTGAACAACAAAAAAATCAACAAATAAACAGCGGTGCACAGACATGCCTATGTCGGTGAATAAGAAAGTTTTCGACATTTTGTATCATTAAGTTGCCAACTTTATTGATTGATTGAATGAATGACAAAAATCATATTCGGATACACGGACTAAGTTTCGGATATTTTAGCAATGGAATAGTAGGGGCAAGCGAGCATAATGTATTGTGTGTAAGCGAGCCCCAAAGATATAAATGAGCCCAGTGTTTTTCTGCAAGCAGATTCACATACTCAGCTATCAAGTTTTCGTGCTGAATATGCTTGCTGAAAAACCCTCTGCACTCCCCTACCTTAGGTATTGAGCTACTGATCAAATAGTAAACATTGAATAATGATGGCGCTTGTTGGCGCACTTTCAGATGATTTCATGTTGATCTCAACCATTAGTTAGAAATAAACAAAGGGGATATACCTAATTGCATACAAAATAAAACAATAACAAAAAGAATTACTTTGGAATTTTATATTTTATGTAGTCATTTATGTCTTCTATATGTTTACCATTTTTATTTGAATATAAAACAAACACAATTGTCTTTTTTATATATTCATATAATTGTAAATCCGGAACTTTGTCCCTTTGAGCGGTGGGAAGGATTCATTGGCATTCATTGCAAATAAATAAAAAAATTGTATAACATTTAGTAAATAAAAGTTCGGCTGCACAATACCTCATATTACAATAAATACATAGTTTGTAAGAAATACATTGTTGTAATTCACTAAAGTATACTCGCTCACTCGTGCGCATCGATTTATTTTGTACATTACAATTTATATCGATATAATAAATCGAAAATAATGATGATATCTTAATTATCAATATAAAAAATATCTTCCAACATCGAGTGAAGTTTACTAAAGTATACTAGCTCGCTCGTGCGCATCGTTTTATTTTGTACATTACAATTTATATCGATATAATAAATCGAAAATAATGATGATATCTTAATTATCAATATAAAAAATATCTTCCAACATCGAGTGAAGTTTACCAAAGTATACTCGCTCGCTCGTGCGCATCGATTTATTTTGTACATTACAATTTATATCGACATAATAAATCGAAAATAATGATGATATCTTAATTTATTGTCGGCGACGAGACCCTATCTACACCATAAAGTATAAATCGAGTCGTGAGTTAGAAGGAATTTAATAATGTCTAGTTAGAATATGTTATTATAAGGTTTATCTCTTTCTAATTAGTTTGCCTAACTTAAAATTGTTATTAGTTTTCATATTTAATCTAATATGACTGAAACAAACTAATTTACAAATAATTGTTTGAGTAATGTTAGGACTATACAATTACGTAACTTGAAAATGTGATTTTTTGTTTATGGTTATATTTTGATTGTTTTAGTTTTAAATGATAGAATCTTGCATAAAACCAATATTCCAATTCGTTTCAAGTTAATCGGATAACGCATTTAGGAGTTATAAGCAAATTTGTGTTTAATATTATTCATTAGTAAGAGATTCTATGAAATCGAATTTGTTGCGCATTCCTAACGCTAGCGGCGCCACTTGTACTATAACAGGGCATAAGCTTAATTAGTAAGAACCCTTTACCTTAACGAGAGCCGTTACAGATTTTTGTCATTTTTAAGGTCTAAATTAAGGTTTTTTGATATAGTTTTTTATACATAGTTAAAATAAGTCCATACCTATGTTAGAAAAATAAGTTAAACATTGTAAGGGGTGTTTTACCATAGAAAATTGCCAGAGTAAGTTTCCCATACAAAACCACATTAGTGCCCTGTGCAAACTTAAAGTGCTCTGATTGGTTGAGCAAAAGGAGATTAGTGCCGTGTGCAAAATTGAAATATTCTGATTGGCTAGGGCTCTCTATAAAAAAGGAGCAAGTTTCTATGGTGATTCATTCCGAATCCAGCAGTATTAGAAGAAACAACCAAGAATAAACTGAAGTCTCCGATCAAGATTCAAGACTGAAAAAATCCTGTTTCATTTGAAGGAATCCCTCTTCGCCGCCAGTCTGTCCGAGGTCCCTGTGGGTTGTACCCAAGCAAACATACGCATTCAGGGGTGCGTGGTGACGTGTGTCGCCAGCGGAGTCACAAGACTCAGGTAGGGAACATTCGTCAAAACACTGGGAGATTGTCCCAGGACGACTGCGGGTGCTGGACGTGCCCCTCTCGTCCGAAACAGTTGGTCCTTCGAGCCGGATCAACAACAGCGTAGCAGCAATAAAAGGACGGAAGAAACCTCAGTACCTGCATTCACCTGAGATGGTGAAACAAATTATAGAGAAGATGCCGACAGTTCTCAAGTTCCGATGGTATGACTTCACTGCAGCATCAGAAGAAGGCGAGTTCTCCAATCTGAAGCTGGTATCCAAGTTCCTGAACATAGAAGCGGACAAGTGTGGAGCCTTCGCAACTTCAGAAGAAAAGAGCGGGTTCAAGAGGACCCATCGACAAGCGACGCATTCAACCAAGGAAAAGAACTTAAAAAAAAAGGATTCAAAACAAACGGAGAAGGCTTGCCCTATGTGTGAGGGCGAACACTTCCTCGTCGAATGTCAGAAGTTCCAGAGGGCGTCAGTTCAAGATCGGTGGGCAACAGCCAAGAAGAGTCACGTCTGCTTCAAATGTCTTCAAGGAAGACACCGGAAGGAGAGCTGCAGAAAACCACCGTGCAAGGAATGCAAGAGGTGGCACCATCATTTACTGCACGTCAAGTCCGAAGAAAATACCTCGGAGGACAATAAAAAGGAAACACCACAAGAGGTGGCGAGCGTCACAGCATCAGTGAATGCAGTCAGCAACGCAAGGGCATATCTGAAGATAGTCCCAGTGGAAGTCTTCGGATCGAAAGGATCAAAGAAGATATTGGCTCTTATGGATGAAGGGTCAACAGTGTCACTTCTGGATGAAAAAGTGGCAGAAGAGATTGGCGTTCAAGGAAGCAAGGAGGAACTGGTCATCGAGACGTGGGAGGCAGGCTGATAAGAAAGACGGATTCTCAGGTGCTGAACCTTACGATAAAGGGGGTTTATCAAGAAAACAAGAAGACCCTAAAGCGAGTCCGAACCGTCGAAGAGTTGAAGCTTGCACCACAGTTCCTAGACAAGAATAGGATACGAGATTGTCAACACTTAAAGAAGATCGCCGACTCTCTATATTATGAAAGGGAGTCACCGCAGCTACTCATAGGTCAAGATAATTGGGAGCTGATAGTGACTCAAGAAGTAAGAAAAGGTAAACCAGGAGAACCAGTTGCTTCAAGAACGGGACTTGGATGGGTGCTCCACGGGTCAGACACTGGAGGCGCAAGACCAGTACACTTCCTGAACACATGTCTACATGTCAGCGCTCCAGAAGAAGAAATGCATCAAGCCATTAAGGATCATTTCGCAATTGAAGCACTTGGCGTGCAACCAAGAAGACCCACTACAGACTCAGAAGGAAGAGCAGTCACCATCCTAGAGAAGACCTGCAGAAGACTTGAAGATGGTCGATTCGAAGCTGGACTTCTGTGGAAGAATGAAGAAGAACAGATGCCAGAGAGCTACATGTCTGCCAAGAACCGATTGATCAACATTGAGAAGAAGATAGACAAAGATCCTCTGTTAAAGGCGGAGTACAGCAAGCAGATCCAGCATCTATTCGACAACAAGTATGCAGAAGAAGCATCTCAAGAAATTGAAGACGCCAAGAAAACGTGGTACCTCCCTCATTTCTCTGTGGTAAATCCATTGAAGAAGAAGATACGGATTGTCTTCGACGCTGCAGCCATGTCAAAAGGGAGAAGCCTCAACAACGCTCTGCTGCCAGGACCAGACCTACTACAATCCCTCTTCGGGGTGTTACTGCGGTTCCGGCAAGGGCCATTAGCAGTGGCAGCTGACATAAAGGAAATGTTTCTCCAAGTTCGCATCAGGCCAGAAGATAGAGACAGCCTGAGGTTCCTGTGGCGCGGGGATTGTCGCGACGTGTCGCCAAAGAAGTATAGGATGACATCGGTCATCTTCGGCGCGACATCATCTCCGAGCACAGCGATCTATGTAAAGAACCGAAATGCAGCGGACTTCATAGAACAGTATCCAGAGGCAGCAAGAGCAATTGAACTAAACCATTACATGGATGACTACCTGCACAGTTTCCACCAGGAAGAAGACTTCAGAAAAGTGACAGCACAGGTGGACTTCATACACAAGAAGGCGGGCTTCGATTTAAGAGGATGGGCATCAAACTATCCTGAACTGCTGCAAGACTTGAAGACCGAAACGACAGACAAAAAAGAAGTAGACCTAGGTGAAAAGGAAGAAAAAACACTAGGACTACGCTGGTTCACAGAAAGGGACTCCATCGGCTTCAGGGCTAACCTCCGGAACACACCGGATGAAATAGCTAAGGGGTTCAAGGTGCCTACGAAAAGGGAAGTCACCAGCGCTGTAATGTCGACCTTCGATCCACTGGGATTAGCATCACCTGTTCTCATCCAGGGTAAAAAGCTGCTTCAGAACATATGGCGAAGCGGCATCAGCTGGGATGAAGAAATAGAAGAAAGGGAGTACGAAGCATGGAAGACTTACCTAGAGAAGATGAAGTTACTCCGAGACCTTCAGATTCCAAAATGCCTGGCGCCACATTGCACCGAGGGGGAGCTGCACACGTTTACGGACGCAAGTGAGACGGCGTATGCAGCAACGGTGTATTGGAGAACAATAGATCAAGATGGAACTTACCATGTCAACCTAGTAGCAGCGAAAGTAAGAGTCACTCCACTGAAACCAATATCAATCCCGCGACTCGAGCTACAAGCGGCTCTCCTAGGAAGCAGACTGGCACATTCTGTAGAAGAAGAAATGGATCTGAAATTTGAGAAGAAAACGTTTTGGACAGACTCCAGCATCGTACTTTCTTGGATCAAGACGGACCCGAGAACCTTCAAGACATTCGTAGCTCATCGCTTGGCAGAGGTAGAAGATCTTACAAAACCTCAAGATTGGAGATGGGTACCCACGGCGCAGAACCCTGCAGATGATGCGACGCGCGACGTACCAGAACACTTCGACTGCAATCACCGATGGTACACCAGACCGGACTTTCTGAGAAAAGAGGAAGCTCACTGGCCAGCAGCGAGAACCTTCAAGAAAGAAACCACCGGCGAAGAAAAGACAACAGATGTCGTAGCAGCAACAAGCACCACTCATCCATCACCAAATCCTGAGAGGTTTTCGTCATGGAAGAGACTTTGGCGAGCCACAGCAAGAGTACTGCAGTTCATACAACTCTGCAGGACAAAGGGGAAGGTCAACGTCAGCAAAGAAGATCCCACATGGAAAGTAACGAAAGGAAAAAAGAAGAAGACGATGGTGAAACGACACCAGCCTTCAAAAATAAAAGAAAGAAATTACATGCCATTAGACACAGATTTACAGGAGCAGGCTGAAACTCTGCTACTAAAAAGAAGTCAAGAAAGAAGCTTCAGAGAAGACATCTGGTGTCTACAGCAAAGGAAGCAATTAGAAAGCGGCAGCAAATTGAAAAAGCTCGACGTAGTACTGGAAGAAGGTCTCCTGCGGCTAAAAGGAAGAATCGACGCGATACAGGGGGTAACCAGAGACTACAAGCGACCCATCGTGCTCGACAGCAAGGACAAAATAACAAGACTCATCATTGAAGAATTCCACTGCCGTTTCAATCATGGAAATCACGCAACAGTAATGAACGAAGTAAGACAGCGCTTTTGGGTATTGGGACTGAGGTCAGCGATCAAGGCAGTTCAGCATCAATGCCAGTGGTGCAAGACAAGGAAGGCAAGACCGCAAGAACTACCGACGGGCAACTTACCTTCTGAAAGGCTGATGCACAGTAACCCTCCTTTTACGTGCACTGGCATAGATTACTTTGGCCCGATAACAATCACCGTAGCAAGACGTCATGAAAAAAGGTGGGGAGCTCTATTTACATGCTTGACGACAAGAGCTGTACACATTGAACTCACTCCTTCACTCTCCACCGACAGCATGATCATGGCACTACGACGATTTGCTGCAAGAAGAGGAATGCCGAAGACTATCTACACTGACAACGGAACCAACTTCGTTGGTGCAAACAAAGAACTGAAAGAAGCACTAGACACCATGAAGCTAGAAGACTTCGCTTCAGAAGCAGAAAAGATTGGCGTACAGTGGAAGTTCATACCTCCTGGTGCGCCAAATATGGGCGGCGCATGGGAGCGTCTGGTGCGATCCATAAAAACCGCACTAGGCGCCACACTCAACGACAGACATCCACGAGAGGAGGTACTCCACACCCTCCTCCTAGAGGCCGAACATATAGTCAACTCTCGGCCCCTCACTCACCTCTCCGAGAATCCCGAAGAAGAAGCACTCACTCCAAACCACTTCCTCATCGGGCGGTCGTGCGGCGCGGCGAGAATCGGTGGCTTTGAAGACAACGAGCTCGTGGGCAAGCACACCTGGAAGGCCACGCAGCGACTTGCCGACCACTTTTGGCAACGTTGGCTGCGAGAATATCTGCCCACTCTACTGCCGAGGAAATCAGCAAGAAGAATCAGCGCTACAGACCTGCGAGTCGGAGACATTGTGTTGATCGTCGACCACACCCTACCAAGATGCACCTGGCCACGCGGCAGAATCCAGCAAGTGTATCCGGGACCAGATGGGCGGACCAGGATCGTCGATGTCCAGACACGAGGAGGAGTGCTGCGAAGACCCAGTTCGAGAGTGGTGCTGTTGGTGCCAGGAGTATCGCCGAGTCAAGAAGATGGTGCGACGCACGAGGGGGAGAATGTCGGCGACGAGACCCTATCTACACCATAAAGTATAAATCGAGTCGTGAGTTAGAAGGAATTTAATAATGTCTAGTTAGAATAATGTTATTATAAGGTTTATCTCTTTCTAATTAGTTTGCCTAACTTAAAATTGTTATTAGTTTTCATATTTAATCTAATATGACTGAAACAAATTAATTTACAAATAATTGTTTGAGTAATGTTAGGACTATACAATTACGTAACTTGAAAATGTGATTTTTTGTTTATGGTTATATTTTGATTGTTTTAGTTTTAAATGATAGAATCTTGCATAAAACCAATATTCCAATTCGTTTCAAGTTAATCGGATAACGCATTTAGGAGTTATAAGCAAATTTGTGTTTAATATTATTCATTAGTAAGAGATTCTATGAAATCGAATTTGTTGCGCATTCCTAACGCTAGCGGCGCCACTTGTACTATAACAGGGCATAAGCTTAAGTAGTAAGAACCCTTTACCTTAACGAGAGCCGTTACAGATTTTTGTCATTTTTAAGGTCTAAATTAAGGTTTTTTGATATAGTTTTTTATATATAGTTAAAATAAGTCCATACCTATGTTAGAAAAATAAGTTAAACATTGTAAGGGGTGTTTTACCATAGAAAATTGCCAGAGTAAGTTTCCCATACAAAACCACATTAGTGCCGTGTGCAAACTTAAAGTGCTCTGATTGGTTGAGCAAAAGGATATTAGTGCCGTGTGCAAAATTGAAATATTCTGATTGGCTAGGGCTCTCTATAAAAAAGGAGCAAGTTTCTATGGTGATTCATTCCGAATCCAGCAGTATTAGAAGAAACAACCAAGAATAAACTGAAGTCTCCGATCAAGATTCAAGACTGAAAAAATCCTGTTTCATTTGAAGGAATCCCTCTTCGCCGCCAGTCTGTCCGAGGTCCCTGTGGGTTGTACCCAAGCAAACATACGCATTCAGGGGTGCGTGGTGACGTGTGTCGCCAGCGGAGTCACAAGACTCAGGTAGGGAACATTCGTCAAAACACTGGGAGATTGTCCCAGGACGACTGCGGGTGCTGGACGTGCCCCTCTCGTCCGAAAAAATTATCAATATAAAAAATATCTTCCAGCATCGAGTAGGTACCACATCAAGGGCCTATACCTACTCAAATACGATCTAAATCATTTCACCCATTAAATGCTCTCAAGCCAACATTACACCCAACATTACAAAAATATACACCCAATTTATTAGGCAAAAATACAAAATGGCCCAAGTATTTTTATCCTGTTAATTTAAGCCCTTTTCTAAATATAAGTAGTCTTTTTATAATTATAGCCACTAGACTTCCTATGATTATATTTATTTTTGGCTCACTCTTCTTCTTCTACTTAACACTACTTAACATAATTGTTTTACACACACACACATTTTTTATAGTGATGTTAATCCAACAGATTCCAAATCTTCTTGGGTGATACGCCCTTCTTTCATTCGCACGCGTAACCTAAAACAGAATAAAAAAAACAATGATATATTTATTTCAACTGTGACGTGAAAAGTAATTATAAGAAAAGCTTCCTATGTCTTACTATAAGACACATTGTAATAAAATCTATGAAAAAAAAAAAATAACCGACTTCCAAAAAACACTACAAAGTGAAAAATAACTTTAATTTCGGAAGTTGGTGTCTTTGGATCTGTATTTTAGTTTTTTATTTTTCACTTTTTAGTGGGTCAGTTTTTAATTTATCTAAGTTACAATAGCCTAATGTCAACTGCTCATCACTTTTTACAAAATATTGCTTTTCCCGATGCTGGGACGTTAATTGTTGAGGAGTTCACTGCCACTCATCATATGCATTGTGACTAGCATGAATTGCTTAGCAACCATAATATAGTACCTAATCGAATCGCAACCCGTTACATACGTATTATTATGTTGTTCCGGTGCTATCTGTGGTCTCCATCATCAGTTCCAGTTCACGAAATGGTGCTTTCCGAGAGCAAATGCACGAGTTACTATAAAAAATACCCTAATCGCTATAGATCTGCCTATAAAATTTGAGGGTTTCCCTCGATTTCCATGGGATCCCCTCATCAGATTCTGATTTGGTGGCAATGGGACAACCTCGGGAGCATACCCTTTCAAACAAAAAATAAATTACAAAATCATAATTGACTGAGAAATCGGTCGGTCGGTCGGATCGGTCGGGGGGGAAGGGCACGGTTGGCGCACTTAGTTAAGCGATTGACTGCTGCGCTGCGTGTCGCTGGTTCGATTCCCGCGGAACAAATATTTGTATGACCTACAAGTAGTTGTTTCGGGTCTGGCTGTTTGTGTATGTGAATTTAAATGTTTGTAAACGCACCCACAATGCAGGAAAAAGAAGAAAAAAAAAAAAGAAAAAAAAAAGAACCTTATTCTTTTTTTTTTCTATTTAATCGGTGAAAAAAAAAAAAAACTTGCTGCCGAACATCTTTTTGGAAGTCGGTTAAAAACAACAGACTCTAAACGGCGAAGCGACATAATCAGTTGCTTCTTCAGACTGCACTTGTCCTACTCTATGTTACTAGAGGTAGGCAGAATGTTTTCCTCTTCCACTCTACCCCGGCCCTGTCAGCCCTAATTCCCTTTTAATGAATATCATCCCTCCCACAATCAATCCTTCTTTTTCTCCATCTATCAACATTTCATCCCAGCTTACCAGCTAACACCATCAAATAAAAATAAAAAAATCATAAGACAAAAGTTCCCTTACCTCTCCTCATTATGTTTGGTGGACCATAGAGCAGGCATGTATCGAGGCTGCATAGAGCTCAGAAAATGTTCGCGCCACAACTCTTCAAGGAGAAGCAGACCGCCGTGCTTTAAGTAATAGTCCACTACTTTCACACCGTGAGATGTGTAATCTTCATTCTCAAATCTGGAAAATATTAAACAATTGATTTTATTACAACTGACTTATATTTTTCGTTAATAATTCGAAGTATTTTGGATGCCATGTCATATGACACTACTAAAATACTAGTTAGATACATTAAAAATACAGAAATCTGGTAAAAGATGGTGCTTATCATAAAATGTCAATCAATCAATCATTAATCTTTATTGTAAACATAGGTTACAACAATGTGCAAGATGTTACAAGTCTAAAAAAAAAAAAAATGGTCATAGACATTTAAATTTTTTTGGAAGACCGGTCTCAGAAGGCTAGCCTAGAAAGATAATACATATCTTAGAATACTACGCTTGTTTGAACAAACGTAATACGAGGGCTGCACTAAAAGTATCGGCAATGGAATATTTCCACTGTTCCTGTCATATTAAAATCTTTTTAATTGAAAACTCCTTGGTTTTAAAAATCGAATACCATTTATTTATTTAAAAAAAGATTCTCGGTCTTGTCACAAGGTTTTGTCAAACTTGTTTAATCGTTGAGAAAATGGAATTGACTCGAGAAAATTCAAGAGCGATGATTTATTATGACTTTCGAAGTGCGGACCGGATGATTTCTGCATTTGGTGATGAAGCCCCATCCAAAACCACAATTTATCGCTGGATTGCTGAATTTCAACGTGGACGTGTCAAGCTCAGTGATGATCCCCGTCAAGGTCGTCCAAAAACTGAAGTCACCCAAGAAAACGTTGATGCTGTACGTAAGCTGATTGAGGAAAATCGACATGTGACATACCGCGAAATTCAGGCAACTTTAGACATTGGCATTAGTCAAATACAAATAATCTTGCATGAACAATTAGGTGTAAAAAAGTTGTTTTCCCGATGGATACCGCATTCGCTCCGTGAAAGCGGCTCGCGTTACTTGGTGCGTCAGAACTCTCGAAAGATTCCACGCAGGATCCTCAAGTGCTGTATACAACATTGTATCAGGTGACGAATCCTGGATATACGCGTACGAACCCGAAACAAAAAACCAATCACGAGTTTGGGTGTTCGAAAATGAGTTAAAGCCAACAAAAATTGTTCGTTCACGGAGTGTTGCAAAAAAAATGGTGGCCACGTTTGTCTCCAAAACCGGCCATGTTACGACTATTCCTCTTGAAGGACAAAGAACGGTTAATGCAGAATGGTATGCTAGCATTTGTTTGCCACAGGTCGTTTCTGAACTCCGTAAAGAGAACTGCAACCGCCGCATCATCCTCCATCACGACAATGCGAGTTCTCACACCGCGCACAGAACAAAAGAGTTTTTAGAGCAAGAAAACATAGAATTATTAGACCATCCGCCGTACAGCCCCGACCTAAGCCCTAATGATTTCTATACTTTCCCTAAAATAAAGAATAAATTGCGTGGACAGAGATTTTCATCACCTGAAGAAGCTGTGGACGCCTACAAAACGGCCATTTTGGAGACCCCAACTTCCGAATGGAATGGTTGCTTCAATGATTGGTTCCATCGTATGGAAAAATGTGTCAAATTTCGCGGAGAATACTTCGAAAAGCAATAAATACATTTTTAAATAGTAATGTTGTGTCACTTCCTTGATTCCCGAAATTTTCAGTGCCGCCCTCGTATTTATCATAATAGTATTACTTTTGCAATACAACCATTGCAACAAAAAAAAAAAAATAAGTAACCTATAATAGTTACCTGAAATAAATGAATTTATTTATTTATTTATTATATCTCATAAAGCTAGAAATATGTTGAATATCTTAAAAAAAAGCTCAAAGATAATAGCTAAATATTTTAATAAGTTTGAAACATGATATTTTATCTATTTGAATACCTACACCACTTGAATATTGCAAGCTTCCTTCAGCAACTCCTCGGTGATCTCATCCTGGTCGGGATAGTGCTGTAGTAAGGTGTCTTCCAACTCCTTCCGTCTCGGTTCGGGCAGTTTGTGAGACGAATACAGGAGGGCTCGACCGCAAGACCGGATTTTTCTGTTGGATGAAAATGTTTGTTGTAGGGAAGTAATGAAAAGCTTGTTATAGTTGAATTTTTATGTAAATCGATGCAATTTTATAAGCTCACATCAGACGAGATAACATCGTCTGATGTGAGTTTATAAAATCGCATTACGATGTACAGACGCCAGCAGGTCAAGCTATCCGAAACTGTCAAATTTTCCCAATCAACCTTGAACCTTATTCTGTAGTGATAAAGTTGAAAATCTATTGAAGAAATTTGACAGATTGTAGTAGCTTGATGTGCTGGCGTCTGTACCATCGCGAAAGTTCCCGGTCGACCACTTTTCAACCTTATTACTATGGCATAAGGGCGAAAAATGGACGACCGGGAACGTTCGCGGTGGTACATGCAGGAAGATTGTGCAGACCAAACCCTTTAGACAAATTTAATCCACTAACAAAAAATTTTGGCTATTTAAAAAACACTAACCCCCTTATTACAAAACAAGGTTTATCTTCAGACCCAGGTTTAAAACATGGAGCCATTATTGAATTTCGAACTGTATTCCGACTATGGTAAAGTTCGTAAACACAAAACTGACAACTTAGTACCGAACTAAGTTTTTAGTTTTGTATAAAGAACGGTATTTCAATCACAGTTACGTTCTTATTACAAAAACTGGCTCCATGGTTTAAGCCATGTCAAAATATAAATCTTGTTTGGTATTATGGCGGTAAGTGTAATCTAATCATTTAGTTAAGCTAGGGTTTCCTAGGAAAGCGGTTCCGTTATGAGAATCTGTCATTTCACCAGTATTTAACATTAAGGGGGATGCGCTAAGATAGCCTGCAAAATTCATAACTTTCTTACGTTTTTTGCAATTTGCATGATTATACAGGGTGGAATCCCGACATCGACGCGAATCCGTTTACCATGGATTCAGTACATCATTCTTGACCCCCCTGCGTTAAAATTTCTCGTCGGTAATTAAAAAATAAAACAGCTGTTTCCTACAGACGTACAGTACCTACACAGTACTACAGTACCTACTCGGTCAAAATGTATGGAAAAGCGATTTTTTTATTTTATTAACTGACGAAAAATTTTAACGCAGGGGGGTCAAGAATAATGTACTTACTGAATCCATTGTAAACGGATTCGCGTCGATGTCCCTTCCACCCTGTAAATGACTCGCGACCGTAACACATATGGCATTACAGAATTATAATCAGTAGAATCAGCAATACAACTCCTTAAGTTAGAATTGGCCTCAAATTATTATTTCATGGATTATATGAACTTAGAGAGATTGAAACTTATTGTTGATTTTTATGATTATAATTCTATAAATAAATATTAGATACGGCCGCCAATTATTTTTACATCAATATACAACCTGATACTGACCTGCAAATTAAAAAAAAAAACGTAAGGAAATTTTAATTTCGCGGACTACCCTGACGCTTTCGCCTGTGTCAAAAAACTGTTATCCGTATCCGAAATCAAAGCTTTACGGCGAATTTCACTAATAAAAACTGAACGCGATCAGCACATAAACTACGGTTAAGAGCTGTCAGTGTCATTATTTCCTTTGTAATATTTACACTGACAGCTCTTGAACTCGGTTTAGATGTGCTGATCGCGTTCGGTTTGATTGGTGAAATTGGCACGTAGGGTGAATTTCACCAATGAAAACTGACCGCGATCAGCACATAAACTACGTTTAAGAGTTGTCAGTGTCATTATTTTCTTTGTAATATTGACACTGACAGCTCTTGAACTCGGTTTAGATGTGCTGATCGCGTTTAGTTTGATTGGTGAAATTGGCACTTAGTGGTGGTTTTATAGCGTTCTAAATGTGCAAGTTCCTCACTTGCGAGCTGGGTCCTCATAGGTCTTCTTGCCTCGCTGCTCGGAAGGTAGTGGCGCGTCACACATCTCAACTAGCCGCTCGCGCACCGCAAAGTCGTTGATATTGCTCTGTTGGTGACACGTCGCGCAGAGCAGGACCACGTCGTGCGATGAGTGATCCTTCATGATCTCTGTAATAGATTTGGGTAAACGTTTGATTTGGTTGAAAGATCCAATGACGACGATGTTTTGTTTTGTTTTTGTTTTTCGCGAGCTGTCTACTATTCTGTATAGTCATCGTAAAATACACTTTAATGTAAGAAAGAAAGAAAATACGTTTATTTGCGGTAAACATGACGCAACAAAGAACATAAACACAAAAATAAGAAAAGGTTGGGGGAAACATGCGTCACATCCACGCACAACGGCTATCGCTCAGCATTATACTGCGACCCTATGCAAGACAGAGCCCCAGCGCTGGTTTTCAGCGACAGCCGGCGCCGACGTATGACGTCGTACGGTGCAGCAAACAATTAATAGGATCATAGATAAAGAAAAATAATATAATAATAAAAATAAGTGGTAGAATAAACTAAACAGAAATATTAATAAAAATAGACATACATGCTATGAGAATATCATCCTCCTTAAACGTTTTACACTTTATGTAGTGGCAACATTTCGAAAGTTCACATCTCCGTTAGGAGTTTATGTGTTCTGTGCATTTGATTTAAAATCCAAACTTGAACGACAAGTTATTTGCTGTGTCGGAGCGGTACGGTTATAGTGAGTGATGACCTTGAGGATCGGGCGGTCCGTAGTTTTCACCTACCCCCGTGGGAAAAGACGTGACTTTATGTATGTATGTTAAATTCAGATCCTTCGAGCATTCGAGTGTATTAAAAACTAAACTTTGCGTAAGTGTGGAATAATTTGGAGTGTTTATTTTTTTAATAAGGGACTTTTATAACCGCAATGCGTACAGTCACGAGCACCAATATGTATACACTCAGCAACTTTTAAAAGCGATTTCCTCCAACTGTATTGATTGAAATTTAATTTTACAACGAACATAATATTTTGGAACCCAAACTATTATGAAATAGATCTTTTCTCAAAGTTACAATCGTTATTCCACGAGAAAATCGGTTTTGAATTCTGCTAAGCGTTTACATATTAGTGCTCATGACTGTACGATAGTCCCATCATTTCAGCTGAAAGACGTCTCCCCGAAAAAGGGGGGGGGGGTGCCATAATCTCCTAGCTTGGCAGGCGGGTTGGCGATCGCAGTATGGTGTTAAAGTGCATAGAGAACGCTGCTGCCCATTCTCTAGTAAGTCCCTTAGTCGCCTTTTACGACATCCACGGGAAGAAATGGAGTGATGCTTTACGTCCGGCACCACACGGATAACACAGTCCCATCATACTTAAATAAATAATAATACAATACACACTGCTATGGTTTACATTCGAGCCACGAACCTGAGCACACTCTTCGCATCATCACCACTTGGTTGAGACCGAATAAAATTTAAAATTATCTAAAATTCTCGAATAGCTCAGAACAATTCAAGAATCAAACTCACCTGGGAAATTCTTCCTATACTCTCTAGGCACGACATTCTTGCGGATGTAAGAGTTAGAGTCGCCGCACACGACGCATCTATTCTCCTTTTCTAGTGTGTAGTACCGTCCCACGTCGCCGACCGCTCGACCGGCGGGCTCGAATCGAAGGCGGACAGTAATAGGGTCTTCTTTGAGCAGGTCTGCTAGGCCTTTGTTTACGAACCTGTAAATAAGTTGTTATGTTATAACCCGTATCATGACCTGGAATTTTTTCCTAAATTACCCTAGGTTGAGACAAAATATGCTAAAATTAGTGTAAAGGTAAGGTTCCCCCACAGAACAGAAACAGTAGAAGTCGCTTGAAGGCGTACCCCAAGTTTTGCAGAGTTCCGCATATGTCTGCTCCGCGCACACACCACGCACTTCAGTCTTGTTACAACCGCCATGGTTACGAAAACTTGAAAAAAGAAGTGCAAAAATATCCTATTGTGCTGATTTAGAATCTAAACACGATAGTAGAACCAAAAATGTATCAAATGGTGATATATCATACCATCGGTAAGTATAAATTGATTGTACTTATTTTGATTAAAATTTGAAAAACAATATTTTACCGAAGTTGGATACGTTACGGAAATATCCATCTTAATGGTAACGAAATACAGCTTTAAATTGAATTGCATTGCATTTATTATAGTGACATCTAGCGGCGGGTAGCGTAACTTACTCATTAACTATTCCATGTGCGTTTTAAACGGAAAACGTAATAAGTACTTCATTAAAAAGAGTAGATAATAAACAACTCTATCGTCATATAACTGTGGTTTATTTTCAAATATACAACAACTGACATAATATTTCCTTCCTACTTTCATTCAATATTAAATTACCAATCACACCAAGGATTTCTGAGGGTTACGAATTACAATTTATAAACCTGTATAACTGTGAGTTTGGGTACGCTGGATCCGATACTAATGAAGCGCTATGCGATTTCTACTGTTTTTCAGCGGGCTAATTGCGTCACACACTAAGAAGAAGAAAGAAGAAGTAAGAATCGGTTTCAATTTGACAGTTAAACAATATTCATTGCGTTATTTACTTTGTGGAGCAGACACATTTTTCAAATATATGGACCAATGGATTAGCAATATACTTAAAAATCATTCCGATTGTGATTCAAAATGTGTTACGCAATTAGTGAAAATTGTACCATAATTTAGGAACCGTCTCATGTGGTGAGTAATCGCAAGTTGCTGAGCACAGGAACCAGGGGGTTCTAATCCGAAGTATCGGCCGAATGTTCGGCCGTTTCTTGACTTCCAAAATATCCTTATTTGACTTTGAGTCCTTCCCCGACTTCAAGTCACAGTTTTGTCTTTGACTTATCTCTTTGACTGTCGTTTTATTTTTTTCGGCATAGGCAGCCCTAGTTCGCCGTAGTTAGGAAACGGCCGAACATTCGGCCGATACTTCAGAGTATACCCCCTGGGTTCATTTGGGTTCGGCTTGGATGGGTTGTGGCAATAGGCTGGCTCTTTATTACTTAAATACTTAATGAGTAAATTAATAATGCGTCAAATTGGGGACAGCGCTCCTTGATGGGCGAGTCCTATTACTGGCTGAACGTACGACGCGTTGCGTGAGCTCAGTACAGAACACGCAAGCTACCCACTCAAGGTCACTGGCATATATCTGCGTCTTAAGTAACTCTACCATGTTATAAAAGAACACTTTCTTATCCATGTGCCAATCCTTATTGGATATATTAAGACGAATAGCATCGTACTGTCTGATAATAACCAGCCATATTATATCTATCTATAAAATCAAAAAAAAGAACTGAAAAATGTATCTAAGAAGACTAAGGGTATGGGCAGATAGAGCAGCACGATGCTCGAGCAGTTTTTATTGATTAATAGATAATGAACTTAATACAGCTGAAATAGAGTTATTATTAAAATAAATATCTTACCACATAGCCTTCTTTTTGTCGCACGTACACAGTAGTTCACCATCAGGCGCATGTAGGAAGCCGTTGTTGTACAGAGGTTTGAGGCGCATTGGCGTCTGGTACCTCTTAGTCGGTACCATGGGTTCTCTGACCCGACCATTTTTTTCTTTGGCACTATTGAAAAACATTTTTATTAGCAAAATAGTTGAAAAAGTTATTATTGAAGAAGTTCACATTATACCAAAATACATAGAATAATAAAGTGTATGTCGCAGGATAATTGGAAACTAAGATTTTTTTTTCGTAATAATACGAGCTAATATCAGGAAATTCGCAGGTGGAGCTCGTGGCTAAGAATAACAGCCACCGGGTCGATCGATCAGCACGTTTGCCGCGGTTGGGACGTCGATGTGTCACCACCTTTACATACCGAGACTCATCCGTGCCACGGAAAGCACGTTAAGCCGTTGGTCCCGGCTGTCATTCGTGGATCTTTGACAGTCGTTACGGGTCATCAGAAGTCACGTCGGGAAGTCAGAAAGTCTGGCAACCAGTTTTACCAATGGACATCGTATTACCCAGTAACTGGGTTGTGGAGGTCAGATAGGTAGCCGCTCCATGTAAAATACTGGTATTCAGCTGGATCCAGCTAGACTGGAACCCGACCCTAACATACTTGGGAAAAGGCAGTTGGTGATCAGGATTTTTGCAAAAAACGCAGTCTGTTTAGGACGATGGTAAACTTGAATGCCGATTGGCTTTCTAAGATTCAATTCATCATCTTTATTCTAGTTGGTCTGAACATGGCTCGAATGTTAGTGATGGTTAATTAGTTAACAGCTACAGTAGCTGTTAACCAATCATAATCTTTATTTTTACCAAAAGAATAACAACCAAACAACAAATTTTACACAATAACTTATTTTTAAGAATCTAAAAGATTAGATAAACAATTTCAGTTCCTCAGTGCACAATAATAATATCACGGTTGTTACGAAACCGATTCACCCTGACCCCCTTACTAGTTATAAACTGTATTACGGTGGAACAGCTTCCTCGTTCTCTGTACAATAATTATAATAAGCCGTTTTGAGAGAAAATAATTAGATAATCTCACTTTTCAAATAATAAAAAGCAAAACTGTGGGTAAAATGTATCAAACACATGTACAGGTACACATTCAAATTGTTCTTAACATGATTTTTACTTTGTTGGTAGAAGTATCTTCATTGACGGACTAAGGGAGTAGACACCGAGAGCCGGACGAACTGACGGTGCTTGGGGGAGGCCTATACCCAGCAGTGGACGTCTTTCGGCTGAAATGATGACGAAGATGATGACACGCGTACGCGGGAATTGCCTAATAATTATTAACCCCCTTACAACAAATAGTAGGAAGTTAACTCTGATTCAGAGTTATTTCCTATAACGCAATGATTAGTCATACATAACTAAGTGGGTACTTCACCATGTACATGACGTTCAATAGAATCGTGTGTGGACAGAAATGTTTAGACAAATCGCGATGCGACCGCGTCGATATTAAAGTTCAAAGTTCTTCTCTTTATGTTCTTTTCTTTTGTCAATGTTTACTTTATTTTTGTAACGTGTGTCTTGTTTGTGCAGAATAAACAATTTTTCTTTCGTTTTAAGGTTCCGTACCCAAAGGGTAAAACGGGAACCCTATTACTAAGGCTCCGCCGTCTGTCTGTCTGTCTGTCACCAGGCTGTATCTCATGAACCATGAACTATCACGGTTCCAACGGAACCCACGGAACTATAGACAGTTGAAATTTTCACAGATGATGTATTTCTGTTGCCGCTATAACAACTACAATACTAAAAAACAGAATAAAATAAATATTTAAGGGGGCTCCCATACAACAAACGTGATTTTTTTGATCGTTTTTGCTCTATATTGATAATAGCAACAGGTAGACGCTTGAAATATTCACAGAATATTTAGTTGTATATTCACTTTAAAAATAAATAATTAAATTAAAATAAAACAAATATTTAACGGGGGGCTCCCATACAAAAAACGTGATTTTTTTGCCAGTTTTATAGATAACTAGCTTTCGCCCGCGGCTTCGCCCGCGTAGATGTCGAAAAAAAAGCAGCTTCTCTGTAAGCAGCATTCCCCCAAAACATTATACCATATCTTAGTTGGAACCAACGTAAGCGTGGTAAGCAGATAGGAGTGCAGTTTGATTTACAACTTTACGAAGGATATATATAGCATATAAATACGAACTTCGTTTTGTACATACTTGTTCAATATACCTACGTGTCCTCCTCCATTTCATGTCCAAGTCTATTTGTAAGAAATTTTGTATTGTTTATTTTGTCTACGTTTTTGTTCTTAAATAATAATTGATCTACCAACTTTTGAGTTATTTAAGGTAGGTACGCAGTAAAATTCTCCCGAAAACTATGTACCCCTTTTTCCGATTCTCGAAAACTCAATATATTATAATTAAGATTCTTTAAATACAAATCATAACTCTCCCTAAAATCCTTTGGAGGGGTAGTTTTGAAAAACGCAAAAGTTATGACAAATTTTGTTATTTAAGTAATGACTGCCTCGTTAGTCTAGTGGTCACAGGCGCGACTGCTGAGCATGAGGGGTGGGTTTGATTCCCAGGTCGGGCAAAGTGTTATTGGATTTTCCATTAGGAATTTCTTAGTACCAGCCCGAAGTCTGGATGTATGCCCGGTTGATGGCAATAGGCTCGCCCCCTATTACATGGGACTTAAACAAAACTGTCAAAATGTGGGTGTACTAAAGATACATACTCTACCTAACCCTTTGGGTCTTTGGGGCTTGATGTTATGTAAATAAGTACTCGGGCCAAATTTCAAGTTTATATATCAAAAGAAACAAGATTCTGTTCATACGAACTATATCGCCCCTTTTTACGCACTCAAAGGGGTAAATTGTTGAAACATCGTTTTTGACGTTTCTATTATTGGATTTATAGGTTATTTATACCAATTTTCAAGTTAATCAAGCCACACAGTAGAATCCTCTCTTGTAAATTGACTATCCCTTTTCACCCCATTATTAGGGGCAGATTTAATAAAAAACCGGATAAAAGTTATTCTTAATTTTTGTTATCAGTATAAATTCTGAGTTTCAAGTAATCGGACCGTGCGTTAAAATTATTCCATAAAAATGTTGATATCCCCCAATCCCCCTTTTGGGGGTAGTTTAAAAAAACAAAAAATGACAAACTTTATATTTTACTTAGGTTAGTATTCGTGCCAAGTTTCAGGTTTATTAACTCAAGGAATACGATTTTTCATACAAACAAAATCCCCCTTTTCACCCCCTTAAAGGTTGAATTTCCAAAAACCCCTGATGCCCACGTCATAATTTGGGGTTAATCAAGCCACACAGTAGAATCCTCTCTTGTAAAATTGACTACCCCTTTTCACCCTGTTAAGGGTCATTATCGCACGGTCTCCCGTGAGACGGCGAGCCTCCTTGCCAGACTGCCGTCGTGGGATTTGGAGGCAAAAGTCCTCGCGCACATCTGGGAGTGGCGCGAGGAGGCGAAACGCAGGGTCGAGACTCCGCTGCCGCGAGAAATCACGGCACAGCGAACGGAGCTCCGGCGGGATCTCATGCTAGCATGGAGAGTGCGATTGTCGCAATCCAGCGCTGGGCACGCCACAATTGTGGCAATAAGTCCCCTCTTTGAGGAGTGGCTAGAGAGGCGCCACGGCGTCCTCACCGGACACGGTTGTTTCGGGAGGTTCCTGTTCAGGATAAAGCGGGAAGAAACGCCCGGGTGTCACCACTGTGTGGATCGCCCGGAGGACACGGTGGAGCATACGGTGGAGGTCTGCCCGGCTTGGGTGGAGCACCGCTGTGTCCTCACGGAGGCTATCAGCGGCGGCGATCTCTCGCGTCCAGCCCTGGTTCAGGCTATGGTTCGGAGCGAGAGTGCATGGGAGGCCGTTACCTCCTTCTGTGAAACAGTAATGCTCGCGAAGGAGGAGGCAGAACGCGTGAGGGAGAGGCAAGGTTCGCGCCCTCGCGCTCCTAGTCGCCGCAGGAGACGCCCCGGGCGTCGGGAGTAGCAAGCCGGCTTCCGGCCACCGTAGGCGCGGGTTTGCGGACGGTGAGCGATGGGTAGCTTGCCATCCGACAAGGACCAGGCCTGGTTCGACTGCGCGTTGTGTTCCACGCGCGCCTCAAAGAGATGTCAGCACCAACTGACGGGGTCCGTTAGGACCTGCCATGTTTGTCCGAAAGGGATATCATGGCCCTGGCACACAGGCAATGGAAGGAACACGGGTTGATATTAGTCAGTAAAAGTCTGACACGCCCTCCCGCTCCGCCCAGAGCGGGAGAAGTTATTTGATAATTACCCACGCAAAAAAAAAGGGGTCAATTTTCGAAAAATTTATAAATTCTTTTATTTATTTTGGTTTACAGTATAAATACTGAGTTTCGAGTTAATCGGACCGCGCGTTAAAATTCTTCCATACAAACTTTGTCATCCTCAAATCCCCCAATATGGAGTAGTTTAATAAAAAACAAAAATGTCACACTTTATAATTTACTTAGGTTAGTATTCGTGCCAAGTTTCAGGTTTATTAACTCAAGGAATAAGATTTATCCCCCTTGTTCACCCCTTAAAGGTTGAATTTCGAAAAATCCCTTCTTAGCGGATGCCTATAGTTTCCAACAATAAGCCGAAATATTAGTGATTTTAACTTAAAAAGAAATTTCATTAAAAATAAAATTTTATCCCCTTTTTCATCCCTTATGGGTTCAAATTCTAACAACACCGTTGCGTTAGCTTCCAACCATAAGCCTAGACAATAAATGTAATGATTTTACTTCGAAAA
This sequence comes from Tiliacea aurago, assembly GCA_948098905.1. Lineage (NCBI taxonomy): Eukaryota > Metazoa > Arthropoda > Insecta > Lepidoptera > Noctuidae > Tiliacea > Tiliacea aurago. Next base: position 24,503,063 of record OX402578.1, read on the forward strand.
TTAAGGACTTTCCATACACAACATCATTCCCCTTTTTAACCCTTCGGGGGTGGAATTATCAAAAACGCTGAGACATGTGTAAATTCATTTTCAATCGTCAGCCTAAACACAAAATTTTAATATTCTAACTTTAAAACTGACGGACTTTCATATAAACTTCCATCCCCTATTTCACCCTCTTAGGGGTAGAATTTCGAAAAACCCTTTCTTAGTGGATACCTACTCTTCACAAAGAACACACCCTCCAAATTTCATGTCTCTAGGACCAGCGGTTTAGGCTGTGCGTTGATATATCAGTCAGTCAGTCAGTCAGTCAGGACTTTGAATTTTATATATATAGATAGATGGTACAGAACCCTTCGTTGCGCGAGTCCGACTCGCACTTGGCCAGTTTTTTCTTTTCTTTCTTTCTTTAGCTGTTAGGCTGCTCGTCCCTTATTTACTTGTAGACGACTGAGCGATGTCGTGAGTTCGAATTCGAACCCCTCATGTAGAAATAATTTATTATTGAATTTTTTTTTGCTGACGAAACTCGCATCCATTTTAAAAGGCCCACTTGCACCACCCACAACGTCCACAACACAGGTCACATTATCATTGTCGATTTAAGGTGGGCAGTGGTAGCCGCGAAATACAAATTTTCTTAAAAGTTATTCGTAAGAAAATGAAAATTTGTATTTCGCGTGCTACCGATCCACCTTATTATTGCTTAACGTATTTAAAACATCATTCTGTCTCTGTCACCTTCAAATGATTGACAGAAATATAACGATGTTTATTCGTTTAGCGCTAAATGAATGCAGTGATTTTTGGTGCAAGGCTGCCGAATATTTAAAGCGTAGTTTACTCGGGTTAACAACACATTGAAAGATGCGTTGCTACCCAGACCCAGCGGTAATTATGGAGGAGGACACAAAATACGGTCAAGGAAACATATTATTTATAACACCGATAACGACGTAGTATTTATGATTGATGAGTAATCCTTATCACCCACATATAGTTCACTAATTTTATTAATCTTACATAAACACATTTTACTATGTTCTTGCACGATTAAAACAGGAAAATTAAACTCTAGAATTTACGACGCAGTTACCTATTAGTTAAATAACATTTACACTGCGTCTAGTATTATTGCATCTTTCAAACTTTTATATATAGCGTGTAAAAACTTATTACAACTAAAAACAACTGACTTCCAAAAAAAACACTACAAAGTGAAAAATAACTTTAATTTCGGGACAAAAAACTATAAAAATACAGATCCAAAGACCTGTGTCTTTGGATCTGTATTTTTATAGTGTTTGCCACCGACTTCGAAGTTGTTTTTCACTATTTAGTGTTTTTTTTTGGATGGCTGTTGTTATTTTTTGTAATCTTTATTTTTCACTTTTTTGTGGGTCAGTTTGTAATTTTTCTAAGTTACAATAGCATAATATAAACTGCTCATCACCTTTTACAAAATATTGTTCCCGAAGCAGGGCGTTAATTGTTGAAGAGTTCTCCTGGTAAGAACTCGGAGGACTGGAGCAACCGGAGGAATTGACAACGAGACAATTCCCACTTTTTAACCGCCTTCCAAAAGGAGGACGTTATTTATGTTCGTCAGTATATATTTCTTTTATTTTTTTTTATGTATTTTCACCGATTTCTCCGTCAATTGTGGATTTTGGAAATGTTTTTTTTGTTTGAAAGGGTATGCTCCCGAGGCGGTCCCATTGTCACCAAGTCAGAATCTGATGAAGGGATCCCATGGAAATCGAGAGAAGTCCTACAATTATATAGGCACACCTATAGAGATTTGGGTTTTTCAACTCGTGCATTTGCTCTCTTGGATAGCACCATTTGGTAAAATGAAACTGATGATGAAGACCATAGGTGGCTACCGGAGCTACTTAATAATAAGTATTTAACGGGTTGCGATTTAATATGGTTGTTAAGCAATTTATGCTCATCACCATTTAGATAAATTACAAACTGACCAATCAAAAAGTGTTTTTTTTTTTCTTAAAAAATAAAACAAACAAATTCCAAAAAACACTACAAAGTGAAAAATAACTTTAATTTCGAAGTCAATGGCAAAAAACTAAAATTCAGATCCAAAGACACCGACTTCCGAAATTAAATTAATTTTTCACTTTGTAGTGTTTTTTTGGAAGTCGGTTGTTTTTTTTGTTAGTTTTTTTTTTATTATTTATTTCCAAGATAATGTCCGGATACCGTCCACGAGTAACGCGCGTTAGGTTTTTGCCAACCAGGCATTGATATACAAATATCAATGCAACCAGGGCTTAATCTTATTACTGTAGTTATTATTATTATTATTTTTTATTAGGATGGGTTTGCTCTTGACCGTAGTCTAGGGCAGAGGTGACAGACACAAAGTCAAAAGTTTTTCTTTTGTTATGTAGTCAAGCTGGATTTTATAAAGGTTCTGTCTTTGCTAGCGCAACTTTTAGTCAAGGACATTCCCTCTGCTCCTTTTGCCTAATAAGAAATAATCTAATTCCAAAGAAAATGATCAAGGAAAAACTTAATTACAAATAAAATCAACTCACCCATCCCTCAGTTTGACATGTTTCATTTTAAAATTCTTATCAGCAAACTTGGAACAATGGTCGTCTAAATGCGCCCATACGCTGGGACTGCCGGTGCCAAAGATCCAAGATAAAACTGTCTCCTTCCTTCCAAGCTTTTCTAATAAAATTGCAAAGATTCTAATGGCGACATGTGCATCGATTGCTGCATATTTTACTTGTCTCTGTGACAATTCTTCAGCTTCCCAATCACTGCATCGAATCTGGTGAAGAAATTAAGAGTTAAATGGAACCGACACAAAGAAAAACAAGTCATTTATTCAAACAAGGCTAAGAATCAGCAGAGTTATTTACAAAACAAATAGCGTAGAGTCATCTCAATTACCTCCTTTCCTTGAATTTGTATGTAATAGATTTATATATATATATATATATATATAGATATATATATATATATATAATATAGGGATATGTTATAGTAAATATGTACGTATGTATATGTATTATATGTTTTTATCTATTTATGTACTTGAGCACCTATTTTATTAATAGTAATTTAAATAGGTTAGAATTTAATATTTTTTTAAATTATTATTTTCTCTCCATCAGAGCACCCGCCATCTTATCTCTTCACCACCCTTGGTTGACTGGTAGAGAATGCCTAAGGCATTAAGTCCGCCTTTGTACCTTATTGTGTGCGAGAAGTTTAAATAAATAAATAAATCAGCACTTTTTGAACGTCAAAATTACATGAGACAGTCCCTCAAAATGCCCGCCCTTCACCACTTTCTAGTGCTTTATCTGGGAAGAAGAAGACGCGCAAGCAACTCCCCCAGCAGCACACAAGTTATTAAGTGCTTGGAGATCAATGTCCTAATGTTTGTACAAATAAAGGCCTTTGTCCTGCAGTTAGACATCTACAACGCCATACTGCAATGTTTGCGGGCAATATTTATTACAATATACTTTTATCCTGGCGAAATTTTTAGTCATGAAAAGGTGTGACCCATATTTTTAGCAGTAAGTGAACTAATTTCATATTGTGCATTCTACACATAACTTTAAATTGCGAATATTTACACAGGCAATATAGAAGCTTTTTTTGTGAGCATTTTGAATACTTATTGATCCTTACCCTCCAACTTTTGTCCAAGACAGCTCCTAGAAGGGCGGAAGACAGTGTGGCCAAGCCACCTGCCTCAAACCCATTTTGATTGGCCAGATGTCTAATGTCCAAGGTAGACTTTAACGCCACACCGTAATCGTGACTCAGGTACTTGCCATCATCTGCAGGCGCTACGCCTACTTTGTAGATCGCATCATCTTCTAAAAGATCCTGAAATATAATTTATTTTATAGACAATGGCTTTCAGAGATCTTTATTTGGATTTCTTAAGTGTTACTAATCATAAACCCTCTCAGAACAAAGATTGGTCGTTACGATTTTTGGTTATATGCGAGAATCGAACCTATTTACTTTCACAGTTTTACACTAAAGACGGTCTCTTCGACATTGCTAATTAGATTAGGGTAATATTTAAAATCTAGAAATGGTTTTGGAATCGGCATAGGTTAATTTTTACTTTACATATCGAATTGCAAAAAGTTGTATTCAGGAGTTTTTCCGGCGCAAGTGGAAGTAGTCTGGTTGGTTTAGAACCAATCCAGACTACTTCCACCTGCGCCGTATCATCAATTAACTTCCAACCCGTCTATGGGTTGAGTTGATTACCTGGCCACACTTGAACTAGTTACATAATATACCCGAAATAGATGTTGCCCAGCAGAAGCGGAGGTTGGGGGAAGACAAGCTAATTGAAGAGCGGACAGATGTTCCTCAAGGCGATACAAGCTTATAAAATAAGGGGCTGAGTTCTTTTGACTTTATATTCTCAGAATTTTACTATGTATGGGTATAAGTTACACAGACCAATATTTTTAATTGTATTACGTGTCCAGTGATGTATACACGCACGCGCGCGCGCGTCGCGTTTGTGTCCTGATCCTGACTATTGATGTATTAAAAGCGGTAGATACTAACTAAGGGATGTGGTCCTACCAAACTAGGTGATGCCTGTAGTGGCACGAGCGAGATAGATATTACAAACATGCGGGAGAGACACGATACGCGCGAATTGAGAGACAGACAGCGCCGAGCCTAGGTTTACTGATTGCGATGTTAGCGCGTAAAGTATGGTCCTGAGTTCCTGACAATATTTTGTAGCCAGCTGAAGATTTTTTAAATTTGCCGCTATTTCCTTGTGCCACGAGTGGCCACGACTAGCTGGCCACACTCTATCGTTAACAATGCCTATATTTTCTGGTTTGTTTACACATATTGTATAAACAAGCAATACTTAATTATTATTACCTACTATGCCAGATAACAATAGCTTTCTAGTACATCTATATTTAGGTTTACACTTCATTGATTTCAAATGCACCATGCGAGTCACGCTTCACTCCCAGTACATACCTACGTTGTGACATCACATTTCATGATGCTGATGCAACAAAAACAGAATGTTGTAGCACCAAATAATTATCCTGTTTGGCGCCATCTAGATAAGGTACGGTGATATGGTATGATGTAGGTACTTGGGAAGTGTCTAGGTAGTGGTTCTGTTTGCACATGACACTCGATATCGGTTCTTATCGCAATTGCTTTAGGACACAAATTCATACATATGAAAGAAAAGTTATGATATTTATAACAGTTTTTTTATCTTGCACATGTTGGGTATCTCATACGCGACATTGATATGGTTATTCACATGCGACAGTGTTTGTATTTAGCAGCATGTGGTTTATATTGTTTGTTTGTTTTATAATAACCGGCCAAGAGTATGTCGGACCACGCACAATGAAGGGTTCCGTAGTTGGGATGAATTTATCCCAAGAACAATTTTAACATAGTAGTTGAAAAACATGATCCCCATACATTCCAACTGCAAATGTAAGTTTGTATGCACAATATTGAGTGATTTACCAAGTTATTTTAAGATCACAGACTTCTTATAGGTTTTCCTGTAATCTATAAGTAAAGAACTATTTTCTATATTTTTATCAAAATTTTAGGCTCAGTAGTTTCGGAGATGAGGAGGGGGGGGAAGGGGATGGTCATTTTTCATCTATTTTCTTAAATCATTTCAAAAATATGTATTTTAAAACTATAAAAAAAAATCCTTAAAACAAGCCCTTTAAGCATTTGCACTTTTCACATGGTACAGTCAGCAAAACTTTTTTTTTTAATTTTCTAATTTGCCCCCCAAATGTGACCTCCATATTCAAAATTAATTTATTTACGTATCACGTCCCTGTTTGGGTCACAAAAGTTAATATGTGTACTAAATTTCAACTTAATCGGTCCAGTAGATTCGGAGCAAATCAGCTGACAGACAGACAGACGCACAAGTGATTCTATAAGGGTTCCTTTTTTCCTTTTGAGGTTCGGAACCCTAAAAACGAACAAACAAACAATGTATACTATGCGGCATTAGGTGCTTGCGATTGCCGTGAAAAAGAGGGATGCCTCTAAAGATAGTCCACCAAATTCAAATTTTCTTATTTTTGTTGCAATTTGCAGGTTGTATGTTGATCAAAATATGATTCATGATTCATAACAGTGGTGGTCTAGTGGAGCCCTGATTATTTAGTTTTACAAAAGTTTAAAAATATGTTATATTTAAACTGACATAAAATTACACTGTTCTGTTCATCTTAGGGCCTAATTTCACCACCTCAGACTAACTTACTGTTAAATTACCAGGCAGTTAATTGCTTACAAATTCTGATTCTGATTGTTTTCTTTTTAATATTTTTTTCAGACTCTTCACAAAATTATGAAACAAAATTTATTATTTTTTAATGGGAAATTCTCTCATTACTACTTATGTACTTACTTTTAATGATGCAGGCACTGCTTTCATAGCACTTAGTCTGAACAGACCGCAGTATCCATCAAAAGAAGATAGTTGAACTAGGGCTACTGGCTGCCTCTTCCCGTTTTCAGTCACCCATTCACAGTCAAATCCTAATGCTCGGTGCTTCTGACATCGCCTAGATAAAGAAAAAAAAATTATATCATATTATTTTTATTAGGTACAAGTTTAGACAAATGACTGAGACATAATAAAGTATAATTATTGTATTGCTTCCTAAAATGGGTCTTACTTGTATTGATCTTATTATGATAAAAAAAATACAACAGAGAGAGTTTTGCCTGAATAAAATAAATCAACATTTTATTTAGGACATTATTTGGTCAGTGGGTTTTGGACTGTATTTTCGTTTACCTAAAAAAAAGAAAAGTTAATTTTATTTATACCACATATTTTTTCCTTCCGTGAATATTTACCATAACCATTTATTTAAGTACATACAAAAACTTAATAAAAAAAATACATATAAAAAATAAAATAGGTACAAAAATACATCTTGCTAATATGACATTTATTGTAAACAAAGCCATTACAGAATCTATCATATATTGTTTAAAATAAATCATATTACCTTCCCAACTCGCCAACAACTTGATCACAAGATTCTTCTGTGGTGACAGTGTTGATAGACAAGTAGTTAAACAAATCTGCAGCATCTCGGCGTCCTTTTCTCAACTTATAAAAAATATATGAAACCGAACATCCTACAGCTAAAGCAGCTGTGGCTACACACAGTTTATTCCTCGTTGAATTTTGCATTGTAATTTTGTCAAATAATTCACTTGTTCTAACACGATAAATAAAATAAACACCCTTGTAGATACTTTTTAATCACTTAAACTTTACGTTGCTACACTTTCATGACCATCACTGAACAACACGAACAATGTTTGAATTTGAATGTCTCCATGAATGACTGAATCTGAATACCGTAGACGTGTTTTGCTTTTGTTATTTATGTACATCTTCGTTGTGTGTTGAGTACAAAGTAGATTCTAATTTGTTAATATAAAAATTTACTCGGTGCTGTGTTACTTATTCCCGGAGCTCCATTCATTAAAAATAATTAGTGGCTTGGTTTCACTTTCACAGAACTTCACTTTGGTTTTTGACACTTTTTGACCACAGCATGACAGATTGACAGAACCATAAATTGCGTAACACAGTTTGGCTGCAATCCGAATTAAGGCGAAGATAGTACAGACAATTTAGAACCATTTAAAAATAATGACAAAAAATGCTTATCTCATATTATTATTGTGTTAATTTTTTCGCAAATGGTACGAAAAGTAGAATATTTTCCTCGGTGATAAAGCTGTCTTAGTCTTGGGTGAACTTAAATCCCTCGCTACACGCTGGACTCGTCATCAAGTTGATGGAATGCTAAGAATATACACGCAAAGAGAACGATATAATCAGCCAAATTTTAAAACTACAGTGGCATAATGGTGGAGGATCAATAATGGTTTGGGGGGGGGGGGGGCTATGTTTGGGAGCTCGTACGGACCGTGGTGATCGACGGAGGAAGTCTGACTGCAGGTCGTAATATAAGAGAAATTTTAGAAGAAAATGTGATACCATTGGACCCCTTTATCGGTGACACCTTCGTTTTGATGCACGATAAGATAATGCTCGGCCGCATACTGCTCGTTCAACTCAAGCATAATTATCAGAATAATGTGGGATGTGGATATCACAGTTAAGGGGTGGCCGGCGAGACCATCGGATATGAATCTGATAGAACACGTCTGGGACCTGTTGAAATGAAAAGTAAAATCTAGAAACTAGGAACCCAGCTCCTATCAATGTGGGTAAACTGCAAATCACCGTAGTTGAATGGCAGAGACTGTCACAGGAAACAATAACAACCATTCTCAGCATATATAAGCGGGCGGAAACTTTAATAACAGCACGTGGAGGGAAAACGCGATATTAATTTGTATTATTTTTATTAAAAAAAAATCAAGAAAGTAAGTACTAAAATTTTTCACAAAAAAAATATTTTTTCGCAAAATTATTATGTGATGATAAATTATTTGATCTCATTTTAATTTTAAAAGATTTAATTTTAAATAAGAAAAGAACACTAAATACTAGACTATTGTACAACTAGACGGTATTTTGAAAAAAATTGCCTTTTTTATGTTCCGCTGTGTAGTTTTCTGAAGCGTCAAGCGATTTCAAAAACCATTTTCTCAACTGGTAAGTTCCAATTAAAAATTGCTTTTTCTAGTGGTAACTTTTTTTCGAAAACTGTCAAGTGAAGTGAAGAATATACGATGTTGCAGCTTTTTGTGTAATTTTGTTGTGCAGCCCAGTGGTTCATCCATCAATTTACTGATATTAACTATCTTGTTACAACAATAATGGCACGGGACAGGAGTCCTGAGCGACGACGTTCGCGCTCACGAGAACGTCGTGATAAGGAGCGTCACGAAGATCGTGAGCGTGAGTCTCATCGAGACAAAACAAAACGTCGAGAGCGGTCTCGGAGCCCCGCACGAAAAGATAAAGATAGATCCAAGAGCCCTGCAAGGAAAGAGCGCGAACGTGGTCGCTCTCGCAGCCCCAAGAAACGTGATGGTAAAGAAAAGGAATCAGACAGCAGAAGGAAAAATGATGAAAGAGAAAAGTCGAAGAGCAAGAAAGAGGATGAGAGTAAAACCGAGGAGGAAGAGCCTCAAGACGGAAAACATGATGATTCAAAGCCTAGTAAGAAAGAGCCATTGTCTCTAGAGGAGTTACTTGCTAAGAAGAAAGCAGAAGAAGAAGCCCGCAGTAAACCTGTCTTCTTGACTAAAGAACAAAGAGCTGCTCTGGCTTTAGAAAGACGACAAAAACAAGTAGAAGCTATTAGAGCCAATGTTGACAGGCCATCTATAACCACAATCGATCTTACAGGACCCTCCAAAAGAGAAGAAGAAATGAAAAAATATAGAGATGAAAGAGAAATGATGAGAGAAAAGGAAAGGGAGAGAAGAGATGAGAGGGAGAGGGAAAGAGAGAGAAAATATGAAGAAAGAAAGGCTATGAACGACCGCCGAGGAGGAGGTGGAGAGGATAAAAAAGAGAAAAATGAAGAAGTTTCCAAAACTAAAGACAAGGAGCGTGAAGAAGAAGCCATTAAGGCTCGCTACCTGGGCATTGTAAAGAAAAAACGCAGAGTAAGAAGATTAAATGACCGTAAATTTGTGTTTGATTGGGATGCATCGGAGGATACTTCAAATGATTACAATGCTTTGTATAAGGAAAGGCACCAAGTTCAGTTCTTTGGTCGAGGTCACATAGCAGGAATAGACATAAAGTCTCAGAAAAAAGATTACTGCAAGTTCTATGGCAATCTGTTAGAGAAACGTAGAACAGAACTAGAGAAAGAACAAGAGAAGTTGCGTCTTAAGAAAGTTAAGAAGAAGGAAGATAAGCAGAAGTGGGATGACCGTCACTGGTCTGAAAAGGAACACGAAGAGATGACTGAGAGGGATTGGCGAATCTTCAGAGAGGATTATAATATCACCATCAAAGGTGGTAGGATCCCAAATCCAGTCAGAAATTGGAAGGAAGCTGGATTCCATGCAGACATTATGGAAATTATTAATGAAGTTGGCTACAAGAGTCCTACACCTATTCAGAGACAGGCTATTCCTATTGGTTTGCAAAACAGGGATATCATTGGTGTTGCTGAAACAGGTTCTGGTAAAACATTGGCTTTCCTTATTCCTCTATTGACTTGGATCCAATCTCTCCCGAAAAGCGAACGCTTGGAAGATGCTGATCAAGGACCATATGCCATTATTTTGGCGCCAACTCGTGAGTTGGCGCAACAGATTGAAGAAGAGACAAATAAGTTTGGAATTCCTTTAGACATTACATCTGTAGTTGTAGTGGGAGGTCTCTCAAGAGAGGAACAGGGTTTCAAACTGAGATTGGGATGTGAAATAGTCATTGCAACTCCCGGTCGCCTTATTGACGTCTTAGAAAACAGATATTTGGTATTAAATCGTTGTACTTACGTGGTCCTCGACGAAGCTGATCGTATGATTGACATGGGTTTCGAACCCGATGTACAGAAGATTCTAGAATACATGCCAGTTTCAAACGTCAAACCAGATTCTGACGCCGCCGAAGATGCTTCTGTTTTGTTAGCTAACTACAACTCTAAAAAGAAGTTCAGACAAACTGTGATGTTTACGGCGACTATGCCTCCCGCAGTGGAGCGTCTAGCTAGAAGCTATTTACGTAGACCCGCCATAGTATACATCGGATCTGTCGGCAAGCCTGTAGACAGAACAGAACAAATGGTCTACATGATTGGCGAGAACGAGAAGCGTAGAAAGCTAACAGAGGTATTGCAGAGAGGAGTCGAACCTCCGATTATCATCTTCGTCAACCAGAAGAAAGGTGCGGACGTTCTTGCTAAAGGTCTGGAGAAGCTTGGCTTCAATGCATGTACATTGCACGGTGGTAAGGGGCAAGAGCAGCGAGACTTTGCGCTGGCCAGTCTTAAGAATGGATCAAAAGATATTCTGGTGGCGACAGACGTCGCTGGTCGTGGTATCGATATCAAGGACGTTAGTATGGTCATCAACTACGACATGGCGAAGACTATTGAAGATTACACGCATCGTATTGGTCGTACTGGTCGTGCTGGTAAGACTGGTAAAGCTATGTCGTTTGTTACTAAAGAAGATTCGGCGTTGTTCTACGATCTGAAGCAAGTGTTACTGCAGAGCTCCGTGTCTACTTGTCCGCCAGAGCTGATGAATCACCCAGAGGCCCAGCACAAGCCTGGCACTGTAGTCACCAAGAAAAGGCGGGAAGAAATGATATTTGCTTAGGTGTATAGGCATGAATGTAACATTTTCTCTATGTAAGGTGTTATTATTGAATAAAAATCGTAGTAAAAATATAATTTGTTTATTTAATTACACGTCGATTCTATTACACTTTCACTAGCAAACAATACATAAATAAATTTAATATTTCACTAAATCGGCTTTGGTTGTCGACAATTTGCCCTCACCGCACCGGCACTGAAAGAGTAAAATAATAAAATTGAAGTGTCTGTAATGTCAAAAGAAGTCTGTTAATAATAGCTTTTTAATAAATGCTGAGACAAACTTTGAAAAAAAAAAAAATGCTGTTTTCGCGATTTCAAAGTTGGTCCCATAATAAAAGATTCAGTTCGATGGTCTAAACTTCTAAAGCACTCCATACAGTTTGTCGCGTTAATTTTTAAAACGATACTTATAACAAAAAAAAAAGTATGTTTTGACTGTCGTTTGTTCCGGCTAATCTCCGAAAGCTAATGTATATTTTAGAAGCCGCGGGTAACAGCTATTCTTACATAAAATTATAAATCACACTAGAACAGTAAATGTAGTTTAGTTTCCTTGGTGTGCTGTGTGTTTAATAGTTTAACTTCAAAGATGTCTTTTGTTACCTAAAGAAAAACATTATTATAATTATAATACGAATTTAAGTTTTGATATGTGTTTATTTTATTGTAACTTAAAATTTATCATAATTTAAAAATATTCATAGATATTTTCTCGTATATTCCGTATAATATCTTACTAAAATAAGTACCTATTAGGTATTAATGTAAAATTAATTTGCATGCCATAAACAGGTAAAATATGGACTGTACCACCAACTCTTACAACTGGTATCACCTATATTTTCTGCAAATAAAGTCTTTTTATTGCAATTTTATAATCGCAACACAGGTGCTTTGGTTGCAGTTTAAGGTTCTTTGTATTTTGACTATTTTTTTTAATAACACGACCTACGACGCATTCTTTTTACTCCATTACGACATAGCCAAAACAACAGTGTGTATTGTCACACACTGGCTTGTTCAGAACAAAAGGCGACGATAACCGAATTTTAATGATTTTATACTGAAGATCACGTCTAAACGAGTAGTGTTAATGATTTGAAAAAAAAAAATATGATAAATTAGAGCATATTTCATATGTGAATATTTTAGACTATGTTTAAATTACATAGTGAAATTAATTTGTAAAGTTATGTCTAACGCGGATTAAAAACTGAGAATGGCGCAAAATCTACCAAGCGTATTCTTCTGAAACCTTTACCAATTTAAAGATAATTTAATTATTGATCTTTTAGTATACGCGTTTTATTAAAATACAGACAGCGCTCCTTGACGGGCGAGTCCTATTACTAGCTGAACGTACGACGCGTTGCGTGAGCTCAGTACAGAACACGCAAGATAACTACTCAAGGTCACTGGCATATATCTCCGTCTTAGAGTTATAACACGATTGGGTACCTGATAGATGAATTGTGTCTATTATTATGCCCAATGCATTGCACAAAATAACACAGTCCTACACTATATAGGGTATTTACCACAGTATGTAAATCATCCCCCGTTCCCTCGTTGTTCTAGTGGTCGCAAGAACTACTGCTGAGCATGAGGTCCTGGGTTCGATTCCCAGGTCGGGCAGTGTTATTGGGATTTCTCAGTATCATCCCGGAGTCTGGATTTGTGCCCGGTTGATGGCAATAGACTCGCCCCCTATTAAATGGGGCTTAAACATAACTGGCGAAACGTGGGTGTACTATAGGTAGACCTCTGCCTAACGCTTCGGGGATTACGGGCGTGATGTTATATGTAAATCATACGACCAGTTTCTGGAACGAAAATAAACACAAAAACCGCCAAGTGCGAATCGGAAACGCGCACGAAGGGTTCCGTACCATTATCTATAAAAATGGCAAAAAAATCACGTTTGTTGTATGGGAGGCCCCCTTAAATATATATTTTATTTTAATTTAATAATTTATTTTTAAAGTGAATAAATAACTAAATATTCTGTGAATATTTCAAGCGTCTACCTGTTGCCGTTATCAATATCGAGCAAAAAAATCACGTTTGTTGTATGGAAGCCCCCATAGATCATTATTTTATTTTGTTTTTTAGTATTTGTTGTAGCGGCAACAGGAATACATCATCTGTGACAATTTCAACTGTACGGCGGAGCCTTAGTAATAGGGTTCCTGTTTTACCCTTTGGGTACGGAACCCTAAAAATCATCTAACAAAGCGCGCGTCAACTGCTGTGATTGGTTGACTGAATTATCAACAATCACTTGAAATGCGTTTAATTTTGAAACTTCGTTGATTTTCATTCCAGAAACCAGTTGTTAATAAAGCAACTTCAAGAAATGCAATAAATAGTACTCTTGCACTCATTGCACTAGTATTGTACGTACCGATGTGACATAATATTTGCAGAGAACTAGATGATGCAATGCCCATGTGATGTAACATTACATCATGCATCAGCTAAGTACACACGCAACATTGCTCAACAGTTTCGGGCAGTGAATATGTATGAGGAAATATAATATAAGTAGGGACTTTTTATGTGTGACGAATTAAGGAAATTTCGTAACTAGGTACTTATTGGTAGTTTTCAGAATTGGTTACAAATAAAATCTCGTGTTTCGACATGATTTCGTATAACTCTGTACAATGTTTTAAAATCTACCGTAAAATAGGGTTACATTGATTAATTTTAAAATAAAACTGAATTTAAGTTCTTCAGTTTGTTATATCAAAATAATTAAAAAATACTTTAATGGCGACTCATGGTCTTTATTCATAAAAAGCATTGTTTTTTTTTACGACCTTTTGGTTCCGAGAAAAAAAGGCTTATTATCTTTGATACGGGGTCGCTTTGATTGCCCTTGTTTTTTTGTATGTAATAACAAAGTGCCAAACAAATTCCCCTAACAGGAATAAAAAATAAAAATATTGTTCACTCATTCGTTTTTGAATTAATACACTTCAAAAGTGTTTTAATTCAAAAACTAATGAGTGTCAAACAGATCACCGGGGTCTGTTTGATTACAGGGGTAACATTGAGAATAATATATGATTTAAGAGCTATATTGTGTTACTAGTGCGGTCCATAGACTCCCGAGATTTCATTAAAAAAAAACAGCGAAAAACAGTAATCATCAAATACCCTATTCAAATGTCACTCCATTTTACGTTATGGGAAATTGCACATTTTTGCTCACAAATACATACTGAGAGCGAAAATATACCATTTACCGTGAGGAAATTATGGCTACTATTTGCGGTTATGATAGACTTTCTACATACTAATAGTGTTCCAAGTCAGGACTTCGGGATCGCACCTACCATTATGTATCGGCCAGCCATGAATGTGTAGGGAAATGATGTTAATTCTACAGGGGCCCCAAGTCTGCTATTTTTATAAATTCAGTCATTCCAACACGATCCTATGGTCATGACATTGTCATTTTGCTTAAAGTTCGTAATCTGCTAAATTCATAATGGTCGATCAATGGTCGGTCAATATTCTCGTAATAGAATTGTGTTACAATAATGGCATTGTCGTATTGCCATTATTATAAAACCCATTAGTAAAAATGTAATTAATTTGTCATTATGTACGAGATTACCAATAAATGCAATTTCTTTCAATGTAGTGTCAGTGGCCGACCATTGGAATGTGATAATGACGCCATTATAATAGTAGATTACCAAACTTGTCAAAATCAACAATTATGAAATCAATGATCGACCATTCTGACACTATTGTAATAGCACACTTGAGGCCCAGATTAAAACCCTCATAGTGTTCTATGAGTTGGGAGTACGGGATGCGCATCAACATCGGCTTGACAAGCAATAGCAAAAGCGTGTCTAGGGAAAATGAAGTTAATGTTCGGTGCCTCCACAACTTCATGAAATCATTGGACTTTGGGGTCTTTACAAAATGATACCTTTCCTAAAAATGTATACGATAATACCAACCTGGACCGGTCTTCTCATCTACTTCTTCATGTGGGAAATAATATTCTGAAAACCAATGTAAAATTAAATTAGTAAATACATCAATTCATTCATGTGCACAGATCCTAAATTTTGCGAACAAAACGAAAAAGAATTCGAATATAATTTGTGACAACTTGCCATGCCCATGTTATTAGAAAGCAAAAAAAAAAAACATAATTAAGCATTAGAATATAATGTAGAATTTTGTATTAAATCCCGAAAAAGGATTAAATTTTTGAAACCAAAAAAATCTGTAACATGCTGTTACTACTTTCAAATAAGATCAAAAAATGGGTGCCACAAAAAAACCAATGAAATCGCCTTTCAAACCATGTGTGCAGACTTACAGAGAATGTGCAGGATAGAAATTAAAATCAAGCTAGGATGACGGTGTTCGCTATAAAAGCCACCCTAACAACCTATAACATATAGGTAGCTTTCTGGGCTATGAGTTGGAACCAATACAGAAAAAAAAAATTGGCAGCAGAAGCAAGCATGTTGTTAGAACCAGTGTTGCCATGTGTTCTCATTTTAGTAATAAAACCTCCTTGATCTTCATCACCAGATTTTTTTTTAGACTCTTGCAATTTTTTGTAAGTATATCTATTAACCCCTTGTTCAAGTTTAAAAGCTTGTGCTAGCAGTGGGTTCACATCAACAGTGCATCGGTAGGAGATTGAAATCGCGACCTCTCTCTCATGACGTAGCGTCTATCGTTAGGCTATTGACGCTTGTTTGCTTGTCACTTGTCAGGCAAGTTATATTTGTTGTGCTGGTAATAGTAACTTCAGCTATGGTCTATGAATGTACACAGCCGCAGCATCCGGTGTGTGAGAATTCGGACGAGTTGTCACTGGCATGCAATGCAATCGAGACACTGAAGAATATGCTTCTCTTGATTTTAAAATTGGAACACATTTACCGGCAACACTAGTCACAATTAAAAACAAAAGCACATCCACCATTCCAAAACGACTCCGGTTTGAATACCTATTCCTTCTTTTCTTCTGGTTTTGTTTCCTCTTTAGCAGGCGGGGGCATTATCGCCTGCCTGACCGAAGATGCCAAAGAGATGGTCATATCGACGAACTCGGAAAAGTCTTTGGGGAAAGACAGCTCGGGGAACTTCACCTCCAGTTGAGGGTCACCAGGTTTCACTGATAATAGTTTTAGAATTTTGATTATTTTGTTTCATGCCTTGAAGTAGTTATCTAAAATATGATTCCACCCAGACAGTTTCTGGTCATTTAGTTTTGAGATTTTCATCTTTTACTTAGTTTTTTTTTTCTTAGTGCTTATATTTTTAAGAAAGTTTATTATACATTACCTCCATAAAGGAAATTGTACGCGATGTTGACGTACTGCTTAGCAAGTGCCGAATTGTTCTTTAAAATATCCTTCGTCTCTTCAGGGAAGCATACATAACCCATGGCCGTGGTACCAGCACTCGCGTAAAATGCTCGCTGAAATGTAAAAAAAACCAGTATACTTATCAATATATTTTTTCAATCAAACATTAGTCAAGGTCCTTTTGGTCTAGTAGAGTAACCCCATTTTGATGTCACATTTGGGCGAACTATAGACTTTGTCGTATTGCATAGCGTAATTAAAATTGAAATGAAACATAGCATAGACAGAGTATAAAAATAGACAAGTCACTAAATAAAAATAGTGAGACAAGGACACACATTTATTAGATTCAAATAGTAAGACTGAACTAGACAGAAATATTTTTTTTTTTATTTCCTTCCCATGTAAACTTTTCTATAACCCCAGTTGTTAGCAGGGCTCGGAAACCGGTTAATTTTCTATGCAACCTTAACCATTATTATAAAGGTTTACAAACATATTACCAATGCGTTGGAGGACGTCTTTAAGACGCTGGACTGGACTGGACAGGGTATCAACGTAAACAGCGAGTACATCTCACACCTTCGTTTTGCCGATGACATCGTCATAATGGCAGAGACGCTGGAACAGTTAGACCAGATGCTGCACAGCCTAAATGGAGCCTCTCGGCGGGTTGGCCTCGGCATGAATTTGGACAAGACGAAAGTCATGTACAATTCGCACGTCTTGCCAAGTCCAATCCACATCGAAGGGTCACTTCTCGAAGTTGTGAAGGAGTACGTCTACCTAGGGCAAGTTTTCCAGCTTGGTAGGCACAACTTTGAGAAAGAAGCCGACAGAAGGATCCGGTTGGGTTGGGCAGCGTTTGGAAAACTTCGTCAAGTCTTCTCGTCGCCAATCCCGCAGTGTTTGAAGACTAAGGTCTTCAACCAGTGCGTCCTGCCCGTTATAACATACGGTGACGAAACGTGGACACTGACAGTCGGGCTGGTCCACAAATTCAAGGTAACTCAGCGTGCTATGGAGCGGGCTATGCTCGGAGTTTCTCTGAAGGATAAGATCAGAAATGAAGTTATCCGGAAGAGAACCGGAGTTACCGACATAGCCTGCAGAGTAAGCAAGCTAAAGTGGCAGTGGGCTGGCCATGTTTGTCGAAGGACCGATGGCCGGTGGAGCAGACGAGTCCTGGAGTGGACACCCTTCAGAGGGAAAATAAGTGTTGACTTACCCTGATAAGACCTCCTCTCAGGCCGAAGATAAAACCAGTGAGACCACCCATTGCTACGGCACCATATCGGACCTGCTTGTTTTCTTCTTCTCGAAGATATTTAAAGATCCCTGCAAATTAAATTTATGTAGGATGAGGCCTTTGTGATGAGGTCTAAACTAACTTAGTTAATTAGTCTCTTTTCTTTGAATAGTATCAAAATAAAAATAATAGGTTGGGGAAAAAGTTTCTTCGCATTTTTTAAGAAAATTCAAAACATTTTTTAATATAGTTTATTTACATTTAACTAAAGTATGTAGGTACCATTTGGTCGATAACTTTTTGCCATCTTGTAGGTAGGGACATGATCCCATTGCTATAGAAATTTTGGGACTTCTGATCCAAATACCGCGACAAGTGGTTTTGGCAGTCCTCTCGTGATGTTAACCTGACACTGCCTAAAGAATTCTGAAGAGACCGAAACAGGTGGAAATCTGAAGGTGTAAGGTCAGGACTATACGGCGGATGCATTAACACCTCCCAGCCAAACTTAATTTTTGCTGAGTGGCTAAAGATGTGTGAGGTCTAGCGTTATCATGATGAAAAACCACACCCCTTCTGTTGATTAATTCCGGCCGCTTTCTCTCAACTTCTTGCTTTAATCTCATCAGTTGTTCGCAGTAGGGTTCAGAATCGATGGTCCTGCCTGGTGGTAACAGCTCATAATGAATAATGCCCTTCCAATCCCACCACACACACAGCATCACCTTGTTGCGAGTTAACCCAGGTTTCGCCACAGTCTGTGAAGCCTGACCGGCCTTTGACCACGACCTTTTTCGCACGTTCTTGTCGTACGTGATCCACTTTTCGTCACCAGTTATCAGCTTCTTCAAAAATGGTTCGGTTTCATTACGTCGTAATAAAGAATCACAAATGAGTACACGGTTCATTAGGTTTCTTTCAGTGAGCTCGTGAGGTACCCAAATATCGAGCTTTTTTGTGTACCCAGTTTTTTTCAAATGTGCCAAAACTGTTTTGTGGTCAATTCCCAGCTCTTCAGCTACGCCGTAACTACTGATATGCCGATCTTGCTCCACTTTTTCAAAAATGGCATCTTTTTTGATCCGTAATAGTGACCAGAGCGACGTGCATCTTTGACATCAAAATTTCCGGATTGAAAACGCAAACCAAATTTGTGCTACTCTCACAGACACTGCACTAGGTCCATAAACATCGCAAATTTTTTTCGCGGCTTGCGTTGCATTTTTACCTTTTTTGTAGTAAAATTTTAAAATGTATCGAATTTCTTCATTAGATTCACTCATCTTGACAGTACGAAAAACAAATGAAAATCACACATTTTCCTAATTTGAATTTGGAATTATGTTCTTTAAAATTTAAACTTTCAATGATACCAAAACCAGCCAGATACAAATAGTATAGCCAAAGAGATTTTATTACAAGTTCATACATACTATGATGCGAAAAGAATTTTTCCCCAACCTAATACTAGGAATTTCTCCTGTACCGTGGGTGTGTTTACAAACATTTAAACTCACATACACAAACAGCCAGACCCGGAACAACTACTTGTAGGTCATACAAATATTTGTTCCGTGCGGGAATCTAACCCACGACACGCAGCGCAACAGTCAATCGCTTAACCACTGCGCCAACGGTGCCGTCATATGTTGAGAATGCTTTCATTTCAGATTCACATAATCACTAAATGTTCTCATGATTCATTTCTGATTTAAAAAACCTTTGTATCACCCTGAAATTAAATTCTAAAATAAAATTTTGACTTATTTTTAAAGCACAACACCCAATGATATTGACAGTAATCCAAAACATCAACTTACAACCGGTTTTATCTTGAAAATCATGATACTGATCTTGAACTGAGTGTTTTGCACGTTCCCCATGGTCCACCACAACCTGCACTTGCTCACGTATGGCGCGTACAGGAGCCAGGAGCACTGACTTCACATATCCAACCTCTTTGTCAGGCTTAGCTTTAGTCTTCCTGTTTAAAAAAAAAAATTGATACAGTTTGAAAGTATTATCTGGTCTTATCAGAAGGTAATCATTGACATACAAGATATTATTTTTGAAGATATAATTATTCATACTCTTGTATGAATTAAGACATGACCAACAAACCTTTTTGCCATTCACTGCTTTATGACTCTTTCTTATTAATTTATAAACCAATTTTTAGAAAAAGGCATAACATTTGTGTTGAACCAACTTCATAGTGCAGCTTTCTGTTAATGTAGCATCAAAAAGGCTATTCTCAATTTGCATTACTGCATATTATTATTTTGATACAGAAATCAGCTTTCTATAACAACAACACACCTTCAAATTCATCACTAATAATCACATCATTTATCATTATCAGTCATATACATAACAGTTTCTACAAGGCAAATGCATAAACACATACTCAGCATATTCTGCATGTGGAGCTTCGTATATCGGTAGTTCCGAGGGCTTCATGGGTTGGGGCTTCGAAGGGTCTGGAGGATCCTCCCGGAGAGGAGTCGCAGCACCCACCGCCGGTATCAATGTAGCCACCCCGACCGAACCTAACACTACTTTCCGAAGCATCTGTTCAACAATCAAAACACAAACTTTAGTACAATTTCGATGAACAAAGTAAAAAGGACTGGAAATATAATATTTTACGCAATTTACCTCTAAAGAGATGTTTCCCAGCAAAAATTACATAAATGCTGTAAGTAAGAAAATTGCGATCATCAGCTGGGCTGGTGACAGCTGAAAGTAGTGTTGCTATTAATTATTTTAGATCACGGTTTGCCATTTATTAAAAAAAATGGAAATGAAAGCATTCCGTATTGATTGAATAAAATTACTCTTCATCATGCATCTTAGTACAATAATTTGAGACTCTAAAATGAACCAAAATGCACACATGAATAATAATTTTGGATTTGGATGAGTTTTGTAATTTTTAAAAAGAAATGTCGCTGCCAAAGTGACACAGGTTTGCACCACAGAACATATAAACTCTAGAAAAAGTATAAAAATAAAATTTAAATTGGTAGGTACCTTTATTCTGTCGCACGAAGTTAAAAAATGTTTAGAAGTCCTGCATTTTTACCAGTATTTTAGAAATTATCGTGACTTTGCGTTGCAAGTGAAGGACTTCGTCCATAGGGATTTCGTACATACATTCCAATTCGAACTGCAACAACCTCTTCATCTCCTCCTCCTCTAAATGGCAGTTTCAGAAAATGAATTATGTATTCATAGAAATATAAATATCTTTTTTAACTATGATTACAATCTATAATTACAAATATCTAATTACTTACCTAGTTTTTTTTTGTGTTTTTTTAGAAATCAGCAAAACACTTTTTTTTTTTATAGTTTGTCCTACACTACGATAATTTCTCCTGTAGTGTGGGTGGCGTTTACAAACATTTAAACTAACATCAAAGAGTAGAGTAACTATATACGGAAAGAGTAACAACTCTGTGGTAAAATTTGCATGTACGGAAAGTGGTGCCACCTTGAGTTTGGTGGGTGAACTAAGGCTCTAATATACATATAGGTATGTATACTAATAAGTATGTATACCTATAGGTAGGTGTATACAAATGAGGATTTATTATTCTGATTCAATTTACAGACATCTTACTCAACTTGTTGTCCTAGTATTTTTCTCTTATTTACAAATTACTTTTGTCTTCAATAGTGAACGAAGTCAAAAGTACCAGAAACTGAGAAATTAGGACAATCTGTAGAGCGAGTCTGTTTAGGGTCAGCTGGGGGTGGGTTCACCTAATTAAAAAAAACACATAAGATGTTCAAGATTAGTGTCATTTTATTAACATCAAACGACTTAATATTTTTTCGTTTTGTATTTGTTGTAATACAGCTGAGCTGCGTTTTTTGTCACATCTCCACCTTCGTAGGTGATTTTTCCTTCTAATATTCTATTTATAGACCTGCACCAACTATAAATAATTATATGTATGGAAGTGTCAACAAAACATTGTTTTACTTTTTCATGATGTATTTCACAGTCTATAAAACTAAAATCGGTGAATAATTCAATGAAACTTTTTATTCTTTCTTTGATGTTCTTTTCGTGGCAATCGTTATTCAAAAATGCAACAGTTGTTTCTTGTATTTCTTGAAAACAAGCTACTAGGCAGTCGGAGGGATAGCAAAGCCATTTCTTATTTTGGCAATATTCTTTGGCACGTATATATTTGTACATTTCATTGTTCGAATTGCCCAGTAGTTTGCTTTTACAATCTTTACAACCTTTGACGACTTTTGTAGACACTTCGTCAAGGCCCACCCACAGACATAAGTTCTTTGATCAGCCCCTGAATCAGAAATATTTCTTGTATTTTGCATAACATTTAGGGGCTGATCAATTACAATACTTTGGGATTGCAAGGGAGCATTACCTTTTTCCTTATTTTTAAGGAAAAAGGAGAGAGATTGTAGACAGTCATTAGAATCCTCTTCGCAATTGGAGCCTACTGAATGATTCGTGCTGAAATTATTTAATCATAATGTTTTAAATGCTCCCTCAAATCCCACACAGTTGGGTGTAACATTTCGCGCACCCAAACTTCGAACACATCCAAAGAAATTTTCGAGTGGGTCTTGGTTAAAATTGCGTGTCAGCATCGCGTCAAAGGAATATTTTTTTGATAATAATTGCCAAATCGATTTAAAACCTTCTATTGTTCTAATAAAATTATTTAAAGTTGGGACAGACTTTTCAATTTTCTCATCACCTTTTTTCACCATAAATTTGGCAGTTTTTAACATTATCAACGCATCTTGCCATAACATATGATGAGGAGAATTTCGCTTTACAGCAGCTCTGTATATTTTTCCATTTGGCGGCGTAAAAGATGACGCGTTAAATGAGTCAAACAATTTGTCTATTAGCAGTATAAACGGTATTAGATCCCGACATTCTGAGGGACAATCTCCTCTTGCAATTACATTATCAGTAGCAACTGCCATACTATAACTTAATACTTGAGCCGCATTTTTCACCCTCATTTTTTTTATTTTGCCAGGATCTATGTGTTCATTGGTCAAATTGGGTAGCATACGCAACTCTCCATGCGACCTGTCGGCTTCAAAAACCCGCTGAAAGTATTCCCACTTTACTATTTTTAATACATTTTCGTGCATATAATGCATTTCTTTATTTAATAAATTATTTCTAATTCCTTTTAATAAGTGGGGAACATCAAACAGCGGGATTATATCATATTTGTTAACACGTATTACGTCCTTTCGCCATTCTTTTCCTGCTTGGAAATATGCAGTTTTGGCTTCGGAGATTAAGCTATTTATAGTGCTTACATTTGCCGAGCTTTGGTCGCATACAGTTGCGATTATCTTTAGACCAGTAGCTTGTACGTTGGCTATAACGTCTACTAACATTTCTTTAAGTTTTGATGTCTTTAATGTTTGGGTAAAGTAGTAAGCTACTGGTTGTTTGTAATTTTTCCTCACCCCTTTGACCATGAACACCAAAACATGATTGGCAAAATTTGGCATCTTACATTTCCCATCGTTCTCAAAACCAACAAGATCGTCTGTGTATACATTGTAATGGATATGGGGAGATATGGACATTTCATCAAATACTAACGTACACAGACGACCTTGTTGCAACATTTTCGACACTGTGGACTTTAACTCTTTAAAAACGATTTCATTTATGCCTGGAGTCAATTTTACTTGAGCAAGCAATGACTTCAGGACTTTCTTAGATGGTAATGTAAAATGTTTACACATTAACTTGTAGGCTTTAGGACTTTTCTTAAAAATTGAAAGCGATAAAATCTTTTCTTCCTCGGTAAATCTATGCCCCTTCTTTTTCTTCCGTCCTTCTATGCATTGCATTCGAGTAAACAATTTAGCCGACTCGGACATGTTACGAGTTAATTTCTCAAAATCTCTGTTCGCACTATTCTTTTGGATTTGTTTAATGCGCAACTTGAAAGTTTTAAGTTTTTGGCGCAATCTCCTGACTTCATTTTGCGTTTGTCTTGCTTTTCTAGCACACTGCGTTTCAGCCTTTTTCTGCAGAAACTCGACAGTTTTACCTGAAAGATTAAATTTAAAATTTTAAAACATACATATTTAAGATGTTCAGGTATATTAGATAAAATTGTTTACGTAAGAGACTAAAGATTTGCTAAATTCTATGAATTATGTATAATGGATGGAAATAAAAAGTTGTTCGTTTTTTGTAGCCTATGGTATGTCCCAGTGCTGAGCAAAGGCCTCCCTTTTTGCCTTTCAAACTTCACTATCTTGTGCAGTTTCCCACTGCTGCTCTTGCCTGCCCACCACCATATTTATTATTATACATATTTAAAATGTGAGACTTATAATAAACCTCAAGGTCAGTGTTGCACTATCCTTATCTACCAAAAGTTTAGATAAACTCGAGCTCGAGGGACTCGTGGTTAGGAAACAGCCGCACAGGTCAATCAATCAAAGGTTAAGCTACGCTTGCCGTGGTCGGTCCGTAGATGGGTGACCATCCATTTCATACCGAGACCCCTCTGTGCCTCGGAAAGCACGTTAAGCCTTCTGTCTCGGCTATCATTTGTAGATTTTTGACATCTATTATGGATAATCAGAAGCCCAAAAGTCTGACAACCACTCTTACCCAAGGGGTATAGTGTTGAGCCAGTAACATTGCAGAGGTCAGATAGGCAGTTGTTCTATGTAATATATGCATATGGTTAGACTGGTAGTCAACCCTAACATAATTCGGAAAAGGCTGGGCAAATTAATTGAGTTTGGATAAACTTAACAATACACACATCATGTTAAATGGATAAACAGCCTAAAACATCCCACCGTTTGGAAAAGAAATTATGTATGCAAATGATAAATTAAACCAGTTAGGTAGTGCTATGTGAATATATAACAAACAAGCAGACAGACCAGTTCACATTTATAATAATAATTATAAAAAAAACAAAGTACCTGCATCAAATTTTGTCAATGGTATGGGAGCATGGCACTTTTCACTTGACATTAAACAGGTAGATCCAGATGGCCCTGAGAATTCTGTAGAACCAACAGCGGATGAAGGTCCAGATCTGGATGGACCAGGTAGGTGTTTAGTTTGAACCGATGACCCAGCCACGTTGGTGATATCAATCATAGGTCCGCCATGACCAGATTGTCTTCTAGGTTGACAGTAGCTATGGTCTGTCTCCACAAAGGTACTGATTGTTTGCTGAACACCTGTAACATAACATTGCAATATTATAATCAGTTGAATTACTTTTTTTCTGATATTTCTGTGTTTTGATGCAACTTCAGTCTGTGTGAAGTAACTAAGATGTTCCATTTTTACTACATAAAATAGTTGTTTATAATTCAGTAACATAAATATTAAAACTATATCTATGTTGCCTTTTTGTACCTTTGATACTTTGAGAAATAAGTCTTTTAATTCTTTTTTATTAGAGAATTTAAGTAAAGGAACAAAAAGTACCTTTATTTTGATCCCAATGAAAACCCACCATTGAGTAAATAAAATAATAATTTAATTGGTTTCTGTATTAATAGAGCAAAACAGGGATCCCTTACATTCATTATAATAACCTTCAGATTAACTTTTTTATTATTAAACAAAAAAAACACAATCAAAGTTTTGCCATGACACTGACAGGTTAAGTTGACAAATCTCTTGTACAGCAGCAGCTCACTAGTCTTACAGGGATTTGGTTCAAATGCAAAAATAATAGATCCCAAATCCCTGTTTATTCCACAATTTTATTTTCAGAGTACTTTTATGTTACTCTGACGAGTACAACAAATCAATAAAATTGATAATCTGAATCAATTTGGTATTGTTATAAATGTTATTTTCTCACAAATATTGAGCTAATTTAATTCTACTTACGATTCAAATTAACTGATGGTATGGCTGAACAAATAAGATGACCTCCAGTTGTCTTGAATGTAGGATCAAAATGGTGATCACATATTCTTTTGTTCTTGTATATCTTCGTACGGTCCCTTTCTGTAACCTTGCTGCCAACAGCCGCTATCCAAGCAGCGAACAAATCAGGTCGGTTTTCAGGGTTTGGAAACCGGTGAAGGGGTACACCGTATGCAACTGAAAATGGAACGAAATTTATGAATATCAGAGTATGACTAAATAAAATGAAATTATGGAATAACATAAAACTGTTTTCTTGCTTCTAGTAAATACGGTACCGTATGGTAATAAACACTCACCTAAAGCATCACAGCCAAAAATACAATAATTATCTTCTTCGGAGTTCACTCATATTAACAAAACAACAAAAATGACCAACAAAAAACAAAGTGATAACAATAATATGAAATAAAAACAAAACAAATAACAGTAACAAGACTAACAAGTAACAATTATTAGAAATAGCTGAGTTAGTGAGTTTAACTCGGGAAGCGCATCAACGCCGGTAAAACCTTGGTAAAACCGGAGCTGACAATGGCCGAATGGCGACAATGACATTTGTCTGACAATTTGACAAACAAGACAAGATGGCTGCCAAGTTTTGTTAACCCACCAAACTCCAGATGTCGCTGTCGCCCATGGAAATTGATGACAGTGCTAAGTGTGCCCCCCCTGACTAACATACACAAATAGCCAGACCCGGAACAACTACTTGTAGGTCATACAAATATTTGTTCCGTGAGGGAATCGAACCCGCGACACGCAGCGCAGCAGTCAATCGCTGCGCCAACCGTGCCGTCAAATTTTATTATGCGTATGCGGTAATTTTATTATAATGCATTCCCAAACAATACAAATCTTTGGAAACAGAAATAAAAAATTGAGCCGTGACATATAGACTGCATAGTAGCGACGCGTCGCCACGTGGCTTAAGTAGCGGTCGCCCCACCAGCAATCGGTTTTACGTGCGGCTATAGATGTTTCACATCAATATATTTTTCCTGCCAAGGTACGGAACTTTCGCGAGTTCAATACGCTTTTTGCCGGTTCTAAAGTCAATAAAAAAACTAGTTTGCCCTTTGTCACCAAAAGAGGTCACTACCAAAAAAAATATTTACAGTGGCAACTTGGAAGTGTTTTGTGCAGGAAAGCGCGGGAAACTTAACTTGGTGGACGTGTCCTTTTTTGTTAAAATTGAAAATAATTAATTCATTATAATATAGGATCAGTAGTGGTAGTTTTAGTGTTTTTTATTCTTTCACTTGTAATTTAATTGTGGTTTTGTACATTTTCTTCTGTAGGGTAAGTTTTTTATTATTATTTCTTAAAGCGGGATAATGAAAGACCCGCCTGACCCGGGGGACTTTGTTCCCCCGGCAGGCAATTTTGTAACTATCCAATCCAATGAATCAGGCATGGATACCGATGGGTCGTCGTCGGCTCGTCACTTAAAAAGAAGCCGCGTGCATGTGTGCAAAAACTGCAACAAACGCCGTCGTATCAGAAAAAACCACGGTTCCGAGTCTTCGGGTTGTGGTTGCATGGAGTCTACACCTCTCTCGCTAACTCCATCGGAGCCTAAATGCTCTGAAATAATCGTATCTAACGATATTCCTGATGTTCCAGCTCCGCCTTCAGTGATTCCCACTCAGATTGGTCGAAAAACGTATGACAAAACTGACAGCTCGCCGTACGTTGTTCATGTGCAAAAAATATTATTATCACCAGATGATGGAACGTCATTGCACCCAATTACATTTGGCAAGTTCTTAAAACACAACGCCTTCCTAAATATTATTAACGGTAGCGTCAAAAAAATCGGGCGCAATAAAATATCTCTTTACTTTTCCAATTTCCTGGACGCAAATTCTTTTATTTCACATAATAGTCTTGAAACATATAATTATAAAGCTTTTATACCTACTTTTAATGTTACTAGAATGGGTTTAGTACGTGGTGTTCCTGCGGAATGGTCTCCAGAGGAAGTTATTGATAATATAACAGTACCAATTGGTTGCGGTCCAATTTTAAAAGTCAGACGCCTCAATTTTAAAACTGTTGTTGATGGTACAACCATTTGGAAACCATCCCAATCGATAGTTATTACTTTTGATGGGCAGATTCTGCCTAAAAGAATTTTTATGTGCTATAATGCATTACCTGTAGATTTATATATTTTCCCTACTGTACAGTGTTTCAATTGCTGTCGTTTTGGTCACACAAAAATTCAGTGCAGGTCCAAACCTCGTTGTTATAAATGTGGCCAAGACCATACTGGGGACAGTTGTAAAAGAGAACAAGAAAGTGCATCTTGCTGCCTTTGCTCCGGTTTTCACTATGCTACTAATAAATCTTGCCCAGAAATGTCTAGACAAAAATTAATTAAAACATACATGGCACAAAGTTCAGTATCTTATGCTGAAGCGGCAAAAATGTATCCCCCAGTTACTAAATCGTATGCCGATACACTTTTGTCTTCTCCTTCCAAAAACTTTGCAGATACTCCATCTTTCCCTTCTTCTAATAGAATGCCTGTTTCAAGTAGCTATAAAAAAACTGTCTTCCTTAAACCACGCTCGCCTCCCAAATCTGTACAAGGATATAATAAAGAGGCTCACAACGCCATTATTAAAGATTACGACATTCCTCAACCAGCAAATGGTAGATCATAACAATGGACAAATTGATGCCAGTTTTTCCATTAACGATTTTCTTTCTGCATTACACAATCTTCTGTCTCAGTTCAACATTTCACCGTCCAACGTTGCCCCATCTTTCAATGTATCACAATCCATCCTTAATGGACAACACATCCAAAATAATCCAGTGGAACTGCCGCAGTCTAGTAAACAAAAAGAGTGATGTTATACATCTTTTAAACAAATATGAGCCATTTGCCTTTGCTTTAGCAGAGACTTGGCTCAAACCTAATCATATTTTTAAAATTAATGGTTATTTAACCATTAGAGAGGATAGATCTGATGGGTATGGTGGAGTAGCTATACTTATCAAGAATTCTATCCCTTTCTCTACCATTACATTACCTCCTCATAGTGAGGAAATTTCAATTGTAGCTATTAAAGTGCATCATACTTGTCTTGTTTCTATTTACATTCCTCACCCTTCTTTTTCTGTTCTTCAAGAGATGAATAATCTCATTTCTTTTCTTCCAAAGCCATTATTAATACTGGGGGATTTTAATTGCCATCACCAATCATGGGGTTGTTCAACTTCGAACTGTTATGGTGATGAGTTAATAGATATAATAGACTTACACAACTTATGTATTTTAAATTCAGGAGCTGCCACACGTCGTTCAGATCCTAATCAGAGCCAAAGTGCAATTGACCTTTCTATCTGTTCTCCAAACTTAGCCTCTTCATTAACTTGGCATACTTTGACCTCTACATATGGTAGTGACCATTTTCCAATAGTTATTTCTTATCCTCTTTCCAAACCAAATGCACAATTAAGGAAATCAAACTTAAAATATAAACTTCCTAATAGAAATAATACTGACTGGGGTAAATTTAGGAACATTGTTGACAGTAAGCTTAGCTCCTTGCCCGTAATTTCTGATGGCAATGAAAATAGTTGTGCTGAAGCTTTAGCACACATATTAATTGCAGCGGCAGATGAAGTTTTTCCTGTAAAAAATAACAACATTAGTACAATTCCCTCGCCTCCGTGGTGGGACTCTGAGTGCACTGAATTGATTAAAAAACGTAAAGAGGATGAATATAATTATAACGTTGATATGTCTGATACTAATTTTGATATCATTACTAAGTTAAATAATGAAACTTATAAACTTTTTAAAAAGAAAAAATTTGAATCTTGGCGTAACTTTTGCTTATCAATTTCACCGAATACTCACCTTACGATTGTCTGGCGCAATATTCGTAGATTTAGGTCCATATATAACTGTTGGAGAATTAGTCTGTTGGAATTTTATGTAATTTATAACTGGTTAGTAATAAACTCTATGGTGGAGCTTTATGGTATGTCAAAGCTCGGGTTCAAATATATTTGGCACAGAACAATTTGAGAGGTGTGGTAAAAAACAGCTGAGCTGATGGCTCGTTTTTCGACAAAGTCTATAAATACGTACGTGTTCTTTTATATATAAGTTTACAATGTTTTGAAGAAGATGAATAAAGACAATCCTTTGTAAGTAGCAGACCATTTTATTTTATTTTACATTCAAATCCCATAAGAGGTTATGGGCCCTCTACAATTAATTATGGGCGCTCTGCTATCAGAAGGCAGTTTCTAATGATGAGTTGAGAGTTGGAGAGTAACTAAAAGCCCGAATTTGATACAAGGAGAAAAACAGAAAATGTCAGAAGAATACGTAAAATTATCGAAATTAACAAATTTAAATTAATTAACTGCTTGGGAAGCAACGTCATTGAATGACAAAACCCTAACAAACTTAATATCAAGGTTAAGTCTAGAAACAAGAATAAGGAACAACAACAAAGAAGAGGAAATAATAGCAACAACATCAAGCAACAATAATGATATCAATCAAGAAGGAAACAGTTTTTATATAAAGACATGCTATAAATGCGGAAAGAAGGGACACATTGCGAGATTTTGCAGAACTAGAACTCCGATATCGAGTGATGAGAATAAACAGAACACAACATGCTTCAAATGTCTGAAAACTGGACACAGATATGCGGACTGCAAAGAAAAGTTTAACTGCCGGCAATGTGGTGACAACTCCCACTATATGAAAAATTGTTTGAACATGAAAAATGCGAGTAACAATTTTACTAACAAAATAGAAAATGAAGAAACTAAAATTGAGTTCATTATTGATTCCGGTACCAGCAGTCATATTGTGAATTCAGATATTTATCTTAAGGATAAAAGAAAAAATAATTATAAGATCATGACAGCTGATGGAAATATTTATTTTATAAACATCATGAGGAACATTTATTCCCAAAATATTATATTGAAAGATGTCCTTTTTGTTCCTGAATTGAAGAAAAACTTAATATCTGTATCTAGATTAACAAATGATAACTATACTTTAAAAATTTTCAGAAATAGATGCGATATTCGTGGATCGGAGGCTGAATGCGCAGCAGCTGCTGAGCTAAGTCGTGATGGTTTGTACCACCTGAGTTTTAACGCAAAGCCATTAATACAATCAAGGTCAGTAAACTCTTTTTACTTGGATTCATATTTTTGGCACCGCGCATTAGGTCATGTACCTATAGCCAAAACTAGGAATCTTGTTAGAGGAATTGAGAGAGGCCTCGTAAAGGAAACCATCTGCGAAGTCTGCACTAAATCAAAATTATGTAGAAAACCATACAAAACTATTAGACAAAAAGCCAGTAAACCTTTAGAAATTATACATAGTGATATTTGTGGTCCTATTGAAACTGAAACATGGGATGGTTACAAATATTTTATAACCTTTTTGGATGACTATACACATTTTATTAAAGTATTTTTAATTAAAAATAAAAGCGAAGCGTTTTCGAAAATAATAAATTACATTAATTTGGCAGAAAATCATTTCCAAACAAAAATTAAAACTTTTAGATGCGATAATGGTGGCGAATACAATAATAAACAATTTAAAATGTATTGCAATAGTAAAGGAATTAATATTGACTATACAATTCTTTACACTCCACAGTTAAACGGTAAAGCTGAAAGATTAAATAGGTCTTTAATGGAAAGAACTAGAGCGTTACTATTTGATATGCAGCTACCACGCATTTTATGGGGTGAAGCTGTTTTAACATCTGCCTATTTAATTAACAGGAGTGCAAACACAGTTAATAATAAAACACCAGCTGAAATGTGGTTTAATAGAATACCAAACTTAAAACATTTGAACATTTTTGGATCTTTAGCTTATTATAAAAATAATTTTCAATTAAAGAAACTTGACTCCAGGAGTAGCAAAGGGCTTTTAGTAGGGTTTACGAATAATGGTTATAAGATATGGGATCCTTCTGATTTTAGAATTGTTTATTCGAGAGATGTAGTGTTTAACAATAATAAGAGTGATGTTGCGGATTATTTAAAATTTTGTAATCGTAAAGTGAAACAGTGTGAGTTAGATAATTTATTTAAAGAGGTGAGTGTTGATATTGGTGATAATGGTTTTAGTATTGAAGGTAACGGTGATATTCGTGGTAATGTTAATAATGAGGTTAATAATGATGTAGTTGTTGGTGATGTTTTTCGTACTGAAAGTGGTGATCGAGCTGTTGGTGTTGAAGGAAATATTGAAAATAATGAGGTGTTTGAAGATAGTTTTGATAATGTTGAAGTTGAAGTTAGTGGTGAAGATGTTGAAGACAATTTTGATAATTTTGAAGATAGTGTTGAAGATGTTGAAGTTAGTGTTGAAGACACTGGAGTTGTAGTTGATGTTGAAGATAATAATGTTTTGAGAGGGGAAGGTAGAAACGAAGGTAGAAATGAAGGTAGAAATGACACAGTAATTGAGACTAGTGATGAGTTTAAGGATGCAGTTGAAGAAGCAGTTAATGTTGGACGGAGAATATTACCAAATCGAGAGAGAAGATTGCCAGCATGGCTAAAAGATTACGATTTCGAGACTTCATTTTTAACGTATACAGATGTTTTTAATAGTTTTGATAAAGATTTATGGTGTAAAGCAATGAAGGAGGAGAAAGATTCGTTGGAGAAAAACAAGACTTGGGAAATTGTAAACAGGAATGAAGCAAAGAATAGAAAGATAATCTCAAATAAATGGATATTTACTATAAAGCCTGGTGGAAGATATAAGGCGAGATTAGTGGCAAGAGGTTTTCTTCAAAAGCATAATATTGACTATAAAGAGACATATAGTCCAGTGGTTAATACTACTAGTGTTAGATTGTTGTTGGCTATTGCAGCACAAAAATGTTTAAAAATAAAGCAATTTGATGTCAAGACAGCATTTTTATATGGAGAGTTAGATGAAGAAATTTTCATGGAAATACCTTTGGGATATGACATAAAAGATAAAGAAAATAAAGTTTGCAAATTAAAGAAAAGTCTTTATGGATTAAAACAAGCATCACTTATGTGGAATAAAAGATTAACGGAGTTTTTGAAGAAATTAGGTTTGTTACAATTGAAATCTGATCCATGTGTGTTTGTTAATAAAGATAAAGGAATTTATTTGGCTATCTATGTTGATGATGGAATTTTAATTGGTGAAAATGAAATTGATTTAAATAAAATTATTAATAAATTAGAAACTGAATTTGACATGCGTAAATTTGATAAAACTGAAAAGTTTATAGGGTTTGATGTTAAAGTAGAACGAAATTATATTAAGATTTATCAAGAAAGTTATATTAAACAAATTTTGGAAAAGTTTAAATTTGAAAACTTAAAGGATAGTTGTCATCCTGATATTTTAGTTGATGTACATCAAGAGGGGAAAGGTGGAGTTGATGATGTACATAAATATCGACAATTAATTGGTTCTTTATTATATTTAGTTAATAAAACAAGATTGGATTTATCGTTTCATGTAGGTTATTGCAGTAGACATCAAGAAAATCCGAATTTGAATGATTTCAGTAATATTAAGAATATTTTTAGGTACATTAAAAACTCAATAAGTAGTGGTATACAGTATGTTCGTGGGAACGATATGACTTTAAAAGCATACTGTGATGCAGACTTCGCAGGTGATCCTGATACTAGGAAAAGTACGACTGGCTTTGTAATATTTTATGGTGGTGGCCCTATACATTGGTGCTCACGCAAGCAGTCAGTCACTGCTCTTTCGAGTACTGAGGCTGAATACATTTCTGCAGCCGAATGTATTAAAGACCTGCTATACATTCAGTCTCTGATCCACGAATTAACGGATAAATTGCCGAAAACACAGTTGTTCGTTGACAATCAATCTGCTATTGTATTGATTAAGAATGGAATTTTAAATAGAAGGAGCAAACACCTTGATGTTAAATATCATTTTATTAAGGAGAAAATAGATAAAAATTTGTTGGCAATTAATTACTGTTCTACTAAAAATAATTTGGCTGATATTTTAACTAAACCACTGGACAGAACAAAGTTCTTGAGATTGAGACAATGCTTAGTGAGTGATAAATAAAGGACATTCTTTAATGTGAAGAGTTTTGTGTTGTGTTTGAAGTTTAATTAGGAAATAAGGCTGTTTGGGAATTAATTTGAAATTTTGTTATAAGTTAGTTATGTAAGGTGTTTAGATTAATTAATTCAAAAGTTTGTTTGTAGTTTTTAGTTAAGTTGAGTGGGTTTAATTAAGTTGGGTTTTAAATGAGTTGATGGAAGTTAGTTATAAGTTTGTTTTCAGTATGTTGTTCTGATTGTTATAAACATAAAATTCAGAGGGGATGTTGGAGAATTAGTCTGTTGGAATTTTATGTAATTTATAACTGGTTAGTAATAAACTCTATTGTGGAGCTTTATGGTATGTCAAAGCTCGGGTTCAAATATATTTGGCACAGAACAATTTGAGAGGTGTGGTAAAAAACAGCTGAGCTGATGGCTCGTTTTTCGACAAAGTCTATAAATACGTACGTGTTCTTTTATATTATATAAGTTTACAACGTTTTGAAGAAGATGAATAAAGACAATCCTTTGTAAGTAGCAGACCATTTTATTTTATTTTACATTCAAATCCCATAAGAATAACAACCCTTCTCCTATTCCTGATTCTTTAGCCAGTGATTTTTTTGATATATTAGCTCCGCCTTGGGTTCCTGAGGCTAAGGCTATTAGTACTAACCATAACCTGTCTCTCGTTTCCAATATCCAAGACACTCATACGACGCTAGATCTTGCATTCACTCTCACTGAATTAAAGGTTGTTATCCATAAAACTAATGATTCTGCACCAGGCATTGATGGCATCCCGTATTCCTTTTTTGCTAATTTAAATGATGATGTCCTCAGTTATTATTTAGAACTTATTAATTCTATTTTGTATACAGGAAACATCCCTGTTGAATGGAAACGTCAAATGGTGTTGCCATTCCTAAAACCAAATAAAACTCCACTGATGCTACTTCATACCGTCCCATAGTTTTGTCTTCAATTCTGATGAAATTAGCGGAACACTTAATTAAAAATCGCCTAGAATGGTATGTTGAAAGTAAGGGTCTCTTGGCAGAATCACAATATGGCTTTAGAAAAGGTAAAAGTACAACTGACTGTTTAAGTATATTAACATCCGATATTCGGTTATCCTTCTCTAATAACCAATCCACCGTTGCAGTTTTCCTTGATATTAATGCAGCTTATGATAATGTTGTTTTATCGGTTTTACAAAATAAATTAGAAGCCTTACAAGTTCCATTGAATTTGTTGAATTTCATTATTAATATCTTGACTGAACGCTCTGTTAACATGTTAATAGGAGACCATGAGGTATCTCATCTTGTATGGAGGGGTCTCCCACAGGGTTCTGTGCTCAGTCCCCTTCTATACAATATCTACACTTATGATTTAGAGTTATCCTTAACTAGTCATGTTAAGGTTCTTCAATATGCCGATGATTTATTATTATATTCTTCAAGTCCATCTGTTGAGCAAGCTAGCTCTGCTATCAATTCTGCTTTATCTATTTTGGCGTCATGGTTACATCTAAACGGTTTGGATTTATCCACGTCTAAAAGCGCGGCTGTTTTATTCACCCGGAAGAGAAATATTCCCATAGTAAATCTCCTTTATAAGGAAATACCAATCCCAGTTAAAGATAAATTCAGATATCTAGGTATAATACTTGACTGTAAATTAAGTAGTGTCCCTCATTGTGAATATATTGTTAACAAATGTGAAAAACACCGAAACATGCTTAGATGCCTCTCTGGTGTGTGGTGGGGTGCACATCCCCTTTCTTTGAAACTCATTTACAACGCAATCATCAGAAGCACTCTGGATTATGGATTGTTCGTTCTAGAGCCAGGTAGTGTCATGGCTTTTAAAAAATTGGATCGCATCCAGTCTAAAGCATTACGCATTATTTCAGGTGCAATGAAGTCTAGTCCCATTAATGCACTCCAAGTTGAATGCGGGGATGCTCCTTTATATCTTAGAAGACAATTCCTATCTGACAAATATTTGTTCCGGATTCTTCAATTCTCAACTCATCCTCTCATTCCTAAACCGGACACATTAGTGTTGCAGATTGAATCGTCGGTCCCATAGACGTGCTCCTTGTTTAGTTGTAAGTTATAAAAAATTCCTTTCACTTTCTTCTCCTATTCACCGTTCCAATAAACTTCCCATATTTAGCAATAGTTATGAGAGTTTACAATTCAGTCCCATTATAAAATATAACTGTGTAAGTAAATCAGATCCCGATTGCCATTTAAGTTTTAATCATTTTCTAGCTGAACACGTAGAGTACCACCATATTTATACGGATGCTGCCAAGCCTTCTCCGACGGGTTGTGTTGGGATAGGTACTTACCATTCTCAATACAACATCGAACAAAAAATAAAACTGCCTCCGGAGACTTCTGTTTTTACCGGGGAATGTTTCGGCATTTTTAAAGCCATAGAATATATCCGTATTTTAAAGCTCAAAAAATCGATAATTTTTACCGATTCTCAAAGTGCTCTTCTAGCCATCAATAAATCCGCTTTCGAACACAAATTGCAGTTACCTATAATTTATTTAATAAGAGAATTTGCGTTCAGGACCATTTCTGAGTACACTACAATTTGTGTGGATTCCAGCCCATGCTGGAATCCATGGCAATGAAGTGGCTGATAAACTTGCCGGTGATGCGGTGCAGTGTGGGGACTTAGTTCCTTATACAAATTTTACTTATGACCTCGTATCGTTACCAAAGACTTTTCTTCGGGAAACCTGGAAGGTGGCTTGGGATATCGTAAGCAAATCGAAGGGACGTTATTTTTCACATATTCAACCCGACGTTCCAGAAAAACCGTGGTTTGGCAGGGCCAAGTTTGGCAAGATGGAGACCTCCATTCTAATACGGATGAGACTGGGTCATGTTTGTTCTCCAGCTCATCTTGCCAAACTTCATATCATCGACGATCCCTTATGCTTGTGTGGCACAGATGTAGGCGACTTAGATCACATTTTTTTCTCCTGTCCCTTATATGACCGTTCTTCCTTTCTTAGTAACCTCTTATCCCTCCATACTCCTTTTCCTACCTCAATACTTTCTTTACTTTGTACAAATAGCTCTCTTGTATATAAATGTATAGTCTCATTCATTACTCTAAATAATAGTTGTAATTTTTTTTTTTTTTTTTCGTGTAATTTGCTCATTTATCCTAATTATACTGATCCTATCCCGTCTATTCTAAATCCCGTCAAAATTTATATTTATATTAATTTTGTTTCCCTACCTTTTTAATAAAACTAAAACGTGACATTGGCTAAATGCACAAACCGTGCGAAGCCAGAAGAAAAAAAAAAAAAAAAAGTGTTTTGTGATTTCTTTTCTCTTTTCTGTCAAAGTTAGTTGTCATGTCAAATCTGTCATGGCCTCGACATGTCATAATTTTCTTTCGTCTTTCTTTTGTGTTTATCTGTGATTTTAGTGCACGCTCCACGCTCTAATATTGTAAAGAAAATTAGAAGCTCTATGAAAATTGAATACATTGAATATTTATTTCTTTATTCTGCGTTAAATGTATGAGTTGGAACAGGCGTGTTGTAGAAATTCAGTGTCGGTCGGACAAATAAATTGAGGTGATTGTGAGTACGGTTTTCGAATAGCTGAATCAATAAATTTTTGTGTAACGTTAAAATAAACTTTGTGGTTATTGTTGTTGAGTTAAAAATGTCGGAGGTCCTATCAGGTCGTGTGTCTAAGCATAGGAGGGACCGTCGCGTTAAGAATAGTACAGGTACGAAGAGGGCCGCATGCTGGGGCCGCGCTTGAACGACCACTTTGATTACCGCTTGGAGATTTTCATTTTGAGTAGTATTCTGCTTTTTTGAGACATTACGACTGGCTAGTTCTTCATACGCCTATTCATACCATCGCTATTCGTTCAGGGCAACTTCATAGTGTTTCCTAGCCATGAAAATAATAATAGCAGTGCTCAACTGCCATAGAAACAATAGTGCAGATAAATTATATTTTTTTATTATGTTTTTCTAATCTCTTGCTTTGTTAGCATGACCCAGATGATTTGAAATCTAGAATAGTAGGAAATTTTTATATCATGTTATCTTCAAACATAAATATTATTTTGCTACACTTTGTTTCAATAAAATAGCATTATAAAAACGGTTATTTGTTGTTATGATAGATTCTTACAATGCTGCTACTCATAAGATAGATGTAAACAAGTGTCCTTGTAAAATATCTATAAAGCAATAAACAAATAAAATAAATATCACATAAATGTAGGTCAGAGTAATTTGACATAACCCATTAACTATTCTTGTTTAACAATACATACAGCCTAGAAAATAAAAATATAAATTATGTAACAGGAGACTAACATTTGCTATCTACTAGAAACTGGTTTGCCTTAACAGTAGTTACCTGATTATGCATACTAACAAAGAACTTGTATCAATCCAGGACTGTGAGGTGCATGATGTGTGTAGAGTGACAATCTCTTAGATCAACTTGGGACGCGTCTACTTAGCAGCCACCGAAGATTATTGGGATGAAATGGTACAAAACTGTTGCATTTTATTTATGTATTTGTTTCTTTTTACAAAAATCTATTCTTGAATGAATTTTTGGGTTCCTGTACATACTATATCAAAAGTTTGGTCAATGCATGTTTTTTAAGTCTTCCATTTCACAAGTTTGGTTGCATGTTTGGTAGTTTTTAAGATTCTAGGTAGATAGATTTTTGCAGCATTAGCTGGTGTTTTTACTACGCCTATTCTTCAATGTTTTTCATTCTTTTATTCCAGCATATTCTACTGTAGTTTTAATATATAGAGCTGAACAATCAGGCAATCCTGCACCTATCTACATACAAGTACCTGCTTTTATCTTTTATATGCCTTATTATATGAAATTCTGGTGAATTTGTCTGCCAACATAATTCAGAAAGATACGTAGTACATGTCCCAATTATTGTAACAAT
This sequence comes from Tiliacea aurago, assembly GCA_948098905.1. Taxonomy (NCBI): domain Eukaryota; kingdom Metazoa; phylum Arthropoda; class Insecta; order Lepidoptera; family Noctuidae; genus Tiliacea; species Tiliacea aurago. Next base: position 24,541,994 of record OX402578.1, read on the forward strand.
CTCTGTTAGTCATCATATTTTAAATATCAAACAAGTTTTTGTTAAAGCGGCGTCATAATAGAACTTTGATTGGCATTAGCATAAAAACAGGTTGCTTCTAAGCAAACTCATTTAAAGAGTTTTTATGTGCCAAAGAGTGTACATTGGTTTGCTATTTAAACATAAATGATAAGAGTTGCGTCATTAGTCCATTCAGTTGTTGAAGGACATGAATACTGCTTTGAAATCAGGTCTCATGATTAGCATAACAATGATTCTTCTCTGAACAATTATGAAAGATATAACCATAGATAGTTGTAGTAAAATCCACATTTTATACAAGTAACTGTTGCTTTTTATTGTATTCACAATACATAGCATGATTGTAGATCTGCCACTAATGAAAATAATTTTATGCTCATTAAGAATATTATTTTTTTTAATTAGCGCGATAATTTCAGTGACACTGAGATGTAATTGCAAAAAGTAAAACTTAATGAAAATGCTAAAATGTTTTTTTATGGTATAGGTACATAATAATGTACACCATAAAAATTACAGTAAATGTTGAAACTTTACATAGGGTGACACAATCTTATACAGTTTTTTTTTTTTTGTATTATATTTTGTCTAGATTCGTTCTTATTGGAATCCAGTAATACAGTTAAAAAAAATTGCAATGACCAACATTAAACACCTGCAGCACTATCTCTCATCCCTTAGATGTTTGCCTTCAGTCAATAATTTGTTAAACACATCAGTTAGCATCTACACTGCAACACGAATATTAAACATCCATTATTTATATTTATTTGATGTGTCAATCTTGAAGGAATTCCCCCATAAACAGTTTTTGTGTTACCAAAATGTAAACGCGTGATGAACTGATATTGTCGACAAGTACTACAGATGAGACTTGATAATGCAAAACCATTCGTACCACGGAGTAGATTCGTACCTACGTCTGCATTTGAGATTAACAGCCTATTTACGTCATTAGTCGGTAGTCCTAAAGTATTTTCCTCGTGCGTTATCTTATCTAATTAGATAGTAGGAATAGTATTACTCCACATATTGATAGCGTTCATAATATTTTCACTAGCTAAATACAGTACTCGTTTTATCCCTTTATTGGCAATGGCACCTAATACGTTAATGCTCGCCGTAATCGGCCCTGACACCGAACCATAATTTAATTTTAATTGCGTTCGACGGTAAGTATTAAAAATCGATCTGGCACGAATAGCCTGACTATCGAGTCTCCGTATAGTAGCTGCTCTACTTATACATTATTTACTAAGCCACTGATTCGAATCTCGCTAAGTAACAATTTCTAGTCGAAAGACTATAATCAAAACTCCATTTCACACATACCGATCGCCGTTAAACGGGACGGTATTGTTATTTATGTAAATATGATACGTACAAAGTCGTGTTGAAGTGAGGATACCCGTCGTGTCGCGTGAAACCTTTCTTATCAGTCATGTGTACTGTGACTTTGTAAAGCCTTTGAAACTTAAAGTTAGAAATGCCTCTTAACATTCCAGGGTAAATCCAAACCATTTAAATGTTGAACTGTTGAACAGCGCATACCCCTAAAACTCGTAATTAAATTGCCAGCGATAAAATGTTGTAATTTAAACATTTTCAGTACTGAGAATGATGGCAATAATGCAGGAGGGGAATAGTGAGGTACCGAAGGAATTTCTGGAGACGGGGCGAACGGGGCGCCGGAACGCGATGCCCGATATACTGCACCCTCAGAGCGCCGAGGCCAGCACGGCGGACCTGCCCTCCAGGTTGCAGCAACTCTCTGCCACTGGTAAGTTTAGTCTAAATATCGAATCCTATCTCGACTCATAGTAAAAGCCTTTTTCACCTCAACACCTCAAACAAGTAGGTTTTGCTGTTTAAAGTCAGTAAGAAAAATTCGATTTTGCTGTGAGCGTGAGACAGTAACTTTTTAATTATTATTTTTTAAATGCCGAGGATAGTGCTGGGTCTACTCACAAAATTCGAAAGTTTTGAACTTCACTTTGTTCTGTGACTTCCACTTCAATACGATAAAAGCGAGAGATAGAAACAAGTCGATTCGAAGTTCGATTTTCAAATTCCATACCTATTTAGTAGGCCCAAAAAGAAACAAACAACGTTCGGATACACGTATAACCGTAAAATTGCTAATCATCTGCTATTGTTTTAAATGTAATCTTATATATAAAATTCTCGTGTCACAATGTTAGTTACCATACTCCTCCGAAACGGCTTGACCGATTTTTATGAAATTTTATATGCATATTCAGTAGGTCTGAGAATCGGCTACTATCTATTTTTCATACCCCTAAGTGATAAGGGTGGCTTCCCCACGGGATCGAGACTTACGCGGGTAAAACCGCGGGGCGCAGCTAGTTATTATATATATTTTTTACTTTAAATTTTTAGTTATTGTTTGTTTTACAATAATTATACATGTGGTTTAATTTTTACCATGTTGTATTTTTTTACCTATATGTAATATATGTTCTCGCTGCTGAGGTGAAAAGTTGTACTTATGTGTTACACGAGACCAAAGTTATTTGCATCTCGTGTCTTTCAAATATAGTATCCTTCGCTTACTCGGGATTTGAAATCAATACTCGCAGCAAAAACCAACTTTGCTCTCTTGTTGCACAATAACAATTTCTACCTTTAGCTGTCGATAATTATGATGAAATTCGAAAGTTTTCTAAGGTTCGAAGGACCAAATCAGAAAAGTCGTAGCCATTCATATAAAACCCAATCACTTCTTTCGTTCTACCTTTGGGTCGATAAACAATGAGACGAAATAGAAAATATTATTAGATGACCCAATTGGCGCGATGGTTTCTAATCCCGAATCGAAATAACATTTATATTCGACTAGGCTTGAGTCTGGGTCTTTCTTTGTATGGGTTTACTGACTTTTCTGCTGGCACTTCATCAGCCGCAGGATGCTAGTTTGTTGTACATTCATGTCTTATGTCTATACTTTTCGGGTTCCAAAAAAGGGCTTTTCTAAGGGACTTTAAAACTACAATAAATGTGGTAAAACTAAGGAACTAATTAGGTTCTCAGTTTGCAACTGCTGTAATGAGATTATCACGGGTTTATTGCCACTTAAGCCTAAAATTACTATCACCGTATACGTAATTACGTACTACTTATCAAACGATAAATTTATACCCGTCACGTGCCCTCATAATTTACTTTATATTTATTTATTTATTAGATTGTCTAATTTTTGTGCCAGTAAACGTTTAAATAGATGTTTTAGCGAAACTTCTATAACGTGAACTTTTAGTTGCAAGTTTAGAAATTGTCCGGGTCTGTCTGTTGTAAAAGTAAAGGGTAACGGAAATGTTAAAGCATCGTTTTAGTATAACATCCGTTGTATAGCTTTCCAATTTTCGCTCGTGAGACGTGACGCGCTGTCGACGTCAAACATTTTTATTGAGCGCACACATTTTTTCCTGAGAATGATTTGAACGTTTAGGTGGTAAAATACACAAATAAATACTTGAATTACGTATGAAAGGCGTCAGCGGCCGCATGACTTCTAAATATCTGAGTTAAACTAATACGATTTTCGGCAACTGGCCAAAAATCACAAACCACGTAATGTAATCGAGAAACATGCTTGTAAACTAAAAGCTGCCTGAGATCTTTTGAAGAAAATCCAATTTCATTTGTGAAAATCGGTTGAGTAGTTTCGTGAGAAACTGACGCAATTTATTTGCATGCGTCAATAACTCATTAAGAAAAGCCGCTAAATGTGTAAACCATTCATCGTCGTCTTTTTAATAGTTCTATGGTTACGTTTTCATGTATAAATCCGTGCTTTTCTTAAACTTAAATCCTCGTGTCTTCAAATTTGATGATACATATTCTATTCTAGACCCCTTGATTAAAAACTGTTTGATAACGAATCGAATTGATTACAAAACATTGAAGCTGTAATATGTATCTTTTATACTAGTTGCGCCCCGCGGTTTCACCCGCGTAAGTCTCGATCCCGTGGGAATATCAAGATAATGTTAATCAAGGGTGTCAGCTACTGGGCACGCCACAATTGCGGCGGTAAGTCCCCTCTTTGAGGAGTGGCTAGAGAGGCGCCACGGCGTCCTCACCTTCCGCCTGACGCAGGTCCTCACCGGACACGGTTGTTTCGGGAGGTTCCTGTTCAGAATAAAGCGGGAGGAAACGCCCGGGTGTCACCACTGTGTGGATCGCCCGGAGGACACGGTGGAGCATACGGTGGAGGTCTGCCCTGCTTGGGCGGAGCACCGCCGTGTCCTCACGGAGGCGATCGGCGGCGACGATCTCTCGCGTCCGGCCCTGGTTCGGGCCATGGTTCGGAGCGAGAGTGCATGGGAGGCCGTCACCTCCTTCTGCGAAACAGTAATGCTCGCGAAAGAGGAGGCGGAACGCATGAGGGTGAGGCAGGGTGCCCGCCCTTCCGCACTTAGTCGCCGCAGGAGACGCCCTGGGCGTCGGGAATCGCAGGCCGATTCCCGGCCACCGTAGGCGCGGGCTTGCGGACGGTGAGCGATGGGTAGCTCGCCGTCCGATAAGGACCAGGCCCGGGTCGACGGCGCGTTGTGTTCCACGCGCGCCTCAAAGAGACGTCAGCACCAATTGACGGGGTCCGAAAGGACCAATGCCTGCCACGGTTACGAGTCTGTCCGAAAGGGATATCGTGGCCTTGGCACACAGGCATTTGAAGGAACACGGTGGGTTTTAGTCAGTAAAAGTCTGACACTCTCTCCCGCTCCGCCCAGAGCGGGAGAAGTTATTTGATGATTTCCCACCCAAAAAAAATAAATAAAAGGGTGTCAGCTACCTCCATACAAATATTATCAAAATAGGTCCAGCCGTATGAGCGTGAAGAAGTAACAAACATACACACACACACACACTCACAAAGTTTCGCCATTAGTGTGATTTTACCATGGCAGTAATTTGCAATTCTATAAACTTATTGTAAAATGTAGATTTAACATCAATAGTATTGCGTCAATGGTTAAAATGTATTAAATGGTACGGTTTCTAAGCGAATTGAACGTCAACTAACTTGTCTTAAGGATCGAAATCGTATGGAAGCAAAATTCGAAATTCGGATCCAATCTAAACAATTCCGAATCTGAAACAATTCGGGTTCATTTTCGGAAGTTCCCTTCCCAACCTTAATTAAGTGTAGGCAACAAAACTATTGACCGAAAATCATCATCATCCTCAAGCCAATACTCCTGTTTATTTCGGGTTGGCGCAACATGTCTTCATCCTCCATACATCTCTTTTCGCCATCATCTTTAAAGGGATGCGCCAAAGTAGCCCGCGAAATTCTTTCGTTTACGTTTTTTTGTTCAATTTGCAAATAAATATTTGATACGGCCGCGAATCATATTGAGATCAACATACAACCTGATACTGACCTGCAAATTGAAAAAACGTAAAAAAAAACCGGCCAAGTGCGTGTCGGACCACGCACAATGAAGGGTTCCGTAGTTGGGATGAATTTATCCCAAGAACAAACTTAACATTGTAGTTGAAAAACATGATCCCCATACATTCCAACTGCAAATGTAAGTTTGTACGCACAATATTGAGTGATTTACCATTTTATTTTAAGATCACAGACTTCTTATAGGTTTTCCTGTAATCTATAAGTAAAGAACTATTTTCTGTATTATTATCAAAATTTTACGCTCAGTAGTTTCGAGATAACGGGGGGGGGGGTAATTTTACATCTATTTTCTTAAATAATTTCAAAAGTATGTATTTTAAAATTATAAAAAACTATATATAAAATCCTTAAAACAAGCCATTTCATTTGATATGTCACACGGTACAGTCAGCAAAACTTTATTTTTTAATTTTCTATTTTGACCTCCATATTCAAAATTAATTTATTTACGTATCACGTCCGTGTTTGGGTCACAGATTTTTTTTTGTTCATATGGGTACCAAATTTCAACTTAATCGGTCCAGTAGTTTCGGAGCAAATCAGCTGTGACAGACGGACAGACAGACTCACGAGTGATCCTATAAGGGTTCCTTTTTTCCTTTTGAGGTACGGAACCCTAAAAATGAATTTCGCGGCCTACCCTCACGCTTTCGCCGTATGTACTTATCCTCTTTCTAGCCATAACATCTTTCGCACAATCCATCCAATCACCAAAAACATGAAAGTAAATCCAAAATGTTCAATTTCCAACAGGACTGCAACGCGATATAACATGCTATCGTTTCAGATATTGTTTATGATACGATTCGCTTATCACAATTCTCCTGTCACTGCAGTAATTGAGGGCTGGTGTGACGTAGATCGGTCGTAATGCGCCGATAAGCGCGGGTTGTCGCTCTCTGACGTACTAGCCGTATTATATCTCGAATTATGATGAATTGATGACACACAAACATCGAATTATCGACACTATCATTAAATTATAATCAATCATTGTTTCTATGGGAATTTGTTCATCACGAGAAGTATTAATAGGTATAATAGATTGTGGGAAAAATTGTCAGTGTTATCTGATTGTGAACATAAATTATTTACATGTTTAATGAGAAATGCTCGCTAGTCCCTGGATACAGGAGCATGGATATACTTTTGTATAACACTGTAGAATTATTTTGGAGGCTTTGTTCGATCGGGTTACAAATATAGTTATCGAAAGATCTACCCAGTAGGCTAGACTTCTAATAGGGCACGTAACCTTAATCTGGTGAATAGAGGACAGCAGCATCCACGTGTGAGTTCACGTTGGGTAAAGTCGCGCTGTGATAACTACATAGTCTGGCGACCTAGACTGGCTGATTATGACTATTATCTCTCCGGGATACCTACTATTCAAGCAATCAGTGATGGAAATTCAAAGCCTTTATGTATAATTAAAGACGTTTGATTCTTTGAACAATGTATTGAACACTTTATTTCAAAACATTGTAATTCTTTCGACTACTTCACGCAATTTAATATCTTTTTGTAATGAAACAGCCACTAAAGGACACGTTTCTGATAAAAAAGACATTACAATCGACCTTTGAAATGATGATAAATTACACGTTCACAATATACCATACTACTTTACCCGTGTTCTATTGTATAACGTAAAGTGGACGCCCATTGCAAGGTCGATCGTAAATAGAAAATGTGAGTGTGCATTTCTATAAAAGCTATATGAGCTAATAGGTGTAGCTCTAGACTAGATAGTTATTTTATTGGTATCATCCGTTGTTATCAAGCTGTATGTATGGGGTCGTTGGGTAGTCAGAAGTCCGAAAGTCTGACAACCAGTCTTACCAAGGGGTATCGTGTTACCCAGCTACTGGGTTGTGGAGGTCAGGTAGGCAGTTGCTCCATTAAAAATACTGGTATTCAGCTGCATCCAGTAAGAAAGCCGATCCAACATAGTTGGGACAAGGCTGGGCAGATGATGATGATTCGTTGTCATGTCATCAAGCAGTATGCGACAGCAATACGCTGCATTCATCAGTTGAGCTAAAGGAATCGTGGATTTGTCAATTTAGGGATATAGGCTCGTCGTTTGTTACAGCCTGAAAGTGAACTATGCTGACTAGTAAGACGTGTTCACTGGTTTGCTTCCTAGGGTATATATCAGATGAGGGTGGCACTCCGGTATCACCGGATGCCGACCTACCTCTGTCGTGTGGTCGAGGCCTACCTGATGGACAGGGCCGTCATCTACCCCGGTCACCAAGGATAGTGGAACCGGCGAGAGATGTCGTGCGGTGTCCCACAAGGATCGGTCCTGGGGCCGCATCTGTGGGACATCGGGTACGACTGGGTGCTACACGCCGACCTCCCTACCGGCGTGAGCGTGGTTTGCTACGCTGACGACACGCTGGTCCTGGCGCAGGGGAGGTCGCATGAGGCGTCGGCCGAACTGGCAATTGAGAGTCGAGGTGGCCTTGCACAAGTCCGAGGCCATGTGTTTTATGGTCCTCGGAACGCGCCGCAGTCAGGTTCCCAGAAAACGGCAGGAGGGTTCACATCGGCGTCGAGTCAACGATGAAGTACCTGGGACTCCTCCTCGACAGCCGGTGGAACTTCGTGGTGCATTTCCAACGTTTGGCTTCCAGACTGGAGAAGGCCGTAGCTGCCTTGAAGCGGCTTCTGCCCAATCTAGGGGGTTCAAACGCCTCCTGCCGGAAGGTCTACGTGGGGGTCGTGCGGTCCATGGCCCTTTACGGGGCACCGGTGTGGGCGCGTTCTTTGAGGCTGTGACCAGCCCGGCGGTTGAACGCGTCCCAAAGGGTCATGGCCATCAGGCTGGTCCGAGGATACCGCACGGTCGCCCGTGAGGCGGCAAGCCTCCTTGCAGGACTACCGTCATGGGATCTGGAGGCAAGTCTTCGCGCTCATTTGGGAGTGGCGCGAGGAGGCGAAACGCCGGGGCGTAACTCCACTGCCGCGAGAAATCACGGCACAGCGGACGGAGCTCTGGCGGGATCTCATGGCGACATGGCGACTGCGATTGTCGCAACCCATTGCGACAATCGATCGGGCACGCCACAATTGTGGCGATAAGTCCCCGGACCGGACACGGTATTTTCGGGAGGTTCTTGTTCAGGGTAAAGCGGGAGGAAACGCCCGGGTACCACCACTGTGTGGATCGCCCAGAGGACACGGTGGAGGTCTGCCTGGCTTAGGCAGAGCACCGCCGTCCGCCCCTGGTTCAGGCCATGGTTTGGAGCAGTAATGCTCGTGAAGGAGGAGGCGGAACGAGGGAGAGAGAGAGGTAAAACTCGCGAGGGTAAAAGTCCCTAGTCGCCGCAGGAGACGCGTCGGGAGTCGCAGGCCGATTCCCGGCCACTCACCTAAGGTATATATCAGATAATAAGCATACCCGAATATGCAGGCATATTTTTGATGGCAATTGACATAGAATCGTGAGATCAGAATTATTATTTACAACACGTGTAAGAAGGGTGATGTCGAAACTCGAGAAATCGTGAAATGCAGCAGCGATTCCGATAAACATATTATTATATTGCACGTCGATGATAATAAACTGTATGCTTTGATCGTTTGTATACTCTACTGACCAAAATATTGAAATGATTCAAAAATATAATAAATTGTTCTTCCACGATTCCAATACCAACGTCACGTTGAAGATAAAATCGCTTGTTATAATATAATCATAGTACAAATCGTCCTTTCGTTAATTTTCCCTCTGAAAGATAGGTATTAGACGCGTACTTTTCACTTTCCTTTCCAATATGGAACTTAATTCTCTTGAAAATAGCAGATATTCTTATTAATATAAAAACAGGTTTTTAAGGTTCATACTAATGTCTCGCTTTGTTGTGCTATCTTGGGAAAATTATTCGAAATAATTTTTTGATAATTTCTCAATGTCTGCTTCATTCATCCGTTACGTAGACATTGTACCTTCAAACCCAATTTAAATAACCAGGCTCGTTGACCATACAAACTACCCACATATTCTAGTGTCTTTGGGTTCTTGGGCTACGAACAAATGCACAGTTCATCCCAAAAATAAAAACTTTCATGACCCACATTCTCGTAATCGACGTTTCAGCCAGGAAAATTCTTAAACGGTCTTTGCTCAGCTTTTGCGCAGAATTTTCCCTGATGATTCAATAAGGGAATTTGCCACCCCTCAGAATCTAATTTGCAGCCCCTCTGAAATATACATACATCCCGGACTTATATTCTTGGAACTCTTGGCAAATCTGTTACCGGGTTACACAAACAGGATTCGATTATTGTCATACAAGCGAATCGTATTGACGTTTGATTGAGACTGAGCCCTAACAGACAAATATGATTTTCTACGTAGAAACAGTATTGGCTTTGGCATACTTTAGTTCCATTTTGTAGTAAAACTTGCATTACAATCACGTCCATAATATTATTCGGGTTGAGGTCGAAGTTATAACGCTCTCGTATTGCATACTTCAATGGCGGTAGTCTAGTTTTTACTTGACTTTGGGCTAAATTAAAGGCACCCCTAGGTAAATTGCGTAACAGAAGATCGATGTCGCCCTATCACTTTCAGTTTCGTAACTGTAACTGGGAACGTGAATGGCTTCGTCTTCTATGTGTAATTGATAACATTACATAAAAATATTTCTTTTATGTTGGCGAAAAGCTAACAATTATTCTAGTAGTAACTTGGCGTTTCATTAGAAGTCCGCTGTCGCTATGTTTCGGAAAAGCGATTTCATTATTTACTTGCTAATCAGATGGGCTGGTTCTTTTTTTTTTTTGGAAAATGCCTCGTGATTTCATGATTGATTTACGCTCCCAATAACGAAAAACTATTTTCCCTTTTGCTCCCATTCGTATTACACCGGACAAGTTAGTAAACCAGTAGTTTATATTTCACAAGAATTACTTCACTGGAGTAGACCAATAACTGATGCAAGGTAACCCTTAAATGTTCGCGTCTAGCCTGAATTTGGAGCACCATTATACACGCTACGTAAATCTTGCGTAATTTGCTCCACTCATTTGTGGTTATTTCAGATGTAACTACTTTGAAACATGCAACGTGCATATAATTTCGGCTATCAACAGAATATAGTATTGATTTGTGTAAAGAATGAAGTTAATTTAATGCATAAACAAGCCATGTGCCTCGAAAAGGTTTTCATACTTCCCCAATGACAGATTCAAGACTTCTGAGAGAACCGCAATATCAGGCTTATCTCCTACCATCTATGATTATCTTCGGATAATCTTGAGGTCTAACCAAATAAGGCACAGAGTCACTGTCATCAGATATGCTAGCAAAATCCACTCCTAATGGATAAACCAAGGACTTTATTTTATTATTTTTTTCTAACAGAAAGCTCCATTCCGCTCAAACTCTGTCCCATGAACTCAAAATGCTCATCTCTGTGTGGTTCCAACAAACCAAAGAAGCGGTCGGTTTGGTCTAATGGTATGTAATATGTAGCTCAAGTTGAATTCGTAGTTAGAGGTAGCTGAAGGACGGTCTTTGCAAACTACTGTTGTTTCGTAATAGATGCTACGTCACTACCAGACGCGTTGGTTTGGTAACTAAATAATTCAGCCTTAGTGTTTGTTACATAACGCCATGGCAGGCGGTCTGCTTCATTTATTGTGAACAATGGTAACGGCTATGAATAGGAATATGTTTTTATCAGGCTTTAGCTTTTGGACACTTCATGCAAGATTGTAATGCGCATATAGGATTAAATAAATTTATTTGCCATAAAAATACAGATGGGAACCTAGGTGATTCATTATGAAATACTGTACATTGTATACATCCGGTAGGAAGAACGCAACGGGACCTTGACGGTTGATAGATCCTCACCAACCAACTATCTACTGGCTGAAGACCAAGACAAAATGTATTTAGGAAGAAAAAACAAAATCATTTTTTTAAAGCATTGTTCATTTATTTTGCAGATGCAGAGGTGCCACAGGCAGGGTCATCAAATAGTGACCAATCGGTTGGGGTAGATCCCAATACAAATACTAAGAAAGATGACACGCCCAGTTGAACTGCCTCCCTTACTCGCAGTCCCCAAGGACTACACTGGACTTGCCCAAAGCTAAAGTAATCTCAATCAGGTAAATAGTATTACTAAGCACTGAGTAATGTAGCCCCACCTTATAGGGATGGTATGGTGTACAAATGTAGTTATGTCTAGTTTGACAAGATAGAATTTGCATAATTTTAAGTACCTAAATAAGATTTGTGTACACGGGCGCTTTGTCGAATTTAAATTGTTTGAAATTATTAGAATTTTCATTAGCTTTCTGAATTGGCGTTAAACGTCGAGTATAAATTTAATTTGTTCGTTATTATTATGTTAAATAAAACAAATGCAGCTGATGGTGATTGATAATTTTGTTGGTTTATTTTTTTTAAATTATGTATTGAATGTTTTATGTAAACAGAGCCCGTTTGTTTTATAGATTAATGGGAACGTGTTGTATAAAAGTGATTGATATTTAAGAGTGTCGATGTAAGGATTGGAATTAGACAATACTGATATATGAATAGAAACTGAATTAGGTAACTGTTGATAGGCAGTGGTTTGTGGGACGGGTTAGGAAGGGCAGCTTTTGCACGCCTACCAAAAAATCACTACATAAAATTGTTTTACAGTAATCGCTTTGTTTCAAAAGCGAAATTTTGCAATACGTACACGTTATATGAGGACGCACAATCACAGGGGTACTGTTGAACGATATGTTTTTATGTTCAGTGTCCTAAAGTGACCCGGTAGTAGTAAGTGAACCTTAGTTATGAATGCATGACATTCTGAACAGATAGCTTTAACAGTACTTAGCATTTACTTGGCAGAGTCAACGTAAACAATTTGGTATCTAGGAAAAAATATTCATATCATCAATGCTTAGTGCAAAGAATAAAAACGTGCTACTATATGGTAGGTTCCCTCGAATTATATTAATCGACAGCTTCGATCAATACATAATGCTGAAAATATCGACGATATTATATGCTGCCATTCACCATTTCATTAATTGACCGAATGATTTTGTCATTAAAATATCGGGTTTATCGATCTTTTTGATTTCCACATTGACTTTGATCTACTTATTTCGGGACGAGGGATAAAATCCTCAGAGGCATTGGTCATGAGTTACCAATGAGTTGGCACTTGGCAGCTTGCTGAACTGGCCATGCACTTGATGCATTTGTGTAGTTTTTTTTTGTGTGCATACAATGTGATTATTAAAATGATTGATTTGTGCCTTTTTATGGCTGTTGACTACTACGAACTGTCTGTCTTCTCGGTCACACAAATCAACTGATTTTAATTGCATATTGTCAATCAAATCAATTGTAATACACTAGTATCTTAATTGTCTGTCTGCAGCACATATTGTACTGCTTTACAAATACGTCTATGTATGTTTGTATGTACGAAGGCTACACATCAAGCTATACATTCCCAGTATACGCTAACCTCTCATTGTACGGAATTCCTATACAATGCGAGATCAGCTTATACTGGAAATATATAGCTTGATGTGTAGCCGTGTGTACATGTTTTATTGTTCTGAATGTTTTATTATAAATCGTGCAGCTGTTTCGTAGATGTAGGTTCCTAAGTACGCTTAAATTCAGCTAATTTATTTTTAATTAAGACACGTAATTATTTGAAGAGTACAATTTTTGTTTTATCGATTCTAGAACGAATGGGTACTGTATAGGTGCTGTATCGCTTACATTAATTTGTTTATTGTGTATATGATATACGTAAATGTTATTGTTAAGTTAATAACTCCTAATTTAATGTTGATTCTATTAGCATTTTTTGTTTGTATCGAACAAAAGTTTATCTCAGCTATGACATAATTTTTGTCATTTTTATAGATAATGGTACGGAACCCTTCGTGCGCGAGTCCGACTCGCACTTGGCTGGTTTTTTTTAAACGACATTTCACATGAAGGCTGTTGGCTTTGTTAGAAACATACAACATATCACTACTCATTGATAAGAACATTTACTCCAATTAACCAATATACTTATCAACTAGTTCAGATGATATAAAAACCGTCTTGAAATTAAAATGGCATTCATTACACTGGAGCATGCACATTATTCTTAATTAACTTTAGTTCAAATTACGTATGATTCGGACTGAGCCAGAGCAAACAAAATGATCAAGGGGTTCAAACAAGCGTAATGTGTGGTTTGTGAAGGATGCTTGATGTTCATAATGAACTCTACACTTAAATTCAGAATCTTAGATCATTTACCACTTACTCAAATATCTACTTTAGCGGTATGTAGTCTAAGCACATTTTTGAGTGACCATGTATAATCATTTCATTGCAGTGGAATTTGAACTTTGATATATATGACATTGAGTTTGTGGTTCCAAAAAAAAAAGTCGCTTATCGTCTTTTAATAGTTTTATACTGAAGATCACGTCAAAACGAGTAGTGTTAATGATAAAAAAAAATATGTTGAATAAGAGCATTTTCTCAATAATTTAATATGTGAATATTTTAGATCATGTTTATATTACATAGTGAAATTAATTTGTAAAGTTATGTCTAAGCGGATAAAAAACTGAGAATGGCGCAAAATCTACCAAGCGTATTTTTCTGAAACCTTCACCAATGTAAAGATAATTTAATTATTGATCTTTTAGTATACGCGTTTTATTAAAATAGTTTTTGTTTTGTGTATAATAAATTAATAATGCGTCAAATTGGGGACAGCGCTCCTTGATGGGCGAGTCCTATCACTGGCTGAACGTACGACGCATTACGTGAGCTCAGTACAGAACACGCAAGCTAAACTACTCAAGGTCACTGGCATATATCTCCGTCTTAAGATTCTGAATTCAAGTTTTTTAATAGTACACTACACTTGCTATGCCAAAGTCATCGAGTCAATTACTGACAACACTATTTCGAGGCTGTACAACTTAATGGTAGCTATCTCTAATATTCTATGTAAATCAATAGTCTAGTTAATAACTAGATACTAGTTGGTGTTATATTTGCTATTTTCAACGATTTCATGTTTATCATAATAGTCTTTTCAATTATTTTAACAACTTATTTCCCTGGCTAGGCAAATGGACGGTACCCTTTTTATAATATATTCAATGAAATAAGCAATTACAATTTTTTTTGTAATATGAATTTATGTATCATAATTATAATTAACATATTTATTCACGCACAATTAATTTTGTATTAAATACGTAATATTTTTAAGTAATTATAGAATTTTACTTACCAAGTTAACTTTTCAAATAATTTCGACTTTTACTTAAAGGTAAAAGTGAATCTCACAGAAGTATTTTAAAAGCGTTGTTTTGGTATTTAGTATATGAGGAATATAATTTTACCTGAATTTCATCGTTCGTTCAACGTATCCATAAGCATTTTACGAAAGCTAAATTAAGCACTTTGCTGTGAACTCTATGCCTTTATAAAGCTCATAAGTGTAAAACATTTGCTAGATGAATCAGTGGTACTCAACCTTTGTTTTGATATGAGCCTACTTCTATTAGACTCAAAATAAAAACTTGAAGCGGAAACCACTATTAAAATGCTTGTTACGAGCTGTTCGCTCATTGTCCAATTTTGAAGGTACAAAGAATCATTTCTTGAATTTAAAATACATAATGCTGTAGCTTTCATAAATTAGTTTCAACAATGGTTGAGAACCGCTGTAATAGACGTTAGTATTATATTATATCATACTTACGTCTTATTTAAACAAGGTGTGTGAAGCTTCCTCTAATTCTGTAACAAAAATAAATCATTCAATAGGACAACTAAACTTTTGCATAAATTATTGAACTATTTATGCTATACGCCTTTTGAAATAAGATTAGAATTTTAAATAAACTTTTTTTACAGACCGTTCAACCGATTATGACTTCTATTCCGTAGGTATAAGGATGGCATTAAAAGAAAAAAGGTGGTTACAATACCAACTATTTATTACAGCTGTCATTTGTCATGCCACCAACGCAATAGAAGCCAAAATCGGTTAAACGGACTGTAAAAAAGTTTTATTTAAATATCGAATCTTATTTCAAATGGAGTATAAGTTTAGAGTAATTATTACACGATCTTTAAATATGAATAACAGTCGTGCCAGCGACATGAAAAAGACAAATTACAACAGAAGAACAGTATTTTACTCCATAAAGTGAAATTACACGTGACATTTTTCTTCTCAAGAAATAAGTCGTGACTATGGGTCAGTGACCGATTAGTACATATTAAGTGCTGTCTCAATATTTACACTAGACTATTTGGGCCTTATTACAAAACAAGGTTTATCTTCAGACCCAAGTTTAAACCATGGAGCATTATTGAATTTCGAACTTTATTTCGTCTAAGGTGCAGTTTCTAATACAAAACTGACAACTTGGTACCGAACTAAGTTTTCAGTTTTGTATAAAGAACGGCATTTCAATCAGAGTTACGTTCTCATTACAAAAACTAGCTTCATGGTTTAAGCGATGTCAAAATAAAAATCTTGTTTTGTAATAAGACGGCTATAGTCTCCGGCACGTAACTTGGCAAGGTTTGGCGTAGTGGGAGTAAGTCCACGCATGTACACTTAATGCAACATTTTTTTTTTCACATTTTTTTCTTGTCATTATTCTATGGTTATTGACAGAATTTATTTTTATACATGTCTGTTTAGAAGAATGTTAAAGAAACGAGAGAAACATCTAACGATTCTTGCCAAGTTACGTGCCGGCGACTATACCACGCTAATCTTATTACGGTGTAAATATTGCGCACAATCACATGCCATTACCTACTTGAGATTTTATAAGTTAGAACAAAGAGAAAAGAAATGAATGATTTCGAACGATTGATTAAAAACATTACCCTCCTTTTGATCTCCACTGCAGTCAGGTAAAAAATATATACCTGGTTTTAGTCTCCGCGACAGTCTCATCACCTTGTTTAATATTTCTAAAGCGCAAACAACGCATCTCTTTACTAAACTGCCTTATTATAATCTTCCTCGTCTTAAACACATCGAAATTCAATGTTTTGGAGGCCTATTTGGTGTTTCGGTGTTAAAAATTCTAAAAATATTTATGTCTGCTAAGTACGATGTGTGTAAGTTGTAGGTACCTAACCATTTTATTTCCCTAAAATATCCTGTTTACTAGTAATTTTCGTTTTTCCAATCACAAAACCACCCGGTGTCATATTTTAATAGCTACAAAATCTTTATTTAAAATACGTATAAAATGTCTTACATGTCTTAAAATGTGTTTGTCAATTATTTTACATTGTTTAACTATACAGTATTTATTTAGATTATCAAACAAATTTTTATAGTGTGTTGTATTAAAAGACCAGTGTTGACTCTAGAATTTTACTTTTCACCTAGAAATTGTGTTAGTAATTAATTTATACGTCTTACCCAAATAAACTTTTATTTAATTCACATTTCGTAGCCAAGCTTACAAAACTTTAAAAAAAATGGGGGTCAAAATATTTTTTACTTTAACATAACTTAATACGAAAAGCAAACAACGTAAATTCCGAGAATTTTAAAAACTACCCTCATATTGTCTGTAAGGTTTTATATGTCAATTATTCCAGTAGGGTATGTATTTTTATCTATACGAATCTTATTCAAAGTAATAATATATTACTGTATTTATACATTGGTATGTATTATATGGTTATGCTAATAGGACGAATTTTGAATAATCTCCAAATACATATTTTTTTTAATAAAAGCCGATTAAACAGCTCTTTTATTTTATAAATTAGTTCAATTCCATAAAATGTGTTGCAAGCATTGATTGCTGCAAATCGTCATCAATATAAAACTAAATTATTTTATTGTAAAAACAAAATTTCGGTTTTAGAAATGAACCGTCAAAACAGCATTGACTTTCTATCTAAACATATTTATATCTTTGCAAAAAATATTGATTGCGAATAAAAAATGGTCTTATAAAGCGACCTAGTGTAAGATTATGTATCTAATAACCTAATCCATGTGACCTACGTAAAAGTGATAAGGTCTCCAGTATTTCTTAATTTATTTCTTTTAGATCTCTGATTGATATCGTAACATTGTGATCGTCAACGTAGGTTTAGCTTTACTATATTACGAGCTGTAAATATACATGTTTACTGTAGTATTGATTTACGTATTTATAATACTATTAATTTAATATTCAAATGATACGTAGAATTCACACGCCATCGAATACTATAACCTCGTACTGTCATTGAAATTCTTATATCAACTTGTGCTATTTTATGACAAATTCGAGTCAAGATATTAAAATTAAGTTTTATTATGTATACCCAAACTTTTCTAAAGCACGTGTTATGCAGTTTTATCTATAACTCTTAAAACTATATAAAGTTATTCTTTTCACTGCTATGAATTATGTTAAATCTAGTGATGATCTAATTCGATTACTTGATAATTATTATGCCAAGACATCAATAGTTAGCACAACACTGGTTTAAACTGAGATGGAGATGAAAAATAATATGTGTGTGTTTGAAACTGTAATAATATATAAATGACAGTAATGGACATGGTAGTATTGGAATTGGGCCAACATACCAACAGGATAGAAAACCGCACATAAACAGGAATACACACCATAAATCACAAATGTTTATGTGTTCACTTAAGTGACTACCTCATCTGAAAGGTATTGGTATCTGCATTCTTTATTACTATGGCAGCAAACGATTTACGCCGTCAAAAATGTCCCAAAAATTGCTTTTAGATAAAAATAAGTATAGCGTAAACTCAACCCTTTCTTAAGAAGAAGGCTGAAAACTGTTTGGTTGACCCAAACAAAATTACCATAGTCCGTATATACCAAACATATAGTTTGTACACGTATACATACCTAAATTATTGTATAGTAAATATAACTGGATGTTTCATTCACTGTAATATTGTAATGGTGCAATTTGAATCCGTAAGATCAACATAGAAGTTATTGGGAAAATAGAATTAATGAATTTGTATCGTTTTGTATCTAGTTTGCGGTTTAGCAATCGAAGATAAAAATAAAAATTTAAAAAAGCTGACTTCAATTTTATTTAACTCCTCTTTATCCTATTGTAACGCGGGTAATTTTCCGCAACTAGTCGACTAATAGCGCATTTTTCGAGCGGGTACCGTGGTATACCTTCGATCCACCGCAACTCTAGTAAAACCAGCAAGCATTTTATGCTGCTGACGTTCTATAGTAGGGCAAGATTTACAGATCGCATTTTGACTTTTTTTTTTAGGATGGGTTTGCTTTTGACCTTAGTCTAGGGCAGAGATGACAGAGAAAAAGTCGACGATGGAGTGAGCTTACCCAGAAGAAGCCTGTTCACTCTAACTGTGAAGAGATTAGGGTTGTATGCGTTCGGAAACACTTTGACTGAACTGACTTTGCTAAGTAAGCGATTCACGCTATGAACGCTTTTACGAATAACGAATATGAACAAGGCATTAATAAGTTAATGCCTTGTTCATATTCGTAAAAGCGAATGTGGGCAAGCGTTTCATACGAATATTATGTTATGTCGAGTTATCTGCATCCTAATACAAGAAGGATTTCTTAACTTCCAAGGATCGGTAGTATTAGTCACACACACACTGGTCTAGTCTAAGGGACACATCACATGGGTAAGGAAATCGTGTAAACGGACTTGGTCGGAGTACCAATCATTAGTTACTTTGGAATAGATCACGTGGAAGTTTGAGTCATGCATGAAGTCGAAAGCTTTTTATTTTGCTGCTAAGCACATGATGTAAAGTCCATCGCTACAAGATTATTTTGGCGCGTGGCCAAAAAAGGAACTGACGCCGCCATCTTGTTAAATACACAATCAAGATTTCACAAAATGTTTATCAACAACGCTCTCTCCAGTTGAAAACTGGTACGAATTTGGGTTCCGGTTCTTAAAAAGGTTCTTCTTTTCGGTACGGTTCCGGTTCTCGTTCCAAATAATGGTTCCAATATAACGGGTTTATGGTTGTTATTATGTTAAAAGTGTGTTATTAAAATCGTTTTATAATAAGAATTCCTTCTTTTGGAGGTATCCTACTCCAGAACAATATTTTTTTAAAAGATAGTGAGATGAAACTTTATGGCCATCGTGTGGTGGGACGGGTGGGGTATAGGAAATAACTATTTTGTAATCACGTAAAAAGTATTTTTTTTTTAAGAAAATAATCAAGTGTTATAGAAATACCATAAGAACTTGGTAGGTAGTACATGCCCAAAAAACATACTGACAATGAAATACAAATTTGCCCACAGAGCTATCGTCCTGCGTTGAGCGGCATCGTATGAACTCGTTCAGACCCGCTTTGAAGAAGAACCGGTAAAATAATGGTTCCAATTTAGGTTCCTGTTCCGGTTCGGATTCTAGCAACGGAACCACTAAATACCGGTATTTTAGGAACCTTTTCAATCCCTGCTCCTGTCCATGACATCAAAAGATCCTTGTCTACAAACTGGCGCGCCTATGCGATCACTGTCGGATTGCATGTAAAGAGAAGCGCGATGAAGCGACGCTCGTAACTTATTACAAACCATAAAACAATTAATTACTTAAATATAAGTTGAGTAATTGAAAACAACCAAGTTCTTTATTTAAATATGATACGTCATTGTTATTAATTTTATCAACGTACGTTGATTAGTGATACTGATTTTCTTGCTTAGATAATAAACGATTTTCTTGTTTAAGATCATTTTAAGAGGTTAGTTTACCACTTTTTTGGATCCAGAAAACTGTTCAAAAACGTGTTTTGAAAACAACTAGGTTCTTAGAAATATATTCAAGATTAACATATATTTTTTCCGCCGACACGAACTGTATCGATTTGGCTAAAAATTTTTTGAAACAAGCCTACTTGGGTCTTGTCAGCGCCATAACATACATCCTTTTGGCTTCATAGATACACTCCACAAACTTCTTTTGTTGTGACTGTTATTATTGTAAAAGGATTATTGTTAAGAAAATAACACAACATACGCTAAAGTTCTTCCCACCCAACACATCGGTAAGCCATCATCAGCATATGAACTAAAAGAAGTAACGCAGCTGGTATAGTCTTTGGAGAGTTCGTCTAAACAAGCCCGCCCTTCCAAGTTCCACGCTTCGATTGCCAGTTGGCAAACCATTTGCAATTGAGGGGCGCGCAAATTTATTTTGCACATCTAAACCAGTTCTCCCTGATCTACCTACTTGTTTTAACCCCCAACGGAAAAAGAGGGGATCAATAAGTTTAATGTGTGTAGGTATGTCTGCGGCATCGTGGCTCCCAAACGGCTAAACTGATTTTGATTGTTTAGTTTGAAAGGTGACTTGATAGTGCTATGATTCAAGAAAATCGGTTCAGCCGTTGGAAGATTATCAGCTCTTTTCTAGTTTATGAATGGATGTGAGCATCTTACACAGGTCTGAACGAGTCGAAATTTGGTATTCTGTTACTTCAAAGATATTAGAACATAGTAGAACCTTGAACTGATGTTGCAGCATCACCTGGAATTTACTGGATACCCAACTCGCTCATCAACTTACAGCAGAGGTAGCTATCATGTTTGGGCTCATTGGAATGGTCCTAATGAATAGGTTCTAGATGGTGATCCTGATGATAGAGTGGGAAACGAGAATAAATTTGTAACTAGCTTCATTGTGGGAGAAATACATACAGCTGCGTAGATTTCGGCGAGGCAAGTGTCAATCGTAGCGTGTGATACAAGGTGTTATTTTTAGTAATATAGCTAAAGTTTAAAAAGCAGGAAATAAAAACGAAAATTAAACTTTTTTGGTACGAAAGTAGGTATCCAACTAGTTGTAGGTATTTAGATTTACCTACTAATAATATCTACAAGTTCATTCAACACTTTTCCGCTATGTACGTCATCTTAATTGTGCCAAATAACTTTGAATAGAGCTTACCTCTCGTCGAATCACATGAAGACCCATGTGATTTGACGCTGCTTCATGCGGTGACCTGCGTGTTACATGCTTAACAAATCATTGATGATGATTTGTAGTTTCTTCTTCGTCTCTCTAAGCATAATTTAATATTATTTGAAGTTGCGCGCGTTTTTTCATGGTAGCGTCATCGCTTCGCTTGTCGCTTGAGTCATGCAGGTTTATTCTCACAGAGATGGCCAGGGTTAGATTTAGGTAAGTTGAAAAAGATAGTACAAAAAAATGAAAAGGATAGTATTCTATAGTACACTTTCATTATTTTTAATTTAACATATAATAGTCAAAATCAACACCCGTTAAGGCAAAATTTACTCCTCTTCTAAGTTTATCAGTTCTTGAATATT
Organism: Tiliacea aurago; assembly: GCA_948098905.1. NCBI lineage: Eukaryota > Metazoa > Arthropoda > Insecta > Lepidoptera > Noctuidae > Tiliacea > Tiliacea aurago. The sequence goes on from OX402578.1 coordinate 24,563,823, forward strand.
ACTAATATTCACTAAAATGGCGTCGATGTATTGTGTTGCCAGTTTGTTTCGTATCTTCACACAAACATTCGCAAGCGATTGCTAAAACAAAGCAAACTTTGATTGAATTTGGAATGGAATGGAAGGAATGAGATTAGTGGAAAGAGAGAAGTGTACTGCGAACGATAATCTGGGAATCAACAGAGAAAACATCGCAAGATCAGAATTCGGTTGGATACACATACGGTCGAAATATTCATAATATGACGTAAAATTAAGCATTCGGGAGCAAACTTTAAATTATAGTATTTTAGCGTACTATCCTTAGATGTGGATAGTATATAGTACAAAGGGCGAAATTATAGTATAAATACTATAATTATAGTACTAAATCCAACCCTGGTAATGGCATTGAGTTTTAATGTACTGGGTAGGGTAGAGTAGTACATGTTTATCACTCATTCTTGGACAAGTTCGTGTAGCTTTGAAAAGTTTTCATTTCATTTTGTTTATTTATTTTATTATCGTACAAGTCGTATTAAATAAATTACCGTTTTACATAATGCTAATAGCTGTAACAAAAAGTATTTTTTTTGGGATTTCATAAAATGAGAATAAAGGCGCAATCCGAATTGCGCTGTAATAGAGTTGAGCGTGTGTGCTTACACCCTTTCTGAATTAGAGTGAGCGCGTGAATCGTCATAGATGACATCATGACATGAGCCATCTTGCGATAACGCTGACCATGACATAATTCTTGACAGCTCTCTGCTGTCCTATTCGTTTTAATTTAATCGGAACGCACATTATTGATGTGGGCGCTGTGAGCAAAATGTGACGGATAAGGTTTACGTGGTGGGACTATGAAATAAGAAGAGAGAAGACCACGTAAATTGTCAACTTCTAAAATATAATTTCATAAAAATAGAAGGGAGTAGGAAAGTTTATGGTCACCAGAGTTCCCTTGAGAATAGCACAAGGCATAATTCGGAATACAGCCTAAGTCAATTGACAAATTGCATTGACAATCAAAAGAGGGGTTGCCAATGATCAGAAAGTTACATCGAAAAAAGCATTGTTAGGCTGTGGTTTGATTGTATGTAAAAATTGTGAGCCGTCACGGGACGCCTGGCAGATGTGAAACATCGAAATCAAATAAACATCGAAAAAAAGGTCGCGTAGCGAGACGACCGCGTGCGCAGAGTGAGTAGTGAATCGTCACGCGGAATGCGTCGCGCCGCCAGCAATCAGTTTTACGAGTGCCTATAGATGTTTCACATCAAAACTTATAAAAATATACAATTCACTCACGGCTCCTACATTATTTATGAAGTATGGATTTCTCAAAAGCGTGACAGATTAAAAATCCTAAATGATGTTCTTTTATACTGTGGTTAAGGACAGGAATAAATTTATTCATATTTCATGGGGAGTTGCCAAAAGGCTGGCAACTTTAGAAAAAGTCAGATTTTATTCACGTACGGATGTCTACAGAGAAAGTGATTACGAAGGTTTTTGCGAGTTTATTATGTTTAAACAGTGAAATGTGTATTTCTTTATTGTGAGAAATGCTCTTATTTTCGTCAACGGATTATTGTGCGTGCCAAATAACTAGTTGTTATTTGGCTTTAAAATGTTGGAAAGTCGGGGCTATTGACACATCGTTCCTCGCATGTTTAAAGTAATTTTTAGGTGTGTTTCATTGAATTAGTGTACAGGATGCCGAGGGGAGAGAACAGAGCGAGTATCCTGTTATCTCGGGAAGAGAATGACCTGGTGTTCAGTTTGATTGGACCAAAATGCCAGGTGAGTAAGCTATGAATTCTCATTAGCAATCCGCGTGATTCAGAATGCCCTTAGATTACGTATCTCTGTCCATATCGGTGGATTATCAGTCGATATCGCCGCGATATTTTTTGTGAGCTCCGAATGTTCTCCTTGAATGACAACAATTTATCTACAATGGACTGTATCAAGAAGGAAACTGATCCAATATGCTACCTGTTGGAATTATTTTCAGATTTGTTTGTGTTATCCACACAATACATAAATTTAAACTCCTATGATATAATCAAAATCATTATATATATTCAATTTCTGAGAATAATGCAAGAGGTAATCAACAAAGTCTTTAGTCATTATTTTTCTCATGTAAACAAACATAAACAAATACAAATTGCTTGTAAAACCTTGTATCAGATAAAAATAATAATTAATTTGGTGTCTCTGGGATAGTATGTAAGTCTGAGGCCTGCAAGGTTATTCTTTAACAATAGTGTATTTTTTACAACTTGTGAAGTACTCATTATTGTTATCTTCAGATTACAGCATAAAGCACTCATAAATGCAGTGTTTTAATCTGTACTGTTGTAACAATTAAATTATTTGACTTCCTCAAAAATATGTGTTGAAAGGATTTAGTAGTTTCTTTATTTTTTACTGAACATTCTTGAAGGCAGACATTTTTGATTATACAATTATGGAAACTTATTGCATACACAGTCACAACAACTGTATTTTTAACTTTGGACAACATTGAAACAATGTTTTTTTTTACTTCAGAAAACCTTGATCAAGCTTATGAATATTGTTGGATTATGGTGTCAAGTGGTGACAGTGGTGGTTGTCAGTGGAAAGTTAAGGGGGAGACTTTTGCCCAGCAGTGGGCCGGTGGGTGGGGTGGGCTAAAAAAATATGGTGTCAAGAATTTGATTGATCAAGTTATAATCAAATTCTTATTAATTTCATTACAATGCCAGTTCATAAAAAGCCATTCATCAACGTTTCAATAATTTTATCATAAAACAATTCTTTCACCTTATTGGTCTGCATAATATAGTTAATCAACTTTAACAAATATTAATGTAAATAGTGAAAAACACCTGTTGAAACTCTAAATTATTTATGGTAGGCTGTAGGTTTATTAGAAAAAGTTTGTAAGTAAGTATTCCAAATAGGTCTGAAATAATTCTGTAAATACCAAAAGCTTAGCAATTTTTATTTCAAGCCAAAAAATTGGTTTAATTGCTGTAAGCAATTGGTTATTTTCCTCATTGGAAAAACTGGCTACTTTCATATTATTTCGAAACCCAAACAGTAGAAATGGTGTCCTATATTATGCATCCAAATTTATTAAGTGTACCGACACTTAAAGTTGGAATAATAGTATATGGGTACTTATACTTATATTGTGTGGTATGTTGCAAACCATTTAGCAGGCAACATTCCACACACAGTATAATAATAAACATTTTATTATTGAAAAAAACATTTTTTTTATTTTGTACTAGCTTTCACCCGCGGCTTCGCCCGCGTGGACGTCGGAAATTATCCCACGGGAATGTACTACCGGGATAAAAAGTATCCTATGTGTTAATCTAAATTATAAACTATCTGTGTGCCAAATTTCATCCAAATCCATTGAGCCGTTTTGCGTGAAAGCGTAACAAACAAACAAACTCACTTTCGCATTTATAATATTAGTTAGAAAATTTCACAATAATAAATATAAATTAAATTTGTACAAATAATATATATTTTTCCTTTTCATTCTTACCTATGTTACCCACCAAATAGTTTCTAACCAAATGTTGTTCGTTCGTTGTTCCGACTGTCTGTCCGTCAATCTGTCACCAGGTTGTATCTCATGAACCGTGACAGTTAGACAGTAGAAATTTTCACAGATGATGTATTTCTGTTGCCGTTATAACAACAAATACTAAAAAACAGAATACAATAAATATTTAAGGGGGGAGCCCCCTTAAATATTTATTTAATTCTTCATACAACAAACGTGATTTTTTTGCTCGTTTTTGCTCTATATTAATAACAGCAACAGGTAGACGCTTGAAATATTCACAGAATATTTAGATATATATTCACTTTAAAAATAAATAATTAAATTAGAATAAAATTTAAGGGCTCCCATACAATAAACGTGATTTTTTTGCCATTTTTATAGATGGTACGGAACCCTTCGTGCGCGAGTCCGACTCGCACTTGGCCGATTTTTTTAAATTCACACTGGCTGTTTGTTTTTAAACTCACAAGACCGCAGCTTTTTTGAAGGTAAACTTCTTTTGCTAGCGAACGGTGATTTCTGTTTTACTTCAGTCGTGTGCTCTAAAGCAAACTCTTTTTTTTTTTTCTTTACGTTATATTTACCGCAAAGAAACGTATTTTCTTTCTTTTCTTATTTATAAGTAGTTTTACATACGTTGACACAATAGGCGATCTTATCGCTAAACGCGATCTTTTAAGGGGCCGTGCACGAAATTGACTGACTTTGATCAATTTTGTTCATTAGTTGTACAAAATTATTTTTGTGATTTGAAAAGTTGAGTTCTTTGTTTTGCATGTGACTGAAAGGGATTTTTCAAATTCATGGAAATTCACATATTATATTAGCAACAAGTTTTTCGAAAAATTACGAGAGACTGACGTTTGACTATCGGTTTTTCAACACACTCGTTTTGATTTAGAACATAAAAAAATATCATCATCCTCATTGTATGGTCTACTTGCACATGGATGGACCACATTTTCCAACTTCTAATAATTCTATACAAAATATAGCAGAATAATTATGTTGAATAAAACAATAAAAAAAAAAAAACCAGTCTAATGTATTTTTTCAAATTATTTAACAAAACTATAAAGAAAATTAAAAATCTAAGTATACCTAAATGAAAATACTATAGAAAAAGAAAATACTATATCTTCATTAAGCATTCTGACAATTAGATAAGAAATTGACAAAATAGGGTTTTTATCGTGCACACAGCCTTAAAACAATCTTTAGCATTTGGGAGTGATTAAAAGGAGAAGGAGAGACAATACTGCAGGCGCGCAATAGCGTTGTTCGTTCGAATACATTTTGACTGATACTTGAACGACATATTTGACGTATTCGAATTCGACGTTGAACTGTCAATACCATTGATCGATGTCTGGGTATTAACACCCTTAAAATATATAAGTACAGTTTGTTGCAGCTAGAAAGTTACGCAAGTCTGGAAAGTGCCGGTAACGTCGTATAATTTCACTCTATAAAGCGTTTATAGGGCGAAAGTTTATCGCGGCGTCATTTAAATGGTTCCGCTGGCCTGTAATAGAAAGCATGTCTGTTTTGTATTTGTTTTACATCTAAGTAAGAATTTAACTAACGAAAGTAGGGGTTTTCGTCCCGTAGAAATATAAACCAGTGATAATCGCATTGCATCTGGCATAGGGTCTATAGGGCAGAATTTTAAAGGGTCTTGACAGCTGTCCTGGAATTATCTATCATCTTGGGATTATCAAGAAATTATCCATCTGTGGGTATAAGCATGCCTAAAATCATCAGTCATCGGCGATATCGTAGTTGTTAAATTGCTTTTCCTTATTACGGACTTATCGCAAAACTTAACTTCCAAGGTATTACCTAAATACCATTGTATTTTAACCGAGACTGACCACGAATGTGCACGACATAACTGGTACGCTGTTCTTGAATGGTTTCTCAGTGTCGCAAATGGACGAAAACTGTCAATCGCCAATAATTAGGAAATAAATAGTGATGGATTAGGACAGCAAATCCTAAAGTGGGTTCGCGGAACCCAAGGGTTCCGTGGAAAAGTCACAAGGGTTCCGCGCATCAGCTACATTTTGCTGTTAAATAGGTTATGGTATATACCACAGTAATAAACATTATTTTGGAATATCGCAAACCGTTACCAATTGCAATTTAGCAATTGCTCAAGGGGGGGAAGAAAGGTTCTGGAGTGGTGACCGCGTTCCGGGCGACGTAGCGTTGGAAAGTCTCCTACGGTGGACCGATGACCTTGTGAAGGCTGCAGGTATCCGCTGGATGCGGGAAGCACAGAACCGGTCGAAGTGGCGGTACTTGGGGGAGGCCTAGGCCCAGCATTGGACCTCTTTCGGCTGAAATTATGAATTGCTCAAGAAGTTAAAGACAGTCTCCAAAGTACGCTTCAGAGCTACAACGGTTAAGGTAGCTTCCTTTACTGTCCCGTCTCAACTTCCACCCTGTATAACTCCAATCTGACAAGGAATCAAGACAAAGGCCATTGGAATTCTTGTACTAAATCTTAGTACCTTTCTAATGATATATCATTTAATCCTATTGGAGTGGGTACCAGCTTCCATACATTTCGTGGCATCATCCTTTAATGAGAATAACCCATTACGTCACTGTCCGGGTTGGTGCTAGGAGGAACTCATGGCTAAGTAATAACAGCTGCACGGGTCGATCCATCAGGTTAAGCTGCGCTTACCGGGGTCGGTCCGTGGATGGGTGACCATCTTTACATACCCACACCTCTGCGCCTCGGAAAGCACATTAAGTCGTTGGTCCCGACTCCCGACTGTCATTCGTGGGTCTTTGACAGTCGTTAGGAGTCGTCAGAATCCCAGTCTGACAACCAGTCTTATCAAGGGGTATCGCATTACCCAGTTACTGGGTTGTGGAGGTCAGATAGGTAATCGCTCCATGTAAAATACTGGTACGCAGCTGCATTCGGTTAAACTGGAAGCCGACCCCAATATAGTTGGGAAAAGGGTAGGCAGATTGAGTGTCCGGGTTGGTGTTAGAAGCAGTGGCGTATTTACCCTATAGCCAAGAGGGCCAGGGCCCCGGGGGGCAGACTGCGTAGGTGGCGCAAGGCGCCCCTTGCAGTCTGCCTGATTGTCTTGATTCAAGCTCCACTTATCTTCTAGCCGTCCTAACTTCTTATCTAATAAATTGTAAAAAAAAAAAACCTATCTGATGCTGGGTGCTAAAATATTTGAGTTCGCTTTGCTCCTTTTTTTGCATCCTACAATCTCTTAATAATTTTCTGAAGCTTTTATGCATTGCTTCAGTCGACGAAGTAACTTCAATATCTTCTATCACACACTCTCAAACACCCACACACTGACACACCCACACACTCACACATCACCCATACTACACATCTACTAACATTCGTCTTGCATACCTACTTAGATATTAATCATATTATATAAAACTATAAAATGTCGTATGATTTCTTACTACATTCTGTCAGCGCGCTTAGTACATAATTTATAAAATGAAAATGTAAAGGGGTGGGATCCTGGTGTCCTGAAACATAGGCCACGAGCCTAGCTTAGGCACCAGTCTCCCACAATATATACTTACGAATTGTGTATCATTGTCGAATCTGACCAATGTAAAATACTATGTATATTGTGGTGAGAAAAAATAAAAAGTTGAAAAGTTGAATATCCTTAACCTTTATATCAATAGTTTAAAAAAATTACCTATCCGAGGCGGAATGCAAACATTTTCTCCTCCTCTCCCTCTCAATTGACGTAGCCAAAAAAGCAATGTTAACTATGCTTCCTTTTGTCACACTCACAACGTATCGTTGTGAAGCAGGCATTTGAGCATAATATATACTTAGGTATACTAAAAACAAATTAAGGTCATGATTGAACACTGCTCCAGATTTGCGAATACAACTGTCAGACATAAAACCGCACGCCACAATTGTGGAGTGGCTAGAGAGGCGCCACGCCGTCCTCACCTTCCGCCTGACGCAGGTCCTCACCGGACACGGTTGTTTCGGGAGGTTCCTGTTCAGGATAAAGCGGGAGGAAACGCCCGGGTTTCACCACTGTGTGGATCGCCCGGAGGACACGGTGGAGCATACGGTGGAGGTCTGCCCGGCTTGGGCGGAGCACCGCCGTGTCCTCACGGAGGCGATCGGCGGCAGCGATCTCTCGCGTCCGGCCCTGGTTCAGGCCATGGTTCGGAGCGAGAGTGCATGGGAGGCCGTCACCTCCTTCTGCGAAGCAGTAATGCTCGCGAAGGAGGAGGCGGAACGCGTGAGGGTAAGGCAGGGTTCGCGCCCTCACGCCCTTAGCCGCCGCAGGAGACGCCCCGGGCGTCGGGAGTCACAAGCTGATTTCCGGCCACCGTAGGCGCGGGCCTGCGGACGGTGAGCGATGGGTAGCTCGCCGTCTGGTTAGGATACATATACGACATACTTCAATTCATTTATATCCTTTAATTATTTCGGATCCTATCCTCATTTGTTTAATTTCCCAGAATCCCGTAATTTCCCATTATTTATTATTATTTCTACACATATAAGTAATTATGACAACCATTTTAAAGTACCTACAATCAATCAATCGCCAAACGCCACTGTTACAATCGAGATTTTGTCCCTCTAGATGAAAGAACAAAAGCTCCGATGTAAGGGTGGGTTAGTATCTGCACACAAAGAAACTACAAAATGTATCAAACAATAAATATATTTATAATCAAAATAATATAAGTAGCCTAACTTAGATTAGTTATTTGACAATAAAACCTAAAGTATGCCAGCCAGAAACCTAAAGTATGCCAGCCAGCTTAGATTCTCTTTAATAAGAACTAGGGTCGTGGGGGGTTGGTGATAAAACGAGTACTGTTCCGTGTGTCTAGTTTGATTAGATTCAATATTAAAGAATAAATCTAATTTATAAAGTATAACCTTCCAGTTAATTTAAGTGTTACAACTAATAAATGGGCGCCAGGGACTTTGGGGGTCCCGGATCCCGGGGCCGACGAAGAGGTCCAATATCCTTTCTGATGAACGTAGGTGTCGGACTTGGAGTCCTTAATTAAAATTTTGTGTGATCACTGATCAATCAATCAGCGTTAGGGAAATCAACTTTATCTAATTGTTAAACGCTTTGCGGGCACTAAACGCCCCTAAACGTACCTAATACCAATAAAACTTCTATTATGGCTCGCTCAGTGTCCTTGAACCGATTAATAATTTTGTCTGTCTATAATAGGCCCTCATCATCTGCCTAGTCTTTTCAAGTATGTTGGGGTCAGCTTCCAGTCTAACTGGATGCAGCTAAATACCAGTATTTTATATGGAGCGACTGCCTATCTGACCTCACCCCAGTAACTGGGTAATACGATACCCTTGGCAATGGCGTATTTTAAGATTTGGCGCCCCGTACATAAATGTGAGAAAGAGCTAAGTGAAATCTAAAATTTTAGCACTTCGGATTGTTTGGATTTTGTTTTTACCGTTCCTATGTAAGATAGGTGATATTGAAGCTACTTTTTCGATTTATGCATAAAAGCTTCAAAACAGTTATGAGAGTAGCATTCAAGAGAGAGCGTAGTGAGCTCGAAAATGTTCGAAAACCCCGCCTCGCACAGAGGGCTTAGTGTGAGTTTCATTTTACCATCTCGATCAAACGCATCGACCGCGTTTGGCGCTCCGATTGGAAGCCGGCCGGCCTTCACCGGTGAAGGGCCAATCGGAACGTCGAACGCGCTCGATGCTTTTGATCGAGATGGTAAAATGAAACTCGCACTAGGCCCTCAGGCTAGGTTTTCTTTTGACCATTCCTACGGATATACTCGTGGATCACGACACATCACAACATACACAACACACACACACACACACACACATCACAACACACACAACAACACAACACACATCATCAACTTATTGATACATTTTAGTTCCAAAATTGAGAGGATGTAAAAAGGGAGCGAAGCGACATCAAACATTTTAGCACCCCGCCTCAGATAGGTATTTTTTTACCATTCTTACAGATTAGGGCGACTAGAAGATCAGTGTGGTGCTTGAATCAAGAAAATCAGGCAGACCGCAAGAGTCGCCTTGCGCCGCCCTTCGCTGTCTGCCGCCCCCGGCCATGGCCCTCTTGGCCTAAGGGTAAATAGAAATACGCCACTGCCCCTTGGTAAGACTGGCTGTCAGACTTTCGGACTTCTGACAACCCGTAACGACTGTCAAAGATCCACGAATGACAGCCGGGACCAACCGCTTAACGTGTTTTCCGAGGCACGGGGGGGCTTGGTATATAAAGATGGTCACCCATCCATGGTCCAACCGCGGCAAGCGTAGCTTAACCTGAGCGACCGACTCGTGCGGCTGTTATTACTTAAAATACGCATAGGCCCTATTGGTCTAAAACTCTGAACGCAGGAAGAAAAGTCACTTTTCTCAAACATGCATGGAAATATTGTCATTATTTTCGAAAAAAGAACACGCGAAGTATCGAATTTACGGTCAAAGAAAATCAAATCCATTGTAGGAGCGTTTTTTAAATTTGGAACATTACAACGCTCCAGCAATGTTGTATGAAACGGCGTGCTGGGGTTATTAAATACTCTTTTCTCAAACATGCTTGGAAATTCGAGCATTATTTTGACAACCTTCTTCGAAATAAAGCTGTACTGGCCAAATACATGCGAGCAGCGGCCACCAAAAGTTGTATGAAAATCTATAGGTGTCGTGGTTTAGCGGCCAAATAAATTACATAGTAAACTCGTAACTATCGTGTAATTTAAAAATGGAACGATCTTTTACTTCGAAACATGGCAACCAAGGAGGTAACTTATCAAAGGTTTTATTTAAATTTCGAACTGACTTGCAAATAGAAAGCTGTTAATTGAAGAAAAAAAAACGAACACATTGGCGCGTGAAAAAATATTGTTGTTCGTCATTGAATCTGGAATTTATCAATATTTATAAATAATTTACTTTCCCTGCATTCTTTTGAGAAAAGCACTATACAATGCCTCGGCGGAACTGTCAATTGCCTGTCTCGTATTAGTGAAGTCCTACTAAACTCATAGTCGACCTGCAATTGCCTATTTCACGGCCTTTGTAATAATGTACTATTATCGACCATATTCTACAGGTTGTGCAACTGAGCAACAAACTACGTCTTTGCGCTCCTATGGTGTCCTTTGTGTTACCCATCCCAACCTGCAATCTAAGCATCCTCTGCGCATTGCGCTGCTACTAAAAACGCTGTAGAAGTAGCATGTTTAGGGCCCATAAAGTGTTTTTAAACATCTCTAAACTAACCATCGAAACGAAGCGGAAAAAAACCGGTTAAGTGCGAGTCCGAATCACACGCGAAGGGTTTCGAACTGTATTAAGATCGAGATAAAAAACGCCGAAAAAAAAACACGTTGCTTGTATGGGGACTCCATTTAATTATTAATTTTATTGATTTTTCTGTTATAGCGGCAATTGAAATACACAATCTGTGAAAATTTCAACTGTCTACCTATTAAGGTTCATGAGGTAAACCCACCGACAGACATACGGACGGACGGACGAACACCTGCAGAGGCTTAATAAGGTTCCGTTCAGGTACGGAACCCTAAAAGTAAAGCTAGTGTAGGTGTCTAATAGACGCTTTCTAAAATTATATACGGATGAAGCGTAGCTGGCCTATGCATAGCAAGTGTTTTGTCGAGACATTATAATTTATGTGCTGTCAACATGTCCGTCCTAAACTGTCCATACTAACCAACAGTCTCTAGGTAGTTAAGTGTACGTGCCTCTTGTGTGGCATTAATTAAATTGATTTTGTAATTGCTTTGTCAGCTTTGCGTTGGTTATCATTATTGAAAACTAGCTGCTACCTGCGACTTCGCACGCGTGGATTTTTTTCTAAAATAAAAGTAGCCTAAGTTACTTCTTATAACCAGGGACCATTTTGGTTACCCATTGAAAGGGTTTTTCTAAGCGGTTAAACAAAAACCCATACGATATGGGTAACCCTTTTGGACGGCTTAATTTAAGCCATTCAAAATTACCCACACCGTATGGGTTTTTGATTAACTGCTTAGAAATACCCTTTCGATTGAAAGGGTTTTCTATAGGGTTGTTCTAAAATGGTAACAAAAATGGTCCCTGGGTAGAATAGAGATAGAATTTATTGGTCATGCTATGCGTGCTGGGCGGATATCGAAATAACATAATTTTATGGTTTTGTTCATGTTACTGGGTTTCAAGTAGGTATAGAACCCATTGAATGGGTTATCAATATCATGTAACCCTTTCACCGTGTTTCAAGTATACAACCCATTCAATGTGTTATCATGTAACCCTTTCAATGGGTTTCTATAAAACCCTTTCAATGGGTTACATCATGATAAAGATAACCCATTAGTTTCATTTAGTTTTTTACGAAGACAATAACATGTGTCGGCCAAACCAATAAATCACTTCACAATCAATCTATTAGTACAAATAAATAAAATTGAAGTGTCTCTTTGTAATGAATTAATTTTATTAGGAAGTGATTTATTGGTTTGGCCGATACATGTTATTGTCTTTAGAAAGTACTTGAGCACTATCTCATTCGAAAACAAGGAAATACGGGCCTAAACGTTACTTTAGGCTATTACTTATTCTGTGCTTTAGATTCGTATTTTCTTGTTTTCCTATATACGGCAATAAAATTCATAGTGAAATCTATTAGGTCAACTCAAAATCGGGTCGGACTCTCGGATGAAGTGCATAACCAGTAACCACTCGTACATACTTACAAAAATTGTATTATCCAGATTATCCTTCGGCTACTTCAGGATTTCAGAGCGTATTCATAAGATAATTTCTTCTACGATTTTCATAGATATCCCAGACAAGACATGTGCTAAAATAATAGCAAGTCATTAGCTATGTCATCTAATGATCTAACCCAATTCGCTCATTTGACCCCAACAACTCGCGGGGCTCACGGCATTACACAATAATAAGCACCTTCAACTATTGTTTAGTTTTCTCATAGTTCACCAAGAAATAATGTCAAGTCTTGATTAATTAAGTTTATAAAAACGTTGGATACAAATAATAAGATGTTTTGAATAAACATCATACCTGAACTTGGCAGTTGAAGTAATAAGTAGTAGTTACAGGCCTAATATAACAAAACATTGCGATTATCAAAGAATTACGCCTGACGATTAAAGCAATGATTGAATATTTCCCTCTACTTTAAATGTACTTACCGTTCTATGAGGAGGCCCATTGTTCAGTCGTGTACTCGTTGGTGAACTCCTGTTATTATAAAGTTAAATAATGTCACATTATACTTTGAGCCTCCTAAGTAATAGATCCCGTTGAGTGGGGGGCGACAGTTTCTATTCTTTCAAATCGACCAGCGTCCAGAGTCCTCTGGTATCCGACTCAGAATTTCCGCAGAATTCCAACAACATAACAACCTAGAATAGACCAACGAAGTTAGTCCAAAGAAGGGATCTCGCTAATACGGCCTCCAGACTCGCCGAGAAGCCCCGAGCACACCCGAGAAACGTGAATGAGAATAGTTTCTCCCCGTCTCCCTGTCATTGATTTTGTCTACTCGCGAAATCTCCGTGAAACTCGAGGCCGAATAATATATTCTTAAAATTGTCAAGTGGCAATAACAGATGTTTCTTTATGGAACTTTCTGCAGGGTTACGTCAACTTACGTGTTTCGAAATCGCAGTGAGAATGAGAACATTAAGATCAGTATGATGGACGAGCAGAGAATATTAATTCGATGGTTATGTAATGAGTTGAGGCTCTTTTAGAAAATGTCGCATGTTCTCAAGATGGATCGTGTTCGGTTGACAACATTTAAGTAATCTATCAGAAAGTCTGTTTTACCATTAACCTTTCATTGAGCTTTCCCATTCGTTCTTATATTATGTAAAGTAGAAAAATACGTTACATAATTATTGTAAAACTTCTAGTTCTGCGAACAGTAGACCCCGCGAGCACAAACTTTTTTTGCTGCAATTATTATACCACTAAAGTTATTTAAAACGGGATATTTACCATGTTTTTTTGTTTTTTAAAACATGGTAAATAGACTCATACGTTAGACCGAAACTTGAAAAGCCTAATCACTTAATCCCGAATGAACGTTATCCTGAATCACTCTATCCCGAATCACGCTATTCCAAATGAACGCTGTCCCGAATCACTGAATCCCGAATCACGCTATTTCGAGTGGACGCTATCCCGAAACACTGCATCCCGAATCACGCTATCTCGAATAACGTGTGTCCGAAATAACGGTATCTCCAACGAACGCTATCCCCAAAACGATTATGTAACCCTCAACTATAGCTATGCATAAAATAGCCTAGGAAAATGAGTTGAATTATAGGCAAATCTGTGAAATATAAAATCTAGTGCTGATTTATCACAAAGAAATATTGTGTGTAAAGTTATTTCACACAATATTTCTAAATAAAGATCGCCCCAGTGAGGATCCTTCACAAGGGTTTGTTTTTACAGTAAATATCAAGTATTTTTCTGGGCTAAAAAGAGTATTTTTTTGTAAAATAAAAGAGACTGAGAAAATTGTTATAATATTTATTAGAAACAGTAGTAAAATTACAAAATACCAAAAATAACCGCCTATTTGGTGTAACAGAAAAACACAAATTTTATGGCTAAGGGCTATTTTATGCATAGCTTTAATTGAGGGTTACATAGCGTTTTGGGGATAGCGTTCGTTGGAGATAACGTTATTTCGGAATCACGTTATTCGGGATAGCGTTCATTCGGAATAGCGTGATTTGGGATAAAGTGATTTGGGATAAAGTGATTCGGGATAGCGTTCATTCGGGATAGAGTAATTTGGGACAGCGTTCATTTGGGATAGCGTTCATTCGGGATATTGTTCATTTGTGATTTCGAGTTTCGGTCTAACGTATAAGAGTCTGGTAAATATCCCGTTTTAAATAACTTTAGTAGTGAAAATAACCATGAAAATCAATACGTCATTGATGAAAATAATTTATTCTACCAACGCTCTTCTATGATCTAACGGCGACTAACCTAGTTTTTTCTTATAACAAAAAAACATGACAACTTTCAATAAGTCAAATTTAAATTAAAAAAACAGAAGTTTATGATTACAAATGTTTAAGCCAGCTGGAAAAAATAATCATAATCATTTATTTATTTGTTAACATAGGTATTTCTAAATACAGATCTTAGCTTAGATGAAATAGAGCGCTATGTAATAACTAATTGGTTTTAATTGGCAGAAGTAACGCTGCAGCCTAGTTTTGTGATGAGGTGGTTCCAGGTGCTTGACCCCTATCTAGTAGTTAAAGGGCCGCTGCATTTGGAGGAGCTATTCTGCTCATCATGCCGAAGATCCTCATTAGGTCTTCACCAAATTTCTATGAGACCAATTTAAAGTAAAAGAACCATCGAAATCGAATCTCATAAGGCGGAAATACCGAATAACCCTCTTTTTGCCCCTTTTTGGAGGAAGTATAAAAACATTTATCGACAAAAAAAAATCTATAAATTCGTACAACCTGTATACCAAGTTTCGTCCAGCATAGCTATTCACAATTATTCGGCAGGCTATCGTATCGAAAATGACACATTTCAATTACCTGATTTGCCAAACTCCAGACAGCAAACAACTGCCGAAAGAATAGCGGTCGTCTATTTGATTTAAACTCACAAAATTTACGGGTTTTCGATTTGTGAACAGCGTTTAGAAAACTTTTTTGATACCATTGCGTGACGTCTGATTCGGCACGGAAGCGTATCGAAAGGTTGTGAATAGCTTTGCTGATCTGTTATAAAATACGACCTGTAGAGGAGTACCAACAAACAGACAGAGCAAAGCAAATTTTACCAGACTTGAAGCAGAGACGCTTCGCTCGCTCGGTCAACTATTAATATCGGATTAATTTGCCATAACATCAATGCGATTTTCTAGAAGAGCGATCACTAGGCTTATCACAGTTGACTACGCTTCATGTGTCATCCTCTCTTAAAGGTCAGCTATAAGCAGATTGCACCCGAGCGTCCTGTAATTGCGGTTACTCATAATTACACGCGTGTATGCGTCACGAAGGGTGCGCAAAACTGATAATAAATTAATCGAAGTTCGTTATGAAATCATTTTAGATAGACTCACGCTGATAGCACACCTGCGCCGCGAAACCATAGCAGCGAAACCGCGGTAGTTCAATTGTACTGGTTCGCGTCATGTTTCGCTACTCGAATCGGATGTATTATGTTCAATAAAACACGAATTAGGTAATTCACAGTTATAATATGTGTTTGGTATAAGCGCTAGGTAGCCTTAACCTGAAGTGGTATTTGTTACACATGTAGGGTACTTGAACAAATCTTATTTGTCAAAGAATATTGCAAAGTACCTTCATTTAAGATATACAACATACCTTTCCCCTAAGTATGCAAGAACATCTAATACACATAATTGAAATATAAACAAAACCTAAACATAAAACATCATAATCTTCTCTATATAACAATTAAGTAAACAGGAGCAAAACCGATCTTACAACACATAACATTAAACCAAATAATTGCTGTGGCTAGGCCTGGCATATGGTGACTTTGCGTACGAAGAAACTTTGTTCTTCTGTCTTTGCCACCTGGATAAGTGGTCTCTGCCCCACTAGGTATCCCAAGCATTTCTGCCCATTCCTCCGAGCTAGGAATTTGGATTATCTGTTCATTTTCTTGACTTGACTCTTCCACCTGTTCCTGTATACTTTTATCCTCTTCCGGTTTCTTATCCTTCTTCTCCTCCTCTCCTGAAGTTGAGGTTGACAGCTTCTTCTGAATCAGTTGGTCAATATGTCTGCTTACAACATCTCCATTGTCTGATGTCACCTGATAGCTAGACGGGCCATCCTTACTTGTTACAGTGCCTGGTAACCAACGTGGTCCTCTTCCATAATTTCTGTACATCACGCATTGACCAATGTCCGTTTGTCTGTGTTTCCTTTGTGCGTTATTGGTAACTTGTTGCTCGACTCTCATGTGCTGTTTATTAACTGGATGAATACTGTCTAATAAAGTCCTTAACCGTCTATTCATTAACAGTTCTGAAGGGCTCTTGCCTGTTCCTGAACATGGCGTTACACGCAACCCCAGTAACATGTTAGGTACCTTCACGTCCCAAGATACATCATTCATTTTGCGTAACTTGTTCTTAACTGTCTGCACCATTCGTTCAGCCAATCCATTTGTAGCAGGATGGTATGGTGCTGTGGTAATATGCTTAATTTTATTTGAATCCAGAAATTGTTTCATTTCAGCTGAAACAAATGCTGTTCCATTGTCTGAAACCAATGTCTCACATAATCCGTGTGTAGCAAATAGCATTCTTAGATCGAATCACAGTTTCTGTAGTCATGTTACTTACTACAAATACTTCAGGCTATCGTGAATATGAGTCAACAATTTTATTATCAAAAAGACTTTATTTTGGTATGGACCAGCAAAATCAATATTTATGCGAGACCAAGGTCTTGTAGGTACTAACCACTCGCAACTTGTCTTGGGAGGCATGTGCCTATTTTCGAGACACTTGGTGCAATTGTTCACCAATGCCTCAATGTCGTTGTTTAGTTCCGGCCACCACACATAGCTTCTGGCCAAAGCTTTTGTTTGAACTATACCATTGTGTGCCCTATGTAAAGCACGTAAAATATCTTTACGTAGCGGTGGTGGTACCACCACGCGACAACCCAGCAGAATACAACCTTCATGTAAAGAAAGTTCAGTACGATGTAACCAATAACTGTTCAAAGTTTCCTCTCTCACTTTAGCTGGCCAACACGTAATGCATGACTCGTGATAAAGTCTTATCTGTTTTGGTCAGCCGCTCGATCTTATTAACATCAACTGGAAAGTCTTCGGGAGTCTCCGCCATCAATAAAATATCACAAAGCTGCTGTTCAGGTTCCTCTGGTACCGGTTGTGGCCAGCGACTGAGACCATCTGCATTTCCGATTTGTTTACCAGGCTTATAAATTATATTATAATTGTGTGAAGTCAAAACAATAGCGATTCTGGTTAATCGCGGCGATATAATATTGGGTATTGGCTTCTTAGGATCAAAAATACTGACCAGTGGCTTGTGATCCGTTACTATTGTAAAAGTTCTTCCCATGAGATAGTTATGAAATTTTTGAATTCCGAACATGATTGCTGTAGCTTCTTTATCAAGCTGGGAGTATTTACGCTCGTGTGAATGTAATGTCCTAGAACTCATAGCGATGGGTCGTTCTTGCCCATCCGGCATCACATGAGACAGCACTGCGCCTACACCATACTCGGAGCTATCGCAAGTGAGTACTAAGGGTTTACTTAAATCATAGTGAACTAAAGTTATGTCTGACGATAGTAACCGTTTCGCTGCGTCGAAGCTTTCCCGTTCACGTTCTGTCCACTGCCACTTGCGAGACTTATCAAGCAACCTATGGAGCGGTTCGAGTACAGTAGCTTTGTGAGGTACGAACCTCTCTTAAAAATTGTACAACCCTAAAAAGGCCTGTAGCTGCTGAACACTCTGTGGTTCTGGAGTTTTGACAATCGATTCCACTTTGCTAGGAGCTGGATGAATGCCGTCGGCGTCAATAACAAAACCCAGAAACTACACATTCTTTAGCAACCTTACATTTACCTGCATTCAGTCGCAGGCCAGCTTTTTGTATGCGTTCTAGCACAGCATCCAGTCGTTGACTCATATCTGCCAAGGTATGCCCACTTATAATAATGTCATCAATTAGTACTGCCACTCCTGAAATACCTGCCAGTAAAGATGTCATCAACCTTTGAAAAAAATGCCTGGACATGCTTTTACTCCGAATGCCAGACTGTGAACAGTGTAAAGACCTTTACATGTGTTTAATGTTAACAGTTTAGCAGTGTCTTCATCCACAACGACTTGTGTATATGCACGCTCTAAATCTAACGTAGTGAAATACCTTCCTCCAGCGATTATAGCAAATACCTCATTAGCAGTTGGCATAGGGTAAGTATCTGACTCGGTAGCCTGATTCACCGTGCTGCGATAATCTCCACACAGGCGAATCTCACCTGTTTTCTTAACAATGGGCACCACCGGTGTTGCCCACTGTGAGTAAGAAACAGGGCGTAGTACCCCCTCGGTCACCAATCGATCTATTTCCTTTTCAACTCTGTTCTTAATTGCAAATGGTACTGGGCGAGCTTTAAGAAACCTAGGAGTGGCGTCTGGTTTTAAATGTATGGTCACCGGTTCACCTCGGTAAATACCAAGACCCTCTTTGAAAACTTCAGAGTGTTTTTGTAACATTTCATTAGTCATTGATATGCCAGTGCTAGACACAAAATTAATACTAACTTTTATATTAAGAGCAGAAAACCAATCGCGACCAATTAAATTGGGGCCTGAGCCTCTAGCTACAATAACCGGTAAAACACACTTAATGTCTCTAAAGTTTACATGCACTACTGTCTGACCGAGCACATTAACCGGTGTCGCCGTCCAGGTACGTAGGTTGTTGTGTGCGGTGCGCAGCTCGGGGCGCGGCTTTGCGTCGCGCAGGCCTTTCCAGGTGCGCTCGTTCACGAGTGAGAAACCAGCACCGGAGTCCACCTGCATAGTCACTGACATCCCATTCAGATGAACCTTAACATCATAAGCTGGCACCCGCAGTTGACTACTATCGAAGTTGTATATACCATTCAACTGAACATCTGACTTATCCTCTTCTGTGAAATTGACTTTACTGTTCGCAGCTTTCTTCTTTGCAATGCAAACCTTTTCTATATGTCCTACCTTCTTGCAGTATCGACAAGTTACTTTGACAAAACGACATTCTCCAGCATGGCGATCACCACAACGGTAGCAAAATTTAATGTTTGTTTGCACTGCATTGATGTCCATAGCCTCAGGAGCTGCTGGCATGGTCATCGATGTACTCGCCGTCGAATCGAATCCGCTTGCAACGTTGCAACTCTCATTTCCATTTTGTATCATGCGAACATCTCTTACCGCACTCTCGGAAGACAACATAGCTTCAACAACATTATCATAACTCAGTTTATCTCTTTTCAATAAATCATATTGCAGTCTGTGATCTTTCATTCCACACACGAGTCTGTCACGTAACATACGTTCTAAATCCGAAAAATTACAATCGAAACTGATCTTCCTCAGCTGAGCAATATATTCCGCTGATGATTCACTTTGTTGTTGGTCACGTTTATAGAACCTATATGACACTGATATTTCGTTAGGTTTAGGGCTATAATGTTTCGTTAAAACGTTCACGATTTCCTTAAATGAGACATCACTAGCTTTTTTAGGTGTAATTAATGCAAGAAGCGTATCAAACACTTTTGATCCACACACTGTGTAAAAGTTAGCTCTTTTACTTATGTCCAACACAATGCCATTTGCTTCAAAGCAAAATGTTAGCCTGTTTATGTAATTGTTCCAATTGTCTGTTTGAGAATCAAATTCCGCAAACTTCACTGCCCTACACTCCATTCTTTAAAGTTTATTCCTCGTCGCCACTATTATGTTCAATAAAACACGAATTAGGTAATTCACAGTTATAATATGTGTTTGGTATAAGCGCTAGGTAGCCTTAACCTGAAGTGGTATTTGTTACACATGTAGGGTACTTGAACAAATCTTATTTGTCAAAGAAGATTGCAAAGTACCTTCATTTAAGATATACAACAGGATGCTAGTACCGGAACATGACGCGAACCAGTACAATTGAACTACTGCAGTTTCGCTGCTATGGTTTCGCGGCGGAAGTGTGCTATCAGCGTCAACAATGACAGAATCTATCTAAGGAATTTGTTTATCTATCAATACTGGCAAGTTTCTTTGTTTAACTTATCTCAGTTAGAGTCTGAATTTATCATTTATCATCAATGAATAAAGCCATGAGCAGATCTAGCCATTCGAGATATAACTTGACCTCTTCTTAACTTGAGAACATACTAGGCTGAACAACAAAACTGAGCGAACCTTCTCTAGAGTTGCTCATGGAAGTAAAATATTATTATAGACAGCCATGAAGGACACGAGCGTTGTGCACTGCCTTGCATATTTTATTACACAGACAAATCTGCAACACGTTACCTTCTTCCCACTTTTCTAACAAAATCATTATTCCTACAGAGTCTGGCAACGGCCGTGGTTCAGCTATTCACGACAGAAGACCCTTCGCACTCAAAATGGAAGAAGAAGGACACAGGCGTTCTGTGCCTGATCAAGGACAATGGGAAGAGGTCGTACTTCTTCAGAATATACTGTCTCTACCGCAAGGCTACGATATGGGAGCAAGAGGTCTACCTTCAGATAGAGTACAAAAACCCCAGGCCATTCTTGCACACTTTCGAGGCAGAGGTGAGTGACATTTTGTGTATTATGTCTTCGTCTGGACTTATGTCATCGCACCTTTCGCCACATCTATCTGTACCCCTAGTTTAAGTTTGCAAGAGAGTAAACGTAACTATTTCGTTTGCGTTAAAATTTGACCGATAGATCATAATGCTAAGAGTATAATAGTGAGAATAGAAATCTTAACGCAAACGCGCTAATTACGTTTACTCTCTTGCAAACTTACACTTGGGGTACAGATATTAGTTTTGTCACTGCTGAGACCGTATTATAAACCGTGTTATTATAACTTATAAGACATCATTTTTTGTGTAGCGAAAAAGGGACGGGACATAATAGATGTGTTCCAGGATAGCTCCATCTCTTACTGGAACAGAATTTTGGCTCTACCATACCAACATTTGTAGACACCTAAAGAAATGTGGTCAACAACGACAAGACGTGGCATGGACAATCAATAATTTTATTTATTCAGCATGCCCCAGTTATACACAATTAATTCCCCCGTTCTTAAATTGCTCTTCAAAACTTCGTTTCCATTTTTGGCAGTCAACCCAAACTGTCTGTGTATCGAAGGCTTCTTTAATCTTGTTAATATTTGGACAGCTGCCGTTGTAACATTTAGCGAAACAATATTTCTGATAGAAGCTTTTGCAAAATCCACCACGTCATCATTGCAGCCGAAAGACGTCCACTGCTGGACATAGGCCTCCCCCAAAGGTGGGGTTTGCCTTAATCCCCACGCTTGGCAGGCGGGTTGGCGATGGCAGTATGGTGTTAAAATGGATAGAGAACGCTGCTGCCCATTCTCTAGTAAGTCCCTTAGTCGCCTTTTACGACACCCACGGGAAGATACTGGGCGGTGCTATTCTTTACGTCCGGCACCACGCAAACAAAATCCACCACGTATAATCCCACATTACCCTTTTAAAGGTCGATTGAAAGACTCACTTAGCTACTTAGCAATGTTGAAAACAATATAGAAATGAATCGTAGTAAGTACATTATTAAATGTTGTCACATTTTGGTATGAAAACATTAGGGATTATTGATAAGCGAATCAACGCTGGCTAATTCGTCGTTCATGATAATATTGTATCAAGATAACAAACAAAAATATATCCATGTAAAGTTATTGATTTATCATGAACGAATTGAATTTATTAATAAGTACTCATGGTGCAGATTGTGTATTTGTGTTCCTAAATATCAGGAAAATGTTACCTGTTGCTAGTTGTCGATACAATCTATATTATGATGTTTATCCTTCCAGAAATAGAATGTTATGTATCGGAGCAACGAGTGAAACAATTTATTTAGTTGAAATGAAACAGAACACTGACTAGTATTCATTTAAACCAGATGATAAAACTGGGAACCGAGGCTAACACAGTTGGGTAGTACTAAGCTGATGAGTAAATATGTTACAAAATAACACGATCAATTACAGCAGTTTATGGTTTTCCTTGTCCTTCGTGCATTTTAGGAGATGTAAACTACCCATTCACAATTGTTCCTGTTTATATTAATACACTTAGTAATATTTTCCTCGAAAATTTTGTCTACGCAAATCTGAAGTGCTTCCCAAGAGACAAGTGTCGTATAGCAATACTTTGATAATTGTATTTGTCAACGTCATTGATCGTATGAGTCAACGAACTGAAGAAGTGGTAAAACAATGACAATATTTCAACCACACACGCATTTTAACGCACACAACATATTTCCAGCGGGATAGTTGCGTATAGGCTTCTACATACCAGCGCGACTTGTCGCGCGACGCGACACGGAACAAAAGGCCCCGCGTGACGCGGGATGAGCGGTGCCTTTCTGTCGTGTCGCGTCGCGCGACAAGTCGCCCCGGTATGTAGAAGCCATGGGTTTAATTTTGACACTTCAACAACATTCATTGCGGTATTTACGTTGGTGCGCAGACAAATTTCTCGAACTTAGGAAGCAATATAGAAGAAATTCCTAGTGTGGGGCAACGTTAATAAAAAAAAAAAAAATCTTCATAATCATTCAGATTGTGATTGATGTATTACGCAATTAGGGTTCAGGGGGTCTACTTCGAAGTGTCGGCCGAATGTTCGGCCGTTTTGTAACTTCCATAGTTTCCTTTTTAGGGTTCCGTAGTAAACAAGGAACCCTTATAGTTTCGCCATGTCCGTCTGTCCCCGGGTTAGCTCGGAGACGCTTAGTCATAGAAAGCTGTAATTTGGCATGGGTGTACATATTAATCACACCGAGAAAGTCGTAAAATAAAACATTTTTTTTAGGGTACCTCCCTTGCACGTAAAACGGGATGATATTTTTTTTTCTCATCTAATACATGGTGTGGGGTATCCTTTAAAAATATTGTGGGTCTGTGAAAGCCATTTTTCAGTTCTGAGATCCGTTTGCGTAATATTAAGCATTAAAGTGCTATTTTTTGTTATAGATAGTGAGTGGTTGGTTTTGGATAGTGAAAAAATTCATGGCAGTATTATATAACGAAATTAAAAGGAAGACTATCACAGTCACAAAGTCGGCCAACTTAAATTTGCAGTTGAAGAATTGACCGTAACGTATATCGATGTATGGGAGAGCATGTTTTTCAACTACAATGTTAAGTTTGCTTTTGGGATAAATTCATCCTAACTACGGAACCCTTCATTGTGCGTGGTCCGACACGCACTTGGCTGGTTTTTTGACTTTGAATCCTTACCTGACTTGAGTCAGATTTTTGACTTTGGCTTATCTCTTTGACTGTCGTTTTTTTTCTTTCGCCGTAGTCAGCCATAGTTAGTGTAGTCAAGCAATGGCTGAACATTCGGCCGATACTTCGGATTTATGTTCGGAGTACACCACCTGGACACTAATTGATGTTACCACAATGTTTATGTTAAATCGAGATATAAACGTTCATTTAATTTTACCTGTTTATTGTGGATAACTGGACGTATTGGGGATAATAGACAGACTATCATATAACTATATGTATAAGTCACAAACATAACGGGTAAACACATTAAATCATTATGAACGATGGCATAATCTATATTACGAGCATTGACGTAATTTCATAGAAATTATCCATGGGTAATGCATATATTGTTACAAGGAAATGTGCAGGACTCATCAACATGCGCACGGGTAACTCGTTTTGGTTTTGTTGTCGTTGTTGACTGCAATCAAATATTCAGTAACCACAGCTGATGTACAGTGTGTCCGGTCATGGACTAGCGATATTCTAGGTACTTATATTGTAGCTATTTTATTACACACTGGGGTGTGTAGTGTATGTGTAATAATCCACTTCCCCTCTACGTGGCGGCCATTTTGTTTTATTTTTCTTGAAAGTCAATATACCATGACTGGACACACTGTATTATATTACTCGGGATTAAACCCAGCTTTTTCTTAAATACTTAGAATAATATTATTAATAATAATAATCTTCCCATAGATTTATTTGCTAAGAATGTTGACGGTATTACAAATCAGATGTTACAAATAATGTTAGAGTCCTTGTATACATTCTGCCTTTAAGGCAAGCAAAAAAAAAAACACGAAATAAAAATATAAAACAACTGTTTGGTACCACAAAAAGGTATACTCTACTGTACGAAATCTGTACGAAAGTAGAAACGATAGACGGGCAATAAAAAAAAGCAATAAAAGAATCTATTCTCTGACTCACATACGCATCACAAAGTTTAATTTTCTTTCTTATTCTTACAAGGTATATTTTTGTACCTACTTTAAATTGGCACTGTTTCAAACTTACTTCGCTCTTTTGTTCCTCAGATCAATTTGGGTAGCAAAAAGAAGTTGTTTACTTAGTTTTGGTGCCAAAAATAAACGATAACTTTAAATGATATAAACATAAAGTCGGCCAAAAACCACTCTAAGATTGAAATTCGTCTGAACGTCATATAACAATATAGATAATTTTCATCCAATGCCAATTTAAATTGTAAGCGATATTTTCTTTTGCTAGGATAATGTTGATCAAACTGATATAACACTTTTTTGGTTGACTGTACTCCCAAGAGTATTTAGATTACTGCCTTATCCAGACATTTAACGTCATGTTCAAAGAATTTGTTCGTAAAAAGCATTGTGTCTAAACGGCGCGGCGTTCATAAAAAAAAGTACGAGAGTTGGTTTACATCTACAGTTTTCTAGAAACTAGAAGCGATTTCCATCCAAAAAGCAGACTTGGCATGTTCAACCATGGGTTCCTTCTTTGACAGGTTGATTTGACCAACCACATTTCTTCTAACAAAAAAAATGTGAGCCGTCACGGGACGCCTGGCAGATGTGAAACATCGAAAACAAACAAACAAACATCGAAAAAAAAGGTCAGGGTCGCGTAGTGGGGGGACCGCGTGCACGGAGTGAGCGGTGAATCACCACGCGGCATGCGTCGCCCCACCAGCAATCGGTTTTACGTGCGCCTATAGATGTTTCACATCAATATACTGGATTCACCAATCGCCAAACTTGGCAATGCCCTCTGATGTTCACCAAATCAGTCAGTAGACTTTTACGGTCTCAAGCTTATCTTTAGAGCCAGGTTTAAACCATCGAGCCATTTTTTAGTTTAGAACTCTATTCCGACAAATTTAAAGTTATAATTACGAAAACTGACGTCAAACCCTAGTCAAACTTGTAAAATTTGTTATTAAGCAATTTACCGTGCTCTTTAAATAGTAAAATATGCAATTACCAGCACAAAAGATTGGGCTTGGACTTTAGACGGCACGGTTGGCGCAGTGGTTAAGCGATTGACTGCTGCGCTACGTGTCCCGGGTTCGATTCCCACACGGAACAAATATTTGTATGACCTACAAGTAGTTGTTCCGGGTCTGGCTGTTTGTGTATGTGAGTTTAAATGTTTGTGAACGCACCCACAATACAGGAGAAATTCCTAGTGCGGGGCAACGTTTTAAAAAAAAAAAAATGTTATTATAACTCATTTTGTAATAAGACGATTAGGGGCTGGATTAAGATGATGAGGTAAAAAGTTTGCTAAAATAAATATTTATTTGATTACAGGAATACATGGCCGCTTTCAACTTCGCTAATGAAAAAGAAGCGAACATCCTTAGAAATATACTCCTTGAGAAAATCGAACTCAGGAAAATAAGACGAGAAGGTTTGTACTTTGTATACTGTCCCTAAACTTATTTTAAAATTAAGGATGACGTGGCGAACGTTTTAAGCAAAGAAACTGCAATAAACACACATCAAAAAAGTCTAAGCAACACGCATCATTTACAGAAACTGCTTGGTTTATTATTAATTGATACTGAATTTTTTTCTTAACAAAATAGATTGGTATACAATCTTTTTGTTATCGGAAACATATTATTATATTGGCTGATTTTAAAAATAGAAACATTTCGATTGTGTTTTGTTTTCATTAAAATAAAAGCTAATTATTTTTTACCGATCTCATGTGTTTTCGTTGCTTGATAAATTTGTTATTTATCTCACTATAATTTGAAAAAAATTGTGGTGATTCATTTTTTATGTAATGGAGCGACGCCATTTGACTGCTGATAAAATGCAGAGAGCTGTAGGAATGCTACAAGCGGGAAGAATTCAGTTCCAGGTATCTCGGCATTTTGGTGTCAATGGGAGCGTGATTAGTCGTCTTTGGCAGCGTTACGTTAATACAGGGGGTCCTGCTGAGCAGCACCCAGAACGTGGAAGGAGTACAACTGCTCGACAGGACCGATACATTGGACTGCATGACGTCAGCCGATGTTAACCGCCCGGGAGATAGGTTTAAGGCTACAATTCTTAAGCGGTGTTGTTGTTAGCCACCAAACCGTGAGAAATATGCTGGTTGAATACGGCCTACGTGCACGACGCCCAATTAGGTGCCCACCTATACGCAATGGAAATCGCGCCCGTCGAACCATGGACCGACCCGGTTTTGATTTAGGCCTAATACGAGAAGGGTAAGAGTGTATCGTCGTCCCGGAAATACTGAACGGCTGAAATGCGACCAGGAAGTGCACCCTTACAGTGGCTCCACAGTGATGGTATGGGCGGGTATTATGAAGAACAGACGAACTGAGCTCGTTTTTGTAGATGGCAATATGAACGCTGAAGATGTCCTCGGGCCTTATTTTCACCCATTTGCACGAAGTCTTGGCTCAGATTTCCAGCTGATGCATGACAATGCGCGTTCGCACACAGCTCGGTGGACCAGAGAGTATTTGGCATTGGAAAACATCCGGGTATTGCCGTGGCCTGCACAATCGTCAGACCTCAATCCCATCGAGCACGCATAGGACATGCTCCAGAGACGTGTTCTAGAGAACCTGGACGGAGTGTCGAAAACCCAACAACTGAAAGACTTGTTAAAATTTCATTGGGAGCGATTGCCGCAGGGTCGTATAAACAATTTTATAAATTCAATGAAAAATCGTTGCCGACAAGTTTTAAACAACAGAGGCGGTCACACTTTGTATTAAATAACCAAATAATTTAAAAAAAAAGTCGTTATTTAATTTTGTAAAACATAAACCGTCTTATTACAAAACAAGATTTATATTTTGACATGGCTTAAACCATGGAGCCAGTTTTTGTAATAAGAACGTAACTGTGATTGAAATACCGTTCTTTGTACAACACTGAAAATTTAGTTCGGTACTAAGTTGTCAGATTTGTATTAAGAACTTTACCATAGACGGAATAAAGTTCGAAATTCAATAATGACTCCATGGTGTAAACCTGGTTCTGAAGATAAACCTTGTTTTATAATAAGACGGGAAAAGTTTTATTTCGTTTTAACTTTATTTTATACTACGTATGTTACGTGCAGCTTCTGGCTATTTGTTTGTTTGTGATAGTACTTATTTAGATCTGTTTTGTGTAACCTTCGGGTATTATTACTTATTATGTTTTCGTACGCACGTTTTTTCTGTGACAATTAAAATTATTTTTCTTTCTTTCTTACGGTACACATATTGTTAATTATCCTGATTAAATTAACAATTAAATGAAAGATTTTGTTGCTTTAGTCACTAATGCATCAAAAAATGCTTAGTTATTATTTATAAAAGAAATAGAAATATATTACAATAGTAAAAATCGTTCAAAAGTTGAAAACCGTGCATGTTGCTTAGACTTTTGATGTGTGCACTTTTATTTCTAAGAATTTATTTGGTGCTACACGCCCAATATTCAAGTCAAAAATATTATATTCCTATCCTGCTCTTAAAACGGCGCGTGAAATCCTTGTGAGGAAATCAACATGTACTAGAAACAAAAATTGCAAAAGAATACTTGTGACTCTTCCAATCAGCATTTGTGTCCGGTTCATAACGGCCAACTTTCTCTCACACAGAGGAGACTATATTCCCCAGCAGTGGAAACATTATAAGCCGATAATGTAATGCTAGAAAGACACGTGTGCTCGTGGAATGTTGTTTACTGCAATCAACAATTACATTTATCCACAATACCTTAGCCTTATTATACTTCCCATAGACCATTCTCATGAGGAACTGAAGAAGCATTAATGCGTCGAATGACCTCACACTCCACAGCATGTTTATATTGGTTACCGCACTGTTTACAAACGCGCAGTTGACAAACATTCATTGTGATACCGGCTGTGGGTAATTCTTAGACTATGTCATCGTTAGATGTTGCTCGTCCGTTTAAGGTCTTTATGAATATTTGGTTTAGTTAAAAATGCTACGACTGGTTCTTACTAAACCTCGTTTCGGTGAGAATTTGGAAGGGATAAATTGACGTTTTGTTAAAATAAACACCTGCATTGCCATTTTACCAAGTTTGTCCAAACCCAATCAAGACCAAAATTCATCAAAAATGGAGTTTCAAAGATTTGTTGAATTACTAACTATAAGCCTCACTTACTTTCAATAACGGTTTTTTGGCAATGAGCTTTTCTGCTAGTGAATGATGTAAAAAGCGTTTTAGTTATAACTTTATAAGATATAAGATGAGCAGCCATAATCTACTTATGCCAACAACAAATGATCCATCCTTTGACTCGAACAATGCGCGCACTAAATTTGGTTGCCGACAGAATAGATCTTTTCTCATGTTCACTGAGCGAGTTCGCAAGGGTAACATTACACGTGTTATGTTTTTAATTTGTAAATCTTGTATGGCCTGGATATGTTAAATTATTTCATGAATTGGAACCGAATTGGAACACTGTAATGGACATGGTAGCGTATGTACGTAAATAACAAAAAAAAATGTAGTTCATATTATCTAATAATAACAACAAAAAATATAAAATTGAAGTAGAGCATCTTTCATCGTAGTGTGCGTGCGCACTCATAGGCAATTTGTACGTATCGACAGAACTACAACACTAGCGAAAGGATGCACACTTGCACTCGTAAGTGATTAGGAAAAAGAATGGGGCGCGTCTTCGTCGTACTCACTATTTGTATACATCGACAAGAATTCATGTGATTGTCTACAATTTGTGTTCCATAATATTGCAGCAATATGTACCGACTGTGTAATATGTTTTTAGGCTACACATTGATACAATAATATAGAACAAAGATTGTAGACATATTTTTGCTTTAGCTTTTCTTATAAAATAATACTGACCCTGGCTGAAAGCAGGTCCGCCCGCCTCAACCTCACCTTACACTTACTGCTGCATTACAAGAATTACAACCCTAATAAACACGAATTCTGCTAATGATCTTAATTTCCATTCACAGAGCGTCGCACTCGCTCGATGGTATCAGGTCGCAGCAGCGGGTCCAGTTCCGTGCCCTCTCGGCAGAATGGCACTTTACCGCCGCCGCCGCCGCAGCCCGAGCCGGCGCCGGCTCCGCTCGTCACGCCGGCGCCCATGCCGGTCATACAGCCGCTGCAGCCGCTGCAGCCCGTGCAGCAGCTGCAGCCGATACCGGCCAAGACCAACCATAGTTTAGGAAGTTAGTATCTCGTCAAAAAACTCTAATAGGGAGGCCTATTGACACTTAGGGCTCACTTGCACCTAAAATCACTGAATACGTTAAGCGCAAACGTATTTATTTAAAAAATCGTTTTGTTTCAGTCAATTGTTTGAAAATGACAGAGGCAGGATGATGTTTTAAATATGTTTATCGCTATTCACATTTAAGGCACAATGTGAATAGCGATAATGCATGTCACAATTGCACTTAAAAAAAAAGTATGATCTTTTCAGTAAAAAAATTAAAGCCCCTATTGGGATATTGTAACGCTTAAATTATTAGAATACATTCTCGTTCATTAAATATACATACAGGTATGAATTTCAAGTTTTACTAAAATTCCTATGTTGACAGGCTACACACTGAAGAGTAATAAGAAACAACAAAAGGGGCGAAAAATTACGAAAGCAGACATCGGCATGCCGCAGCACTTCGTTCACATATCACACGTCGGCTGGGATGCTAAAACAGGTATTATTATATTAATTTTATGTCAACCTTTGTGGTAATGTTTTTTCTAACTCGGGCCAAAATTATTCATCGGATCACATACCTACATACATAAATTCACGCGTTTTTGTTATGGGGTTGGGCCGGGCGGTGGGCAGAAACTTCACCACGCAACCTGAAATTGCTCATCATCTCTCTCACTCTCGTTTACATCATAAAAGTTGCGGAATGAAGTGGAAATGTGGATATATTTTTTAAATAATATTTTTAGTACTAGCCCTCTATCAAATAACTTCTCCCGCTCTGGGCGGAGCGGGAGGGCGTGTCAGACTTTTACTGGCTAAAACCCACCCGTATTCCTTCATTTGCCTGTGTGCCAGGGCCACGATATCTCTTTCGGACAAACTCGGACCCCATCAGTTGCTGCTGACAACTCTTTGAGGCGCGCGTGGAATACAACGCGCCGTCGACCCGGGCCTGGTCCTTATCGGACGGTGAGCTACCCATTGCTCACCGTCCGCAAGCCCGCGCCTACGGTGGCCGGAAATCGGCTTGCGACTCCCGACGCCCGGGGCGTCTCCTGCGGCGACTAGGGGCGCGAGGGCGCGAACCTTGCCTCTCCCTCACGCGTTCCGCCTCCTCCTTCGCAAGCATTACTGCTTCGCAAAAGGAGGTGACGGCCTCCCATGTACTAGTACTAGCCCTGTGTTAGGAACCATGCCCGGTTGATGTTAAAAGGCTCGAACATGGGACTTAAAAATAACTTGCAAAATGTACACTACTACCTGAATTTGAAACATTGAGAATTTGAGGGAAAGGAGTTTCTTTCTCGGTCTTCCCCATAGGACACACAGCACCTACAATTTTGACCTACTACTATGTTAAGTTATTTCATGATTATTATTGTTATCGCTATTTGTTTTAATTTAATTTTACTATATTGTTATATTTTAATTTATGAATGGAAATAATGACCAATTAATTGTTCTTCTCCTATCCTATATTAAATTATGACAGTATTAAATAAACAAAAACACAACAACAACAACAAGTTTTCTTTCTTTCTTTCTATTCTTTATTTATTTAAATTACAAATGATTGACATCTGATAAACTTGTTGAAATTAGTATTTTTTAGCACAGTGCTTTTAATATTGTGACACTGTAGTACATTCAACCTTTTATATTGCTGTGCCCTAGCAGGGTTCATGTATGAAACCTGAACCTAAACTTGTAACAACTTGTAAACTACATGGATGCAATAAATGATGAATATGAATAGGAACCTACTATGCTTTGGAATGGGTGGGTTTGGGGAGGAGCTTCAACTTTCTGACCGACTGTCTCCTTGTCAATTCAAAAGTGCCTGTAAATGGTTAAATTGAAATAAATGCTTGTGAGTTTCAGTTTGACCTAGCCTTTAGAGTAATACAGACGTGATTATATTATTTAATAATGATTGATATCTTCAGGTTTCGATCTCGACAATGCTCCAGAAGCCGACGAACTTCGTTCGTTCTTTACGAAAGCCGGAGTCTCGGAGACGCAACTACAGGACCAAGAGACCAGAGAGTTCATATATGACTTCATAGAGATGAACGGAGGACTGTCCGCTGTCAAACAGGACCTGGACAAGGGTGAGTTTTACATTAGTTATAAAAAATAAATACTACAAAAATCTGCATCTATTGCCACAAAACGATGATGGAGTGCAATGGAGCTCTTTGTAAAGATTTCTACATGGAAGATCTATCGCTACTATTTTTGTTGTTAAAGAATAGCGCTAGCTTTGTTGAAACGCATAGCTGGGAGTGAAATTACAGACACAAATATAGGTCATTATCCGCCTTCTTACAAAACAAGGTCTATATTTTGACATGGCTTAAACCATGGAGCCAGTTTATGTAATAAGAACGTAACAGTGATTGAAATAACGTTCTTTATACAAAACTGAAAACTTAGTTCGGTACTAAGTTGTCAGTTTTGTGTTTAGGAACTTTACCATAGCCGGAATAAAGTTCGAAATTCAATAATGGCTCCATATTTTAAACCTGGGTCTGAAGATAAACCTTGTTTTGTAATAAGGGGGTAAAACTTTAGATGTAATAATGAATTCGTTTGTTTTCCAAAGCGTTGAGTCGCGGCGCCCTGCCTCCCGCGCCGGGCACGTCCGCGCCCGCCCCGCCCGCGCCGCCCGTGCCCACGCGCAGTCCGGCGCCGCCGCACCCTCCTGCACCACGTGAGTACTATTGTGTAACATATTGTGGCGCCCTGCCTCCCGCGCCGGGCACGTCCGCGCCCGCCCCGCCCGCGCCGCCCGTGCCCACGCGCAGTCCGGCGCCGCCGCACCCTCCTGCACCACGTGAGTACTATTGTGTAACATATTGTGGCGCCCTGCCTCCCGCGCCCGCCCCGCCCGCGCCGCCCGTGCCCACGCGCAGTCCGGCGCCGCCGCACCCTCCTGCACCACGTGAGTACTATTGTGTAACATATTGTGGCGCCCTGCCTCCCGCGCCGGGCACGTCCGCGCCCGCCCCGCCCGCGCCGCCCGTGCCCACGCGCAGTCCGGCGCCGCCGCACCCTCCTGCACCACGTGAGTACTATTGTGTAACATATTGTGGCGCCCTGCCTCCCGCGCCGGGCACGTCCGCGCCCGCCCCGCCCGCGCCGCCCGTGCCCACGCGCAGTCCGGCGCCGCCGCACCCTCCTGCACCACGTGAGTACTATTGTGTAACATATTGTGGCGCCCTGCCTCCCGCGCCCGCCCCGCCCGCGCCGCCCGTGCCCACGCGCAGTCCGGCGCCGCCGCACCCTCCTGCACCACGTGAGTACTATTGTGTAACATATTGTGGCGCCCTGCCTCCCGCGCCGGGCACGTCCGCGCCCGCCCCGCCCGCGCCGCCCGTGCCCACGCGCAGTCCGGCGCCGCCGCACCCTCCTGCACCACGTGAGTACTATTGT
Source organism: Tiliacea aurago (assembly GCA_948098905.1). Classification (NCBI taxonomy): domain Eukaryota; kingdom Metazoa; phylum Arthropoda; class Insecta; order Lepidoptera; family Noctuidae; genus Tiliacea; species Tiliacea aurago. The sequence continues at coordinate 24,597,148 of OX402578.1, forward strand.
GTAACATATTGTGGCGCCCTGCCTCCCGCGCCCGCCCCGCCCGCGCCGCCCGTGCCCACGCGCAGTCCGGCGCCGCCGCACCCTCCTGCACCACGTGAGTACTATTGTGTAACATATTGTGGCGCCCTGCCTCCCGCGCCGGGCACGTCCGCGCCCGCCCCGCCCGCGCCGCCCGTGCCCACGCGCAGTCCGGCGCCGCCGCACCCTCCTGCACCACGTGAGTACTATTGTGTAACATATTGTGGCGCCCTGCCTCCCGCGCCCGCCCCGCCCGCGCCGCCCGTGCCCACGCGCAGTCCGGCGCCGCCGCACCCTCCTGCACCACGTGAGTACTATTGTGTAACATATTGTGGCGCCCTGCCTCCCGCGCCGGGCACGTCCGCGCCCGCCCCGCCCGCGCCGCCCGTGCCCACGCGCAGTCCGGCGCCGCCGCACCCTCCTGCACCACGTGAGTACTATTGTGTAACATATTGTGGCGCCCTGCCTCCCGCGCCCGCCCCGCCCGCGCCGCCCGTGCCCACGCGCAGTCCGGCGCCGCCGCACCCTCCTGCACCACGTGAGTACTATTGTGTAACATATTGTGGCGCCCTGCCTCCCGCGCCCGCCCCGCCCGCGCCGCCCGTGCCCACGCGCAGTCCGGCGCCGCCGCACCCTCCTGCACCACGTGAGTTCTATTGTGTAACATATTGTGGCGCCCTGCCTCCCGCGCCCGCCCCGCCGCGCCGCACCCTCCTGCACCACGTGAGTCTAATATTACTTGTGTAACATATTGTAGCACAAAATGTTTGGCTAAAACTTGTTGTTTAAAAAAAAAAATACTTGGACTTTATAGAACATATTTTCAGCATAATGAGAATTATGAATAAACCATGTAGATAAAGATATAATTTACGTGTACGTTTCATTTAAACATGATGAATAATTGCATAGCATCCCGCGCGCCTCCCCCGCCCCCCGCGCGTATCGTCCCGCCGCCGCCTGCGCATCGTACTGCGCCCCCCCGTCCTGCGCAACGTGAGTATTACTACTTTTTACAACTTGAACCTGCTAATAAATAATACACTAAACAAAGAAAATAAGTGAGACGAAATATTTACCGTCCTGCTCGCACGTTCTATGAACACGAGTCTTATACTAGGGCCGTTACAAACGGAAAGAAGTAAATCATTATGTCAATAAGGATGTACAATGAGCGCGAGTTGTTTGTCGATAATTAGCTAATGCGCACACGCAGGTAGTGAACTGTCGATGAGTCTTTCACCACAGTTACGCACAACACTAGCACTGCTCCATAAGGGTCGTAAGTGCAAGCGAAAGGTCCGATAAAAATGATTTATGAATCTTAACTTTGCGTTTGTAATGGCCCGAATATAGCGTGTAGTTTAACTTTAGTATATCAATTGCGGATATATTTGCAGTCTTATTATGTGATGATTTTAACTTATACCATCAGCATAGTTCTAAATGAACCCTTCATATACTACTTACAGCCGTATCTTCAGGCCCACCATCAGTCCCGCCCCCCCCTCCGCCGGGCACGGCCGCCCCGCCCCCTCCCCCGACGTTCGCGGCGCCCGCCGTGGCCCCTCCCCCGCCCCCACCACCCGCGCCCCCGGCCCCGCCCCCCGCGCCGCCCATGGCCCCGCCGTCGCCCCCGATGCCGTCCGAAGCGTCGTCGGCTGGAGCAGACCCAAGGGCTGCGCTTATGGAGAGTATTCGAAGTGGATCCAAGGGCCTCAAGGTAAATAATGTTAAATGTTATTGTACTTTAAGTTGTGTAGTCTCGAAGAGGTTAACTAGTTTAAGTATCGCCAGTTACAACTTTTATTTAAAAAATAACGAAAATGTTTTATTTAATAGTGCCCAAGGTACAGACGGCTACACATCAAGCTATACATTTCCAGTATATGCTGAACTCGCTTTGTATAAGATTTCCGTACAGGGCGAGATCAGCGTAAACTGGAATTGTATAGCTTGATGTGTAGCCGTGTGTACAGGCTGCGCCTTGTTTGGGACAGACGGTATCTCCATATTGTAATTTAAATGTTAAAATAAACGGTTTTTACTTTTACATTTTATAGTCGACAATGTTTTCTGTGTACTAAGCCCAGCGCAGACCAAATGGTGAAGAAAAATTATATGAAAATAAATTACCGCGGACAACCTGCTTATAGTTCCTCCTTCTCTATCAATTTCATCCAAAGGTTGTCTGTAAAATATTGCTTTTAGCGATAAGACCACCCATTGTCACTCACACACTATAATGTAACTCTCATAAAGTTCAAATCGTAATTTGTTATGGTGTACAATAATAGTTATTATACACGAGTATGATAATAGTATAACATGAGTGTTTTAATACCTAATTATGTACAGTTGCATAGAAGACTTATGACCCATGACTTGAATCATCTATGGTTCTTAAACCCTAGGGTAATTTGAATAACCTATAAGCTTTTTTTTATAATTACGGAGCTGTGGTAGTAAACCGCGCGTGCATGACAATATTCTTTTTTTGAAATTCAAAAAGATACCACTAATTGAGTAGCGAGAATGTGGCTGTTTGATGAGTAAGGAAGGGATCGAAAAGCAAAGGAGTTGCATAATGAAATTTACTACAACATTATATCACTCGTTTGGATGATATTATGGTTACTATGACACTGGTTTTTAATGTTGGCAATAAGCTAACTCATTCAGAAACTTTTATAGATGATTCATAGCATGGATGTAGATAAAATAGTTTATTTATTCACAAAAACGAACGAAAAACGTTTAAAAAAAAACACCTGTGCGGTAATGTAAAGTAAAAAACACGAGTGTATAATAAGCTGAATTGTGAACCCTAATGCATTGCTATAAGAGTCACTTTACAAGCAAGTGTGTTGAAAAGAGTATTCTATCGATCTATTTAAAGAGCACAAACAGCTTTATGACGACAGATACGACGGATAATAAATAATAATACCAGCGTATTGGTGTCTCACTGCAGGGCAAATGCCTCTTCTCACACAGAAGGCACGCACGAGCATGGGTAACCATGCTTGCTTGGTTGGTTTTTCAATGTCATCTAAAATTTCCTGCTTTACGCTCTTCTCGGTCTGCACAGATCCTGGGCACAGATAATATAATACTACGTGCAGATACCCAATCCCTTACAAAGAAATGATACCTCCCTAAGTATGGCTATTGAACTGGCTATTTTTCCTTCCTCCGTTTTATTAACAGATGGCCTCATCAGCGACTAACAAATTGCCAGAGATTGTAGTTTTACAACGCCATCTAGGAGTCGATGTTTTAAGGTAGATTTTCTACCTACATCGCATAACGACTATGACATCGCACCGTGTTCAAGGACAAGTATTATCAATACAACAAAATAATATGTTTGGAGTTAGGTAACGGGGCACTAGGAAAAAGACTTAGAAATTGTTTGTTTGTTTCTCGATTCTATCGTATATAGATAGAATACCTAATTAAAAAGCCAAAAGCGTCTTGGTGATTTTTAGGGTTCCGTACCCGAAGGATGTCAAACGGTACCCTATTACTAAGCCTCCGCTATCTGTCCGTCCGTCGGAGCGGGCTGTATGAACAGTAATAGTGACACATGAAATATTCGGCTGCCTTTACGTAAAATTGTTCACTTTTTGTATGGAAAATATGAAAAGTTTAAAATTTTCTACATTTTATTATTACCTACATCACTACATGTAGAGCTAAAAGTGGGGCCAAATTTTCATTATTTTAGGACAAACAGTTTTCGAGATAATAGAAAATTAGTTTAGAAGAAAGAAAAAAAAGATACTGTTTTGCACTCAAGTCTAGATGTTGTCAGGGCACTCGAATTCTAGCGGACACTCCCGATGTCACTTGACCTTCACCTCCTACTGAATGTACCTTGGACGTTCGATCATTGACCTTGACCTCAAGGTCCTGGACCTTGAAGAGAGTACCGTGGACCTATCACTGATTCGAGAATAGACTAATTATTATTTATTGTTACTGTAGCTTTCAAATTATATTATTTATTATATGAATTAAATAATATAAATATGTTAAATAAAATGAATTAATTCAAATAAATATTATATGTAGGTATTTATACAAACAATGGTGAGCAATTTAACACACTACTTTTATTATTATTTTTCTTAAAAAAAAACTTGCAATGTGTAGTAAAACTTCTGGTTCAAATAAGTGAACAATTATGTTTTAAAAATATTGTTACTTTTTATAACTTTAAAGGCTTTGGAATTTTATAATCAATCTTGATACACATTCTACGGGTTTTAAGACACTTCTGGTTCAAATAAGTGAATAATTATGTTTTAAATATATTGTTACTTTTTATAACTTTAAAGGCTTTGGAATTTTATAATAAATCTAGATACACATTATATGGGTTTTAAGGACGCATTCGTAAAATTGACAAAAGTTAGAAGTTTTTCGGTACGTTTGCGGCAAAATTTTATTAAACCAAATGTAACTAAAATAATTTCCACAGATAGATTACTCCTTCATCTCCAAATAGTAGCTATATTTTGTTCCAAAATGTTGGTGTATAATTTTGTAAAAAATAATTTCCGTTGTCTCTTCACACAAAATTGACGATCGTGTTGAGTTTAGGAACATTTTTCTTCAATAACATAAATTTTGTTATTAAAAATATTTTATGTACGCAGACATGTTTAACTCTCGTAGCAAAAATAACTATCAAAATGTTATAAATAGTCTCAGAAAATAATGTTGAAAAAACCATTTTTTTTTTAAACCCAGTTTGTGATGTTTTGTTTCATAAGTTTTATTATTGGACCTAAGTACTGTAGTATGAAACGAAAGAGTTGATCGATTTGTACGAGCAAACCCGATATCAAACCACCTTACCTCCCCCCCCCCACACACCCCGTTTGCCTTTCTCAGCTTATTGATATCGAACAATTGCCGCCTTATTACAAAACAAGATTTATATTTGACATGGCTTAAACCATGGACCCAGTTTTTGTAATAAGAACGTAACAGTGATTGAAATACGGTTCTTATTACAAAACTGAAAACTTAGTTCGGTACTAAGTTGTCAGTTTTGTGTTTAGGAACTTTACCATAGTCGGAATAAAGTTCGAAATTCAATAATGTCTCAAAAAGTTTTAAACCTGGGTCTCAAGATAAACCTTGTTTTGTAATAAGGGGTTTGTGTCGAACTGGCAGCGAATGAATAAAATATATCTAAATATTTGAGTTTGATCAATAGTCACATAGCATCGTTTGGGTAAAAGCAAAAGGACTCATTCGCCGTGGGTCGATCATTTAACTAACTTTCAATACACAAGTTGAACTAAAATCGGTTACATTTGACCATTTTGGCGCAGCCGTGAGGCACATATTATTGTTGTTCAAACATTATTTTCACTGTTATTTTTTTGTTTGTATTTTGTGTTTCATTTTCCTTTCTTTCTTATCTTACCCATACACCATTTTTTTATATTGCAGCGCGTCGAGCCCGTGGCTAAGCCGGTCGTGGTTGAAGACAGCAGAAGTAACCTACTCAGCGAGATCAGACAAGGCGTTGAGCTCAAAGCCGTAAGTACTACTTTACTTATTCCAACATATTTGTGGTCGGCGCAGCAAGTCATTTTCTTGCATACATCTTTATGAGCCGTCATCACAGTCCCGAGTGTATATCAACCAAGGAACTTGTATCCAACCTGGAATGCGCACAGGCTGCCGATGCGCGGTCCGAGCGAGATAGCTTCGCGAGAGCCCTGTCCCGTTCTGTCACTTACTTCAAGAAAGAAACACCGCATCCTGCATAGGATTCGCTGTTGCAACCTTGAATCGCACACTTTTTAACCATCTTTATTACGTCCGTATAAATATTTTTTTTTATCGTCGAATTGCGGTTAAGTTAAATATCACCAAGTTGATCACCATAATTACAACAAATTAATATGGCTGACGGGCTGCCAGTCTAAGTTATATATATATTCTACTAATAATCTTTACTTAAAGGCTGAACTGCTGAATGAAATGGTCGCAACATGTGGCAGTAATTGATCAATCACTGAACCAGTTAAAAACTACCTGGATCTACCTTCTTAGATGAAGAAGTATGCTATTTATTGTGTAAACCAAATATTTTAAGACGAGCGCTAATCCTGCCGACAAACTGTCACGCAGTTTGGCAGGTTTATAAAATGTGTACAAGTGTTTGGTCCAAAATAAATGTTTTTTATTTTTTATTAATTACATTTCAATACAGTGTCCAAATTATTCAATACAGTGTATAAAAATGTTCTCATTTTAACAGATAATTGAAAAATATCAGATAACGAAAATTAATGTTTTTTTAATAAGACAAATGACAATATTATTTTTTCCTACCATTCATACTAAATTCGGGAATAACCCTCCTGGCAACACTTTAGAAAGGGACACAGGGCTCTCGATGCGCTTTCTCTGTCGGACCGGATTTTGCTTTGACCAAGTGATTGTCTGTAATAGAACTTAGCTTCATATACACAAGGTTTATTTTTATATTGGTGTCAAATTGACAATGCACATTCCCGGTTGGATATAAGTTCCTTGATATCAACAGACCACGGTTTTTACTTTTTTGAACCACAGTCATCATTTTATATCCGGCGCTGAACTGCAAACTATACACGTAATTGTCTGCAATTTGCTCAAAATTATGCAAGTATTGCTGTACTGTACAAGGATCTTTTGGCGCGTGGTCGGAACGCAGCCATCTTGTTTTTGCAATACATTTATTTATTTAGATTTACCAACGTTTTGTATATACTACAGAAAAAATACAAACAAAAAATAACGAACTAAATGTAACAAACAATTATAGGTGAACACAGCATTTTCTTTTTGTTACCTACTAGGTGAACAATCTTAAAGTACAACAGTTAAAACATTCACAAAAGCTTACCAACTGATTGGTGAATGTCACAGTGACATGCAAGCTATTTGCGTACTTACAGGCATGTGTATTTGCTGCTTTACATCCTCCAAGCTTTTATAACCAACGCTTGTTCCCAGGTGTCCCGCTCAGGCAGCAACAGCGGCAGTGAGCGTAAAGCGGGCACCGCATGCGGGCTCGCAGAAGCCCTACAGAGGGCTCTAGAGGAACGTTCTCGCGCCATACACTCAGATTCAGACTCAGATATGTCTGACGCTACCACCAGCGACGGAGAATGGGACGACTGAGATGTCCCTTAAACCTGTACAAGATAGAACAAGTACTGTGTTCTGAATAATAACAAGCAAAAAAATATTATGGGTCAAAAGTCGTAAGTATTTCTCTGCTCAACGAAGATTGAGCTATGTCCCGAACTTTAAAAAATAATCCATTAATTTACTGTGGTCTTCATAAGAACACGTAAAAATGCTCATAAATAAATCGCGTGATTTCACCAAACCTTGCGACTTTGAAATACCCGATGCTGCCGTCAGTAAAGCCAAGATACATAATAGTTCTCATCATAGAAACGATGGTTCATTTTCAATTTCACTTCTTCAAACTGGTGTTTTTGGAAAACTGAAACCGATCGAAATCCGTTTTAATAGATATTACGGGCTCTAACAGCTACACGAAAAAAAACTTTGCACGCATCTTTTAACTCCTGATATAGCCATCAATTTGTCTCGGAAGCGTTACAGCTTATAAACAAATCAGGTTGCACCACTGCCGACGGAGAACGGCCCATATTATTCACAAAAGAAAAGGACAATTGTTGCAACCTCTGGTATAGTCTCTCCTTTTCGCCCTTATTTAGTCCTTCAATTGTATTTCTATTCGTAGATAATATCTTAAAAATCCCTCCAAGAAAACGCGTGCCTAGTAAACCAAGTGTTTAACCGTTACGTTGCAAACACTGATAAATGTGAAAACTATAAGGATACAGTCAACCCCACCCCCAGTCTATGGTAATTGGACTAAGGGAGAGCCCTTATTTCGTAGCAGTAGCTAAGAAGTTCAAGTATTATTCGTGCGGTTGACCCTACATACCGGTGAAATCAGATAAAAATAGTTCACGCAGGCATGGCTGGGTGATGATGAACGTTTGTGTCGTTTGCAGTTGTGTCTGTGTCGTGCACCCTTAGGGTGAAGCCAAACGAACGTAATTTTGGGAGTCGTGAGTCGCAGAATTTCGGTCGCAGAAATTCTGCTGAATCCGGTTCCATAAAAAAGTCCTATTTGATTCACACGGCGACGCAAAATGAGTTGTCTGTCGACTCACACGCATTATTCGGACCGAATTGAGTTTGCGGGGGGCGAGAGGGCCGAATTGAGTTTGAGGGGGGTACTTTTCTAATATATCTGGATTTGCACATAAACGTTCATATACAGTGTGGAACTGTCCAAGCATCAGTCTTTCACTATTAAGCGGATTTACCCAGCATCTTTTTCTGGCATTATCTACTTCTTCGTCTTCTAAATATGCTTCGTAAATACACAAAATTTTCAACGTGGAACCGTTGAAAATTTTGTTGCACGACACAAACATCCGCTATAAACGTTGGATAGTAACTGAATAAAATGCGCTCGTCTGGCATCGCAACAGAATTTCTGCCGGGCAGAATTTCTGCGACTCACGACTGACAAAATTACGCTCGTTTGGCCTCACCCTTAGTGTCGACTATTCAACGGTTAGTCTAGCGTCAGTTAATTTCACACGGTTATGCATTAAAATTTTATCCTAGTCAAGGAATGTGTTGATACCATGTTATACTTCTTAAACTTTTATACATAGTAGACGACATATCCTGCGAATAAATATTGAATTTTTGAGTTTTTCCATACAAAAACTGACAGACGTCAATTTTATTCAACGGATTTATCTGACTTTGGTAAGATCAGCCCTTTTATTTGGACATTTTCAACCGTCGCGCGTCGCGTCGTTGACTATTTGACGGCTTTCGCATTTAGTTTTAACTTTTAACACCATAATACTTTAGACTTTAACTAACAATAAACAAATATCAATATATAAGGTTTGTTTTAAAACTATTTAATGTTCACTTAAACTTATTTGGTGTATTTAATTGATATTTATTAAAAGTTACATTCTAATTCTATGGAATCAATAAAGATAAATGTTGTTTATTAACTTTATATTAAAATATAATTTTGAATTCTTAAATCAGTCTTATGAATGTTTTATTCTTTTAAAACTATTATTTTTAAATAGTTTGACGGAAACAGGTTGTTGCGTTGCATATTCGAAGCGTCATAGATGCGCGTCATAATATGTATAAAAATTAAATTAAAGCTCTTTGTTCTTGTTAACTTCTTAATTAAAAATAATTTAATATTAATTAGGCTTTTGAGATATCTTTTTTCTTTAAAAAAATGTGTGCCAGAGTAGCTAGTAGCAAAGTGATTACTGATAAAGTATTTATTTGAGTGTCCTTTGTCAGTTTCCCTTTGTCCTAGTGTATGAATTTACTTCAGTTCAAATGTGATATTGGAATAACTGTGCTCAGCAATATTTTATCTTGTATTGAGTCAAGCATTTAATTCTAGGTGTTTGTATTAGTGCTTTGAAGTTTTTAAACTTATTTCTTAATTCGAGGCAGTATGATTCTACTGGGAATGTCTATTTGAAAATTTGCAGGTGAAAAGAATCAGTTTCAAAGCCAAGTAGTGAAGGTAGTTTGGATCACAAGCTCAAGCTAGTTCAAACGCCTTATAGAGTAGATATGCTCAAAGTATGTCTTGCTGGTACACTACAGAGCGCAACCGCTGCCTCGAATTAAACAAGTCTTTAAAATGTCTATTTTTATTAGTGTCATGTGAATATATTTTGTAATTTAACTAATTAATTACATTTGATAATAATTGCTACAAGTTATTAATATTTTTATTGAGACAGTAATGTTTAAAATGTTACGTTTGTGTAGCCGTAGAAAGAATACGTTTGATGTATATTGCTTTATAACTATTAAAACAAACACTAATTAACTATGTATCTATCAACAAATATAAAAGCATATATCGCCTTATTACATTAACAATTTATAATCAAAGGCTGACGTACTCTTTCGACGAGATCACTTATATATATTTTATATAATTGATGTAAAATGTGTAAATAATTGTAGTAGGTAAATTCTAATAGACTAAAGTGCTGTATATGACTGAAAGAAAATCGACGGTGATTCTAAAATTACAAGGGTGTGTACTGAGAAACGTTGTACTTATTTTATTCTTGTAAGAAAGCATTTTTTTTTGTATTTACCAAAAAACTGCTTTCTTGCAAGAACTTCTGTGTGTGTCTTCATAGAAAATGATTTCATTGAAAAACATTACCCTCCTGGAGCATTCGGGTAAATAGTCCGACAAGGGACTAGAGTAATGCTTAGCGGGGCGCCGGCACGTCGATATTCAAAAAGATGTGATATGTAACGTTTCGAAGCACATACTTCTATGTAGCTAGTTAATAGAAATAATAGGTATACATAGTTCGACACTAAATCGATGTGTTCGAAGTTAGTATCGATAGTTCTACTCAATGCTTTAATTACAGCTCACGTCGATCTATCGATATTAGAGATGTGCTCTTACTTTTTGAATCGATATCATTGGGAGTTAATTTTTGTTTTGATACATGCAATAACTTTCATAAATACTGTGCGTTATTTCTTTTTTCAATTTTTAAGTAAGCAATAATTATTTTTATTATAAAAAGAGTATAGTTTATTTTCATGCAAGTCGTAGGTACTTGTTTTTTTAATTTTTTACGACTAATAGGTAATTAAGTTAGATAGAAAATCGAACAGATTAACTTATGAAAGAATTCACATAGTTAGGTTTTTAGCAGTAATACCATAGGTGGCCAGTTGCACAGTCAAGTTTTGACAATGAAACTCCTTCAACAGTCCGTGAGGCATTATCAGCCGGAGGACTTGAAAATATTTTATCACAATTTGTATATTTGATGTTGTACACATGTTAATCAGCATTATCAGGTTCATAGTAACTTACTAGCCATGTTACATTACACCCGACACTGACACTGCTCGGAATATTATTCGATAACACGCAGATCCAAGTAAAATTGTACTAGAATTGTATAAAATCAAGTTAATATTAGTGTAAGGAGGGTTATGAATGACTATATGTATCTTATTAAAATAACGATAGATATTTTTATAACTATCAACGTTTACGATGTATGTAATGTACCTGTAACACTTGAAAACTTGTGGATGGCTGGTTAACTGAAGTAAACTCAAGCCAACGATACGAGATAAATACATGAAATTACAACTTACACAAATATCAACTTAAAACTCAAGTAATCTAAGTTGGTTTTTGAACGAAAAATCTATCGCCTCAAACTAATTTTAGGTGCAATGAAAACTGAACCATACGCAATTCAGTTTTTAATCCCAAAGCATGAAATTGATCTTGTCTCGTTGGCTTTATTATTGTTTGAAAATGTAATGTTCTGTAGTCTTGTGGATACTGCCATTTGGACAACAACAATAAATCTGCGATTGCTATGTAAGGTTTTATAAAGCTACGTGTGATGAAGTAGCTTAAGGCCCGGTTTCCACCAAAGCGGAGAGGAAAGGAGATGTTTGTAAACGACCAATAAGATACAGTTACCGTACCATCGCATCGAAAGAAAGAAAATACGTTTATTTGCGGTAAACATGACGCAACAAAGAACATAAACACAAAAATAAGAAAAGGTTGGGGGAAACATGCGTCACATCCACGCAAAACTGCTATCGCTCAGCATTATACTGCGACCCTATGCAAGACAGAGCCCCAGCGCTGGTTTTCAGCGACAGCCGGCTCGAAATAACGATATTTTATTGGTCGTTTACAAACACCTCCTCCCCTCTTCGCTTTTATTCTTAGCAGGTATCAACTATGAGATGAGATGTTTGTTTATGCAGAATAAACATTTTTTCTTTCTTCTCTTTCTATGTATCACAGAACTAACTAACGTTTTACTAACTCAAATGGATCAGTAGCTTGGTTAATCAGCTATTCATAAATAAATGAGTATGTTGACTAAATAAACATTAATAAAATTTAAATGATCATTTTATTTTGCCCATCATCAACAATCTACGTTGTACAAAGAAAATAACGGAGTGTAACTACCTGACACTTAAAAAAATGATAAAAAAATTAACCACAAATAAAAGTAACTTCTTTATAACATAATTTGGAATAAACACTACCTATTATCTTATAATTAGACGATCAAAGACGCTGACTGAACTTAATACTATCCTTAATCTAACATCGGTACACACGACTACACTCCTATCTATAATTTCCAGTAAAAGCTTTCCGTAAATTAAATATTTAAATTTTTCAATAACTCATTCTATGATACAGTGCTTCTATTTTTTCTTAAGTCTCTCGGCAATCATCACAAACGAATGCTAATTTCCTTCATCAATTTTTACAATTTATCGTGTATAATAATTTCTCCAAATCATTTTAAACCTTAAAATGTTAATGGTTAAGTTCAAAATCGAATGACAAAATTTGCATGACTAATATAAGGTCATCATATTTATGTACCTGTCTATGCAAAAAAAAATTACTTTACTAAAATGAAAGATTAGCTTATACTGGAAATGTACAACTTGATGTGTGGTCAAGAGTACTCAGTCGTTACTTAAAATTAATCAATCATTTACTTGTATTGACAAGTATTATTTGGAAGGCCGCCGTCAGTCAAAATATGACAGATTGAGGCCATCAACATTGTTAACAGTGCTAACCTAACTAAAGCTGGTCAATTGAAGTAAATGTTAGATTAATTTTAAAGTGACGTCTCTGAATGCGGCAGTAAGAATTGTAATCTAGTATACAATACATCCACTCCCTTTGGCTAATACAAAGACTTGTAAAATGTAAATATTACACTATTTTGACCTATGGTTGAATTTTGATGGGAAACTTATATACTCCCTATGGGGTTTATTTATAAACGTTACTTTAATTTATGATTAACGTCTGCTTAATCATACTTTTTTTTGACGTATAATCGTCTAACTTTAAGCAACGTTTATAAATAAACCATACCTATGTATAAAAAAAAAATCTAACTGTTATTGCTTTTTTATAAATTATTTTTTACTTTAACGGCCAAATTAAAGTCCTTACTAATATGGAATTTAAAAAAAGGAGAGGTAACTAAGCTGTTAATATCTCTGGGCAAGTTATAAAACCACTGTTACAGTTCGGAATCGAGCTAGCTACCTATCTTACTCTACAGCACTAACAAACTTAAATGTTCGTCGATCCGTTTACGGTGCGTTTCCACTGAAGCGGAGAAGAGCAGAAATCGACCAATCATTGACGAGCAGAGACGCGATTTGGATTAAAACCAATGTGATTGGTCGATTCCTGCACGCCTCCGCTGCACATTAGTGGAAACGCACTCTTAGTGAAAACTGCAAACACTCGCACTCTATAATAAAAAATACATACTTAAACATTTTGTACAGAAATCGTAACTCTATCAACTAAATTACATCGAGTTAAAGAGCTAGAGACGCGCTTGTTAAATAGTGAGACTCATTTAAACCGTTTTACTGTGTACTATCGCGGGCATCCAAATCAGACCACCGTAAGGACTATTCCTGCTTGCAGCGTTCGGCCGCTATTCCTATTGGTCGAAAAAGGGTGGTCAGACATCTGTGATATGTAACAGAGCCTGAGAAATTTATTTTAACAAAATATTCCTATGTATTTTTGATTTATTGGTCGACGCAAAAAGGAGCGGTAAACAGATGTGGACGTCGTGAGCATGGGCATTTTGATTTGAAAGTGGTCAGATTTGGGTACCCGCGATAGTACAGACGCCAGCACATCAAGTATACTACAATCTGGCAAATTTATTTAATAGATTTTCAACTTTATCCCTACAGCGTAAGGTTCAAGGTTGATTGGGAAAATTTGACAGTTTCTGGTAGCTTGACCTGCTGCAGCTGGCGTCTGTACATAAAGCTGCGTCTACGCTAGGCGAGTCGGGTACGGGCGGAACATGCATTCGCTTAGCGCAGATGGACTTAGGAGCTTCGAACGAGCACGCCTCGCAGTTTACATTTTCCATCTATTTACAAAGCGGAAAATATCACAAAAGAACAAACGAGACACAATTTTGAACAAAATACAATCTTTGATGGCACAATGTTAAAATAGTATGTAATCATCAAAATACAATTTACCAATTACTACTGCCTATTACAATATTATCGTAAATATTTTTTATGCTTATTTATAATTTTGTTTTTCCCATGATACCTATAATCTATAAAAACAGCCCGATTCAATATCATGAAAAGCACAGATTTACCAATTTAAGCGAAATGACACTTATTTTAACACAAACATTTTTGATCTAAATTATTTATATTTGTGCGGAAGTAAAAAAAAGAACAAAACAATTACCATCTCCACGTAATAAAATCACTTCTATAAAATGAAATAACTCATGTAGTTTCGTTTTTTAATAAACTATAATCACAAAGTTGACGAACGTGGAAGTTTCACCACATCCTCCCATTTTCCCCTTGAATGGGCAATTACAGAAAAAGAACCGATACGCGGTGAAAATACACCTATTTAATATACCATTTGAAATAAGATTAGAAATTTAAATAAACTTTTTTACAGTCCTTTCTACCGATTTTGCCTTCTATTCCGTAGGCATAAGGATGGCATTACAAGCAAAACCGTGGTTACAATACCAACTGTTTATTACAGCTGCCATTTGTCATGCCGCCAACGCAATAGAAGTCAAAATCGGTTGAACGGACTGTAAAAAAGGTTTATTTAAATGTCTAATCTTATTTCAAATGGAGTTTAATCCCGTTCGACGTATGCGGTTGCTATGACATAGGTACCATACCTAAAATTACACGAGTCATAATTCCTTTAAACTATACATATAATAAAATCGTAGCAATGTCAAAACTGTACACTGAATATTTTTTTATAGTTGGTACGAGGTCTGGGAACAATTCTAATGCCGAAAATATAATTTCTAGATTTTTTACCTATGTATGTTCCAGCATTTCGCAAATACTACCGGGTATATTCTGTTCAAATTTTGCATAGATATTCCCTCTACGTCTGGTCAGTCTGTAAGCTATAAAATATCACGCTATTTGTTATGGGGGATGAGCCATATTGTATTATGTTCGTATTCTATAGTTTACCGCAAATAGTAAGAAGAGCCAAAAGTTAGATTATTGCAGATGAGATAAGTTACAGACTGAAACTTTGACATTATCATCACGCAATACCTATAGGAAGCTAAGCAGTCAATCATGAATTAAGACCGCTTTCAACGAAGCGTATTAGCCTAGCGGTTCGACGACAGCTTTGCAAACCTGTGGTTATAAGTTAGATTCCAAACTTTTGACATTTTTTTGACTTTTTTTTCATTTGTTGTACTATTTTCTGATACTTTGTAGACCTTACACAGAAAAACCTGAAGTTTAGGCCTCTTGTCATGTGTGGATATAATAAAAATAAATATCTATTATTTCACACTTGCACTCACACACATGGTTCACAATACACACTTATATCATTTTGATGTTAGCTGTTCGTCAGGAATGATCTGTCAGAATGGAACACAGGCATTCATTAATTCACTAAAATTTTCACAAGCAATGGAAAATTGCTACTGAAAGCTGCGGGTGTCGCCCTCAGGATGAGCTGATTCTCACACGGACAACTGGACGTTGCTTGCTTCAGCTTCACCAGTCCTGACTGTGTATATTTTGGTTGCTGAGACCAAAACTACAAACGTAGTATACAAAAAAATATTATAAAATGTGGTTGTTATTTCAGTATATTGTGGTGTTTTACTACTTCCACGCGAACGAAGTCGCGGGCAAGGCCAAAGTTTTATCCAACCAAATTTTAGTGCTTACGCCGAAATTACGGTTTTGGCTGGTGTGTCGCGCCACATAGGAAAGACATTTTGCATTGACATTAGACAAAATATCGTATCCTAATGTCTGTAGTTACATATTTAATCCATAGACATGTTTATTATTAACTGTGTATCACTCATCCGACACTAATTTCAATCTAAAAATAAATGAAAACAATCCAACATTTAAGTATTTAAAAAATGCCTAGCTGATCATAATACAAGTAGGGTAATAATGAATTAAATATACAGTGCTTGTTTATGATATTGGCTTAAATTATATTCTGCGGTTTATAGTCTTAGCGATAGTACCAAAATAATTACAACCTAATCACGTTATAAGTATTTTTCACTTCTGTCCAAATAACTTATTATAATCAAGTATTATTTAATTCTACCATCATCTATGACGTCGAATCGAAATGCGATATCACTACGGTACATATATGAGACAAATTATTTTATAAGGTAATATACTCATTACACATCGTCGGTTGACTACTCTCGAAGAACTCTGGTCAAAGGTGGGTTGGAATACAGCACTACCTTTTGACCTTGCCCTGTGCTGATGGTCTGATCATATGGGATCGAGTATCGACTCTTATATGGTTTTCGGGTATTACAACAAAGCAACCAGTAAAGCTTCCCATATATGCTGGGCGTAAAACCATTACTTCAGAAAATTATCGAATGTTTCATACAGGGCCACTGTCTAATCGTCATCTATAATGACAACAATTGGCATGACGGTATCGTCGACATCCACCGAGTCATCATCAGTTATATTAACCACTTCATCCATGTTATCCACGACGCCATCCACGTCACCCATCCCATTCATCTCCGTCTTGAACAGCGAAAGAACATCTGATATGATAGGCGACTGGAGCATAGGTATGTCTTTACTCTCCTGACTTTCTTCCTCTTCGCCAAGAAATTGTGGCTCAACATCGTCTTCCTCGTCGTCTGTGTGGCCATAGTACTTCTCATCATCCTTCTCGTCCTTAGGAATATATGTATTTATCAGCTCGTTCAAGTTAGCGTCACTTGTGAACACTTTCGACGGGTCCGAGTCCTCTTTGTCGCACTCGTGCGCAGATATCGCTTTGTACGAAGTAAAATATTTCAAACAATTCTGACACTGGTTCAGCAGATGAGCGCGGTAATGGTTGTGAAGATTCGGGAAGTCTTCTCCACAAACGACACATTTCTCAGGCATCACAATCGCCCTGTAGTGAATCTTCTTTGTAGATTTATGAACTAACTTCATATGCTTTATAAATGGTCCGTATTTAACGAACTTTTCGCTGCATTTCCGACATTTTATTGGCTTCTTGTTGTATTTTCTACTTCGGTGAGAGAATGCGTGTATGTTAAAAGCGTCCATAGTTTTAAATTTAAGTGAGCAGAACCTACAGGATATAGAGCCGGAGCCTTTGTGTATCTGGTTGTGAAGCCGCTTGGTGCTCTTCTTGGTGATAGGTTTGAAGCAGAACCTGCACTCCTCATACTGGAACGCGTTCTCATTGCCCACGTATCCCGTGCCTTCGTCATCGCTTTCAATGGCGCAGAGATGACTATCGAAGTCCGCCCGGGAGTAGAAATATTCGTTGCATTTCTTGCACTTGTTTTGTTCGTGGTAAGTCAAATGCTTGTGAAGGTTGTAGAATCGTTTGTTGCAGATGGTGCAGGTCTCCTCGATCGACTCCTTGGGCTCTGTGAACCATTCTTTGTCATCTCCGTGTACGTCCCTCATGTGGTATATCATCTCCCTGAAAGCGACGAACGTCTCGTCACAATGTTCGCATTTCGTCGGGTTATCTACATTGAGCTGCGCCATATGGTGATTCTTGTGTTTTCGATACACAGTCAACGAGTTGAACTTCTTTTTGCAGTAAATACACCCGTAGAAGCCAACCGTGCGATGGTAAATCTTGTGAGTACTTAGGGCATACTCGTTTTCGAAAACTCTAAAGCAATAATCGCAGACAATTTCTTGCTTGCCTGCTCTCTGCTCCCTATCTACTATGACGCCGTGCTGCGTGCGCAAGTGGCAGTCCAGTTTCACTTGAACATGGAATGCTTTATAACAAATGTTGCACTTCACTTTCTTAGGGTAAACTTCGGTATCGCCTAAGAGCTTCTTCTTATCGCACGAGAACGCTAGATGACCTTCTAGGAACCTGAGAGAGCTGAAGTAATCGAAGCAGTAGTTACATCTCAAGGAGTTGTGGTAGTCGATATGTCGCTCGTAGTTCCCTTTGCTTGCGAGGACCTTCATACAGATGGAGCACTGCAGGTCTTTCAGTGGGCCGGTGAGCGGCTGCTCCGTGCGCTCCGCGATCCAATTCTCGACCACGTTGTGCGCGTCGCGCAGGTGGTGGTGGAGGCCGTAGCCCTTCACGAACTTCTCGTCACAATGCGGACACTTCAGCGGGTTGTCGTAGTGTTTCTGCGCCAAGTGACCCTTTATGTGAACTGTGTGGTTCTTTAGTGAAATGTATTTCTTTCCACAGAACTTACATTTAAAGAACTCTGGCTTCCTTAAATGTGCTTCCTCGTGGGACTGCAGTCTCCGTTCGTCTAGAAACACTTTGGCGCACAATTTACAAGAGTAGTACAGTGGTGGCGGAGCGTCGGGGTCGGACTTGATCATCTTACTCTCGGGGTGCGTGCGCCGCAAGTGACGGATCAGCTTCACCAAGTCAGGGTAGTACCGCGTACATATTGGACATTTAACTTTATCCTTTCTGATTTTGTCGATCCTCTTTTTGTGGGACTGATGGTCGAAGTTGTGTCCCTTCACATGTCTTTGGAAGTAGCCCTCGTCGGTGTACCCTTTGCCGCAAATGGTGCACTTGTAGGGACCGTTATCGTCTTCGTAGTGAGCTCGGGTGTGAAGTTCTAGTCTCCGTTTGTTAGTGAACTTCACTTTGCAGATGGTGCACTCGTGGCGGGCGCCATATAGGAAAGTTTTGGAGGTATGCCATGACACATGACATTTGAGGGAGTTTTCTGAATCGCAGATCTTGCCGCAGAGATGGCAGGTGTACGTGCCGTCGAAGATGCTTCTGTCGGCGTTGCTGGGCATGGCGTCGCCTATGATGGTGTTGTGGTCGCCTTTCTTGTAGTGTATAGCCATGTGCGAGAGGTAGACCTTGCGGTATTGGAAGACTCTCTCGCAGATAGAGCACTGGTAGTCTTTGTTCTGGAAGCGCGTCTGCTTGTGGTAGGTCATGTGCGCCTGCGCGGCGCGGAGGTGCTTGCTGCGGCGCCCGCAGATGGCGCACGTGAGGTGCTTGGGGTCCAGGTTGGTGTCGCGGTAGTGCTCGCGCATGTGGATCTTGAAGTGGCACTGGAACTTGAAGGACTGAAACAAAAACATTACATTTGAAAAGTGTTCATGAAGATTTTAATAGTAGATCATTCACTAAGGGGACAAAGTGCAGTTTTTTGTGATGGGTGCTATATTGAAAACGGAATGAAGGATTCTAGGGCCCGTATTAATAAACATTCCTCAGCCCAAGTGCTCGCACTTGATAACAGTCTTGAGATAGTGATCGTATTAATAAACATAATAATTGATGTACTCAAGTTACGGCTTGGGTTTACGTTATCAGCCGAGTGATGGACTGATTCATATAATAAGATAGATCGATAGAATAGGTGTGTGTACTAGAGTTGCTTAAATCTGAGTGTAGGCAGTCCGTGACTTGAGTTATTGATTAGTAGCGCAAAACATGGAGTTAGAAAATATTTTGGATGAAATTAATTATTACGATGAAATAGAGTAGTTTGACGATATTTTTGCCAAACATCTATTTATGGGATGCCTCGAATCCTTTTCAGTTACCAAGTGAACCACGCACAATGAAGGGTTCCGTAGTTGGCATGAATATTTATCCCAAGAACAAACTTAACATTGTAGTTGAAAAACATGTTCTCCTATACATCGATATACGTCACGGTCAATTTTCCAACTGCAAATGTAAGTTGGTCGACTATTACTCGTTAACTTGTAGAGCCTACAGCTGTGATAGTTTTCCTTTTAGTTTTTTAATTTTTATTAGCAATAGTTTTGAAAGACATGTCCATCGATACCACACCATGGGACAGACGAGAAAAATAATATCATCCCCACTTTACGTGCAAGGGAGGTACCTACCCAAAAAAAAAGTTTTTTTCGAGCTTTTATTTTAGCACTTTGTCGGCGTGATTAATAAGAGTCTCTGAGCTAAGCCGGGGAAAGACAGACAGACGAACATGGCGAAACTATAAGGTTCCTTGTTGACTACGGAACCCTAAAAATGATCCAGATTTGTTCAAGTCACATTAAAAAAATACTCTTTGGTGAAATACAGTAACAGAGGTCTTCTTTAAAACAAGCAAGTCATTTCTTGTAAACAGTATCCGCTTTTATAACAAGTTGCCAAAATCGGTTACAGAACTTAGTGATGGAAAATTCAAAACGCACATGCCCTTATCAAAAGAGCATATTACAAGATTAAGGACTACGTGGAAGACAAGGAGGTTTGGCATTAATTCCTTCTGTATATGTGGCTTCCCTGGTACCTCATTAACGGCAAAACTATGTAAATGTCTATTAACAGCTCCCAAATGACGATGTTTTTTTTTTGTTTTATTTAATTTTATCTTTTTTTACAAACTTCACTGACACAATGTTTTTCTTATTTGACATTATTATACCTACAATTTTAATTTCAACAAGGTTGTAACTTTTATTATTTGAATCATATTTTATAGTTTTTTTTATTTTGTCAATGTGAGGACATTGTAGGCTTTTAATAGACTGTAGATCTGTAGACCATTTTCTATTTTGTTAAGTACCTGGTGCTTTTGACGGGCCTACGCTGTCCTCTCATACCTAATAACACTGTAATTTGAAAACATTGTAAAAGCCCATTTTTTTTTTGTTAAAAAGAGTAACCGTGGAGTTTCTTGCCGGCTCTTCTCCATAGGAAACGACCAATTGGAACCGTGCACCTAGCTTCTGACGTTTCATAAGTGCCCATGTAGGCTTATGTAAAATAAAAATATTTTTGATTTTGATTCCAATTTCCCTAGAAATATTTATTTAATCGTTCATCAAGTACAGCGCCTTGAGGAGCTGATCTTGGTAACTGAGATACTGTTTTCATGCTGATATCGTAATAATGGCGTATCAAATAATTACGCACTTGAGTACGTCGTTGGGGAACGTTTATTAATACGGGTCTTAATCTCTCTAGTTCTGTTAAAGATGTATTGCTTGTTCATTTATTGTTTTATACAACGTGGAGACGACAATATGACAATAAATTCAACTTCGTCTAACTAATGACATTCGCAGTCTGCACACGAAAATTCAATCAAATATATCCAATAGTTTAGTCGCTATAGCTAGTCAAAGATTGGGAAACCCCCATAGTCAGCACACCACTGCTATTTAGTTTGTTTGGAAAAATTACTTTTTTATTTTCGATTCAAAAATTTATTTGATCGTTCCAAAATACTTTTATGCATTAGTATTGCCAGTGTTTTAATTTATTGTCGTGTTGTTGTCTCCACATTGTATATGTACCAAATGGGATTTGATACCTATGATTTACGAAGTCCACATAGCATTTTAGATAGGTTTTTTAGTGTTATTGAACACTAAAAACAGCCAAGAGTAAAACTAATTATTTTTTTCTTGTACTTTCTGTAAATACATATATTGGTTAACTATAATTAATAATACATCCTGAATTTTATTCTTATTCGGGGATGTTGGCCCAGGAAAAAGGGGGACGCCTTTGCCCAGCAGTGGGACAAAATGTAGAATAGAATACTCTTTTTTTCTCTTTATGTAGGCTAACAAAAAAAAAATTACAGCCGCTATAAGCCACCATTCTATGTGACGTCATATACCCATGGAACAAAATTACGCTTCTTCCGATACCTCATTTGTCAAAATACGACGAGTAGTTTAGGAGTTATGATGGAACAGATGAAAATACATACATACAAAGCCTGTTATCATAACCCTCCTTTGGATTTGCCGTAGTCGGTAAAAGAGCGCTACATATACTGAGAGAGTCCTTACCTCCTTACAGATGGAACACTCGTGCTTCTTTTCAATATTATTGCCTACATTGGAGTGCCAGTTGACGTGCCTCTTTAAAGATATGAGAGTCGGCATCTTCTTGCTACAGATGGGACAAGTGAAGCCGCTAAGATCTACTAACGGCTTACTCTCGCCCGGAACCTCACCAAAGTCGTTGCGACTCTGGATCCAGTCCAGGGGTTCCGCTTTTGCCACAACGACTTCACAAAAATCCGACGGGTTTACGGTATCTTCTACTCGTTTCTGTTTTAGTCTGTGAATCAGCTTTATATGGTTTGCGAGAGCAGAACAGCTCTTGAAGGTATCCTCGCACTCGGCGCAGGTATACAGGTTCCTAGGCTTCATGTTCTTTGAGATATGCGTCTGGTTGTGTTCGTTGATCGCGCCGACCTTCATGTCGAGGTCGCAGATGAGGCAGCGCACGGAGCAGTCTTTGAGGTAGATTTTGGCGCGCTTGTGTCCCGAGCTCATGTTGTGCTTGGTCCGCTTGTGGTGGAGGAGGATCCGGCGGTACGAGAACCTTTTCTCACAGATATCACATGTGTTGTCCTCTTCTTGACTAGATTCCGACTCAGTCTGCCTATAGGCCGTTTCGCTCAATAGACTCGTCGATGCCTTATCAGGTGGCTCTATCTTCACTTGCACCGGTACTTCTGAATGACACCTAGCCTCGTGCGTTTGAAGAGCTTTCTTGTATTTGAACTCTTTGTCACATGTTGGACACTTAAATTGACCAGTGGGAGTGCGAGATTGGCTATGTACTGATTGGATAGACGCAGTGTCGTCTATGGTGCTTGCTCTGAAAAGATAAGAAGCATCAAACTAAAGATTGTTCATTAAAAAAACTGACTTTTATTTAAACAGTAAAGATTTTAATCTAGGAAAGGACAATATATACCTAGATTCGTTGTCGGCTCCACCATCATTGTCATCGATATTCGACATGTGCGCCGCCAGATGCGTGATCAGCAACTCTTGCGAGGGAAGCTTCTTGAAGCACATCCTACACTCGTGGAACTCCTGTGACTCAGGCTCCACCGAAGTCTTCAACGGCATCCGAGGCTCAAAGTGCATGTTCTTGAGATGTAAAAAATAAGAGTTCTTTCTCGACACCACCTTCTTGCAAATGGGACACTCAAACGACACAGTATCGTCCCTTTTCGGACACTTGTTGAAATGCGCACTGTGAACATAGTAATCGTCGAACTGCTTCTTGCAGTACATGCACGGAACTGTCAGCTTTCCATTTTCGCGTTTAACAAGATCTTCCCTTTTCAAGACTGCAGCATGAACCACCTTCATATGCTTTGCTAAATTGTCAATGGTCTTGAACTTAGCCGAGCACATTTCGCACACAATGTTCCGGTTCTTCATGCCGTCGATCGGTTCTAAAGAGACGAGCAACTCTTTCTGTGGTGTCTTGACGGGACTTGTAGTCTTCTCGCATATTTCGTGGTGACGTTTCAGCATTATCTTTAACTTGAATGTCTTGCCACATTTGTCACAGTTCAATTTGTCTTCTACGTCGGCCGCGTCCTCTGTCTTCTGTGGTATATCAACGACGGCGTTTTCGCCAAGACCTTCTTTTTTGTCGTGTACCCTCTTGTGGATAGCGAGGCTTCTTTGGGATGGGAAATTTTTGGGGCATTGATCACAATTGAAGCTATTTTTAAGTAAGGGCTCATCGGAGTCGGTGTCGGGTAAGTACGAGGCGCTGTTATCTTCGTAATCTGAATCTAATTGCGAGTTGTGTCCCGACAGTGTTCTGGGTCGCTTGTGGCTGCGTCTGAGTTCCTCAACGCGTTTGGAGCCGCTGGGTCTGTAGTCGCTGGACGCGCCACCGATGGATGCATTGTCGACGCTGTCCGCGCTACGTTTCCGGGTTCTGGTGACGGGCGTTACTTTCTCTTCGATGGAAGACGGGGGTTTTGTTAAGTTGGAGTTTTCCGTATGATTTGAAAAGGCGGAATCGCTGCTCTGTCTGTTGGGTGGCGGCGGACTGATGCTGAATCCTGGAAATTCACTTACTGTCATTGATTTGTCATATTAAGCATATTGAAGTAAGCATGAATGTAACGTGCGTCTTACCGGGAGGAGGCACATAGTTGCGGCGTAGCTCTTGGTCAGCTCGCTCACATTGCTGTTTGAAGATGTGCGCGCTGCTGAGCTTCTGTATGCACTCCGAGCACACCTTATCCGGCAGCCCATCACCTTCGTATATCTATAACAATGCACATCCTGTTATCAGCAGACTTTGTGCTGAGTGGAGAATGATAATATTCTCAAGACGTTTATAAACTGTAGAAAAGGTTTTGAGTCTTGAACTGTAACCCAGGCCCTTTATGATGGGCACGCCACAATTGTGGCGATAAGTCCCGACTTATCGTCGGCGAGTGGCTAGAGAGGCTCCACGGCGTGCTCACCTTCCGCCTGACGCAGGTCCTCACTGGACACGGTTGTTTCGGGAGGTTCCTGTTCAGGATAAAGCGGGAGGAAACACCCGGGTGTTACCACTGCCTGGATCGCCCGACCACCACCGTGTCCTGGCGGAGGCGATCCGCAGCGGCGATCTCTCGCGTCCGGCCCTGGTTCAGAGCGAGAGAGTATGGGAGGCCGTCACCTCCTTCTGCGAAACATTAATGCTCGCGAAGCAGGAGGCGAAACGCGTGAGGGAGAGGCAAAATTCCCGCCCTCACGCCCCTAGTCGCCGCAGGAGACGCCCTGGGCGTCGGGAGTCACAGGCCGATTCCCGGCCACCGTAGGCGCCAGATAAGGACCACGCCCGGGTCGGCGCGTTGTGTTCCAAGCGCGCCTCAAAGAGATATCTGCACCAACTGACGGTCTCCGGTAGGGCTAATACCTGCCAAGGGTTGCTAGTTTGTCTGAAAGGGATATCGTGGCCTTGGCAAACAGTCAACTGAAAGAACACGGATGGGTTTTAGTCAGGAAAAAGTCTGAGACACACCCTCGGTGAAGTTATTTGATAATTTCCCACCCAAAAAAAAAACATGTAGTGCAGTCTTTGGGGACTGCCGATAGAAGTGAAAACTAAGTAACTTATAGCTCATGGAAAGCGTTTGGTGACGATGACGCGAGTTCCATGATTTTTGTTCACCCAAAAAGTGCTCAACGTGCCTAAAGAAGTTTTCACTTTAAAAAAAAAAGGTACTTTTCATGAGCTGGTCTTTCTTGAGGAGTTGGGGTGGATCCGATGATCAATTTCCCACCCATGCACAAAGTATGCGCTTAGAGGTACGAGTTATAGACACCATCTAAATATACAAAAAAAATTAGAACTTCAACGAGTTTATAGTCAGCACATTCTGGCATGTCATGTTTTGTGACATGCCAGGATCATAGAGAAAGGAGATCAGAGTTATTTTTATTTATTTAAACTTCTCGCACACAATAAGGTACAAAGGCGGACTTAATGCCTTAGGCATTCTCTACCAGTCAACCAAGGGTGGTGAAGAGATAAGATGGCGGGTGCTCTGATGGAGAGAAAATAATAATATTAATAATAATAATCTCAATATATTAATATTATTAATCTCATTATGGTTGTATCAGAGCTGGGAGAGGAAAGATAGAAAGTCTAAATAATTTTAGTTGGTACATCAGAATAGGCATAAACTAAACAAGCTCTGTAGCTTTAGGTCTTTCAATAATATAACCAATTATAAGGCAAAAACTAAGCCTATTAATAGTCAATTACCTTTAAGTAGTTAACATTTATCACATACAGTATTGTTTACTACTTTTGTGCAAGGTATTCTTGGGTATCTGCTTCATAGGTTATAAGGTGGTCTTGGTATTGTCAGGTTTTAAGCCTGTCATCTATAAGCCTTATGCTTGTGCCCAGTACCTTAACTTTTTTTTAAGTGAAAAACTTTGAAATGAAACCTTCATAGTAGCATTCATTTATGAAATGTAAAAGTAAGCAATTAAAAGATTATTCCTTCTCTGTGTAACAAATGCCTGGTGTTCTGCAGTTTGTATTAGAATTATAATAACAATACAGATGGGATGCAATGCAACAGGTTGCACAGGAAATAACTACCAGATGTTATTAAAAAAGATATTCTGGGTTTTAAATATTAGCAGCAGCAAACTATCAAAGGAGAATGGAATAAATTATTACATTATTCATAAACAGAATGAAACACATGTTACTGGACATTTTTTTTTAAATGTTATTCAGACTTACATTCCTATTTCAAATAAAGGTATAAAACTTTTTCAGGGTCCTAGCCATAGATAATACACTATAAGCAATTATAAGGCAATTGTAATTAATTACAATAAAGAAATATTTTTATTTATCATCAGATTAATCAGCAAAATTTTCATTCATTTACTACAGGTGAGAAAAACACATATATTTTGATATTTGTAAGAAAATTAAACATCCATCAAAGTTTACCTAAGTACTTTCCTAACTTTGTTATTATTTGGGATTTTTTTTAAGAAAAGACATCTTTTTATACTTTTGTAGCATTATTATTTTATAGAAACTGTGTAATGAGAAGTACTTAGTAAAATTTCGGATAAAAAAAATATAATAGAAATATTTGAGAGAAACCTTCTCTAAGAAAGCTCAACACAATGTAAGTTTCAGTAAACAAATGGTAACATAATACTTGGTCTTCAAACGACTAGTTTGAAATCAGATACGTGATTGTGCCGAGTTTTCCATCGAATCGAGCCGAATTAATAAATCTAGTTTTTGGACTTACTTTCACCTGGGCGCATTCCATTGCCATCTCCGCGAGCTGCAATGCATTGTCGACGGTGAAGATGGAGTAAAAGTCGCCAAGCTTGAGGCAGAGCCTGCATTTTCCAAGCTTGAGGGCCATATTGATTTGCTCTCAAGAAACTTCATGTCATTAGAACATCACATCAGTAGAATGAGCTGCGGAATAAACGATTTCTCTATGAAAGTAACATACAATCTTGAGATCAAAAAACACGCCAAAACTAAACACTCTAAAAGACACTAAATAATTCGGTAGAAGTATTAAATGTACCTTTCCCAACCGGCACCCTCCACACGTAAAATAAAATTAAACACACACACACAAAGACAAGACAAGACAACACTTCACTGCTCCACAGACTAAGTATTGTACCAATAGTACCAACAAACACTACCAACACTCTTTTTTGCAAGTTGCAACTCTTGCAATCCAGTCTCCACCACCACTACCTACTTCTAGAATCTGAAAAAAAACTAGAATACACTTACGCCTCCAGACTATATTCTAAGGAATACACAATACAATACACACATCAGAGATCCAGATCTCAGAGTCATGGATGTAGTATGTACATACTTCTGTGTTATAAGTCCAAGTTCCAGTGTCCACAGAAGAGATCGGCTATCCTGCCGGGTGGTGTAAAGATTTCCGGTTTTCAGCATACTGCTGACAACCCTGAACATTTGTCACTTTTTAAAACGAATCTCAAACAAAGACCTCTGGCTCTGCACGGAAGACGAGGCAGTATGGTCGAAATAATATAGACTGACCCTTAGGTGAAAAAAAAAAAAAAAAAGCAGACCTGTCGCAGTCGGACTGTCGAGCTGTCAACCTGTCAAAATTCTGATGTGTCTGTGGCTGAGAATAAAGGAACTGTGTACTGTTATAACAATAGAACACTATATATCATTATCATTAAACTATTTATATATGAAAAATCAAATTATATCTACAGTAACTAGAATGGTGTATTACGTAACAGGGTCTAATGTTTTTGGACAGTGGCTTTGTGACAATCCAGTTTTAAGTGAATTTTGTAACTTTACAGGTACTAATCATGATTTAGGAATAGGTTTAAGACAGGCAAACCTTATGCAGATAAACTGGTCGTATAACATATTTGAGGCAGACAGCATATTCTATATAACAGGTGCTTGGGATGGGAAAGAACAAGAACTTGTTACAATACCAATACCAGAAGAGTGCACTGGTTCTAATGTTGTGTTGTTATGCGTTATTGGTAACGATTATAAAATATTACTGGTTGGGAAGAATGTGAGTACAATGTGGGTGTTAGATTTGAAGTCAAATGAGAATAAAAAAATACAGTTTCATGTTGAAGAGCCTCTTGAGGATATTGTGAAGAAACCAAAGATAGATAATAGTATAACAAAAGCCAGGATAACTAATGATTCGTGCATATTTTTGACATCAAATGGTGATGTATACAGTGGAATTTTACCAAGCTATGTAGACACAAGGCACTGTAAAGGAAAAGTAATTGATATAAAGTGTGGCTATGAACATTTTATATTATTAACTGAAGAGGGCAGAGTTTACACTTGGGGTAATGGAAGGTAGGTAGAAAATTAAGAACTTACCAAATTTGACCATGGAGTTTAAAACCAATATGAGCCCTGCAGCTGTATACAAAATTTTACTATTGTTTTATTTTTCAGAAGGTTACAGCTGGGTCATGGTGATATAGACAGTCAAGAACTACCCACAGAAATAGATGCACTTGCTGGTATAAAAATTATAAAAATTAGTGCTGGTGGTTGGCACTCTCTAGCACTCAGCACGTTTGGTGATGTGTATGCTTGGGGCTGGAATGACACTGGCCAGCTTGGAATCAAAAATATAAGTAAAGAAGGCAAAGAAAGTTACTCCATCCCAACTCTAATTGATCTCTTTGATCAGCAGGAAAGAGTTGTGGAAAAAAATATTAAGGAAATTGCCTGTGGATCTAGGCATTCAGCTATACTCCTAAGTGATAATACAGTTTGGACTACAGGCTGTAACAAATATGGGCAATTGGGGCTATCGGAAAAAAAGTATCTGTCTCTGAATTATTTTAGGAAAGTTTTTAGTTGTGATAAGGACTGTTCATTGATTTGTGGACCATGGAATACTGTGATATACTCTAGCTAGACACTTAGCAAAAATTTGTTATAAAATAATTTTAGATAAATAAATGTTTAACCCTTCGGGGATTACAGGCGTGATGTTACGTTAATTAAAAGAGTTTCAATTCACATATACCTACATGGGCACATAGGAAACAACCGTGCTCCTAGCTTCTGACGTTTCATAGGTGCCCATCTATGTTTACATGTGAAATAAAATACTTTGATTTTTGAGTCAAATAATATTTAGGGTGGAAAGTTGAAGTGAGCCTGACCCTGAGGGGACAATTTAATAATGTCGATGTGGGGAAGTCTGTCATATTTTTTTGAATATTTTATAGTTTGGTTGACTATAACTGGTACTCTACGACTTTAATAGATGATTGTAAGCGATTAAAAATGTTTAGTCTTTTATAAATATCCATTCGAAATAACAAAACGGCGTTCTAATGACCGAATTTAACTAAAGTTTTAGTTAAATTCGGTCGTTAGATGGAATTTCCCGAGGATTGGGGCAAATCCGTCTAGTTCCTAGAATAAGGCAATTATTTCAAAAATATTAAATTTGTTAACAAGCAAATGCTTAAGGCAAAAGCGTCGGGGTAGCCCACGAAATTCATATTTTCTTACGTTTTTTTTGCAATTTGCAGGTCAGCAACAAGTTGTATGTTGATCTAAATATGATTCGCGGCTGTAACAAATATGACTTTACAGAAATATAATCATTAGAATCAGCTGTATTGCTGATGACTGACTCTAATTTTTTACAGACCTGCATTTTTGCTAAAGACTAAAAAAAAAAATTTTTTCGTCAATTTCTTAACTAATTGTGAGAAAGCGTGAAATAATCTTTATCTGTGTAACTATAAAAGTACAGTTTTCGTGGTGATAAACCGTTCGTGTCAGTCTCAGCACCCGTTATTAGTTTCATCACTTTCGCGCTCTCGAAAATATAGCTTATTTCGCCGTTGATTTACGCCGTTATTTTACTTAGACACTAATTTTATTTTTTCGAGCATGGTAACATATTAACCTTAGTTAAAATGCACTAAGTACTTTTAAGGCGCAACTAGTCGATACTTTTTCCATACAAATTTCGGGGGGGTTTTACTCCACTGTTACACATTGTAGTACATCTAAAGTAAAACATGATATCGTTTTGTCTTATTATTAATTTTGTCTGTACAGAAGCAGAATAGTAAAAAAAAAAGGCATTCAAAAGTTATGAGCCAACAAAGATTCGTTTTTCCTGCTAATTTTAACGCAACTTTGGGCGTAAATAAGTAATAAAAGAAGTATAAAATCTCGAAAACAAAGCTCGTTCCGACAAAGCTCAATTGTCGAAGATTATAATAAACTTTATTCGTAATTGATTTATGCAGTAGTTTTTTCATAAAACCCCACCTTCCAAAGGAGTTTTCGTATGTTTTTACGCGCGTGGTTTAGTATAATCATCGTGCACTGTGTTTGTGTTCGTGCGACTAGACGTTATGCGTGTAGACTAGCTTCTAACTGCTAATCACTGGTGCTATCTCTGTCGGACACGATGCTAGTTGAGACAGCGTGCTTTTTGGCCGCGCCCGCCAGTGAGTTCGAGCCCGCGACTAGTTGGCTCTTAAACGCGGCCCGCGAACGTATTTGCACGCTAAAGTTTGGCCCTCAACATGTCAAAGGTTGCCCATACCCATTGACATATTTCCTATCTCAATGCCCATACCCCAATAGCTGCTGTAAACTAAAATAATACGTTTATTTCTCTTTGTTGTCTATGATAAAATGTATAAATATCGAGATGTTTTGTTTTCTTTCCCCTACGGCCCCCGCGAGAACTAAACTCAGATCACTAAAGTTAGGCTTTTTCAATGCCAACGGCATTAG
The DNA here is from genome assembly GCA_948098905.1 of Tiliacea aurago. Classification (NCBI taxonomy): domain Eukaryota; kingdom Metazoa; phylum Arthropoda; class Insecta; order Lepidoptera; family Noctuidae; genus Tiliacea; species Tiliacea aurago. The sequence goes on from OX402578.1 coordinate 24,627,944, forward strand.
AGAACAACGCGACGAAATCGCTGTGTTCCTCCGCGACCATCGGTTAGATATTCTCCTAGTACAGGAAACTTTCCTCAAGCCTTGTCATCGAGACCCGTCAATTGCGAACTATCGCGTAGTTCGCAATGACAGGACTCGATGCCACAGGGGCGGCACGCTGATTTACTATAGGACTCCTCTCCATTGCATCCCGCTCGATGATCCGACAACTCTCTCGTGTCTTGAAGTGTCTGCATGCAAATTAGCAATGTCAGGTCATCAACCGATTACGATAGTTTCGGCTTACATGCCGCCCACCGCGACCACGAGCCGAGACGGTCTTCAAATGCTGTCTCGCGATCTTTCGATTCTTTTCGGCCTGAGTGAATCCGTTATCGTAGCGGGTGATCTCAACGCCAAACATCCGTCCTGGAACTGTAATACCACCACGTTTCGAGGCCAACATCTGTTTGACCTCACCGCCGTTTTAAATTTCGATATCATCGGTCCGATGAATCCTACTCATTACCCCCATATCCCCAGTCAATCCCCGGACATATTGGACATAGCGCTCCTAAAGAATATCAACCTACGGTTGGATTCGATAGAGGCGATGGACGAACTGACTTCTGACCACCGGCCGGTCGTCTTAAGACTGGCCCCTCGCGACGGACTCCTTGACCCTGACCAACCCCCCCTCACGAAAGTAGTCACGGACTGGCGGAAAGTAAGCGACCGACTGAAATCCACCACATCCCCGATACTGGATTCTATCCCCGATCAGTTTGACTCGATCGCCGACACGACGGCCGCGATCGACTCACTCACGGAACACGTACAATCAGTCCTGAGCGATTGCTCGAGGCAGGTTCCGGCGATGGACCCCCATCGCCGAAAGCTGCCGGACGATGTGCGTGAACTGCTGACTGAGAAGAACGCGGCCACTCGTGCATACAGTGTCTTTCCCTGTGACGCTAACAAAGTCTTCATGCGCCAATTACAGAAATCTGTAAGGAAGCGAATGAAAGAACTGCGTGAGGCTCACTGGGACAAGATGCTGGGCGAACTAGAGCCCACTCATCTGGCCTTCTGGGAGCTTCAGAGGAAACTCAGATCCCCACAAGTAGCTTCTATGCCCCCTCTGACACGACCCGACAGGACGATAGCATTCGACGACACCGACAAGGCTGAATGCCTGGCTGACACTCTCGAGACTCAGTGCTCGCCCAGCTCTCAACCAGTAAACCAAGCTCACCTCGCTGAGGTGGACGCTGAAGTCGAACGTAGGGCGAATCTCCCTCCGGTCGAAGACCCTGATTGTCCTCTGGCTCCCGTCACCCCAGACGAAGTGCACGACATTATCAAGGGTCTGAAAACCCGTAAATCTCCCGGATCAGACGGAATCACCAACAGGGTGCTCCAGCTGTTCCCCGCTCACCTGATCATGCTAATGACCACCATCTTCAATGGCGCTCTTAGCAACAACATTTTTCCTCAAGCTTGGAAAAGTGCCACGGTCATCGGTATCCCGAAGCCCGGCAAACCTAAGACCGAACCTTCCAGTTACCGACCCATCAGTCTGCTCAACGTCTTCGGCAAAGTCTATGAGAGGCTTATTTATAAGCGTCTCAGAGACTATGCCGAGACGAAGGGCCTCATCCCAAACGAACAGTTCGGGTTCAGATCCCAACATTCGTGCGTACAACAGGTCCACCGTATCGTCGAGCATATAAGCGCTGGCTTCCAGCGCGGGCTCATGACGGGTGCTGTGTTCTTCGACATTGCGAAAGCGTTCGACAAAGTCTGGCACAACGGCTTATTATATAAGCTCTACAAACTCGGTGTGCCCGATCGTCTCGTGCTCATCTTACGAGACTTTTTGTCGGACCGCACCTTCCGCTATCGCATCGAGGGTGCGCTATCCTCCCCCCATCCGCTCCGCACAGGCGTCCCTCAGGGCGCTGTGCTGGCACCGCTGATATTCACTATATTCACTAGTGATATCCCCAAATGTAGAAAGGCGCAGTTAGCTCTGTTCGCAGACGACACGGCCATCTACTACTCCGGCCTCAGGCAAGACAATATCGCCCGCATCCTTCAGGCCGAAGTCAACAGACTCGCGGCCTGGTTCAGGAAGTGGAGGATCGAAGTCAACCCTGATAAGTGCCAGGGGGTCCTATTCTGTAGGCCCCGGCGATCACCCGCCCTCCCCCATCCGATCACCATGTTCGGCAAGCCTATCCCTTGGGAGAAGCGAGCCAAATATCTCGGTGTGGTCTTAGACCATCACATGACGTTCGGCGAGCACATAAAACAGGTGCGCTCGCGCGCCAGTTTTGCTCTCGGCCGACTACACTCCGTACTCAACCCGCGCAGCAAGTTGTCCCTTAAGTGCAAATTGCGTATTTACACCGCGTGCATTCGACCGATCATGACTTACGCCTGCGTAGTCTTCGCTCACGCAAAGTCGTATCACATCCATAAGATGCAGACGCTTCAAAACCGATTTCTCCGCAGAATTACGAAGGCTCCTTGGTTCGTTCGGAACGAACAACTTCACGTAGACCTTAAGATGCCTACCATCAAACAGTTTATGAAGCGCCTTGCAAAGCGCTTTTTCAAATCCGCGGAACGTCATCGCAACCCCTTGGTTGTGCAGGCCGCTAGTTACAGGCCTTCTGCCATTAGTCAGACTCGCCGTCCGAGGCACACTCTCTTAGATCCGGATGACCCCGTCACTCTCCTTCAGGAAAGCAATAGGGCCACGAGTACAGTGCACAAAATACACAAACCGACCTTCCGTCCTCGCCGCCGAGGTACCACGCGAACTTCCCGAGTAAATGGTAATAAAAGTCCTCCCCCCCGTCCCTTGAATGTCGATGCGCCAGCCGCCCGGTTAGAGGCTGAGAGCGCCGTAGCAATAAATATAATATCCCCTGATAATAATCATGATCAAAATGTTGATCCAGCCCGTCCCCAAATTGTTACTAATTTTGTGACCCCCCAACGACGCCCTAAGCCGAGGTCCGTACCCCACAGGGGGTGCCCTTAGTGCGCTGTCGTTTAGTTTTAATATATATAATTTGCGCCCTGGCTGGAGGCTTTAAGATTAAAAACCTTAGGGCAGCCTTTTTTTTTTTTTTTTTTTTGTGTATGGCATCTCGTAGCAGACCTAGAGAGGTCGTTGCTACTTAACCGGATATTCCTGTGGCTGCCCTAAGGTTTTTAATCTTAAAGCCTCCAGCCAGGGCGCAAATTATATATATTAAAAACTAAACGACAGCGCACTAAGGGCACCCCCTGTGGGGTACGGACCTCGGCTCAGGGCGTCGTTGGGGGATCACAAAATTAGTAGCAATTTGGGGACGGGCTGGATCAAAATTTTGATCATGATTATTACCTTACCATTTATGCTCATAACTGTACGACAGACGCTGACGCTGTTTGTTCGTGTCCTACTCTAGATAAAGTCGACCATATGAAATATTTAGGTGTTACAATTGACACAAATCTAAATTTCCGTAAACATATTGATTTGCAATGTACTCGAGTTCGTAAATTAATCTACATTTTTAAGAACTTACGTCACATTGCTGACTATAAATTAATTAAACAGGTATATTTAGCTTTGTGCCAATCTGTACTTACATACTGCATAACTACATGGGGTGGTGCTGCAAAGTCAATTTTACTACCTCTAGAACGTGCTCAAAGAGCAATTCTAAAGGTAGCCACTTTTAGGCCTTTCAGATTTCCTACACACCAGCTGTACATGGCATGTGAGGTGCTAACAGTACGCCAATTATTTATTCTGCACATCATGTTACATCAGCACGCTGAACTCGCTTATAAACCTTCTGACAAGAGAAGGAAAGATCTGGTCTGCATAAAGCCACAAACTAGGCATGCTTTTGTAAACCGGTTCTATGTCTATTTAGGACCCCATGTATATAATAAGCTAAATAGGATACTTAATATATTTAGTGCCACTCACAAACATTGTAGTCTGAAGATATGCGAATATTTGGGTAAGCTTGATTACACAGACACAGAAAAGCTTCTAGAAGTGCTTCAATAATTATGTAGATATTAAATTGGTAATTTTTTATTTGTATTTAGTAATATATGTAGGATAGTATTATTTCAATAATCAATTAACTATGTACAAACAATCAGCTTGATCGCTTAGTCTTGGGATGGCCTGAAACACAGGTTTTTATTAACCTAGCTCAGGCAGGTCGCCACACAAGTTATAATGTTAGTACCAAACCAATGCACCTTTCATAGGTAAGTAACAACATGTGTAAATTAAATTAAATTGAACTACTTTGTTTATAAGTACTTAAGCTAATTTGTTGAAGAACTTGGTACTACTAAGTATTTATAAGTTTGTAAATGTTTTACTTTGTAAAAGGACGTAAATAAATTTATAAATAAATAAATTGCTACGGCGCTCTCAGCCTCTAACCGGGCGGCTGGCGCATCGACATTCAAGGGACGGGGGGGAGGACTTTTATTACCATTTACTCGGGAAGTTCGCGTGGTACCTCGGCGGCGAGGACGGAAGGTCGGTTTGTGTATTTTGTGCACTGTACTCGTGGCCCTATTGCTTTCCTGAAGGAGAGTGACGGGGTCATCCGGATCTAAGAGAGTGTGCCTCGGTCGGCGAGTCTGACTAATGGCAGAGGGCCTGTAACTAGCGGCCTGCACAACCAAGGGGTTGCGATGACGTTCCGCGGATTCGAAAAAGCGCTTTGCAAGGCGCTTCATAAACTGTTTGATGGTAGGCATCTTAAGGTCTACGTGAAGTTGTTCGTTCCGAACGAACCAAGGAGCCTTCGTAATTCTACGGAGAAATCGGTTTTGAAGCGTCTGCATCTTATGAATGTGATATGACTTTGCGTGAGCGAAGACTACGCAGGCGTAAGTCATGATCGGTCGAATGCACGCGGTGTAAATACGCAATTTGCACTTAAGGGACAACTTGCTGCGCGGGTTGAGTACGGAGTGTAGTCGGCCGAGAGCAAAACTGGCGCGCGAGCGCACCTGTTTTATGTGCTCGCCGAACGTCATGTGATGGTCTAAGACCACACCGAGATATTTGGCTCGCTTCTCCCAAGGGATAGGCTTGCCGAACATGGTGATCGGTTGGGGCAGGGCGGGTGATCGCCGGGGCCTACAGAATAGGACCCCCTGGCTCTTATCAGGGTTGACTTCAATCCTCCACTTCCTGAACCAGGCCGCGAGTCTGTTGACTTCGGCCTGAAGGATGCGGGCGATATTGTCTTGCCTGAGGCCGGAGTAGTAGATGGCCGTGTCGTCTGCGAACAGAGCTAACTGCGCCTTTCTACATTTGGGGATATCACTAGTGAATATAGTGAATATCAGCGGTGCCAGCACAGCGCCCTGAGGGACGCCTGCACGGAGCGGATTTAGGGCAGCCACAGGAATATCCGGTTAAGTAGCAACGACCTCTCTAGGTCTGCTACGAGATGCCATTCATAAAAAAAAAAAAAAAATTTCATTCCCCACACCGAATGCGCATGTCATTTTGGTTTGTCTTTTTCTAGCAAATGGCAAATGGTGAGGTGTGAAAGAGCTAGCGATAACAACTATTTTTCTCCCATGTGATGTGTTGCAAAGAGTATAATAATAATAGGGGAGATGTGTTGTCTGTCACTGACAAACAATAAACTATTGCAAAACGCTTCTTGTGTTTGTTTCCGACTTTCTGTGGTTTTGTCACAGACACAGACTTTGGGTTTTGTTTGTTTGGTTTCACGTCAATCAATGTCAATGTAAAACCAGTAAAATTATGGACACAACGGGTGAGCAAAACTTAGTATCAAAAATAATTTTACTACGGTAAAAGGACGGCAACGTAGTATACACTCGACAACGGACCGTAAGTTGAAATTAAGTTTTACCCAGAGATGTAAATCCGTTTTACCCAGTACAATCCATAATTTGAAGGATATTATTTAGAAGAATGGATGAACTAGCCCGTGAATACATTACTGTTGCTAGACAGCTGTCGACAAATGGGTGCTACAGTAAAGCCTTCGATTTTTATATCATGGCGTTTGAAAAAAGTATTGAAATGAAACTCATACATGAACCTGAATTTCGTGTGGTGATGAGTCGATTGAATGATGTTCTAACTTCGGCTAATAAAATGGAAGATATGTATATAAACTACTCACGTGCTCTCATGTCATTCCCCAACAATATCTATATTTTAAATGACATGGGAAAGTTTCTCTTTAAATGTGGATTTTACGAAAAAGCATGGGACCACTTTGAAGATGCAATTAAATTAGATTGTACTTATGTTAATGCTGAGAAAAATTTAAATTCCCTAAAAAACTTGCTTGTTGAACGCTGGCATTTCAGAATGTTAAATGATAAAATCCGTAATGAGGCTTATCGCAAGGCAATACGTGACACTCTCATCCCTCATAGAGATACTGTGTTGGACCTTGGAACAGGCACTGGATTGTTATCAATGTATGCTAATGAATGTGCACCCAGGATTATAACTGCTTGTGATGGCTCCAAAGTTATGAGTGAAATGGCCCATGTGATTACACAGGAAAACAGGGTTGAACACTTTGTTCTTATTAATAAATTATCAACAGAAATTCAGCTTAAGGAAATTGGTGGCAAGCGTTCTCTGCTCCTCACAGAGATGTTTGATGCAGGACTATTTGGGGAACATGTCCTCCAATCATTAATTCATGCTTGGGAGAACATGATAAGTGATGTTGGCAGAGTAATTCCCAACAAGGCAGAGTTCTTTATCATTGGTGCCAAATGTGATTTCTTGAATGGAAGGTATCAGCTGTGTTCATCTATTAAAACACTTTTAAAGATTCCAACTCTGAATGTGCATGTTTTGACCTTTGAAGAGACATATGATTGTGAAGATGTTCACCTCTATGGTGATGATATAAAATACATGACGGAGCCACAGTCCCTTATACAAGTTGATTTCAACAGTTACCTGGAGCTAAAGGACTTAATTGAGAAGGACCATTATAAAGTTGAAGCAGTAGCTCTAGAAAGTGGTGAGATTAACACTGTTATTGGCTTTTTCAATCTGTATTTGACAGACAATGTTACTATAACTACTGACCCAAGATCTGATCAGAGAGCAAATGCATGGCAACAGGCCATCTTCTTTGACAAGGTTCCTATACAGGTGGAAGAGAATGACATCATTCCCATGTATTTCTCACTGAATGGTGGCAAATTAACAATGTACAAAGATGATGCCATCACCAGGATTTCCCCAGAAACTCTCAGATTCCTAAATGATACAGATTATTTGAATACAATATTTGGATGCATTGGCACGGCTTGTGTGTATCTGGGGCAGATAGTCGAAATGTCTCAAATAAATATCATTGATTTGTGCCCATTCCCCATGTTTGGCCTACACCTTTTGAAAAGGGGTGCAAAATCACTTACATGCTGTGCTAAAACTGACAGTGACAAACGTTTCTTCAAAAAAGTTTTCAAAGCTAATGGTATAGATTTATCAAGTGTCACTATTATGGTTGGAGATGATTGGTCCCAGGAAGGGTTTGGAGATGAAAAGTATCATGCTGTTCTCTGTAATACTTTTGAACTTTGTGGCGAAATCGACTTGCGCTTAAAAGAGATAGCTCAGCACCTAAAACAACACCATCTTATTCAAGGAGGGCTCTTTTTGCCTGCCAATATCAAGATTATGGGCCAGATTGTCAAAAGCAATTGGCTGGACATAAATAACAGATTGTTTGATGAGAATGTCAGCAATTATAAGATATCAAAGCACTTGAATCCATACCAGGTGTCTCAGAACTTCTGCATAGACTTCAGCCACTTGGAGTATACCCCATTATCAGAACCGTTAGAATTGGGTACAAGTGAAAATCCTTTGGGATCTGAAGTAGTGGATGTGCCAATAATAAAAGAGGGACACTCCACGGCTATTTTGTGTTGGTATGCAATAGAATTGATGAAGGATATGAACGAAATATCAACAAACAGGAAAAATTGTTTTATGGATGGCATAGTATTTATGACTAACCCGAGAATACGCCTATTTCGTGGTCGTACAGCTCAAATACTGCGTTGCGTCGACCCTGATGGAGCATTTAAGTTCACGATGCATGTAGAAGCAACTTAAAATGGAGTTGTTAATTTCGAAATAATTTCCATGATCTCAATAATATAATACTGAAGAGTTTTATCTTTGATAAATAGAAAATTGTTGAGTTCTCGTCTATACTGACGGACACTGTCTATTTTATGAGTAATTTATGATATTGCATTTTAGTTGAGAAATAAGTGATATGTAGAGAAATGTTTGAGAGCTTATCTTTTGATAGCTACTATGTAAAGATTTTTCTTGTGACAGACGTAATCCCATTCTTTTATAGCTGTTATTTAACTAATAGAATGCTCCATTATCTGTAATCGGTAAATTTACGACACCTACGGGGGTAAGGGCGCAGGCGGCCTAATCTTTGCTAGAGGCCTCGGATCTCTTCGTAAACCACATAATAAATACTATGATATTGTGATCCTATTTCTTTGCGTCCCAAGTTTATCATTGCTTCTCAGCGGGCTAGGCCAAATGTTAAAGCTGCAGCTGTGATTAAAATATAGAATACCATGAAAGTGTGGGCGCAGACCTGGTGAAGCGCGGCGCAATTATTTCTGCCAAACAAATGTCATAAAGGAGCTATTTGAAAATAAATAAAAAATTCTTTAGTCCGCGAAAGCTTTCAAAAGCCAGCAGATGAGATGTACGCACATAAGTTAATTAATTTTCGACTTTATTTTGCAGTGAAAACCGAGCTGCGGTGCTTCATTTGGTCAGCGCCGACCCTTACTTTCATGATTGTTTTAAAACCTTCGCCTATCAACTTCACTGTCATGTTTTGCATTTGCTGTGCGATTTTATCAAGAAGTTATTCAGATTTGTTTAGAAAGTCTGAGAGTAATCCATAATCCGTAGCAAATATCAATAGGTACTACTTAGTATGAATACAAAATATACATACCTACTGGGAATCTTACGTATCATTCGGTGTTAGATGTACAAAAAAAAGCTTTTTACCATGTCATATTCATGTTAAATTAAAAAATAATTAGCAATGTTTGTATGTACACACGGCTACACATCAAGCTATACATTTCCAGTATACGCTGACCTCTCATTGTGCGGAAATCCTTCACAATGCGAGATCAGCGTATACTGGAATTGTATAGCTTGATGTGTAGCAGTCTTTACAACTACTTTTGAATAGACTGTAAGCAGAGATTATTAAAATAATTACTAAAATATGTTAAGAAAACTTGTGCCACATGTTTTAGTGCAACTAATTTCTGTGCCCAAAATGTTTTGCGATGTGAGCAACATTATAAATGATCGTTGACACTCATGAATTATCTCAAATATTGTTAGGATGCCTCTACATCTGGCATTGGTTGAAGTCACATAGACGTGATTGTATAAAAGCTAAAGTTGCGTGACGCGGCGTGAGCGCAGCAAATGCATACCTACGCTGGGAAGGGTGCCTTATGGCCATTAGGCATGGGTTTTACGCGGGCCGTTAGTTTCCAAATTACGAGAAAGAGCAACTGCCGGATAATTATTTTTACATCAAGCACCTGGGCAATAGCTCAAGTTGAATCTTTAGTGATTTTTCTATAGTGGGCCTCTGCCGACCCCTTCGGGGTATACAGGTGTGATGTTGTTTCCGATCGTTTACAAAAAATAATGAAGAGCTCAAAAAATTTTCATGGTACTAATATTGTAATAGGATCGAATTTGAAAATTGTGCTGCGAGGTGAAGAATCGGGACATGTCTACTGTTGCTCAAGGCAAGGCTGTCGACGCGACGGTTCAGTAATGTTACATGTAATCAGTGTATGAATATACTTCTGTATTTTTTATTCGTTTATAAATGGTTATTTATTGAATGTAATAGTAGGTATTCTAATAAAGTACTTAATGTGCATTGTTTTGTTTTGAACTATCAGACCTCAACAACCACAGGGAAGCAAAATTAAACTCTTACATTATTTCAGGTGGCATTTATTACAAGCACAAAATGTAAGACATGTCGGCCGCCATATGGGTGTCCAAACCCGGCGGCGTTGACCGTCCCCATACGTGTTTGCATCCACGGGCTCGACGGAGAGGCTTCGACGTCCCGAACTTTCCTACACGCCTATCGGTCTCGCGCGGGTAGTCTCGGCCTCACGTGAGGGCTTAGTCGAAGAGACCGAAGCCCATGTCGTCGTCACTCTCCGAGTCTTCTTTCTCCTCCTTCTTTTCCTCAGCGGCAGCAGCAGCCGGGGCGGCGGCAGCGGCAGTTGGGGCGGCAACAGCGGCGAACTTGCTGGGGTCCTGAAATTCAAATAAACATCATTATAGATTTTGGAGATAATAATTTTTGGTACTATGAGCATATTGAAGAAAAAGGAGTTGTTTCTTCAAAATGCCAGTGCAATATTCTCTTATTGAACCATCACACTAGGATAAATTTGAAGACTTTAATGTTGTCTGATAGCGAAGCCAGAGAACTAATATTACGTTCCATGGTATTAGAACAGACATTACAGCAATAGTATGTGTTCTGGCTGCACAAAACTTTCTCCAGTGCTGAAGTATAGACACGAAAAAGCTCATTGCATGGACTACTGTTCCCTATATCAGCAGTATCTTCATCAATCTGAGACTATTAGCAATCATAGACAATTTCTATTTACCTTGATGAACTCCTTGATTGTGGTGGCCTCCTTGAACTCAACCTCGGTGACGGCGGCGATAGCGAGAAGGTTCTTGAAACCGTTGGCGATGGAGTGGGGCGCTGAGGCCACAGTGGGGTACCCAATAGCCAAAGAAAGTGCGGCAACGTTGGCAACACCAGCCAAGAACTTCTCACGAAGGTCCTCAGGTTTGATGTCCAGGATGGCTGGGGCGAAGATGGTGCCGGAATCGTAGACCTAAATGAAAATAAATTGACATAATTTATTAAATAAATCCTGTAATATAACTGTTGAGAGTACCATTTTGGTGTTAAAGTGTCTGCTGTAAACTTTAGACTAAGTGAACAGATCAAACAGTCTTAAGATCAACAGCAAATACTTTACCAAAGGTAAATTATCAGAATGCACAGGGATATGCAGACTGTACTCAACACTTTGGATTATTTATACATTACAGAAAGGAGAAAACAGTTTTACTATGCAAAAACATATGAGTTTTTACTTGTTTTTGGTGTGAGAAGCAATAGTTAGGCTTTCATATCCTGGTTGACAATGTACTACAAAAAAAAAGGGAATAAAAAGAGTTACTAACCTGCTTGACGACAAGACCGTACGAGAAGGGAGAGATGTTCAACATGTTGAGGAGGGTGGCCTCGGAAGCACCGACCTTGTCGCCGGGCTTCAAGATGTGCACATCGTTGATGATTTCAATAGTACCTGTAAGGATAGATAGTTGAATTTAGCAGTTGCTTATGTAAAGATAAAATTGAATTGCATCAATTCAATCAAACCACCTATTTCCAAAATAAATAACTTTTCTGTGAGATCTATTGATATGATTGGATAAGAAAAAAGTTGATTAGATTCTTTTACTTTTGTGAATAAGGTATATTGTGCAGTTGGTAAATGGATTATCAAGAATGTTTCTTCAAAATGCCAGTGCAATATTCTCTTATTGAACCATCACACTAGGATAAATTTGAAGACTTTAATTTTGTCTGAAAGCGAAGCCCAGAGAATTAATATTACATTCTCAGGTATTAGGACAGACAGTGGGTAATAGTAATGAATAAAAGGATTTATGTTCAAATTAGTTGATGTTAAATAATATGTGTAAAAGTGCTTACCCTTGGAAATCTTGGTAGGGATGGAGAGAGCCTGGAAGAAAGAGGTCTTCTCAGGACCCAGACCGGTGTTGTGGGCGGGGATGACGACGGACAGAGGGGCGATAGCACCAGGGCGAGCCGGGGCACGCACTTTGTTCTCCAACAGCTTGTCACGGACATCAACGAGGTCTCCACGGGTGAACACGAAGCCAACGTTTCCCTTGATGTGTGCCAACAGTTTCTCAAGAGCTGGGTTGGTGTCCATGTGGTCCTTGATGGCCTTGCGCATCATGGTGTTCTTTCCCATAAGGATGATGCTGTGACCACGCAGCGCGATACGGATCTGCTGCATTTGGGTCGAGCCCACATTGTCTGCACCCACGATGAAACATTTTGGGTACTCGTCTAAGAGTTGCTGTAAAAAGAAAATACAGTTTGTGAATACAATTAATTGACACTCACTTGAAATTTGAAACTATGTATTTGTAGATCTCTGCGAGCAGCAGTTGAACAGATTTTCATGATTTTAGAATGCCCCCATGATATCATCTGAATTTTATAGTTAAACAAATTAAAGGTAACCGTTTATTGAACGAGTTCTATTGGTTTTGGAAAGGATATCTAGCTAGCCTACGCATAAATATGTTCAATACGGTACATGGTTTTGAGGTTAAACACGTTACAGCGATTTATTATTGTTTACTTACAATGATCTTGGTGAAGTAGTTGGTCTTCCAAGTAGCCTTGTCCTCCCTACCCATCGTGGCGTGTGGTGTAGGGACTTCGTAGAAATTTAAGGACTGCAAACGAAAATCACACAAGTGTTAGGATGCTTCACCTATAACGCAATTTCCCGTAAAATAGCCACACCGTTAAAACTAATATATTGTCACTCGTTAAAGTACACGACATCGTGAAGATAGAATACATGATTGATCAAATAAATTAAGATTAAATTATTTTAAAACTCACCAAAACCAAAACGCACTTTACTCAGTGCGGGACAAAATATGATAGAGATAGAGATGTAACGTTCTGGAAATTAAGTTCGCATTCGCAGTGACAGAACGACTCAAATCGCCTAATAGTGAAACTAAAAATCAACTAATAGTGAACTGACAAAATATTATTACTCTAGGATTAGAATAAATTATTTGAGAATTAATTGAACTGAAAGAAAATAATGTGTCGGTTCGGTCAATAAGTTATAGTTTGAAGATGAGTTTAGCTATTAATCATTGCATCACAAATTACAGTTACAGAACCGTGGAGTTTCTGCCGGTTCTTCTACCTAAGAAGGAACCGTGCACCTAGCTTCTGACGTTTCATAGGTGCCCATGTAGGTAGTAAAATAAAATATTTTGATAACCGTGCACCTAGCTTCTGACGTTTCATAGGTGCCATAGGTAGTAAAATAAAATATTTTGTCCTAGCTTCTGACGTTTCTTATGTGCCCTTACATGTAGTAAAATAAAATATTATGTTTTTTTTTTTTGGTAAATTACGATCATCATACACAAACATAGACAGATAAAAGTTTTAATCACAAATATATAATTGAATGCATTAAAACGGCCAAGTGCGTGTTGGACCACGCACAATGAAGGGTTCCGTAGTTGGGATGAATTTATTCCAAGAACAAACTTAACATTCTAGTTGAAATATAACTTTGTACGCACAATATTGAGGGATTTACAATGCTATAGACTTCTTATAGGTTTTCCTGTACCAAATTTAGAAGTAAAGAACTATTTCCTGTATTTTTTTTATGTGACACATCTGCGCACTTAAAAACGATTGCTGGTGGGGTGACGGCGATGCGTGTCGCGTGGCGATCGGCGACTATACAGTCTATAAATGTAGTAGTGTGTAAATGTATGTGTAGTGCGATGTTTCACATCTGCCAGTCGTCCCATGATGGCTCATTTAAAAAAAAATAATCTCTGTATTTTCGGAGATCTTAAATAACTTTAAATTATTGTATATTAAAATATTAATCAAATCTTTACAATAAGCCGTTTCATATGATTGGTACAGTTTGAAAACTTTTTTTTTTTTGGGTGGGAAATTATCATATAACTTCTCCCGCTCTGGGCGGAGCGGAGTGTCAGACTTTTACTGACTAAAACTCACGCATGTTCCTTCCGTTGCCTGTGTTCCATTTTCCCCCTAAAGTGACCCCCATACCAAAATTTAATTACGTTACACATCCGTGTTTGGGTCACAGAAGTTCATCTGTGTAACAAGTTTCAACTAATCGGTCCATTAGATTCGGAGCAAATTGGTAAAGCCTGATCAGATCAGTTAGCCAACATTTCAGTTCAGCTTTGCATTGCAAGCATTGTCAGACGTGGCGGTTACAATATTCTCTGGCAGCCGATTTTATATTGTCGGGCAATGACGGGTGCATTATATGTACAGATGCCAGTGCGTCAAGCTACCCGAAACTGTCAAATTCTTCCAATCAACCTTGAACCTTATACTGTAGCGATAAAGTTTAAATCTATTAAAGAAATTTGACAAATTGTAGTAGCTTGATGTGCTGGCTTCTGTACATGAGCCAGCTTAGATAGGGTATTAGGGTGTCTTATCCTTGCGTTTAGTGTTATAACGTATACTGCCGCCTCGCCTGTAGTATCACCAGTGCTTAGAGCATTTAACCTAAATAAATGCTCTAAGCCATAGTGGGATTGTGGGAACAATTAATATTTAAGACTAAAGGCACGACATAATACCTTAGGGCAATTAATCTAAATGCTCTAAGCACATGCCAATAAGCACGTTTAATTTGAATTACTATTTTTGTATTTGAATCTGTTTTTGAAAGTCGACTAAAGTACATGACAATGAAATCTTTGAATGAAATTGGCAGTACTTGTTTTCAGGCCAACCCTAAAATCAGCAAAATAAAAAAAACAAAATGACGTTTTCTGCTGCAAAATGCCAATGAACTTTTAACCAAAAATTCAATAGAATTACGATTATTTTTTGGTAATTCATTTTATCAGAATTTGTGTAAGTGTAGTGCGAACAAGATGTCGTTGTTTCGAAAGCCGAAAAAGATTCAGCGTCGGGTGTTTTGTGCTGATGATGACGAGGATGGGGGGGAGCCCGAGGCTCCGCCGCCGCCAGTCATCAGCCAAGAAAAGGAGAAAAAGGAAAAGGAACCCAAGTCTTCCAAGAAAACTGCTCTGTTGAGTTTCGCTGACGAAGGTAACGAGGCGTACAAGTTTTCAAGGCTGATCGTAATTGCCTCAACTTTTTTCGTTATTAGGAAGTCATTCACTGGTTTTGTTTACTTCTACATAATTTTTATCATTTGATTTGCTGGTCAAAACCTTTAAGCATTTATTCTTGGATATTGAATCTTTAATCCGCCCCTAAGACGACCTATTACAGAAGCTAGGCTTATTGAAAAAGCTGAATAAAATGTGCAATAGGCATCACTTTAGACATTAATCTATGCTCCCCGAGTTTATTCTAGCAAGAGGGAATTCTATCAACATACAGTTCTTTGGTAATTCTATTTTAACACAATATTCCCTTAGACCACCCTCTGACTTAATTTCAATATTATTCAGGTACTGAACTGGTTGCTTAAAATCTAGCAGCCAAAATTCTAATTTTCATTGCACTATGGTTCAAAAGCAGCAAATGCTTCAACAAAATAATGCCATCTAATTCAGAATCATTAATACATATTAAAAACATTGAATTTCAGAAGAAGAAGTTGAAGTTTTCCAAGTCAAGAAGTCTTCTCAAAGTAAGAGATTAGCAAAGAAGCGTGAGAAAGAGAAGCAGAAGCGCGATGTGAGAACCGATGGTGATAATAACAAATATGACACTATCATTATTGAGGTAAGGTGGACATTAGTGGAAATGCCTCACTAAAACTATTTTGGAGATGGTTTTTTAGTACACTTGTTTGTTTTTGTGCAAACATAGGTGGAATTAGGGCCCTTCTTATGCAAAACTGCATTTTAAGTCTTTGAAGAAGTCCTTTTTTTCTAGTCTTCTTTAACTTTCAAAAATTTTAATAAAAATGATCTTTTTTCTAAAACACATAAAATATTAACTTATAACTTTACAGGTTGGATACTATAATACCAAATGAAAGAAGCAAATAATATTTCTTATTTGTATGCTTCATACTGTAGTTACGTCAGTGAAATGGTTCAAATATTAAAAATTACAAGGGAATACACACATAAATAACATACTGATAAGATTGCAAAGCGTAGGAGGAGATGAAACTGGAGAAAAGCCCCAAAAATTTTTGTCAACTGTTTTTTTAAGACAGAATGCAATTCATCAAACCATTCAGTCTGTTTCAAAATGTTTACTGATTTATGAACCATTCATAAATCAGTGCTCAACAATCTGTGGTTGGATGTTCATTCATCAACTGATCAATATTGATCAATCACCATCTTGTTGCATCTTTAATATTCTATATGTATAACACAGAAAAATACTATAAAACAACTCTAAATCCAGGACAATCAAACTGAGCTCAACAACGACAAACCCAAGCCAAAGAAGAAGGTGACGTTAGAGGGGCTGATTTTGTCCGGTCGGGAGGCGCTGGCGGCCGACGGAGCGGGTGACGTGTCCGACGAAAGTGCGCCCGAGGAGGGTGACGCTGATGAAGACGACAGGGGGTTCCATCGGTACCGCGCCGACTCCGTGAGGGCGGCGCTCTTGGGCGCGCCGGGCCGCATTCCCGACGCCGCGCTCATACACGCCGCACGCAAGACCAGACAGCAGGTATGAGAGGTGAGGGACTAGCGCTGGCTGCAGACTGCTGTTCCACAATGAGGAGGGATTGATGGGTTTCTGGTCTTGAAATTGCAGCTGTATTCGGACATCTTTTTTAATGTAATGGCGGCGCTGTTTGTAAATGAGAGAAGGGGAGATGTCAAAAACCTACCAAATCAAGTTAGTTTTCTTTTTTGCCTCATTCATTACGATCGCGAGTCGATCTTAGCCAGTTTCGGTGCATGCGGTTTCGGCGAGTGTCCGGCTGCCAAGGGCGTGCGTCAGTGTTGTCACTTGTCGCGGCTTGTGAATAACTCACCCCAGATTTTATTTAAATTTCAAGCATTTTTTACGATATTCGCATTTTTTCGTAATGCAGCAATATGATATGCATGGTTCAAAACAATCTTTGTTACATTGTACACACGGCTACACATCAAGCTATACATTTCCAGTATACGGTGGCCTCTCATTGTACAGAAATCCTATACAATGCAAGATCAGCTTATACTGGAAATGTATAACTTGATGTGTAGCCGTGTGTACATAGGAGAAGATTGTTTTTAAATTATAATTTGACAAACTTCTCCGTGGGAAAATAACATTAACAGTCTTCTGCCTGATCTGTTTATGACGCTGACAATAGGTAAACCTTTGTCACTGTCAGACTGCATACGAGAAGCGCGATAACACAACGCTTGTAATTTATTGCAAAAATGAAGCAATTATTTATTTACTCAAATATAAGTTGAGTAATCGAAAATAAAAAACAACCAAGTTTTGCATACAAATAAGACGTTCTTGTTATTAATTAAAAACCAACCGTACGTTTAAGTATATTTAATACATATATTTTGGATTGAAACTCAAAGTAAAGTGTTAGTTTACCGTTAATTTGTATCGAGTTTTTTTTTTCTAAACGTGTTTTGGTAACAACCAAGTTCTGAGAAATATGTTCAAGAATAACATACTTATATTTTTTCCGCTACCACAACATAGATAGATTTGGCTATTTTTTTGTTAGACAAGACAAGCCTACTTTTATCATTTGCCTCTTGTCAGCGCTTTAAGGCGCTTGTACGACGGTTTGTACTACGTCCTTTTTCTTACTTTACACGCCACAAATTATATCAGGTTTGCTTATCTGTGAATTTGTATGGTAGACAGACATTCAAAGTTTATCCAGGCGTTTTTTTTCACAGGAATTATAGAGCTGTTACGTGAACCATTTAATTTTTTTTCAATTTGCAGTGCTGTTGACAAGACATGACATTAAAAATATATAAAAAAATATTTTGCGATAAAAAAACCCAACCCCCTATCTCTTATTTTGATATTCACACCAATTTTTTTTCCCGCTTTTTTTAAACCTCTAGTTTTAGTTTCGACACCCTAAATGACAGTGTTTTGCAACCCTTTGCTCAACCTAGATTTTTACTTATAATGAAATGGGTCAAAAATCCCCATTGTTTTAATCCCATTCCCCCATTCAGTCTTGTCCCCAGCACTGCTCGTACCCCATAATCCAGCAATTCCACTCGTTGTAGGCTCGCGAATTGGGTGGAGCCACCACCGGCGCGGATTACATTCCCGTGAAGTCCGAGTCCGCACCGGGATCCCGGTTAGTGAGGGATGACGGATCTGGCGACGATGAAGAGGAAGGCCGGATTCATGTCAGGGGACTGGACTTGCCCAGTGATAAGCCGAAACGTGAGTACATTTCAATACCGCTGTATAAAACTGGAGGAATTTCTTTAGGAATTTAGGGAAATAAAAAACTCAGGATGTAGCATGCAGAAAACCACTTATACAATCTGGCTCTGGATGTACGACATTAAATTAAAACGAGCACAGTACTAGTCCATCGAAACATTTTAAAACACGAAGATTAGTAGTTATTGAAAACTTAAAAATTGCAATTTTCTAACAAAATAAATAGCAGAATCAACTGCATAAAATGTAAACACTCTATATCTACGAAAAGTTCTGACCTTGCGCGGCGCGTTAGGCGCGCCTTACAATGTTTACCTATTATTACGGACTCAGATCTACACCATGTTGAAAAATAACAAAATGGAAAATAATTTCCTGTGGCTAAAGTATTCATTAGATTTGATTTATTTTTTGTATACGGGTAAAAAACAAGATACTCTTTACGTGGTTTATAGGAAAGTCAATCGTCGTCCTGTAACACCTTGTATATTTTGTGTTTTTTCTTATAACAACCTCACATTCAAAAAGGATTTTAAGGACAGAAAGATAAACGCGTGATAAAATACTTATGGTTACTGTCTTTTGCGCCGAGTTAATTTGAGCCAACGGTGGTGAAACTGATGCTTTCAACAATTGTCTTCCAATAACGAGCAAATCTTAGAGAATGCTCGTCTTATGCCATCTGTGCCAGGGTGAAGACCAACAACGCGGCCCAACTTCCACTTCATTGGTGGCTGTGGCTGGTTGACCTCCTTTATGACAACGAGGGAGTCCAGATTCAGTTCTGTCGTTGCCGGTACGCCACTTTACTCGCTGTTAAAGCTCGGAGATATATTCCTCGACCAGAAATGCTGCCGCAGCTGCTCAATACGTTGATGGCGCGTCAAGTGATGAGTGGAGTAGTCCCGGATATCTATTACAGGAAGAGACGTGAGAGGTCGTCCAATTAAGATATGACCTGGAGTGAGAGGCAACAGGTCTTCAGGATTTGACGATAACGGTGTGAGCGGCCGAGAATTTAAAATACCTTCAACTTGAACCAAAACGGAGTTAAGCTCCTCGTTTGTTAGATTATGATTGCCCAACACTCGGGACAAATGAACTTTTGGTCGATTTGACACCCGCCTCCCAAAGATCATCAAAATGTAGAGCGTAAGCAGGAATAAAACGGAATTTGATACCATCTTGAGCCGCACTACCAGTTAGGGAGTCACAAAATTGATAATGTTATTTTGCAAATATGGGTATAGAGGATAACACAAATTAATACACGATCAGCCATATTTTACCATGTAGGCATGCAAAAGATACACAAAAACATACTAACATAAAAAATCTTTTTCACTAAGGTTTAAACGTGTAAAACGACTTGGGTTTGTCTTCACAAACACAGCTACTTCTAGTAGGTACAGACAGGGTAATATTAATATGTTGTGTTTTTGAAGTACTGTACACAGTTATCCGTTGTTTTAAGCTTAAACATCGCTCGAATGCATCTTTTTTGTGCCTTGAAGGCGGTTTCTTTTTCAGTGGAAATTCCCCAAAAAATTATCCCATAACGTAAGTGTGATTCTACAATGCCGTAATAAGCAGTAAGAAGAATGAAATTCCGTTATCGGAGTAGATGTTGAGAGGTTTTCCTCTTCGAGGCATAAACCGACGTAAGCCTGTAAATTTACTGCTGTAATTACTGCTCGTCAAATTACCCACCAACTCTAAATTAATGGTTTTTTGTAGTGAAAGTGAAGCACATGAAAATAACGATGTATACCTTAACCAATCTACATCCACGACCTTGACGACTAGATGAGGTCATAGGGCCTGCGTAGTCAACTCCTACGCTTTGAAAAGGGAAGTCGGCTGGCGAGAGTCTGATTAATGGGAGATTATCCATCTGAAGGACAACTGCCTGTGGCTTTAGACGACGACATCTAACGCACGGACGATAACAGACTGGCTAAATTGCGACCACGTGTCGTAAGGCGTCTCCACTTTGTCTCTGTTCTTTTTCGAACTTTAGGTAATTTAGCTCACCTTTTTCCGATTACTGGTCATTAGCGTACGATTCATGCAACGATTTAATGTGCACCCGACACATTTTCTCCACATGCGAAAGAAACTTATTTATGCCTTGTATAGATTTGTCTGTGTTTAAATGGGGCAGATTTAGCTTATTAAATAAATTCTCTGTCATTAAACACGACGAAATACTAATCGAAAAGAGCTCGAGCGATGTGTTCTTTATTATTGACATCGTAGCAGCTAAGTTAGGTGCTACGATATCAACTGCGATAGTTAGGTGACCTAACTATCGCAGTTGACAACAGGATGTCGCCTGTACTGCTCGTATGCGAATGCGCAGAGATATTAGCTGGGAGTGCAACGTGACTATTATTTGAGTCGGCAGTCGAGGATGACTCAACTTTAGCCTACCGGTCTTGCCGTCAGCTGATTTCCTTGAAACAGGTTGTGGTTTGAAATCTGTGTTATGAATAAGCGTGTGGTGCTTGCGTTTACATATTTTACTCCCTGGTTTCTTGCAATTATTGGGATAGTGACCGTGACGTACACAATTTTATTATATCATAGCTCTAAAGGTTAGTAAAGAGATTCTATCGTTGACACTTAATGATAGTGTGTGGACTTGAATTGAGGTTGTGATCGGTTTTACATTTTGGACAAAAGTGATGAAGAACTACTAATGGTTTTTGTTGTAACAAAGGCTTTTATTTTAGTGTTAGGTTTTGTGTTAGTTTTAGAATGACGTCTCTGACTCTCATCCTCGGAATGTTGTAGTATCAAGTTTTTGACGAATTAAATGGATAAGTAATATGTCCCAACTATGAACAGGTTCGCCTAATGTTTTTAACGCTTGTCTACAATACTTTTTAATGCATTGAGGACTCCTCAGTGATTGAATTGACTCGACATAGAACAACGCCGTAACGTGATTCTCAATTAATAATCTTTCCTTATCGAATCGCTCACAAAGAAGCTCCCATGCCACATTGTAGTTTTGAGCAGAAAACTCAATTGACTGGATCCAGGGACCGTACAACCCCGGTTAAGAGTTAAACCTTTCGAAAGGGTAACCCATTCAATGGGTTACCTTTATCATGATGTAACCCATTGAATGGGTTTTATACTAGAAACCCAGTGAAAGGGTTACATGATAAGTATGATAACCCATTGAATGGGTTTTATACTTGAAACCCCGTGAAAGGGTTACATGAAACCCATTCAATGGGTTCTATACCTACTTGAAACCCAGTGACATGAAAAAATCATAATATTATGTTATTTCGATATCCGCCCAGCACGCGTAGATTGACCAATTCTATCTCTATTCTACCCTTTCAATGGAAAGGGTTTTCGATAGGGTTTTTCTAAGCAGTTAATCAAAACCCATACGGTGTGGGTAATTTTGAATGGCTTAAACTAAGCCGTTCAAAAGGGTTACCCACATCGTATGAGTTTTTATCGAAAACCGTTTCAACGGGTAACCAAAATTCTATTTAAGCCGTTCAAAAGGGTTACCCATATCGTATGGGCTTAGAAAAACCCTATCGAAACCCCTTTCTATGGATAACCAAAATGGTCCCTGACTGGATCACGACAGCAGTAGTTTCTGCTAATGATGACCTCAGGTAATGGAATTTATTAATCTCGTCTATGTCGTCCCTGCCATGAATGAGACTTGCGAAGGTATCGCGAAGTTGAACTATGATTAGAAACTTAAATAAACTTTTTTACAGTCCGTTCAACCGAATTTGACTTCTATTCCGTAGACATACCGATGGCATTAAAAGCGCAAATGTGGTTACAATACCAACTGTTTATTACAGCTGCCGTTTGTCATGCCACCAACGCTTTAGAAGACAAAATGGGTTGACCGGGCTGTAAAAAAGGTTTATTTAAATGTCTAATCTTATTTCAAATGGAGTATAGGACATGCCGGTTTCATTACGATGTTTTCCTTCGCCGTTTTGAGAGCAGTGGTGTTGAAATACTTTACACACAAAGTAAAGCGCTTGTCAGGGGACGAACCTTTTTTTTTTTTTGGGTGGGAAGTTATCAAATAACTTTTCCCGCTCTGGGCTGAGCGGGAGGGCGTGTCAGATTTTTACTGACTAAAACCCACCCGTGTTCCTTCCGATGCTTTTGTGCCAGGGCCACGATATCTCTTTCGGACAAACTCGCAACCCTGGCAGGCATTGGCTCTAACGGACCCCGTCAGTTGGTGCTGACGTCTCTTTGAGGCGCGCGTGGAACACAACGCGCCGTCGCGTCGACCCGGGCCTGGTCCTTATCGGACGGCGAGCTACCCCAGGGGTCGAACCTACAGTGACCTATTGCTGCCGGCCGTGGTCGAGTCGATGGCCGGCAGCGAGGAGTCCTGGGACGCGGTGGTGTCCTTCTGCGAAACAGTGGTGTCGCAGAAGGAGGCTGCGGAAAGGGAGCGGGAGATCTCGTCCGCTCACCCGGCCCGCAGCAGGCGCACCGGGCGTCGGCGGAGGGCCGATAACTCCCTCTTCCAGCCCCCATAAAGGGTCCAGGGACGGCGGACTTGGGGACGTCCGCCGCCCCCTATCACATTGGACCCGAGGTGGCGGCGTGTAGTGTTCCACGCGCGCCCCTATCAGACGTCGCGGGGGGGGTCAGACACCTCACCCCCCCCCCCCCCAGACTTGAGGTGGTCCGCAGAGGCGGGCCGGCACTAGCCGGCTAGTCCTTCGGATCTGGTATTCCTTTCGCAATCCCCGGGGATTGCGGAAGGAATACCAGATCCCAAGATCCCCGGTGCAAGTGTGGGAGGGGAACACTGGGGTGGTTTTTAGTCAGTAAGAGTCTGACAGACCCCTCCGCCCGCCCCAGGGCGGAGGACATCCATGAGGATTTTCCATCCCGTAAACAAAAAAAAAAAAAAAGTTGTCGAACCTACGACCTACAACTCGTAAGTCGCGGCCGTTACCACTGGGCCACCACTGCTCTCAGTTACTGTCTTACTGTCTACTAATTGCGCCGAGTTAAGGTGACGATAACCGACTTTTAATGATTTTATACTGAAGATCACGAGTACTGTTAATGATTTGAAAAAAAAAAAGTTAAATTAGAGCACTTTCTCAATAATTTAATATGTGAATATTTTAGATTATGTTTATATTGCATAGTGAAATTAATTTGTAAAGTTATGTCTAGCGCGGATAAAAAACTGAGAATGGCGCAACATCTACCAAGCGTATTTTTTCTGAAACCTTCACCAATTTAAAGATAATTTAATTATTGATCTTTTAGTATACGCGTTTTATTAAAATACCTTTTTTTGTGTATAATAAATTAATAATGCGTCAAATTGGGGACAACGCTCCTTGATGGGCGAGTCCTATTACTGGCTGAACGTACGACGCGTTGCGTGAGCTCAGTACAGAACACGCAAGCTTTCCGTCTTAATTTGAGCTAACGGTGGTGGAACTGATGCTTCAACAACCGCTCTTCATAAAAGTATGACAAAAGATGAAGGTGTTTATTTTACTGCCTTTTTTTAAGTATTCAAGCAACTCCTAAATTAAAATGAAGGACCCATTAATTGTTAATTTTTAGGGTTCCGTACCCAAAGAGTAAAACGGGAACCCTATTACTAAGGCTCCGCCGTCTGTTTGTGTGTCTGTCTGTCCGTCTGTCACCAGGCTGTATCTCATGAACCGTGATAGATAGACGGTTGAAATTTTCACAGATGATGTATTTCTGTTGCCGCTATAATAATAAATACTAAAAAGCAGAATAAAATAAATATTTAAGGGGGCTACCATACAACAAACGTTTTAAACAATTTTTTTTGCTCAATTTTGCTCTATATTAATAACGGTAACAGGTAGACGCTTGAAATATTCACAGAACATTTAGTTATAATTATATTCACTTTAAAAATAAATAATGAAATTAAAATAAAACAAATATTAAGGGGGGCTCCCATACAACAAACGTGATTTTTTTTGCCATTTTTATAGATAATGGTACGGAACCCTTCGTGCGCGAGTCCGACTCGTACTTGGCCGGATTTTTTTTGTAAATAGTTTCACAAAATTCCTTTATGAGGGCGTTAAAGTTAAGTTTTTTTTTATAAGTTAGCAACATTCAGATTCTGTGAAGATTTCAAGCGTCTACCTGTTGCCGTTATCAATATCGAGCAAAAACGCAAAAAAATCACGTTTGTCGTATGGAAGCCCCCTTAAATATTTATTGTATTCTGTTTTTTAGTATTTGTTGTTATAGCGGCAACAGAAATACATCATCTGTGAAAATTTCAACTGTAACTATCACGGATCTTAAGATACAGCCTGGTGACAGACGGACAGACAGACAGACGGCGGAGCTTTAGTAATAGGGTTCCCGTTTTACTCTTTGGTTACGGAAGCCTAAAAAAGATGGAAACAAGATAATACTTAGGTAAATTAATACTATAAACAATCTCATGCAGGCAATAGGTCGTTATTGTTAAGAGGATGCCTCCGACTGCATGAGATTGTTTATAGTATCACACTAATATAACAAAGGCGAAAATTTGTGAGTGTGTGTGTGTGTTTGTTACTTCTTCACGCTCAAACAGCAGGACCAATTTTGATAAAATTTTGTATGGACGTAGCTGACACCCTGGATTAACATATAGGCTACTTTTTATCCCGATATCCCACGGGATCGAGGTCTACGCGGGTGAAACCGCGGGGCGCAGCTAGTTAATTTATATAAATCTTGTTTCCATCTTTTTTTAAGTTCACGTTTTACGCAGTCGAGATTTTTGATTTTATAATATTTATTTTTTATTTTATACTTTTTAGTTAGGATTAGGATTATAAGACGGTAAATTACGTTATTTACTCACTTATAATCAAGTGAAATTTGGCCTCTTACTTACTCACTCCAAAAGCTTGGGATAGTTTTTTTATTATTTCTCATTTAGATTACTTACATTTTATATGTATATATTTTTGTAATCGCCTTTTAAAACCCTTCATTTTGATACCCCACTCGATAGGCTTGGGAGATATTTTCTTTAGGCGCCAAAAATCCACCATTTAGATTTTTAATAATTTTAATATACCCAGTGAACGACATATCATTCATCAAAATCACTTCAGCCGATTAGTAGTTACGAGGGAACATAGGGACGGACATACATACATACAAAAATACAGGTCAAACACATAACCCTCCTTTTTTGGCTTCGCCGCAGTCGGGTTAAAAACAATCATTGCAGTTATTTATTATACAATTTTACGAGGCTATGAACAGGAAATGATACTAATAAAAATCAATCAATGAGATGTTTCGTGTTTGACATTGTTTACTCTTTATCAATATCTGCCCTGATAGTGGTTGTTGCAATTCTCAAACTGTTTTCGCGTGTTAGGCGGCCCGGGGGCGGGTTGAAGACCTTTGCTGTAAAGATTATAATGTTAATTTAAAATAGTATGATCAGTGATGTATGAACGTAAACAAAGCAAAAGGAGTGTGTAAGGATCGTGGCAGGTCGAACGTCGGTGATCTGTGGTTTCTGCCTACCCCCTTGGAAAAAGGCGTGACTATTAATTATCCTCCCACTGGAACGCAATACACAAAATTACTTCATGTGATGCTGCTTAGGCAATAAGTAGAGATCGGATATTCGGATGCATATTCACCTAAAGTTTGAGAGTTGACTACTATGGAGTGCGCTTCGGTACGGGAAAAAGTGTCGGTTTCCAGGACTGACGAATTTTTAAGAACTACTTTTTTGATATTAATTTTATACGATAAAGCACATACCTATATATAAGTGAATATAAAAAAAAAAAGTATTATTGCATGCTAAATATTGGCCAAATATGTGTTACTAAATATTTTATCTAAGAACTTCATGTACCTTCCATATTTGATGCAATAAATAAATGAATTTGAATTTGTACTGTGGATCCCCGAATATTTAATTTTAGAATAGAAGGTTTTGAAGAAATATTAATAGTGTTTTTTAAAAGTGTTATATTTTCCACAAAATTATTATTGCCTAGTTCTAAATAGATAAGAAATATTGGTTATACTTAGGAATACAAAATTG
Organism: Tiliacea aurago; assembly: GCA_948098905.1. NCBI lineage: Eukaryota > Metazoa > Arthropoda > Insecta > Lepidoptera > Noctuidae > Tiliacea > Tiliacea aurago. The sequence continues at coordinate 24,654,359 of OX402578.1, forward strand.
TTTACCTAAACATGAAACTGATTGCTGAAACCTCGCGATCCCGGAATAAAAAAATATTTCAAGAAGCCGATTCCATACTTTGTATCCTTTGCCGTAAAAAAACGTACTTTAGGTAAATATGCATCCGAATATCCGATCTCTAGTAATAAGGTAATAAAATAATAATAATACAATTATATAATTAACAAATTTCGTAAATAATTTAATATTATTTGTAAATGAATGAATAATGTAAGAAATATTATAGTATAGATATTTGCACACCTGTTAAGGTAGGACATGGTTTAAAGAACCTTTTTGTATGCATCACCTCATGTACCCATATTCAAGCAAATAAATGATTTGTTTCATATTGCGCACATTCTTTGCGATTTTTTTAGAATTTTTTTTTAAATAAGTACCTAAATACAGTTATTTTAAATAATGAATTAAAAAAAACTGATAACTTTGACGTGTCATTCTGTCTGAAAGATATGAAATATTATATTTATGTATGTTAAAATAGTATATCAAGCATACTAACTTGTCAAATTCTAACATTCCTAGGTGGCACAGCAGCAGCTTCGGAAGAAGAGCTGGACAGCGAGGCGGAGGAGTGGGTGGAACAACAGCTGCAGAAGGCACGACCCGTCCTCATGGATCTCACTGGTCTGATGACATTGTATTCTATTCAAGACCCCACCCGACGAATGTACTGTCTCACACTAAACTACATTCTTAAATGGGAGTCCTGTCAGCGAGTTGCGTGTGCTTATTGGCTGCTTCACAAAACATGCTATAGCTTTTGTTCGAGGCTTCGCTCTCGGGGTCCAACAGAAACTATGCATTGTCCTGCATAAAAAGTACACTATATCATTGTCGGGTTCATAAACTATCTCCATAAAAAAAATCACGTCGATCCATTGCTGCGTAAAAGAAGGACAAACCAACAAACATACTTTCGTATTTATAATATTCCTTTAGTAGCCAATCACTACGCGCCGTTCGTCCGACAGACGCCCAAGTAGTGAAGTATGTTTTTGGACTCCCATTTAAGATTCTACTTTAGCTCGGAATTTAAAATATGACAAATTAAATCTTACCACAATTTTATGTTCATCTTAACTCATTTTTTTATTCTTTCCTGGTTCTTAAATTAAAAGCCATTTTAGTTAAATCTGTTGTTGAAAATCATGATCTGATAGGATTATTTGTTATTTTGGCCAACCATAAATGCTAACTTAATTGAACAATCTTTTAGATTCTGGTGTTAAAACATAGTCCATTACAAAATCAGGAAGTAATCCATCTCATAACAGCTATAAATAAACGCATTGTAAATATTTCCTACAGGTGAAGCGGCAATAGAAGTAAATCCATTCTCGGTAGCGCTGCCTCCACCTCAGATGTCTGCGCCCGAACACTTGCGACCTCTCACGACGGGCTCGCAGCCTCCCGCGTCTGCCAACGAACTGGTGGAGGCGCTTAGGAAACGGTCAGTAACTGTATAATTTTGTCTCTGAGTGTGATGAGCGTTGACCACCTAACCAGGGCCGGATTTAGGGCAGGGCAACAGGGGCTCTAGCCCTGGGCCTCCACAAAGAAGGGGCCTCCACAATTAGATTTTTTTAGATAAGAAAGAAAATACTTACATCCTTTGTAGGGATGGGTCGTTGACGGTTTTTCCGTTAACGAAACGTCAACGTTGATTTACATTCGTCAACTAGTCGATCAACTAGTTAAATTCGTCAACGAGTTAACTTGCATCGTAAACAGTTCATTCATTGAATTGTTTTTATTCGACGCTGGGGCGTTCAACGAGTCTCCTTGCGTATCAAAGAAAAATAATCCCAAAAGTCTGACAACCAGTCTTACCAAGGGGTATCGTATTGTGGGGGGTCTGATAGGCGGTCGCTCCATGTAAAAACTGGTATTCAGCTGCATCCGGTTAGACTGGAAGCCGACCCCAACATAGTTGGGAAAAGGCGGGCAGATTTATTGTGTATCAAAGAAAAAAATGTTCACATTGACAAGGTACCTTTTAAGTAGTTTTTTTCGTCTGTTCTTAGTACATTTTTGGGACCTCCACTTCTTAGTTACCCCAGGGCCTCCACAGCTCTAAATCCGGCCCTGCTCCTAACAGATTATTATAGTAAACGGTCACCGAGCAATAATCATCATGCTTTAATCACCATTTACTTCATCAGTACTACTGTACTGATGAAGTAAATGGTGATTAGAGGACAAGATAAGTATTTGTGGCCTATTCTTGACTTTTGGTTCAAAAGAACCAAAAGTACCATAAAAAAAAAACATTCAGGCAAAGTGCAATAAAAAAAAAAGTAGTTATGTATTGTATTGTATGTAGAATCGGTTGCAGTTTTTTTTGCTAGATTTGCTGGCTTCGTGATACCAGGGTCATTTTATAAAAATAAATGTGTCAATAAATAAATAAATAATATTTCAAAGACAATATTTTTATGAAACATCTTTATTATACAAAAAGATCACTTAAACTTTATCTATTTGCTGTTTAATTAAATAATTATATAATAGGGAATAAGCACATAATTCAAAACGTATCTATTTTTATAATATACTTTGTGTAGGAGTCAAGAAACAATATCCAATTTTTTTTTACATTTTTAAGCGTATTACTTATTTCATAAATAATTAATTTATGTTGCGTTTTTTTGGTGGAACGGAACGCAAACTCAAAGAAAATGCTGGAAGTGGCGAAAAATTATCTGTGAATAATATCTATTAGGTATTTGCTAAGTGCTTGAAATCTCACTAAGGTAAATAAGTAAGTACGATTTCTGCTTGAATAAAGCATAAACAATAAGTTAATGTATATGATTTGGGGCAAGAACCAGAATGTAAACAAAGCAGTTTCGTAGATAATGACGTCACATCATGTCCGCGACAGAAACGGACGTTTGAACTATAGTAGAAAATTGTTGGAGTTTCATATTTTTTTTGAGCAACAAGCAGTAGTTCAATTTAACTTTTAATACTTTTCTTGGGTTTATATTAGTCTATTATTGATTTAGTGAATAAAAAAATTACATGGCCAATATCCCTATTATCTAAAATTCTCCTGATCATTACTTAAAATACAACTTATTAATACGGTTCCATATCTAGCACCAACTTAAACGATCCATCCGGATCCACACACTTCAGCACATTGGCCTGATCGCCATAAAACATTTTCACTTTAGGATTGAGCATATACGCCATACTCTCCACAAAACTGTTGCTCCTATTCGTATAGATCTCGTTCCAATCGTACAGCAACTGCACCTTATACCAGCATAGGACCGCGTTGCATTCCCCATCTTCGGCTACAGTGACATTTATGACACCAGATCTCATGTTACTACAACAGCTGATTTCAAATTCTTCAGACAATGTTTCGTATTCCATGCGAGCCATGTCTAAGTATAAAGATTGGGATACCTGATACCTGTTTACGTGTTTTGCCATTCTACAGTCAATATTTTGATCCAAAACGCGGTTGTTAATCTCTAACCATTTACTATTAATCAGCTGTCCCATAATAGTCACAGATGCTGGCAGACATAAGCCCCCAGAAATTAGATGCTCCTGCTTTAAATGTTCAACTATATTTTTTCTTTTTACATTTATGTCACCATTCAATTCTATGATATTACTGAAAATAACATGGAATTTCTTTTCTTTAAACACTTCGTGCGTCCAAGAGTCAGATACTAGAATTGTTACCTTTTCTTCCGGTATTTCGTTTGCTTGTAAAACAGCCAGTAGGAAACCTTTATCGTCGTCAGTTTTCAAGTGACATATAAGTGAGTTAGCTCCTCGTTTCATCATTAATAATCCGAACATAGGAAATGGACTCAAATCGACCATGTCTACAAGAGAAAAGTTCACAGTTTGACCTAAATGGATACACACAGTTGCCATACTTTTTCTTATCATATCCATATATTCTACGTCATTCAAGAATGCTAATGTTTCCGGAGAAATCCTTGTTATAGTTGTATTCATATCTGGTAGAGTAGTCAATCTACCGCCGGCGCCGCATGTTAGAAAAGCGATGTTTGCAGTCTCATCTTTGCGAAGCGTCTTTGGTAGTACATCAAAGAATATGGCTTGTTCCCATGCATTCGCCTTAGATTCGCTTCTGGGGTCACTAGTAATCATTATGTCCTCTGTCAGGTGTAAATTGAACCAACCAATAACAACGTTTATTTCGCCGTTTTCAATAGCAGTTAGATTCGCAATATAAGGCTGCTGTCTATACAACTTGTCACAAACATCATGGTAGTTATTAAAGTCTATTTTCAACAACGATTGCGGTTCCGACATGTATTTTAAACTATCGTAAGAATTTACGTCTTCACTGTAGTAAGTTTCACCGAAGTATGTTGTCGTATGCGCGTTCATATGAGCCACATTCAAAATGTCTTTTGTTTCCCGACATAGTTTAAATTTCTTGTTGAGTTCATCGCATTTGATACCGGTGACAAAGAACTCAGCTCTCCCGGGTATTATTTTGCTCTTTTCATGTAGTAAATTCTCCCAAGCGTGGCATAAAGACTGTAGGATACATTCGCCGAATAAAGCAGAGTCAATGCTATCAGTAAGCAGTACTGATCGGGTCCCATAAATGTCGTTATGGCTGAGAACGACAGAAGGATTGTTGATGATGACCACTTCTGGCGCGTTGTTGTCTTGCATCACGAACTCGGCTAGTCTAGCCATTGTGCTGGAAGCTTCACAGGCCGTATTCGCTAAAGGGTTGCACTCATTTGCGTACAAGACCAAAAGTCCTGTACCTGCATCAATGTTTAGAACGCTGTCCACAGCAGGAGTCACACAGCTTCTAATAGCTCTTCTGTAAGCCTCATTCCGAATCCTATCATTCAAATACCTGAATTTACGTCTCGGGAACAGAAAACATTTAGCGTTGTTCAAATTCTTCTCAATGCTAGCGCAGCTATGATCAATATTCAGCGCTTTTTCAAAATGGCAGAGAGCTTCAGAAAAGTAGCCGTATCTGTATAAATACCCGCCAATATCGTTTAGCAATTCGGCATTTCCCGGGAACACTTTGATGGCTTTTTCGAAGTTTACGAATATGTCTGCTTTGTTGTCTACTTTCGCTAATTTTTCGTTCATTCGAGATAGTACTGTTCGGAATTCGAACTCGAATCTGATCTTGTGGGGCAGTTCTTTGTCGAAGGCGCACATGTACATGTCGAAGGCTAATTTGAAGCAGTTGTTTGAGGCGAGCTGTCGCGCCAGTATTATGAAGTTGTAGGCTATGTCCGCCATTTTTGTTTAAGGTTTTTAGGCACTGGTTTCACTGTTTACGGGGTAGAAAAATGTTGATTTTCCGTGTTGGTGGTTAATTTTATTAAGTTCACTCCTAGCTGTGTAATTTTGAAGACACTTCATGTATTTTGCACTTTTCTTTCACAAACTTGGCTGATACTATTAAACTAGGAAATCATGACTTGGATTTTGTTAAAAATGGAGACGTCTTGCTCACTCGATGTTCAAACTTAAACTGATGATAAGTAAAAGTACTCCAAATTCGTAAATTATGTCCGGAGCTGTAAAATACAATGCGGGTAATAGTGGCGGGGACAGTTGTTAATCCCCTTCCTATTATAAATTAGCCTATGAAGGGCTGTTAAAAATTAACTGTAATTAGTAAATAACTTGCTCGATTGTTCAAATTATGACATGCTGGTATTGTTATTCAAAACAATAGAATTTAAAGATTAGAAAGGTGTTACTAAGTAACAGCTTAAGAATGTTTAATGCAGTTTCTTAGTACTTGGTTTAAGTTATTCCGTTTTTAGGAATGTTATAAACGATAATCATTTCTTGGAAGTGACTGTTTTGTAGTAAGGCTGCTCCTTATGTTACTTGCAAGGACTATTTTATTGCACGTGGTTCACAATGGGGTTAAAAACTGAAAGCTCCGACAAACCGCCATTGTTTTGTTTATGCTACTTTTGTGTCGATAGCAAATTAAACGAAAACTAGATAAATATAATATGCGACTTGGAGTGTACAGACGGCTACACATCAATCTATACTTGTCCAGTATAAGCTGGTCTCGCATTGTATATGATTTCCGTACAGTGCGAGATCAGCGTAAACTGGATTTGTATAGCTTGATGTGTACCCGTGTGTACCACTATTAAAAGTCGAGCTAAGGACAGGGGAAGCGTCTACCACTGGTAAAAAAGCAGGTGTAGAGGAAAAGTATTTAATCTATTTTGTGTTTATTGACTTTAAGTTCTTTTTTTGTTGAACACTGGAGGTGTAAGACAGAAATAACCTGATCAGAGTTGAATACCAACTCGAGGATGATCTTCCTGACTGAAAAACTGCAGAGATTTTAATTCTAGTACTTATTGATTTAATATGATAATACAAAACACACATACATCTATTATAATTTACATAATATACCACATAGCCACTCTTAGTAACAGATTACGAAAACTAATATATGTGTTCAAAACGCTAAGACTTGTAGTGATAAAAATATTATGAAATCAGTGTACTGTAGTGTGCGGGACGTACTACACTAATAAATAATAATCCTTTTACGGATATATTTATATTTTATTTAAATCAATACATATTTTTTGTTTGAAAAGTAATTAAAGTCTGTCTCTCTGACAACCCATCATTTCAAATCTATATTCTGATTTAAATATTTATTTTTATTTAGTATTGTTAGGATGTAGTGGTTAGGATGATGCAATATCATAGAACCTCTACAGTACTATACCCTTGTTCAATCTATAATATGCTACTGCATCACCTCTTGGGGTGGAGCTCCCTAATAGAAATTGAAAGAACCCAAAGAGCTATACTGAAAGTGTCATCTTTTCGACCGTATCGCTAACCCACTGAACAGTTATACAAAGAATGTAAAGTCCTGACGTGCGTCAACTGTTTATATTGCACCTTCTGCTGAAACAGCATACTCTTTTGGTTTATAATCAAACGCTGTCCAGGGCGAAAACACGATATCACTATAATATGACCCAGTGGAGCCATCATCTACGTCACAAAACTATTGTTGCAAGGCGTTTCTTTTGCTATCTTGGTGGCTACTTATACAATGAAACTCATAAGGTGTTACATATCTTTAGTCTCACAAAGAATAGATGCAAAAATGTTTTTTAATGTTTACTTGCTCGAGTTTGTGTTTTCCTAGGCACGTGTTTCTGTGACGAATAAAATTATTTTTCTTTCTTTCTTTCTTTCTTTCTTTCAAAAGGAGGCTAACTGACTGGCTACTAAAATTAAACTATAATGATACTGAAAACATCCTTATAATGACCTAAACACACTTACACAGTCTCAAACACCCACACACACACACCCCCACACCCACACATCACCCACACTACGCATCTACTAACATTCGTCTCGTATACTTAGACATTAATCATATTATATAAAACTATAAAATGTCGTAGGATTCCTTACTACATTCTGTCAGCGCGCTTAGTACATAATTCATAAAATGAAAATGCAAAGGGATCCTGGTGTCCAGGATAATTACATCTATATACAGCGTGCCGCTATAGTGGCGACATTAATTTGACACACTGGTAGGGGTAGTGGTCAGTAATCATAAAAAATATATATTTTTAAATATTTTATGTAAAAATAAAAATATTTATTTTTATTTTTTTTATATATTATATTAAGATAAATAATTATAAACTGAAAACAAAAAGGAACAAACTAAATAATAAAACTCTCTATTTCCTTCAATTCGCCTACTCCTTGCACGTTATTTGTTTTAATTTCATTGATTCGATTTTATGATCCATGACCCTGGCCAATTACCTCTGTGCTACGGTGTTTAAATACAGTTTGCTCCAAGATGCTATTTTAGAAAATTGGAAATAAATCAATACATATGAATGTTTAATAAAATTAAAATATTTTCACAAAACGTAAAGGCGAAACTGTCTATGTGTGTTAAATTAATGTCGCCACTGTAGCGGCACGCTGTATACAACATTAGTTTTTGTGTTTTCGACAAAATGTATGGAACAGCTGATTTTTATTTCGCGATTTCAAGGTTGGTCCCATAGAAAAAAAAAATCAAAATGATGAGTCCTGATGAGACCTGTAACGTGTACAGAAGTTTGGAAATAAAATTAATAACGTAATGTGACGTGTTGCGCCAGACTAGCGACGCGCAGTGGCCTGTTTACAAGTATACGCATATATACATCATGTCCGAGAATTAACGCACAATCTCTTAAGGCGTCATTGTACTCATCATCATGAACAACTTTTAGTATGGGACCAAACATGAAATCGCGAAAAAAAATCAACTGTTCCCTACATTTTCATGAGTTATGAGAACATAAATTCGGGATTTGTTGTTTGGCCCCATAATAAAAGTTGTTCATAATGATGGGTACAATTACCCCCTTAAGAGTTTATTCCAAAGTTTTAAGTTTCACCTCTGTCACCTGCTTTTTTTGTAACAAGTTTTTGTAACCCTCAGGTTAGGAGAACTCCAAGTAGAACGCGAGGAAACATCTGAAACACAAAAGGACCTTCGCGAGAGGTTGCTCACTTCGGCAAGAATACGAGAAAGCCGAGCGTCGCGCTGTGGGGAGTTAGATGCCGCGTATAGAAGGGCGCAGGCCATACGCGGATTTCTTACAGACCTTATCGAGTGCCTTGATGAAAAGGTAAGTTGAATTTCTCCTCATTTAAGGTGAAGATTTCTGAAAATTGTCAAAAATGTGTTTTTTTTAAAGCCGTGTATCTCTTAAACGGTAAATAATTTTTCGAAAACAAAAACAGTATGATATTTTCAAGTCCTTTGTGCATACGATGATGGAACTCAAAACATAATTAAAAATAATTTAATACATCAAAAAAATCTTCAAAGACAACTCTTAATTATTTTTAAATGCAATTTATCCCTTCGTTAACAGTTATAATTATAATTAAAAGTATACCATAAAATTGCAAATGCTGCATCCGGTGATGGATTATTTTTTATTAATTAGTTAATATCTAATTTTTACGATTTTATATGCATTTTTACGGCATACGTTGTGTCACCGCGCATCTCTTTCTTTCGTATGCAATCTGACAGTGACAGCGGTTTACCTGTTGTCGGCGTCTTAACCTTTCATGCCCTGTGACATAACAAACGTCAAAAACCCATCGTTCCCGCCTCCTTATCGTAATGGCCGACAGATTTATGACCTCCGCCGCTAATGTAAACAATAAACATTTCAAGTGTTTTTTTAGAGCTTAGGATACTTTGTTAAGCAGATTTGGCTTTGTGAATAGAGTGAGTGTAATTAACAATAAAAAAAATGGTTGTGGGAACTGTATTTGTATTTAATAATTACCCCTAATTACAGATAACAGCTGTATTGTTTAGGTCCAATGTTATGGCTATTTCTGATAAAACTATTGTATCAATTTACACAAAATTTTGCAAGTTACATTATGAATAGATAAGAAATCTAACAACAGCGTTTCTTTGAGAGTTCTATGTAACATTGTTGTAATAATAAATCACAAAGTTCATGGCACTTGAGGCCGGCCTCATGATATCTTTGAAACTTTGAAAATTCACATCGGAGTAACACCGAGTAGTTTCTTATACAAAAATGTTACTAAAATACTACATAAACCTGTATTGACTGATAGCTACCTATATCTTGTAAAAATATACCACCATAATTAATTAATAAAAGATTTTCTTGAAGAAAAGGGGGGGGTTAATTGATTTATTTATTAATTAATTAAAAAATAAATTACCTTTTTTTGAATATTTGTGATAAATGCACAAGTGGGAACTATACTGTCATATAAGTTTAACACTTAGTCATTCTTGTGGAAAGAAATAAAGATAATTTAATTTAATTTAACCTCAAAGTTTAACAATTTTGATGCAAAGTTTGAAATATGATATTTTGAAACTTTTCACAAGTATTTAGTGCAAATATTATCTAAAACGATGTTTCAAGCACTTATTTATGATTATTATTGATTATTTGCAGTCGATAAAACACAAAATAAGTCCAAATTCCAACGATAGAACGGTTCTTTGTCGAAACTTTTCTTTGTTCAAAAATTTCGATTTTATGATGCAATTTCGTGTAATTATTATCTACAATGATGTATTAACAACAGATAAATGAAAATGTATCCACTTACCCATATAAAATACACTTATAAAAGCACTTTTCACTCACTTTATTTTCACAATAACAAACACGTCAACAGAAAAGTAAACTGACATTCAATACTTTTTTAAAATGTTGTCATACCATATTTTACGTTCGGATAAAGATAAAGATAAAGATAAAGAGATATTTATTTGTAAACATGTGTAACAATATACATATAAATGCAAATGTGGATGTCAAAGTGAAAAATTCGAGTTCAACATGTTTTGCCACCATTGGCGTACAAAATTAATTATAGCCACTTGAAATATAACAGTATTTAGCAAGAGAAAAAATTAAAAAAAAATTGTAATAACAAAATTAAAATATAACACAAATAGATTAGAAACTGTCATTTAAAAAATCTTTAACATAATAGTAACATTTTTCAGTAAGTAACTTCTTAAGTTCTCTTTTGAATAGGTTTGGCTGGTTTATATTTTTAATAACCTCTGGTATCTTATTGTATATTAATGGTGCCATACAAAACACGCTTTTATGAAGGAGTGCTGTTTTCGCAGAGTGCCTTCAGTTTTTGAGAATATCTACCAGACAATCGACTAAAATCGCCACAAACAATACTAAACGTTATTCTTTAGAAAAATTTGAACTTTTAATAGCGTGTACTCGCCGACGCCGCAGGGCGGCGGTGGGGCCTGACGGTATGGGCAACGCCGCCGCCGCAAGGCGGCGGTCGGGCCTGAGCGGTTAAACTAACATCACCAATTAGTTAAGAAACACAAGCATAATCGAGCTTTAAAAAAACATTTGACGTGAATGTCCTATGACCAGACGTCGTGGGTCCATAAGTTCTTAAATTAAAATTCTTTTACTGTGATTGGTTGTAGCAATATTGTCATCTATAGTCCTTTTACAGTTATTTTATTCCTGACAGCAGCAACCCAACAGCGACCTTATTTTAAAGAGAATAAAGATCACTGTGATTTTGACAGACTTGTCAGTGGCAACAACCCAATAGCAACCTTATTGCATCGATAATAAAGATCAGGTCAGTGCAGCAGTGATGCAAAATCAGAGGTAAAATAACTGTGAAAGGACTGTAGGGTCTAGTGGGAGTGTACCCAACATTATAATGTTAATTTTGGACCGATTCCAAAGCATTCCACCAAATCCTACTAATATTATAAACGCGAAAGTTTGTAAGTATGGATGGATGGATGTTTGTTACTCTTTCACGTAAAAACGGCTGGACAAATTTTGATAAAATTTTGTATGGAGGTAGCTGACACCCTGGATTAACATATAGGCTACTTTTTATCCCTATATTCCCACGGGATCGAGACTTACGCGGGTGAAACCGCGGGGCGTAGCTAGTAATAAATAAACGACAAACATGCGTTCAATGGACCAACATTCAAAATATGTAACTGTATTGTTCAGATGCCACAACTGGAGGCGTTAGAAGCTCGAGCGTTGGCGTTACATAAGCGTCGCTGCGAGTTTCTCGTAGAAAGGCGACGAGCGGATCTCAGGGATCAAGCGCAAGATGTACTCGCACCACCTGGTAAGAATTTGTATTTAAAGTCGCTATCGGGTATCAATATTTTTCCTATTCTAAATATCTAAGAATATGGATGTTTTAATCTCTTCTTAAGTTTCCGTACCTTAGAAGGAAAAAAAGGGAACCCATAAAGGATCACTCGTGTCAGTCAGTCACATCCGATTTGCGTTCTATAAAATGGAATTTTCTTGTAATCTTTAAGTAAAGAACTATTTTCTGAATTTTTTCAAACTAAAATTTTAGCCTATTGGTAAATTTTCTTCTATTTTCTTAAATAATTTGAAAACTATTTATTTTAACATTATTAAAAAAAAATCTCTGAAATCCTTACAACAAGCTCATTCGATTTATACGTCACACGGTACAGTTTACAAAGATTTTTTTTACATTTTCACATGGTTACAGAAATGTATGTGTAAGCAAATTGGCTGTGACAGACGGACAGACAGACACTCGAGTGATCCTATAAGGGGTCAGAGACGGACAGACAGACACTCGAGTGATCCTATAAGGGGTCAGTATTTTCCTTTTGAGGTACGGAACCGTAAAAAAAGACATTTCTAATTTGTGCATAATTATAATGTCAATAAAATTATATTCTGCCAGTTTAGCAGTCATGAGTAGGCTCAAATCAAGTAGTCTTTGCGAGTGGATCAATTTGATTGAAGTGAACCTTAAAAAAAAATAAGTATAAGGGAAAGTGGTTTGGAATTTTTTCTATGAAGTCTGGTTCCCCATCCTTATCGCCATTTTGTTTTTATTTTTTTAAATGAAGGTCATGTATGAAACCTTTAAAAATCAATAGGCTATTTTAATATAACTCGAAAATATACTTTAGTAAAAGCTCGTGAAATGTTTTCGAGTATAGATTAATAGGGATGGATGTAATAAAAAAATATATAAATATATATTTTGTCTACATTAAATAGTAACATTGAATCGAAAATAAAGTCGCGTATAATATAATATTAAAAAAATATAATATAAGCCGAAAGACATCTAAGAAAGCCCCCCTAGTCAGGGGATCGAGAGGGAGCGAGATAGCAAGAGTACGTTGCGATATTTCCCTTTCTAGTATGCGGATCGATCGATCGGACGGTCGATCTCGATCAATCAGCTGGCTACTTTGACCTTCACTGTACGCTAGCGTTTATCCTGTTCTCTTAAAACTGAATCTGTTATTGTTTATTAATTTGTTATTGTTCCCGTACGAATATTAACACACGACGGTGTTATTTTTGTGGAATCAGCACTGTTCCTGGTCCACGAAGACGGTTTAGACAGCTAATACGCTCATACCAGCTAACTTTTATGGCACTACTTGAACAACTTTGTTAGCTTATATATTAGAAATGTGACAGTTTAGGGCATTTGTCAAAGAACATATTATTGTAATTTATGATGAAAGCAATCGATTTCCGTAAGTTTTATCCTTGGCCGCTATTCAAGAAAAAAAAAAATGGCGGACAGAAAGGGAGCCAAAAGTTCCAAACCCCTTTCGTGTGATAGACGTACCGCCTTATTACAAAACAAGATTTATATTTTGACATGGCTTAAACCATGGAACCAGTTTTTGTAATAAGAACGTAACAGTGATTGAAATACCGTTCTTTATACAAAACTGAAAACTTAGTTCGGTACTAAGTTGTCAGTTTTGTGTTTAGGAACTTTACCATAGTCGGAATAAAGTTCGAAATTCAATAATGGCTCCATATTTTAAACCTGGGTCTAAAGATAAACCTTGTTTTGTAATAAGGGGGTATGAGTTTTATATCTTTCTTCTCTTTCACGTAACGAAATGTGCCTAAACGTGATGCGTCTTTGAAATTTCACTCAATTCTCGTTCAATTATCGAATCGCTGTATAAGAATTTTCACTTGAAAAAATCTATTAAGTAAACTAGGTTTTACTCCGTTTAACTGTACCAAATGAAATTGACGGTCTCAAATAGAGATCCATGCTTGAGTATCTTTTGAGATGCTAAGGTCCGTGTTACGGAACCGGACTCTAGACTCAATCATTACCTAAAATTAGTTTAAAGCCATTTGATTGGTTGAAACTAGCTTTGAGTTAGGTTATGTAATACCGGCCTAAGTGTTTCGTTAACCTAGGTCGAGTCTCAAAGCCAGCTGATAACGAAGAGAAGACGCGTCGTGCAGCCGAGCGGGAGGGGCGGCGGCGCGCGCGACGCCTGCGCCGCGAGGCCGCCGCCGCCGCGCGCTCGCACCGCGACGGGGACTCCTCCGACGACGAGCTGCCTCCGCATGAGATGCACCACTATACTCAGGAAAGAGGTGAGTCAAGCTACGAGATGTCATTCCTAGAATTTTGACAGTAGTTATGGATAGTCAAACTATTTTCTATTTATTTTTTCATGTATTTAGCACCCTCGAAAACGATACCCATGACGAAAAATTTGAAAGTTTTCGCAGCCGCCATCTTGGATTTTCATTTTGTCTTCACTACTATTGGCTTTAGCACCCTCGAAAACCATGAAAACGATACCTATGATGAAAAAACTAAACATTTTCGCGGCCGCCATCTTCGATTAACATTTTGGGATGGAGATGCATCTTATCAATCATTATTTCTCATTTCTGTGGCTTCGTTGTGAGGAGATTAATTAAACATATTTACTTATAAACCTACGAATATTATTTATTTGTAGAAAAAATGGTATCTACCATTATGGAATCAAGTTTATGTAAAGTCAAAGTCAAATTATTTATTTCAAATAGGCACATAAATGGCACTTTTGAACATCAAAATTTACAAATAAAATAGAATTGATTCTAGTCGCCCCTTCCAAAATGTAGTAGGTGTAGAAATTTAATGTATTTTTTATTGGTTGATATTTCTTATAAATAAGCTCATAAAAACTGCACAAAAACGGCTAGCGCGCGGCGTTTTGTTAGGGGACGAGCCTTATGAGAAACTAATATTGTATATTGTAAAAAGTCCATTTGCTCCTTCAATATAAGACACAACTTATACCCTATTTCCCTTCTTCTAGACGTTATCCGTCAACAGTCAGCATCGCTGTTCAGTGACGCTTTACCGGCATGGCGGAGCGTATCAGGCGTGTGCAGGCGCCTAGCGCGCTGGAGAGCGCGTGCCACCTCGCTGTATACGGATGCGTATGTCGCTGACTGCCTGCCCAAGCTACTGGCGCCCTATGTCAGGCATGAGGTAAACATAGAACTTTTAAGCTTCCAATTAGGAATCTTAAATAATCTATGATATGGGTCTTAGGGTCTTTAGGGTTTCTTAGTCAACAAGTTCTGTCCGCGGCTTAGCTCAGAGACTCTTAGTACTAGAAAGCTGTAATTTAGAATATGTAAATCTTGAAAAAAAAAAGAATATTGTAGGGTACCTGGCACGTAAAGTGGGAATGATATGTTTTTTCTCGTATATCCCATGGTGTTGGATAGGCCGTCCAAAAATATTGGGGGTCTGTGAAAATCATTTTTCCATTCAGGGATCCGTTTGCGTAATATTAAGTTTTAAAGTGCAAATTTTTGTAAAAATTAGCACTTCCTTCCTTCCTTCGCTGGGCTATGCATACGCATTGCCTAGCTGAATGGTTGTTTTAGGATATATTAAAAAAAATCACGGCAGTAGTATAACGCAGTTTAAATGAAAACTATTACAGTTAAGTAGGCCAAGTTCCAAGTTAACGAGTAATAGCCGACCAACTAACATTTGCAGTTGGAATGTATGGGAGACCATGTTTTTCAACTATAATGTTTAGTTTGTTTTTGGGATACATTCATCCCAACTACGGAGCCCTTCACTGTGCGTGGTCCGACACGCACTTTGCCGATTTTTTAATTACATTTCAAAAACTCACAGGCATAGTTAGTGCAGGGGAGCGTAGCCGTGGACACATCACTAATCCTTATCAACATGATTTTATTGACAAATTAACATGTTTTTAATATTGACATTTCTTGTTTCAAGTCATGATATTTTGTTGCTGTCCTCAGCTAATTCTATGGAACCCGCTAGCAGATGAAGACAATGAAGACTACGAGAGAATGGATTGGTACAAGTGAGCATATAACTTTTATACAATTTAAAACACCTAATTTATTTATATTTGCATAGTAATTATCTCCATGGTATTAAGTCATGTAGAGATCAGTGTCAGAATCAGTCATATCGGATACTCGGATGCATATTCACCTAAAGTTTGAGAGTTGACTAGTATGGAGTGCGCTTCGGTACGGGAAAGTGTCGGTTTCCAGGACTGACAAGTTTTTAAGAACTACTCTTTTGTACTGTGTATCCCCGAATAAATGTATTTCATTTTAGAATAAAAGGTTTTGAAGAAATATTAATAGTGTTTTTTAAACGTGTTATATTTTCCACAAAATTCTTGCCTAGTTCTAAATAGATAAGAAATATTTGTTATACTTAGGAATACAAAATTGTATACCTACACACTGTTATTAATGAAACCCCGCCATCCCGGATAAAAATATATTTTAAGAAGCCGTTTCAATACTTTGTATCCTTTGCCGGGAAAAAAACGTACTTTAGGTAAATATGCATCCGAATATCCGATCTCTAGTCATAAGTAATTTATTCATATAAAGATAATAAAGAGTGCGCTATGTTATGCCATAGGGCGTATAAATATTTGTAATTAAGTAATCAAGCCAGCCAAGTCTCAATCGTGCGGTCCATGGCCCTTTACGGGGCACCGGTGTGGGCGCGTTCCTTAAGGCTGCGACCAGCCCGCCAATTGAACGCGTCCCAAAGGGTCATGGCCATCAGGCTGGTACGGGGTTACCGCACGGTCTCCCGTGAGGCGGCGGGCCTCCTTGCCGGACTACCGCCATGGGATCTGGAGGCAAAAGTCCTCGCGCACATCTGGGAGTGGCGTGAGGAGGCGAAACGCCGGGGTGAAACTCCGCTGCCGCGAGAAATCACGGCACAGCGGACAGAGCTCCGGCGGGATCTCATGGCGGCATGGAGAGTGCGATTGTCGCAACCCAGCGCTGGGCACGCCACAATTGTGGCGATAAGTCCCCTCTTTGAGGAGTGGCTAGAGAGGCGCCACGGCGTCCTCACCTTCCGCCTGACGCAGGTCCTCACCGGACATGGTTGTTTCGGGAGGTTCCTGTTCAGGATAAAGCGGGAGGAAACGCCCGGGTGTCACCACTGTGTGGATCGCCCGGAGGACACGGTGGAGCATACGGTGGAGGTCTGTCCGGCTTGGGTGGAGCACCGCCGTGTCCTCACGGAGGCGATCGGCGGCGGCGATCTCTCGCGTCCGGCACTGGTTCGGGCCATGGTTCGGAGCGAGAGTGCATGGGAGGCCGTCACCTCCTTCTGCGAAGCAGTAATGCTTGGGAAGGAGGAGGGGGAACGCGTGAGGGAGAGGCAAGGTTCGCGCCCTCGCGCCCCTAGTCGCCGCAGGAGACGCCCCGGGCGTCGGGAGTCGCAAGCCGATTTCCGGCCACCGTAGGCGCGGGTTTGCGGACGGTGAGCGATGGGTAGTTCACCGTCCGATAAGGACCAGGCCCGGGTCGACGGCGCGTTGTATTCCACGCGCGCCTCAAAGAGTTGTCAGCAGCAACTGACGGGGTCCGCTAGGGCCAATGCCTGCCAGGGTTGCGAGTTTGTCCGAAAGGGATATCGTGGCCCTGGCACACAGGCAAATGAAGGAATACGGGTAGGTTTTAGTCAGTAAAAGTCTGACACGCCCTCCCGCTCCGCCCAGAGCGGGAGAAGTTATTTGATAATTTCCCACCCAAAAAAAAAAAAAAGCCAAGTCTCAATAATGAAATGAAATAATCCTGGACAATAACAAAGAAAATATAAAGAATCACACATTTCATAATACAAATAAATTAATAATAAATAGCAATAGAAATCAATGTCCAATTCCAATTTTAAAATAATGGCTCCATCGTTTTACCGATGATTCTGCCAATGTCAAGGTTGAAGGAAACAAAGTGTGCTCGCAGAAGTTGACCGGTTGTATTGCCTATCTAATTTAATTAATTCTGGATCCAATTGAGTAGCCTGTAAGAACAACACAAAATATTTGTTAGTACATATTGTTAGTAAGCAGACAACACAAATTAACTTTATTATGAGACGAACATTAAGAACCATAAATATGAGTTGATATGTTAAAGTTTGATGTTATTCCATAAAATAATTTTTTGGAGTGTTTTAACTAATGGGGAATCAACGAGTGTTAAGAGAAATGGTATATTAATAGGTCTGGGAAAATTAGGGGGGAGCATATCATAAAGAGGTACCAAAAGATTACGACAAGAGAAAAATATGTGCTCAAGAGTACCCTCTTCCACACCACACTCGCAAAGGGAATGATCCCGAATGCGTAGTTTAGCCGAAATCAATGTCAATAAATAGAGAAAAAAAAGTCAATACCGTACATGTCAACACACAGAATGAAAACTAATAATAAGACTATGTCAATATACAATATTAACTAACATCAGCATTATTTATTAACAAATGTCAATTCACAATGCTGATGTCAAAATACATCAGCATTGTGTATAAATAAATAATAATTTCAATGTACAAAATTTATATCAGGGACAACATTACATGTATTTTATTAGCATGTCAACATTCTGTCTTTTCATGTCATTCTGAGTTTTGTCTGTTATTCGCTCGTTTGGTGTAACGCGCGTATTCCGCTGTGATAGATAAATGTTAAGGTCGATCTTTATCATTTATCTATTACCGTAGAATACGTAGTACATATTGTCTCGTTGAGGTTCTATTCTTAGTTCTAATTCCTCATCACCATTTCCACCAGATGTCTGATGATGTACGGCGTCCGTACTGAACGTGGTGCTGACGACTCCTCAGAATCTGCGTCAGAAGGCGAAGTAGAGCCTCTACCTGTGACGGACGATTCGGTGCGAGAGGACCCCGACCTGCTGCTGGTGCCCAGCATCATCAGTAGGGTGGTGCTGCCGTGTCTGACAGGTAACATCATTATTACGTCTCGAAACAAATCAGTCATTGCTGGGTATAAAGTTTCTTGTCGTTTCTGATGTGGTTTTCTGTGTACCTGGTTCAGACGCTGGTCCCTATTAAGAATGTCGGAACTACATTTTGGCGCATTTTCACTTTTTTACATTATAAGGTTCTAAATACAAAAATCATTGATAACCAATAAATTAATAACTTTTATAATTACAGATTTACCAAACTAAATAAAGTCGATTTTAACTCAAATGTCCGCAACAAAACAAACTTTTTAAAGTTTGTTTTGTTGCGGACATTTGAGTGAACTTTTCAAGAGAGTGGTTTACCACTCTCTTGAAAAGTTGTATATTTGCAGACCCGACTTTCTTACTAGGGACTAGCGATGGTCCCAGTAAAATAATGATCTAAAACGATAAAAAAGTAACATGGCAACAACTATTTGAGGAGCCCAGGAACTCAAACTCAAAGCATTTATTTCAATTAAACCAATTACAGGCACTTTTGAATTGTCAAAGAGTTGGTCAGTTAGTCAGAAAGTTGAAGCTATTTGCCCATTGCAAAACGTAGATCTCTATGGAGAAGAACAGGCAAGAAACTCCAAAAAATTCTTTTAAATCAAGATATTACAAAATCCTGGGTACATTATTCTTGTCGCTTCTATATGTAAGAACAATGTAAAAAAATAAATTATTTAAAAACAATACAAAATATAAAAGATTATAAATAGGCCCTGGCGGATAGATAGGAGATGACCAGTCACATCTGACGGCGCCCGTTCACGAACATGACGCCTATATATTTCTGAGTTCAGAATCTAAAATAATTGTCAAGTTTTGGGAACACAAACTCTACAGGACAAAGTTCAAATTTCATTCCATTCCTTTTTATTAAAAACGGTCAATCAAAAATCAACTTTGACTACATAACTTTAAAGTAGACAGCTGATTAACTGGCAGTACATGTAAATTAGGTATGCTGGAAGAGATTTCTTTAGAAATACGCATCACCTTTGTAAAAAGTAAAGTATTTTTATTTATTTAACAGTTTATGTACTCACTGTACATAAACTGTTAAATAAATAAAAATACTTAACTTTTTTTAAACAGACAAGAAGAAAGGAACAGAAAAATACTTACAAAGTGATGCGTATTTCTAAAGAAATCTCTTCCAGCATACCTGCGACAGGAAAGTCGATAAAGAGATGTAGACTCCGTGTGTAAGAGTAGAAAAGAAAACAAAATACATAAAATAAATAAAACAAGTGTGCTTTAGACCACACGAGTGAAGTAAAACAAAAATCATCGTTCGCTAGCAAAAGCTGCGCTTTTTTGAAGTATAACTCTTTTTTGAAGTAAAGGTCTTGTGAGTGTATAAACAGCCAGAGTGAATGAAAAAAAATATCTATTAAGCGGGACGAGCCGCTGCCCGCGGCGGTGACATGGTGTATTCCATGTTTAAAATTTAAAAAACTAACCGTAACGCCCTCGTCTCGCATTCACCAGCTTAATCCCCAAGTCAAGCGTGCGTAAAGAAGTTTTACTTCAAAAATAATCACTAATTCAAATGTAAACGAGAATATTACATGTTCAAGTATGGTATAGGAGTTTTGTCTCACAAGGTCTCCTTATATTGACCCCTTCAATGAATCCATTATATGAGCCTGTTTGTTCCAGAGCTAGTATCAGTAGCCTGGGACCCAATAAGTGTGCGGTCGTGCATACGTCTGCGTTCACTACTAGTACGGGCCGCGGGTCTGCCCACATGTTCCAATGCGTTACGTCGCCTGTCGGCTGCGTTACGGGCAAGGCTGGCTGTGGCACTTGGAGCTGATGTGTTCCTGCCTGCGTTGCCTCCACAGTATGTATTGTAATATTTTATAAAGGCTTATTATTTAAAAAAAAATATGTCTGCTCTGTAAAAATGTTACGTGGTTGGGGTCGACGTAAAATGTTTTCTATTCCGTTTACATCATCTCCTTTTTCTTTCAAATCATCCCCCACACAATCCGTTAAATTTTCTTTAGTCTCTCTCCGTCAACATTTATAGGTTTTCTAATTGTTATAATATTGGCGTTTTTTTTTGGCAAGACCATTTTTATTTTATTTTGCTGGTCTATCAACTTGATACCATAAACAAAAATGTTCTATATGAAAATGTACCAATCCTGGATATTCTACCGAACGAACAGCACATCTATACTAATTATAAATTCGACAGTAACTCTTGTCTGTCTGTCTGTCTGTCTGTATGTATGTTAAGTTTTCACGCTTTAACAGCGAATGGATTTGGATGATAGTTACCCGGATAGGACATGACCTGGGGGTCTATTCCGATAATAAGTAGTAAGTAGTAGTAATATATTCAGAAATATCGGCTGAATGTTCGGCCGTTGCTTGACTACGGCTAACTATGGCGGACAACGGCGAAAAAAACAAAAAACGACTTTCAAAGAGATAAGCCAAAGTCAAAAATGTGACTTTAAGTCGGGTAAGGATTCATAGTCAAAAAAGGAAACTATGTAAGTTGTAAAACTACCGAACATTCGGCCGATAGTTCGGGTGAACGCTTCGGAGTAGACCCCCGGGTTAGGACGTAAGATTTTTTCCCTCCTGATCAGAAGGTCTAAGTAGCTAAATGTCCAACAGCGCAAAACGTCTAATGAGCAGTAAGTCTAATAAACAAAATGTCCATGTAGCAAAACGTCCAACTATCTGATGGTCTGTATAGCAGAACATCTATTTAGCAAATCGTCAAATTATCAAAATGTCTGGATATTCAGTCACAGAATTCAACATTGCATCGGGAGGGAAACGGACACGGCATTATAATTATGTACATAACAGACTCTTTGGTCTATGTACTCGTAGCGTTAAAATGTATAACTTTTTAATGGTCTCAACATTGGGTCTTCCTGCAAACAGAGAGTGCAAAAACAATGTCAAAGTATGTTCCAATTTACTTCTGCTACCTTCTTCAGACATTACGGAATGTTGGACTAGCATTGTTGGAAAGCGAAGAAATGGTTGCTTTTTTAAATTACTTTAAAAGACAATGCCTCCAGTCTCTGGCAGATATAATAAACTGTGACGCGAGAGTGTGCCGCTTGGGAGGAGCCACGCCGTGCCCTCATCTCAGGAGTAGGCAGTGACCTATCGTGAGCGTCAAAATGGAGGGACCAAGTCTCCAATGTCTGTTATACATGTATAAAAAAATAATACCATTAATCTACTATTTCCTACCTTTGCTGTAATTTTAGCTACCTCATTATATACATAATATTTTAACAAAATGCTTGGCCCCTCCATCATGATATCAAGATGGAGGGACCAAACTGATAGACTACTCCCTAGAATGTTCTACCTACTCAATGTTATAATACCTTAATTCTACCTTAATATTATTGATTTTGGCTGCCCGAAACATATCTCGTTTTAAAGATATCGATTATATAAGTTGGTCCCTCCAAATTGACGGTTCAATTGTTTAGAGCAACAGGTAAATGGGCGGTTTATTTTGGAGCTTCGAAGGATAAATATTTGATACCTATCTACTACCTTCTAATCATGCAAAATTTCTTACGTTAAAGTTTATATCAACGACCCAAAAAAAAAAAAGAAATAAGTAGGTAAGTAATAAAGAAAGCAAAGCGCGAAAAAAATAACATTAAATCATAGTTTCCTAATAATTCATGACAAAAATATGTTTCGTTATTTTATTTCTTCAAAAGTGTACTGAAAAACGTCGTTTGATACACGTGGACATTTGTTTTTACAGTTCTCGGCTCAAAAAAAACCTCGGCTACGGCTCGGGTGTTAATTCCGCCTCGAATGCAATAACAAACATTCTCCACTTGTATCAAAATGTACTATTCTTTGTGTTTACCTACATTGAGTATTACGAGAATTAAAATGAACCAATAGAGTAATATTTAAAAACGAAAGATATATTTTATATCAGCTAAATATTTTTGTGCTATTCATAGTTAAAAAAAAACCTTTATTAATGCTAAGTTACTACGATTAAAATTAGTACGTTGTACCTATTTATTTCTTTTTTTTTTGGCTCGTAAAAATAAACTTTAACGTAAGAAATTTTGCACGGTTAGAAAGTAGTAAATAGGTATTAAATATTTATCCTTTGCAGATCGAAAATAAACCGCCCATTTACCTGTTGCACTAAACAACTGAATCGTCAATTTGGAGGGACCAACTTATACGAGATATGTTTCGGACAGCCAAAATCAATAATATTAAGGTAGAATTAAGGTATTATAACATTGAGTAGGTAGAACATTCTAGGGAGTAGTCTATCAGTTTGGCCCCTCCATCTTGATATCATGATGGAGGGACCAAGCATTTTGTTAAAATATTATGTATATAATGAGGTAGCTAAAATTATAGCAAAGGTAGGAAATAGTAGATTAATGGTATTATTTTTTTATACATGTATGACAGACATTGGAGATTTGGTCCCTCCATTTTGATGCTCACGACCTATCGCTGCCGGCCGTGGTCGAGTCGATGGTCGGCAGTGAGGAGTCCTGGTACACGGTGGTGTCCTTCTGCGAAACAGTCGTGTCGCAGAAGGTGGCTGCGGAAAGGGAGCAGGAGATCTCGTCCGCTCACCCGTCCCGCAGCAGGCGCACTGGGCGTCGGCAGAGGGCTGATAACGCCCTCTTCCGGCCGCCCTAAATGGGTACAGGGACGGTTGACTTGGGAAAGTCCGCCGCCCCCTATCACACTGGACCCGAGGTGGCGGCGCGTAGTGTTCCACGCGCGCCCCTTTCCGACGTCGCGGGGGGGGGGTCAAACACCTCATCTCCCCCTCAGACTTGAGGTGGCCCGCAGAGGCGGGCCGGCACTAGCCGGGGATTGCGGAAGTAATAATAGATCCCCAAGATCCCCGGTGCAAGTGTGGGAGGGGAACACTGGGGTGGTTTTTAGTCAGTAAGAGAGAGGACATCCATGAGGATTTTCCACCCCGTGAACAAAACAAAAAAGGTGGCTAAACACGATTAAAAAATCAAAGCCAACCCTAAACTGCTTCTATTCCTCAAAGCTCTTAGAAAAGAAGCGCTTTGGCAAGATCGCAAATACAAGAATATGTTATTTGTAGGAAATAAGAGAAGAACGATCGATATAATGTTTAATGCCAAATATAAAAGAGAGCTGCAAAAGCTTGAAGGCCAAAAAGTTAGTCCCTTTGAATTTTTGATAAACCTTAGCCATATTAGGTGAATAAATGCAGAGGAATTTGTGCGCCTAATATCCTAATAATATTTAAGAGGTTACTAGGTTTTAAACCCTAGATATTTTTTTAACAAATAAATTTAATGTAATTTACAAATGACATTTATTTTCTATCATGAGTGTACACATTTAAAAAATTACATTTAGCTAAATAGATGTTCTGCTATACAGACCATCAGATAGTTGGACGTTTTGCTACATGGACATTTTGCTAATTAGCCATACTGCTCATTAGACGATTCGCACTGTTGGACATTTAGCTACTTAGACCTTCTGATCAGGAGGGGATTTTTTTATCCCGGTAGCACGTTCCCGTGGGATAATTTCCGACATAAACGCGGGAGAAGCCGCGGGCAGAAGCTAGTTCTAATATAAGTTCTGATTTTGCAGGGTGATGGAGGGCGCGGGCGGTGCTTTCTGGCGTCGATGCTTGGGTGCAGGCGTCCGCCTACTGCGTGCGACGCTCGCGCTCACCGGCCCCCCCGCACTGCTGTATGCGGACCCGCTTGTACTGTCGCTTATTGGTAACTTACTTTTCATTATGTTTTTTTTTTTATCAATTGCATACACAGGTGCAGAGATGAATAACATTGTTATAGTTAAGATTTAGTAGTAAAAGTATTACATTAGGACGTTGCTTTACGTCGCAGGGAAGTGCGAAATTATGGACGGAAACTTCATATTAATGTATTTCTTTATATATAACTAGCTGCTGCCCGCGGCTTCGCCCCCGTGGCTTTTTCTAAACATATAAACCTTCCTCTTGAATCACTCTATCTATTAAAAAAAAACCGCATCAAAAGCTGTTGCGCAGTTTTAAAGATCTAAGCATACATTGGGACAGACATGAAGCGGGAAGAGGGTTTCTTTTATACTATGCAGTGATTTAGTTTTTTATACTTTTATGATTGTGTTTAGTTTGTGATCTTCCTGTGCGAGTCACAATAGATACTTTTTCTTTCTTGATATTTTCGCGTCAATAAACTCCTTAAAATGATAATTTGGCAAAATTGTCAAATGTAAAAGAAAGGACTTGTTTATTTCGTTTTTAACAGGAAAATAATATATTGTCCGTACAAAACAGATGTTTTTAGGCTTCATGACTGTCTTAAGTTCGTGTCTGGGCCCACAGGGTGTTTGTAAAACGTGCAAAGTGATGTGACTTATATTTTCCCAACAGTATTTTTGAAGTAAAACTTCTTTAGACACGCTTGACTTAGGGTGTAAGCTGGTGAATGCGTTACGGAAGTTGAGAGGGATATATAAGATAGTGAAGATAGAAAGAGAGAGAATTAAGTTTCGTATATTACTGTAGGGGCAAGAGAGAGAGAGGCGAGCACACATTTTTTTTCTCTCTTATCCAGTTGCGTTTCGTATATCTAAGACATTGCAGGTCTATTGTTGTAAGGGTGCATATCCGGGAGGCTCTAATAATTCTTCCATATCCCAAGAGCACGTCCTCCCATTATCGCGCCCTCCGGTCTACTCTCTGATATACAATGGTCTCTGTAGTCCCATGAAACATGAGGTTTTAGAAGCTAGTGTGAATCTTTGGGTTCGTTCGAGTAATCGAGTCTGGTACAACCACGCTGGGGTCGGTGTATTTCATACATTCATTCATTCATTCACAGTGCAGGCCTATTGTTGTAGGTATAATTAGTATTACTATTTTAAGTTTTACTTTAGTTGTGTGGTCATATTCGTTTTTTTTGTTGTTTTGTGTACTTTTATGGTACTCCGGACAGTGGTTAAGCGATTGACTGCTGCGCTGTGTGTCGCGGGTTCGATTCCCGCACGGAACAAATATTTGTATGACCTACAAGTAGTTGTTCCGGGTCTGGCTGTTTGTGTATGTGAGTTTAAATGTTTGTAAACGCACCCACGATACAGGAGAAACTCCTAGTGTGGGGCAAAGTTTAAAAAAAAAAGTTTATTTAATTTGTTACTTCAGAGACGTTATGCTGCGGCGCGGGCGCGGCGGGCGGGGCGCGCGCGGCGGGCGCGGCGGCGGCGCTGGCGGCCTCGCTGCCGCGCGCCGGGCCGCTGCGCACGCGCGCGCTCGCGCGGCTGGCGGCGCTGGCTACGTTAGCACTGTCGAGGCTTGATACGGACAACCCGCTGCATCTGTGAGTACACTCACTACCTTATTTGTTAAACATTTATTAAAAAAACAAAACGGTCCACAATTGACGGAGAAATCGGTGAACATACATAAAAAAAAACCGGCCAACTGCGAGTCGAACTCGCGCACGAAAGATTCCGTACCATTATCTATAAAAATGGCAAAAAAATCTGTTGTAGCCCCCCCTTAAATGTTTGTTTTATTTTAATTTAATTAAGTGAATATGTAACTAAATATTCTGTGAATATTTCAAGCGTCTACATCTGTTGCCGTTATCAATATCGAGCAAAAACGAGCTAAAAAATCACGTTTGTTGTATGAAAGCCCCTTAAATATTTATTTTATTCTGTTTTTTAGTATTTATTGTTATAGCAAGATAAATACATCATCTGTGAAAATTTCAACTATCTAACTATCAGAGTTCATAAGATACAGCCTAGTGACAGACGGCGAAGCCTTAGTAATAGGGCCCCCGTTTTATCCTTTGGGTACGGAACCCTAAAAAATAAGCTTACAGTATATGAACACCAATATATAATCCCGGCAAAAAGCACAATTTTAAAATTTTTAAGGAAATGTACATAAATGCCGTCGACCGGCCGGCCATTATGCCTACCTCTTTATTTGGTCTTTACTTACATATAATGTAGCATAAAAAACCAGTATTGTTTGTGCCAAATAAACAATTTTTATTTATTTTCACCCTAAATTAAAGTGTCGAAGCCTACCAACTTACTTTACCGCTGTTAAACCCACGATGGTTTGTGTGGTATGTGTAAGGGAACAAACAATTATTATTAAAACTGTATTTAGATCAATAACGTAAAAAAAAAAACAATACCTATACTCCATTGTTTTAGGTAGTTAAATAAAGGTAAACAAATCGTAAAAAGGGTTTTTATAGATGACACTTTCTTGTTTAAAAACACGTTGTAACTTATAACTAAATTAAATGGATTTTTGGTTTTTACGATAGTTTCCTCTTTTATTAATGTATGTAAAACATTATCTTTTATTCTATTATACTACTCTTCGTTGATGTAACTGCTCGAGCACAATTTTTTAATTAGATTAATAATGATACTATAATATTTTGTAATCTGCCTATTGTAAAGAGCCCAAAATACAGGTTCTCAAAACGTCCACGAATTATAACGTAGCTAAATTAAAGAGCATAACTGTGAAGTAGCATGACAACTGAAGTGACGGGTATTACGTTTAGTCAGTTACTTTACAGCTGTCTCGTCACGTGGTTTTTTTGTTTACCTTTATTTAACTACCTAAACCAACGGAATATAGTACTTCCCTTATTTAAGCCACAAGCTGCTGCACACTTTTAATACGCAGCCATTAAATGTCACAAATCGCATTTTAAACAAGACTTCGACTTAGTATAGCGTTGTCTCTGACAACCATAACTGTGTGACTTTTTCTAAAACTCGTCATTATAAATATGACGTCACTAACCAGAAACAATACATTTACAGGAAAGCCCTAGAACAAGCAAGAGCAGTGATCGCAGAAGCTCGAGCGGTTGAATGACACACAGAACCTAGAGATGCACTGTACCAGCTACTATCGGATAGTGACTCGCGGCACGTACCACAGAGCAGTTTTTCATATAGATAAACCAATTGCCTTTAAGAAATTAGGATTCTATTCTATGATTACAGCTTTAAGACCATCTTATAAATCAACAGAACTAGAGTATTTTATGTTTTAAATGTTCATTATACTCATATGTTGAAACCCACAAGGATTTCTTGAGTGGGTAGCTTATAATAGACATACTAATTAAGGCGCTGACAAGAGACAAAAGATAAAAGTAGACTTGTTTAAAAAAAATAGCCATATCTATATAACGTGTGGTAGCGGATAAAATATATGTTATTCTTGACCATATTTCTCAGAACTTGGTTGTTACCAAAACACGTTTAGAAAAAAAATCTCGATACAAATTAACGGTAAACTAACCCATTACTTTGAGTTTCAATCCAAAATATCTGTATTAAATATCAACGTACGGTTGGTATTTAATTAATAACAAGAACGTCTTATTTGTATGCAGAAGTTGTTTTTTTATTTTCGATTACTCAACTCATTTTTGAGTAAATAAATAATTGCTTCATATTTTGCAATAAATTACAAGCGTTGTGTCATCGCGCTTCTCTTTCTTTTGTATGCAGCCTGACAGTGACAGCGGTTTACCTGTTGTCGGCGTCTTAATAACACGCACATACGGCGCGAATTTGTTGACATCGACTTCATGCTGCCGTGACTCTGTCAGTGGCGTGACCTTATACTTGTCAAAAAATAATAGGCCCGTTTTGACATTTAACTTGAATCGATTTATCGTGAGTTATTGAGTACCGAGTCGTAGTGACTTCACTAGTTACGTCGCGATGGTCAATCAAAACGGGCCTATTATTTTTTGACAACTTGTAATACTTTATAATAATTATATTACTTATAGTCAATGTCTAATTTGACTTTATTAGTAAAATTATCGAGAGAAAAGATCGGGTATTTTGACATTTTTCGTACAGGGAACCCAGGTTTGTGATGAGAGAGTGCCCGATTATCCATACTTAATATTATAAATGCGAAAGTAGATCTGTCTGTCTGCCTGTTACCTTTTCACTTCGATCACCAATACCAAATAGATATCAGCATAGCTATTCACAACCATTCGACAAGTTGTCGAATCGAAAATCACATGTCTCAATTACTAATTTGCCTTGCCCCTGACAGCAAATAGCCGTCGCAAGAATGGCGGCAGTCTCTTTGAGTTAAACTGACAAAATTTACAGGGTTTTGGATTTGTGAACAGCCTTTAGAGGACTCTTTTGATAACATTGATTGGTGTTCGATTCGGCACGGAAGCGTATCGGACGTTTGTGGATAGCTATGCAGGTCAGCGCAAAAAAATCGTCTCGGTAAATAACAGCGCACTTCAGACGTGAGCTCTTATTTTGTTCGCTTGAAACATAGCTTATGTAAACACGTTTCACAACGCCTCAATGTGTATTCAAAAGTTGCAAATATAAGACCCGAAAAAGCAATTTGACGGCCGGTGTGTCTTACTTTCGGTAAGTACATGTAGAATAATTTATATTTTAAGCTTTAAACTTACAAATAATATAAATCAATTTTGAACAAAATTACCGATTTTAAACCACCGC